>OX451735.1:735200319-735872965 GCA_948472305.1 Vicia faba | reverse complement strand
TTTAATTAATTAGTTAGAGTTGAGGATTGACTACTAAAAAAGTTGAATTTTGGGATTGTTTTGATCGAAATTCATGTACGCATAATGATTGATGAAAATTTTGATTATATTGAACAATGCCTTATATATTTAGTTTATATAATTATAGGATAACTAAGTATTAAGATAAATTTATCGGACTTCGTAGGATGATTTGATGACATTTATTCTGAGATGAATTGGATTGATAATTTACTTATTCAACTCATTCTCATTCGTTAAAAGAAATAAATTTTTGATAGTTGAAAATATTATGAATTTTGGTCTCTCAATATCAAGTATATATTAATAATATAAGGATATAAATCCATCTAGAGAGGTAAGAATGACTTTGATTACTCCTAAGTGATTAATTATATATTTTTAAGTAGTTGATCATTTTGTTTATGTATCGATGGAGTAGCAATTATATATCGTATGAGTTTGATAGCTTTTCTATAGTGATTCTTATTTATGTGATAGAAATATGTTATGATTGATTGGGAGCCATATTTTTCGGGTGTATCTATATTAAATTCAATTGAATAAGGATACCTCTAAGACAATTCATTTCAGAGTATTCTTGAGAATTTAATGATTATGATCCAGATTCTCTGGGCTAATTATACATTTAATATCAATCGAATGAGTAAATTTCAAAGACAATTCACTTAAGAGTGTTCTTAATAATTGAATTGTGAGCTATATTCTTTGGATTGATCCATATTCAATATCAAATGGAAGAACAAGTCTCTAAGACAACTCATCCTAGAGTGTCCTCGAGAATTTAATGATTGTGAGCCGAATTTTTTAGGTTGATCTACATTTAATATTTAGCGCATAAGCATGTCTCTAAGATATTTCACTCTTTTTTTTTTATATTAAATATCATTAATCATAAATTGTTCAATACAAGGAGAAGGAAAATCAAAGAACTACGCCTAGACCAGGAATCAGCCGCCTTAGCTAAAGCATGAGCAACCGAGTTTACTTGGCGCTTAATAAAACTGAAATCAAAGTTTGGAAAAGACTATAACAGACTCTAAATAGAAGAAATAATATAACTAAACTCAAAAATTATTCTGGACTGGCCCGACAGCTTGATTGGACCAAGTCTAGGAAATCTCATGAGCGCCAACTGCTGGTCGTTGCCCAGGCCAACCCCGCACGTGTCGGGAAATGCCTCCCCTCTTGCCCTTCTGGCCCAACACCAACCCAAAATTCCCTTCGAGCATCTCCTCAGCCTTCCCGACACCAACGTCGTGCGGGCCTCCAGGAATCGACCAGGGGGATGCCTGTAACCAGCTCTCCCTCAGGACCAACGGTTAGTTACATGGACATCTTCCCGGTTTGACCAAGTCCTGTCAGTTACCTAATTTTCTGAACCCGCATATCTATGAGGGAAATCAGGAACCAATGGCCACGCGCCAGGGACATTATATAAACCCTCACACCTGTGAGAGCCAGGTATCATATACTCACTACTCACTACATGATATTCTGCTAGTACCTCCTTGCTCCCACTCTTACTTGATCATTGGAGTACCTTACAGGTACAACTCCCTCTCTCCTCTTCCCGATTGAAGATCATCCTCTGGCCACTCTCCAGGTTTTGGTCAACCGCAAGATCAGTGGCGCCGTCTGTGGGAATCTACTATCTCCATCTTTTTTCCCTCGGAACCTAAGATCAAAGTACCTCTTATTTCAAGATCCATCTCTCATATCATGGCCGACTATAATGATCTCTACCTGTCCGGAAAGACCATCCTTTCCCCCACTCGTAAGACTGATGGAGGTCAGGAACACCCTCGACTTGAGGACAACCTGGGCCCCTGTGACGGACAAACTGCGTCCCCCGATTCCGCTGATGCCCGGCGTGGTGATGATCAACTCTTGGACGAAGGGAGTTCCAAGAATCCTATTGAGGAACTCCCAGAAATCAACTGGTCCATATCCCCGTCAATGCCGATCCGGCCATGGTGGCACTGCTCGCTGCCCTAAATCAGACCAAATCCCTCATCGTTCAAGATATCCTCCCCGGAGAGCCCAAAGACGAAGTTCCCCCAACGCATCACCACCCAGGCGTGGTCCACCGCCCAAGAAGGAAAGGCGCGATGTTTCTTTCTTCAAGAAACACAATCGCACACCTCCTGCCCGAGATCAAGACCCCCCTTCGTTCAAGAAGAGGAGGGACAATAGGCAGATCGACCGCGCTCGATTTCCCTCTCCCGAGCCAAAGCAAAAGCGAATGAGCCCTTCCTCTCGACGGGACCGCGATGACCGACGGGGGAGAAATTATCACTCTCCTTCTCCATCTCCCATCAATAGTGAAGATGACGATCCCCACGGCCCACTATCTAAGGAGATCACTGAATCTCCACTTCCCGTCGGCCTAGAGAATCCGCCCACTCTAGGGACCTACGACAACACGACGGATCCTGACGAGCATATTGAGAACATCGATGCGTGCCTCGACTACAGAGGGGTCAGGGGCGCCATCAAATGCAGACTCTTCCTGACTACTCTCAGGAAAGGGGCGATGGCATGGTAGAAAAGTTTGCTCGATGAATCCATCACCTTGTGGAAACAGCTCAGGAAGATGTTTTCAAGATATTTCATTGCCTCCCACCGACATCCTAAATTAGAAGCTTCGCTCGAGGCAATCATACAAGGTAGAGACAAATTTCTGCGAGCGTACATTGAGCGTTTCAACAAAGAAGTGGTCCAGGTCCCGACAAAGGACAACATGAAGAAATACTTGCTCGAGCGCGGGCTCCGTCCCCGCAACGACTTTGCCAAGGTTGTGGGCATAGAAACACCAGCTACGCTCGATTCCCTTCTCCTGAAGGCCCATGCATACATAAAGTACGACGAGAAGGAGGCGGCTAACAGCGCCCAGGAATCCAGGCACAGGGAGAGTGCTAGACCCTCAAAGAATGACGAGCCCTCGACATCCCATCGAGGGGAGAAGAAACGGGAGGACAAGTCCCGTGATCCTAAAGACTACAAGGGGTCGGCCGGTCGTTTTCACGACTATACCCCCCTGACAACATCAAGAGAGCGTATTCTTTCCAAATGCGCTAATTCAGAGTTCAAGCAAGCCGGGGTGCGCTTCCCCCGACAAACACTGTCAAAGCCAGGAACCGACAAGAGCAAGTACTACAGGTTCCACAAGAGTCACGACCACAACACAAAGGATTGCATCTATGTCAAGGATACAATAGAAATATTAATCATAGACGGGAACCTAAAGCAGTATAAGAAAAATGAGGCCGCCCGTGACGAAGCACCAGAGACAAAGAATGTCGAAGAAGGGAAGAAATCCCCCGACCTCGACACCATTCTAGTCGCCTTGAGAATCTCACGGCCGGAAGACTTCTACTTTCCGGACATGGAGGACGTCCGCCTATAATTCTCCACCCACAGTCCGTGGGAATCCTTCCCCGCGACCATGGTCATTTCTGGAGGAGGGTTCAACAGGCATACAGTTGGATCGGTGAAGAGAAGGTTCGACCAACTCATCAAGGCCAACTCTGAGATGGACGCCACACTTAACAAGTTTCGAGGAGGATCTCACCCCCTCGTATTCTATAGAGAAGATTTATCGGGAGGAGCCCTGAATTCGAGTATCCCACTACTCGTGAGAGCTCGAATGGCTAACTTTGACGTGCGTCGCATTTTGGTCGACTAGGGCAGTTCGGTTGACATTATGTACGCCCAAATTTTCAACACTCTGCAGATGAACGAGATCCACCTAACCCCCTACGTGGGCTCTGATTTTCAAGGTTTCAACGGGGCCAACACGAAGCCATGGGGGTACGTGGAGCTGATCGTCACCTTTGGGGGGGGGGGGATAACGGCCAGAGCCATCAAGACCCAATTCTTGGTGGTGGAATGTCCTTCCCTTTATCAATGCATCTTCGGGAGACCCACTCTCGCCGAGCTCATCGCGGTCCCCACCATCGTTCATCTTAAGATGAAATACTACACGGTCGAAGGTTTGATCGCCACTCTTCATGAGGACATCCAAGCAGCCAGGAGATGCTTCGAAGCTTCTGCGAAGGGCCCCAGATCCATCAACGCCCAGCCTCGAACAGACACTCAAGCCACGCTGCCCTCCAGCTCCGAGGAATCCAGGCCACTGCCAAGGGTCGACACCATTGACCTCGACAGTCGCTTCTCCGTGGAGGACAGGATCGAGCAAAGGAAGAAAAGGAAGGAGCCTATGGTCGAAGACGAAGGGTCAGCATCCTCTGCTGGCCACAACGAGCTCTCAAGTCACGCACGACCTATCCCGGAGAAGATCCCACCAGGGGAGTAAAGATCGGAGCGGACCTCCCTGACCTGGCTAAAAGGCAACTCAAAGCTTGTCTACGGGAGAATACTGATCTCTTTGCGCAGAGTGCGGCCGAGATGCCTGGTTTAAACCTTGAGGTTGCATGCCATCACCTGACCATTGATCCCACCATCAAGGCAGTCGCGCAGCGCAGAAGAAAACAATCGACCGAGAAGTCAGACGCTACTAAATTAGCTGTAAAAGACCTCCTAGAGGCACATTTTATTTCTGAAGCCCAGTACACAACTTGGCTCTCCAATGTAGTCCTCGTTAAAAAATCTAATGGAAAATGGCGAATGTGCATTGACTATACTGAACTCAACCGGGCTTTCCCGAAAGATGCTTATCCCCTCCCCAATATTGACAAACTGGTCGACAATTCGTCTGATTTCAAACTATTATCTTTCATGGATGCATACTCTGGTTACAACCAGATTCCCATGGCGAAAATGGATAAAACATATACCGCCTTCATGACCGAGTCGGGCAATTATTACTACAACGTAATACCCTTCATCCTGAAGAACATGGGCGCTACCTACCAGCGCATGATGAACAAAGTCTTTTGCAATGAGATAGACAACATGCTCGAAGTCTATATGGACGACATGATTGTCAAGTCCACCGAAGAGCTCGACCATTCCGCTCATTTGAAAAAAGTGTTCGAGCAAGCCCGAAAGTGTCGGATGTGATTCAATCCAGAAAAATACACCTTCGGCGTACGGGCAAGAAAGTTCCTCGAATTCTATCTGACAAAACGAGGCATCAAGGTGAACCCCGACATATGTTGGGCCTTCTCCGAGTTTCTAACACCCACCTCGAAGAAATCCACCCAGATCTTAAACATCATGCTCACTTCTCTTTCCTGATTCGTGGTAAAGTCCTCCCAGCACGCGTTCCCCCTGTTCAAACTTCTTCGCAAGGAAGCCACCTTCGAGTGGACGCCCGAATGCAAGCAAGCTCTCGCCCACTTGAAAAGATAACTCTCACAGCCGCCCTTCTTATCCTGGCCCAGGAAAGACGAAGTCCTCTACCTCTATCTAGATGTCGCCTCCGAGGCAGTGAACGTGACACTAATAAGGGAAACCCCGGAGGGACAAAGGCCAATTTACTTCACGAGCAAAGCGCTGCAAGGCCCGGAAGCAAGGTATCAGCAAATCGAGAAAGTAGCACTGACCCTCGTTAACACCGCGAGGAGGTTAAGACACTACTTCCTGGCCCATACCATAGTGATCCGGACGGATCAACCAATAAAACAGGTGCTCGGAAGACCAGACATGGCCAAAAGAATGCTGAAGTGGTCTCTGGAACTCTCTGAATTTGATATCCAATACCAAAGCAGGAAAGCCCTTAAAGCTCAAGCCTTGGATGACTTCGTAGCAGAAATGACCTTGCTCGGGGATCCGGAAGGCTCATGCCGCTGGACGATCTTCGTAGATGGCGCCTCCAGCACGACCGGAAGCGGCGCGGGCATCATATTAGAGAACGAGGAAGGGACCCTGGTCGAAGTTTCCCTTGCCCTGTCTTTCTCTACCTCCAACAATCAAGCCAAATACTGGGCATTCCTCATAGGATTACGGCTAGCCGAAGATCTGGGAACCGAGGAAGTAAAAATCTTCACCAACTCTCAGCTGGTCGCCTCGCAAGTCCGAGGAGAATATTAGGTCAAAATGACCAACTCGCCGAATATTGGGCCCTGGTCCAGGAGGCGAAGAAGAAATTCAGGTCTGTGGATGTTTAACATGTTCCCCGCAAACACAACGCTCGCGTAGACGTTTTATCCAAACTGACGAGCACAAAGAAGAAGGGAGGAAATATATCTGTAATACAAGAGGTACTCCCTCGACCGAGCACCCAGAAACCATCTGCCACCTTAGGAATATTCGCCATCGGGAACAGCGGTTGCTGGATGACCCCCGTACACGATTACCTCACTAAAGGCAAACTCCCCGACGACCTGAAAGAGTCGATCGTCGTCAGATAAAGGGCCTGATCGCACGTATTGATCGGGGGAAAACTCTACAAAAGAGGATTTTCCATCCCACTCCTCAAGTGTGTCGACCGAAAGAACATCAGAGTGCATACTACACGAAATCCACGAGGGTATCGGCAGTCAGCATCTGGGTAGAAGATCCCTCGTGAGGAAAGCCTTGCGGGAAGGATACTACTGGCCCACCATGCAGCACGATGCAAGAGAACACGTGAAGAAATGCGATAAATTCCAAAGAAAAGGGGACATGCATTTAGCTCCTCCTAGCAAGCTCAAATACCTCTCCTCTCCCTGGACCTTTGCCTAGTGGGGACTAGACCTCCTCGGCCCATTCGTGGTCGAAACCAATCAAAACAAATACCTGATTGTAGTGGTCGCCTACTTCACTAAGTGGATAGAGGCCGAAGCCCTGGCCAAAATCACTGCCCAGAACGTCCTTCGCTTCTATAAGAGAAATATTATGGCTCATTTCGGCATCCCCCAAGTGATAGTCACCGACAACGGGACCCAGTTCACGGATCACACCTTCCACGATTTCGTCACAAAGCTTGGTACGACCCAACATTTCGCATCCGTTGAGCACCCCCGGATCAACGGCCAGGCCGGGGCTTCCAACAAGGTGTTACTCAGAGGCCTTAAGTGAAGGTTGGACGAAACCAAGAAGAGATGGTTCGAGGAGCTGCACAGTATGCTCTGGGCATATAGAATGACCACTCACTTATCTACCGGGGAATCTCCATTCTGACTAGCATATAGGATGGAGGTCGTTATCCCCGCGGAGATCAAAGAACCTTCCGGACGAACTGAGGCATCTCTCGACGAGGAGATGAATGATGTCGCCCTCAAAGAAGAGCTCGACCTGATGGAAGAAATCGTAACGGGAGCGGCCCTGCGAGAGGCCTCACTCAAACAAAAATAGCCATGCGCTACGATACCAGGGTGATACATAGAGAGTTCAAAATCGGCAGCCTTATCCTGAAGAGAAACCGCAAAGAATCTCGCAAGGGAAAGCTCGCAATAAACTGGAAAGGCCCTTATCGCATCTACACCAAAATGGGAACCAGAGCGTATTACCTAGAAATTTTACAAGGGGAACAACTCGTTCGATCATGGAACGCTAAAAAGCTAAAACAATACCACAGTTGAAAACATTAAGCTGTCGGCAGGATCGGTAGACAAGATAGGCCCACCTGAACCCGACCACGCGTGCGCGCCTAGGCACAAGCGTAGCACCCAAGTATTTATAAGGGGCGAGGTTCCGCTCTATTGAAGAGCGTACCCTCAGCTCGACGTGGATAACTCGACCAAGATCCACAGTCTTTGTGCCACGGTGGTAGAACGCCCAACTCGCGATGGGAAGTTAACTTCGCCGAACCCGGGTCCCTCGAAAATGAGACATGGATTTCGGCCCTCACCCAACATTCGCCCCAGGAGTTTGATTGGTTTCTCCGCACCGACGAACATACAAAAACGAGCATATCCCTGATACAAACTCTACAAAGTATATAAGTCCTAACCAGGCTAACTTGTCAACAATCATGCAAATAACACATTAAATATTTAAAGCAAAATGACCAATGGCGGAAAAATAAATAAAACGACCACTTGAGCCAAAATTGTGCGAATATTACATAAACGGACAATAGCCTGGAAAACAACAAATATTATAAAAAACGGTGTGATACGGTGGCCAGAACTGGGACGTGTTTCCCTATTATTTTAAGGAATTTGCTGGTTTTGTTTTGCGTTCGTATTCGCAAAATGTCGCGGTAAGCAAGAGTCGCTACCGTCTTTTATTTTATCCAACAAGGAAAGGAAAAAAGAACAGAAAAATTCCTTTTTCGAGATATTTCTGAGTACGGGGGGTAGATTATAGAAAGGGAAGGTATTAGCACCATTTCTATCCATAGTTATCTACGGGCTCTTAGGTACTTGCTCATCATTTTCAAAATTATTTTCTTTGTGTTTGTGTGCTTTGAAAAGTTTTTGTTTTGACTTCGATTTAACTCTTGCTTCTGTCTTCAAGAGTGTAATGAAGTGTTTTTGAAAAATTTATTTGTAAAGGAGTGTAAGTGTGAAAAATTTTGTTTGGATTGAGCAAGTACTTAAGAACTAACCTACCTACTCGAAAAAAGAATCGTTCTATGCTTGTTTCCTTTAGACAACGCTATCCCACTATTAGCGAGTAGGTAGCATCGTCGTTGGAGTTTTGAGGGTCAATTCGAAAGGGACGTACGGTCACTAAAGCAATGTTAGGACATCTTAGCAATAACCCTAATGTCTTAGATCAATTATTCGAGGCAACAGTATCTGAGGCAACAATTCTGAGGCAACTTTTCCGAATCGGGACTTTGATCTTTGTTTAGACAAAAGGACGACCACTAAAGCATCCTATACTCAATGACCGTTTACCGAAGGCAACCAAGTGGGAGTGTACCCTAGGAGTGCGCATGTGCGAATGATTCAATTTCAGTTTATTTATCTTTGCACATTTAGGGTGATCTGACTGTATTAAAATTAATCATACATTCTTGTCATGCATCCTATTATCATACATCTAACAGTTAATATTTTGCGGAATTTAAAATGCAGGAATTTAAACTACGCTATTACAAGGCTTCGGGTATTTACATAACCAAAAACAAACCCTTGAAAATAAAGCGATAAATGGAAATAAACGTCCTAATTAACTATTACAAACTGTAGGCAGTTACATCAATAAAATAATAATAAAGCGCGCGATGAAAATTAGATCGACGATAAATTAGGGTTTTGACCCTTCTAACCTAATTAAAAGAAAAATTGTTTTTTTTAATAAAAGAAATAAGTTTTCTAAATTAAATATGCAATTAATTAGTTAATTAAATTAATTAATAAAAATAATAACATGACCTATTTTTGGTTTTTTGGTTATTTTAGGAAAAAAATAAAATATAATTAAGTTAATAATAAAACCTATTTATTCTAATTATTTTTAAGTTATTTACAAAATAATTAAATTTTTTACCTAAAATTAAATCTAATTAAATTAATAATTTTATTGATAAAAAAAAACCTAAATCTAATTGGTGAAAAATATTTTTTATGATTTTTGATAAAAAGGAATTATTTAATTGGTTAGTAAATAAATAAATAAATTAAAAGAACTAAAATAAAATAAAGTAGAGAAATAAATTGGGCCTGGATAGTATTTTTGAGGGGTGCAAATAGCCAGATCTGGGCCCAAAAAAGATGAGGTCCACGTTGACTTGTGAGATCCCGTACTGCACGTTTGACTTGGCTTTTGGTGTTCCCTCCTGGATGGCCATCAGATTTAGCCTCAGGACACTTGGCATGGTTGATGATGAGGACGTATGGTGGACCCCTGGTTGGTAAGCACGCTGGATCCTGAAAAGGAAAATAATATGGATAAATTTGAGGGACCTGGGATTCGAACCCAGGTCCTGAAGCAATATCCACGCCTTCGCTACCACTGCACCACTCGTTCTTATTTGTACATATGATGAACAATAATAATAATATATAAAACAAATGGAATAATAAAATTTTCAGCGCGAAATTCAAATGGACAAATCAGATGAAGCCACGTCTTCGTCTCCCTCCTTGCACGGTTGCTAAAGGTTTGGGAACCTATACCTACGGACAACGTCCGTCGCTACAGACCTGTGCATTCTCAAAATCAAATACAAGTAATATAAATGACCACCAAGACCATGAATGGACTCGTCTAGTTTTGTTGAGCACAATGGTGGCCCTTTCATGGCCCAATTTTGCATGTACGCCAAGATCCCAAATTGAGCTTATAAACCCTAATAATGGTGAAACTTCATACAAGCCATGAAAACGCAATTAAAGAATACAGAGAGCTTGCAAACATGATTGTGATCAAGAATGTACAATTATTTTATGTTATATGTGCAAGAATAATGCTATTCGATTTCAAAAAGAGAGTTATGCCGTGGGTGACTTACAATGCAATTTAGGGCTCGAAAATGCTTGCTCTTGATTGCTTTAGCTTACTGAGACTCCCAGGAATCGATTGGGATAGGCAAAGAGTCTTGTATTGGCCTCTAAGTGCAAATTCGATTCACCACTTTTTCTTGATTTTTTCAGTTTTGGTTCTTGCTTATGCGCCTGTTTCTAACCTCTACTTTTGGTCTGCACGCACTCTATATGTATTGAGGAAGGGATTAGGGTTGATAACTGATATCAATCTTCCTCCATCAATGAATTGGATTCTTGATTTGATTCCCTTTGAAAACTTTCCAAAATTGGCCTATTTCAATCTTTTTGTTCACACCATGCTTTGATACGAATTTGAATACTTGCTAGATGGACATTAAGACCTGAATCATGTAAAAAAAATTTAGTTTTCAATACTTTGGATTTTATATGATTTATTTTGATTAAAATTGATTTAAATCAAATAAAAATTAAAATAAATAATAAAAACATGATAATGACAAGTGGCAAGGGCTAGAGCTCGTGGATTATGTTGCCAACTCAAAACAAGTGAAAACAATTGGGCCTATTTGGCAAAAATTGAAGTTTTAGGCATAGTTGACTTTTGGCAATTTTGCAAAAAAGGTCAACTTCACCAATGCATAACTTCCTCAATTTTGACTCTTTGAAGGTGTTTTTGTACTTTTTAGAAATCTTGATATGTCCTCTAATCAACCCTTTTGGACTCATCTCAATTTGATATTCCATGATCAAGTATAAAGCTTTGACAAAAAAGGTGTTTTTGTTGACTTTTCAAAATGACCTATAATGTCCAAATTCATAACTTATTGTGAGTGCATATTTTGAACTTTGGAGCTGAATAGAGCATGGCATCCTCTTAAAAATGAACTTTTGATGGGTCATTTCGCATAAAGTATGAGAAAGTTATGCTTGGTCAAAGTTGGGTTGACTTTTCCTACAAAACCCTAATTTAGCAACTTTTGAGTCTTGATGAATTATGAGAAATCATTGATGAATCATGATCAATCCTTGATAAAATGATGAAATGTACTTCAAAATGAGGATGTTGACCAAAAATCTTGAAGTTTGACTGTATGTGGGCCACAGTTGACTTTTGCCCTAACACAGTCGATTTCCAAGCCTTTGAGCAATTAACTGAGTAAATTTCCTCTGTAGGGATTGAAACTTGACATGCATGATCTTGGGGACATATTAGGACAATGTTGAGAATTTGGGGTCCCTTGGACTCAAGTATCTTGATGCAACATGAAACCCTAATTTGAGGTAGACTGCCTTAGGAGAGAGCTTGTCTGGCCAACCCTTGGACTACCTTGAGCAACTTGGGGAATCTTTTTAAAATGTTTTGAGAAATATGGGAGGGAAAATTTTGGGGTACAACAAACGGCACGCAAGCCAAAACAAATGGATGGTCACCCCTCCATTTCTCCCTCGATGATATGCGATGGTCGGGCAGGATCCCCAGCCGGTTAGTCGATAACATCCCTTAAGTAGTAAGGAACCAAAATATGTCCGTCAGCCACGTAGTAGTTGACCCTAATGCCCTAAGTGTTGAGCTCAACACCGGGATTCAACACATGTATCTGATTCACCGCATTATCGAAGCTCCCATCGGAAGTAGCCTGGGCATCACCCACTGCAAGCTGAAAATAGGCTACTAGCTCGGCCCGAGTCTTCAGATCCTTGGTGCCCTCCGGCTCGTCCTCAGCGGGCGCTAGCTCGGCAGTCAGGGCTACCACCTTCCCTTCAAGACTCTCGCTCTTGAGCATGAAAGCGCTGCGCTCCTCGACCAACTTCCCTGACTCTGCCTCGTCCAGCTTTAGGACTTTGTCTTTATTGACCAAGGCCTTCTCGGTCACTGCCAACTTGGCTCGGAGATTCCTAATTTCCGTCTCCTGGGATAAACACCCCTTGGTATACGCCACGACCATCTCCAAGATCCGCATCAAGCCACCCGTAAATTGAGCCAGCGTCGCCCTCTTCTCCGGACGACTCGTCCCCTCGAGAAGGAGAGATTCGGCCCTGGGAATACGAAGTGTCGCACTCTCAAAAAAGGACCTCTCCAGCCAGCAGGGAGGCAAATCATAAGCCCCTTTTCCTGTCTCCCCGGTAAGGTCAATGCTCCACTCAAGTCGGGGCCTCTTCGCCTTTGAGGAAACAACAGACGGAGATAAAGTAGCGGTAGACGGGGTCGAGGACGACCCACCCGAACTAGGAGCAGGAGTTGGCCTTGCGCTAGTCTGAGCATCCTTCTTGGCCTTTCTCGCCCGAGCGGTGAGTGTCTTAGCTAGACGTTCTTAAGCATGATTCATATTTTCTGCAAAACAAAGAAGAAACAAGGGTCAGTAAAATGACTGGTCAAACAAACAACGATCACATACTAGAAAAAGAAAATCTATACCCAGATATCTAACGGGATCCTCGCTCCCAAGGAGCTCCCGAATGTTTATGAGACCCGGCTCGAACACGGGCTCCCCGTTCCTGTACAGCACTGGCCTACCCCCTCGGCCGACTCGCTAGACCGGAGGGATTCAAGCAACAAACGAGGTCAAAGTAGCGAAGCTCGACAGGTCCTTGCCCCCAAGCTTCCCCTCTCTCCAGACATAAGAGCCCAACTCCTTCTCGAAATGTCTTCTAGTACATTGCAACGGGAGCTTGGCGACCAGCGTCGCGGTAGGCTCCCCTAGCTCGTTAAGTCGAGGAGTCCCGTCATCATTAAGAGACATCCGACTCCTGAAAACGTTTAGCAGTGCTGTTGTACCCCAAAATTTTCCTTCCCGTTTTCATTCAAGATACTATCCTAGGGATTCTTGAATACTCAATTTGGCTCAAAAGATGATCAGACAGATTCTCTTCCTAGGCAGTAAGTCAACAATTAGGGTTTTTTATTTCCCAAAGAAATTTGAGTCTCTGAGATTTCAAATGGTCTTCATAGATCTTCATGTCTCCTCGAGGATGTTCTTGCCAAGTTTCAAACCATGCATTGCAAGTTTGCTTAGTCAATGGTTCAAATGATTGAAAATGACTCCATTGACCCACAAGTCGATCTTTGCGAGATCAAGTTCAAACGACTGTAACTTCTTCATTAATCAATATTTTTGAGCGGTTCTATTTGCATATGACTCTCCTTGACGTCATCTCTAATTTCTCTTCACAAATCAAGAGCTGATTATGTGCGAAAGATCATCGGAAATTCGAATATTTTAGAGGTCACTTTCTGGTTCTGACCTAATTTCAGATAATTGTGGCTTGCCTTCCAAGAGTCGTAATGTCCTCAATTTTCAAGATCTCGAGATGATTATTTTTGCACATTGTCATAAGCGATGTCATTAACAAGTCCTCTTTAAGAATCGAAGGAAATTACGTTTAAAATACCTTGGAGATTATCAATTTGTCATAGGTTATTTTCTTGGTTTAGAATGTTTTCAACTTCTAATTGTTTTCTCAAAGGCTATGATTCTCATGTTGAGACTGTCCATAGAATGAGATGTTGAATTCAGAGATTCATATTGAGTTCAACCAAGATGTTGCTTATAATATAAGTTGCCATGTTGAAAATCGATTTATGAACTTGGTAAAAATGATTTGAGGATTCATTTGAATAATGTTCTTGATTAGCAAAGAATTACACGATATCACAAGTTTCGTCCAAATCTTCTACAGTTCATCCGCGTGAGTTGTTTTGAAATCAAGGTATCAAAGAACGAGTTCGCTCAAGTTTGCTTAAATTCATTCAAACTTTGGAATGCAAAAATTATTAAAGTTATGCTTTGATTCATGGTTTATCTAAGTCACAATTCTCATGAACCAAATCAAATTTTTGAACCTAATTCAAAGTTCATGACTATTCGTATATTCTCAAGCACGTTATTTTTCAAATGAAAGACTTTTTCTTAAGTCGCTTTGGAATTCAAGATTATTCAAGTTTATTCAAGAATTCAAGATTTACAACAAGGCGTCATTTTTATTTGAATACATTTTACAAGTCTCCAAGTCTTAAAATTCAAATTACAAATGGAAACCGTAATGTTACAAAAGTCGCAATAATATAAAATTCCTAAAGAATTGATTTTTCATCATCTTCAAGTCTTCATAAAGCATGGCAGGCCGCTCTTCATCATTTTTCTCCATTGTCCAAATTGTTTGTACATGTAACAAAAGAAAGAAAAGTTAGCTACATGTGAAAAGTCAAGAACTAATTGTTAAGAGTTTTTATCTCATCATTGGAATCAGAAATTAAGAGGGTTTTTTAATCATGGTTTATCTCCTCCTACTTTTACAAATCACAAAAAAAGTGAGGATTTCTTTTGGTTCACAAACAGGGAAAAGACAGCAGGGCAAAAATGCAAAACAACAAGCAAAAGCAGCAGGCAGCAACAAGGCTGCAGCAACACAAAACAAGCAAGGCAGCAACAACACAAAACAAACAAGGCAACATGCTAACAAATAGCCAAAACCCCATGTCATCATTTTCCTAATCTATGCAAACTCTTCAGAATTTTTGACAAAGAAAAATTGCTTTGTATCATAGAAATATGAAGAGGGAAAGAGAAACAGACAGGAAGATATCACCTAAGCATGTAAAGAAAAGCAGCCTGCTACAAACCAGCAAAACAGTACAAAACCTGCACAAATTTGCACCAAAATAGACATGCCCTAACCTGTTGTATATAAAACAGGGCAGCCCTGTATGAAAAAAAAGAAGAGAATACAAAGATTCAACAAGTAAACAACAGAAAATTAAAGGAGAGAAAACTCAGCAAGAAATAAAATTCAAGGAGAGAAAAACTTACTGTTTGAAGCTCCATCGGAGAGATTCCGATAGGTATTTTTCTTCTCCTCTATTACATCTGCAAAACTCCTTCATATGTACATTCATGCCTGTTGAATTCATTTGCATATGCTTGAATCGCTGGTTTTTTTCTACAACCTATTATAATAAAAACAGAACCATATGATTCATACATAACAACTCAATGGAAATAACAACTGATCCATAAAAATAACCTCTTCCAACAAACCTATTAACAGTCATAAAAAATATAGAAACAAAAATCATATCCTCATAAAACTAGTATTACTAATTACTGTCACACACAAAACACATTACAAATATTTTTTTCTCAAAGTAACTTAAACTTCTCTTTGTCATACATGACCATCAATTCAAAAATAAGCTCATTAACCCGCAACCTGCAAAAAACCATTCTAATCACAAACTACAAAGTCAACCATACCCAATTCAACTATTCACATCATCAATCCACCATATACACCATTTATATACACATTCCAAACCTGTATAACTTACCTTCATCAACAAATTCACAAGTCAACAACATAATTATCCCAACACCAAAAAAATGCACATAACAGAAACAATGGGAGAATCGAAATAAGAAAAATGCCCAATATAAAATCAAACTCATAACCACTCTAAATCTTGTCAGGAAACTGTACAACACGCCATACGAATCCATTTCCTCCTCTGTCACATCCGTCGCTGCTCCGTCCAGTGCCTCCCTCCCCGACGAACAAAACATCGACAACCTTATCGTCTCTGATTCCTTAAGCAGCCGATCACGTTATTCGGTGAAGGCGACGATGCGAGACTTGATCAACTCAAGTTTGTTCTCAAAGCTGAATTATTCGAAGTTGATAGTGATATGATGGAGGTACATATGATTGTTTTTCTTGAGAGATATCACAGAGTTGAGGAAACGAAAGAAGACGATGATTTGGAGTGATAGGAAGAGGCAGAAGGATAAGGATAGTGCTATTGAGGATGATTACAGAGAAGTTGTTTTCGATGGAGGTGATAATGGTGAAGAGGAAGATTTTGGTTTGGAGAGAGAGCGTTGTTTATTTTCTTATTTTTTGTTTTTTACAGTATCAATAACCATGCTTAGTAATTTCAATCTAGGAAACCAAAGTTTCTCTTTAACAGTAATAATTATTTAATCTGCAATTTGTCTTCCCCGTGACCAAAGCTACAGTACCGCGACGCCTAATCACTTTAGGGTTAAGTTTATTTTCCTTGTTCCCCTTCATCAAAACCGGGTCAGCCCATTGGGCTGCTGGCCCAATCTAATTACCATTTTTCTTTATGTTTTAATTAAGTCATATTAATAACGAATGAAACAGAATAGCATAGTGGTTGGAGTGTTGGTTTGCAAGCGTGGTGTTCTGAGTTCGAGTCCTGGAGGGTGTTTTGTTTCATTTTCTTTGTATTTTTTCTTAAACACATACGTTTCCTTATTTTTAACCAATAACTTTGGGCTTTACAATTCTTTTCTGGCCCATCCAGATTTCTACCTCACACACCCATAGTCAGTTTAACACCACCATTTTACTTTATTTTGTTAAGTTTTGATTTTATTTGTTTTAATTTAATAAATCATGTAGTTTTGTTCGATAATTTTCTCAATTAGCTTAGTTCTAAATTTAATTTAGGAAAATTTGTAAATAATTTTATTAATTAACATTTTATCATTTAGTTAACATTTTATTAATTTATTTAGTTTCTACATAATAAAAAAATACTAAAAGCTAAAAAATATATACAATTGATTTAATTTCTTTAGTTAAATATTTTCTTTTATAGAATAGAATATTATTTTTCTTTCCAAACTTTTCAAGCAAATACCTAGAATTTTATTTCCATATTTTTATTTTGTTAATTGATTTTTACTTCATAGATTTGTTGTAGTTTCAATTAATTGATTGATTCGATTTGGTTGTATTGATTGCCTATTTAGACTTTTAATCGCATTGATCCATCCCCATTTATGAATTTGTACCCCCATTCCCGAAAGCTCTGTAATAGCATAGAAATTTAACTTTCGCAATTTACTATTTTTCTTATACTGTATAGTAATTAGGCGTGCGTGGCAAGATTTAAAATCAATCGCTAGATAACCCTAATCAAAGAAAAATTAACTTAAATCTAACACACTTTTCACACGTGCACCTCTAGGATAACCTCACTTGTTGCCTCGGAAACACAGTCATGTACCTCGAATATGGGACGCTTTAGAAAAGACCCTTCGATAAAAAAGATATTAGTCCCTCGATGTGCCTTGATGTTTCCTTCGGTAAAACGATCTAGTCCCTTACGAAAAATTGCTAAAGCGTCTCACCAGTTGCCTTCTATGAATGTACGATTGACCCGCACCTGTCCCTTCACATCCAATGATGGGGCTTCTTACCAAATCAATAGTAAGATAGCCACATCTAAAGGAGGAGGAAAAGAACATTTAAGACCTTTTGAGTAGGTAGGTTACTTTTAGTTGCTCGCTTGCTCACAATAAAAACATTTTATACACAACCACTTTCATCTTGAAACATTTTTAAAAAAACAAACACTTTATATGCGTTCTTATAGAAACGAGAACCATTACAAAGACACCTTTTCAAAATCACTTTCAAAAAATACAATCCACAAACACTTCTTTGAAATATTTTCCAAATAAACACTTTGTACGCGTTCTTATAGAAACGAGAACCATTACAAAGACGTTTCCAAAATACTTTTAAAACCCACACCACTAGCACACTTTCAAACAAAAGCAAGTGATCTAGCAAGCAACTAAGAGCCTGTAGATAACTACGAATGAAAAGGGTGCTAATACCTTCCCTTTTCATAACCTACCCCTGAACTCAAGAAATAATCTCAAAGGTATTTCCTGTTCTTTTCAGCCTTTCCTTATTGGATAAAAGAAAAGTCGTTGGCGACTCTTGTTATCCGTAACAATTGCGATCAAACGCAAAAAACCAAGTTAGTTCTCCCACCGTGTTATAGAAATGGCGACTCTGCTGGGGATTTTACTTTAAAATGGGGTTACCTTAGGGCTAGATCACCTTTACTTGCTTTCTTTGATTAATTTGTTTGCTTTACATTTTTGGAACTTTGCTTGGGCCTTTGTTAAAGATCCTATACCTGGACCTGGGGCACCTTTTAGGTAAGTAGAAATAAATCATGGAAGTTGTACGGCGTAGACCGATATGGACGAAGTGATAGCTACATTAGCGTGACACTTTGGCTTGTAATAATGTCCCTTGAGTCAGTCAAGGATAACATTAGGCTTCCTTAATGACATTAAGAGCTAACTAACCTTTAGAACCTTTAATTGACTCATCCTAAGCCACTAGAAAGTAGTGAGATGGCCGGATTTGGTTCCGACTGAAGATTGGTTGATACTCGATGCTACACTCATTGAGATTGGCCTTTTGGGATATTCTGGCCGTAACACTTTGGTGCTTGAACTAGAACAATGCCTAAAAGAAAGGACATTGATATGAGACTCCTTAGAACCCGATTACTTTAAATAGGACAGGTTGAGCCAACTGAAACATGAAGAGGGTACTTACCTTTAAAAAACTCATGCAAACCTTTAAACCTAGGGTCTTTTGTGTGACTTGCTTGATATGTTTGTGATTTCAAAGCATAACCATAACATCATGAACATCATGACATACATGCTAACCATTTCAAGGGGCTAGAGATTTATATTTCCTTTTTGTTTTGTAGGGTATGGATTCAACTCTCAGAAAGACCATCCGAATCAATTTTGTAGAGGTCCCTCCCAAGCTCCAAGAATTGGTCCTGAGAATTCCTGAGAGATCATCGTTCAACAAGAGATATGGTCGCTTGCTCAGTTTGGTTACTACCGGGTTTGACGAAGGTCTCATGAGTGTTCTGTTCCAGTTCTTTGACCCTAAACACCATTGCTTCACTTTTCCAGATTACCAGTTAGTGCCTACGCTGGAAGAGTTCTCCAAAATACTTGGGTCACCTATATTGGAGCAAGTACCTTTCACCAGCTTAGAACAAGATCCAGTTGCTGAAAGTGTTGGACTTACTTTTGTGTTCTGAGGCCCGTGCCAAAGCCTTGGTAAAGTTTCTCAAGACCGCCCACGTACCCCAAGAGACCTCCATTGATCAATTTGAGAATTGTGTGGCCAGTCTAACTGCTGATAATGGATTGGGCTTTTCTGATGCTGATTTAACTCCCAAAGGAAGGAAACACAATGATGCCTTGCATGTTTCCATTGAGTGTAGGGGCACTATGCTAGCCCATGTTCTTGTGGATACCTACTCATCATTGAATGTCTTGCCCAAAAATGCTCTTGACAGGATAGACTACGAGGGACTCATTTTAAAGCCTAGCAACATTATAGTGAGGGCCTTTGATTGTTCTAAGAGGACAGTGCACGGAGAAGTTGACATCCCTAAAAAAGTTGGAACTCATACTTTTGATTCAACTTTCTATGTGATGGATATCCGCACTTCCTATTCTTGTCTATTGGGCCGACCTTGGATCCATGGCGCTGGTGCCGTCACTTCCACCCTACATCAGATGCTGAAGTACCCGATCAAGGGAAAGATCATCACAGTCCACAGGGAAGAGGAATACATGGTTAGCCACCTGAACTCTTTCAGGTATGTGGAAATGGATGGTGAGTTCATTGAGATCCCGTGCCCGAATTTTGAAGAGGTCCCACAAACAGTTGCGGAAACCAAGACCGTTTCCAAAGTCCCAAAGATTACCAGACCTCCACTGAAGATGGCTTCTCTGAAAGATGCCAAGGCAGTAGTCGAAGAAGGTGGGTGTACCATTTGGGGCCAACTTCTAGATATTCCCTATAAGTATGACAAATTTGGTTTGGGTTTTACTTCAGGAGCCCAAAAAGCTGTTCGTCGTGCTGGTGCCGGGGGACCACCTTTGCGGATCAGCAACCATGAAGTCAATGCTCTGGAAGACAGTGATAGTGATTATGACCTGGACAACTGGATCTTCCCAACTATCAGCGGTCGACTCAACAATTGGGAGGATAAAGAATTTTTCCCTATTACTTTTATTCAAGAGTAATTGTCTTTTAAGTTTTCTTGGACTTGTAATATTTAAACAATCTAGACTTTTAAACTGTGTGTCTTACCCGAGGCACAACGGTCCATTTGTGAGGGTTGTTACTTCATCTTCATATGTCATCAATAAATCATGGACGTTTTTG
This sequence comes from Vicia faba, assembly GCA_948472305.1. Lineage (NCBI taxonomy): Eukaryota > Viridiplantae > Streptophyta > Magnoliopsida > Fabales > Fabaceae > Vicia > Vicia faba. The sequence continues at coordinate 735,852,626 of OX451735.1, read as the reverse complement.
CATGCAAATTTTATGCCGCTTGTTTTTATTTTTCTACCTTTTATTTTTTCAAAGATAGCTATGCTCTTACACACACTCACATATCGAAATGCAGATCCAAATCCACTCAGGATCCCATGGGTAACGATTCTGCTATGGCCTATTGTGACTTTGAAAATCCGATCTACCAAGCCGAAGACGAAGGTGAGGACGATTATGAGGTACCAGGGGAGCTAGCCAGGTTACTACAACAGGAAGAAAGGACCATACATCCCTACAAAGAGTCGGTTGACACAGTTAACTTAGGTACTGAAAAGGACAAGAAAAAAGTCAAGGTAGGTGCCAACCTGGAACCTAGTGTCAAGAAGCTCTTAACCCAGTTACTACATGACTATGTTGAGGTCTTTGCCTAGTCATACGAGGACATGCCAAGGCTCGATGCTGATATCGTGGTCCATCATTTGCCAACAAAATAAGACTTCCCTCCGGTAAAACAGAAAGTCTGTCGCATGCAGCCAGAAATGTCAGAGAAAATCAAGACTGAAGTCATGAAGCATTTCAATGCCAGATTCTTCGTTGTCACCTCCTATCCATAATGGGTCTCCAATGTTGTTCCAGTGCCTAAAAAGGACGGTAAAGTATGCATGTGTGTGGATTACAGAGACTTGAATAGGGAAATCCCTAAGGATGATTTCCCGCTTCCCCACATTGATATTTTGGTTGACAAAACCACACATCATAAAGTATTTTCCTTCATGGATGGTTTCTCAGGGTACAATCAAATCAAAATGGCACCTGAGGACATGGAGAAAACGACCTTCTTCACATAGTGGGGTACGTTCTGTTACAAAGTTATGCCATTCGGGTTGAAGAACGCTGAGGCAACTTATCAGCGCACCATGGTAGCTCTGTTTCACGATAGTATCCATCACGAGATAGAGGTCTAAGTGGATGACATGATATCCAGATATCAAACTGAAGAGGAACACCTTGACCATTTGCAGAAACTGTTTAAAAGACTGAAGAAATACAAACTAAGGTTGAACCCGAGTAAATGCACTTTTGGAGTGAGGTCCGGTAAACTCCTAGGCTTTATTGTCAGCGGTAAAGGTATCGAAGTGGACCCTGTAAAGGTAAAAGAAATACAAGAAATGCCTGCTCCTTACACCGAGAAGGAAGTCAGAGGATTCTTAGGACGACTAAACTACATCTCCAGATCCATTTCTCACCTAACCCCTACTTGTGAACCAATCTTCAAATTACTGAAGAAAAATCAAGTGTTGGATTGGAACGACGACTGCCAGGCTATCTTTGATAGGATCAAAGAGTACCTTCAAGAGCCTCCTGTTTTGATGCCGCCAGTTGAGGGAAGACGTTTGATCATGTATCCAACTGTCTTGGAAAATTTAACAGGGTGTGTGCTGGGGCAACATGACGAGTCTGGCCGAAAAGAGCATGCAATATACTACCTGAGCAAAAAGTTTACCAACTGTGAAACCAGATATTCACTGCTCGAGAAAACTTGTTGGGCTCTAGCATGGGCTACTTGCCGGCTAAGACATTATATCTTGACCCATACTACCTTATTGATATCCAAGATGGATCCAATTAAATACATATTCAAGAAGCCCGCCCTCTCTGGAAGAATAGCAAGATAGCATATGATCCTGACAGAATACGACATTCAATACACTACCCAAAAATCAATAAAGGGTAGTGTGCTAGCCGATCACCTGGCTCATCAGGATATGGATGACTATCAGTCCATGAAGTTTGAGTTCCCAGATGAAGACATCATGTTGGTAAACAATTGTGAAGAATTAAGACCATATGACGGACCTGAACAAGGATCCCCTTGGACCTTGGTTTTTGACGGGGCTTTAAACGCATTCGACAATGGCATAGGTGCTGTGATCATATCTCTTGAAGGATGTCATACTCCCTTCACTGCTAGGCTTTGTTTCAACTGTACCAATAATATGGCAGAATATGAAGCGTGTATTATGGGTCTCAAAGCTGCCATAGATTTGGGAATCAAGTTTTTAAGTGTATTTGGAGATTCAGCCTTAGTCATCAGTTAGATCAAAGGAGATTTGGACACGAAGCACCCAAATCTCATCCCTTATAGAGAACATGTGTTGACATTAATACCATATTTTGAAGAAATTACCTTTGAGCATTTTCCACGAGAGGAAAATCAACTAGCAGACACGCTAGCAACTATGTCATCCATGTTCAAAGTCAGATGGGATAATGAGGCTCCTCAGATCACCATCGAGAGAATGGACGAACCAGGTCACTGTCACGAGATTGATACTGAAGAAATAGTGGATAATCCCTGGTTCCATGAAATTAAGAGATATATCGAGGCCCAAGAGTATCCGGAGGGAGTTTCAGTCAATGATAAGAAGTTCTTGAGAAGATTTTCTGCTAAATTCTTCGTCAGTAACGGAATCCTCTATAAGCACAACCACAACTCTACTTTGCTTCGGTTCATGGACCAGAGTGAGGCAGAAAAGATCATGGCTGATTTACACGAAGGTACCTTTGGCACTAATTCTAGTGGACACACGATGGAAAAAAGATCCTACAGGCAGGATACTACTGGTCCACCATGGAAGCCGATTGTTATCAATATTCACGAACTTGTCACAAGTACCAGATCTATGCTGACAAAGTACATGTGCCTCTGGTTCCCCTAAACGTCCCGACTGCTCCTTGGCCCTTTGCAATGTGGGGCATTGACATGATTGGAGAGATCAAACCCACAACTTCTAATGGACACCGCTTCATCTTGGTTGCCATTGATTACTTCACGAAGTGGGATGAGGCAGCTTCATTCGCTTTTGTTACTAAGAACGTTGTGGCCCGATTCATCAAATGGAACCTTATATGTCGGTACGGTATCCCAGAGAGAATCATCACATATAATGGCACCAATCTCAATAATACTATGATTACCGCACTATGTGCGCAATTCAAGATACAACATCATAACTTTTCTCCTTACCGACCGAAGATGAATGGTGTTGTAGAAGCCGCTAATAAAAACATCAAGAAGATCATACAAAAAATGACAGTGACCTACAAGGAATGGCTTGAGATGTTACCATTTTCTCTCCATGGTTACTGCGCCACAGAGCGCATGTCAACAGGGCAACTCCTTTCTCTTTGGTATACGGTATGGAAGCTGTCCTACCAATTGAAGTCCAAATACCTTCTCTGAGAATCATAAAAGATGCAGGGTTGAATGAAGATGAATGGATTCAAACTCGACTTGACCAGCTAAACTTGATTGATGAGAAGAGGCTTACAGCTGTCTATCATGGCTAGATGTCCCAAAACGTATGATCAAAGCTTTTAACAAGAAGGTCAGATGTTAGGTATATCGGGTTGGTGACTTGGTAATCAAGCGTATCATATTGCCACAAGGTGATCCCATGGGAAAATGGCCTCCTACATATGAAGGACCATTTGTGATATAAAACATATTTTCTGGTGGAGCAATGATCTTAATCACTATGGACGGTGATGACCTTCCGCACACTGTAAACACAGACATAGTTAAAAGATACTACGTATGAATAAAGACCCACTGGGTCGACTGACCTAGGCAAAAATTAGGGCATCTCGATGAACCAAAAGGATTCGGGCAAAAATTAAGGATAAAATACAAAAAATTTGTACACCTGGCAAGCTGAAAACCTGAAAGGGAGGCTTGGGAAAAAAAGGGTATCCTGGTGGACTGAAAACCCGAAAGGGCGGTCCAGGAAAAAGTTAGGAAATTAAAGCATATGACTATGTCCCATTGGATCACCTTACAGACAACCTTCAGTATCGACTGACAAACTCAAACGGTTTTAATCAATCCAATCAGCTTCGGACAAAGCAACAAGTGGATGAGACGCTCAGAGACATGAAGGCTATAGCAGAGTGGGGACCCCATGGGATTATTTCACATAGCTGTCTTTTCTTTGTATCAAGTTTTCATTTTCTACGACGACATTCTCTTACTAGGATGCTCGTCTCTTTGTACAAAAATACTTATTCAAGTTAATACAAATATATTCCTTTAAAAGTGCAAAACTATCAGTTTTTCTTTTATTTTCCTGATTTGTTTGCAAAAATGTCCAATGATTAATTTTGAACATATGCATTTGAACGTGATTACTATTTACAAATGAGCGCAAAAAAGAGGGGAACAGAAAACAGAAAGACAATTACTAATGGCTTTAAGAAATAGGATAATATCTATAGGCCATTCCATAAAATCCCCGCAGGTGCTTTTTCCAGCAGGAGCAGAAGCAAGGACATCCTACTACAGGATCAATAGCGTATCTCCAGTATGCAGCCTAATGGTATCAGGTGCTCTCACATCCCCGACGGAGCAAAACTTCTAGTTACCGCTCCAAAGATTCCCCAGTGAAAGTCGTCCAGCTTCTCAGGATTCCCCAGCAGGACTTCACGAAGTCCACAAGAAATGCACGACGTTTCCCTTCCCCAATAGAGTTTATTTCTATAATAATGGAAACTCATCCATCAACACTTCAACTTCAAAATATGCAGACTTACACTCCTCGTTCCCAGCAGTACTCAGGGATTTATTTTTCCTGAGTCCTATAACACTGCAGCAGAACAATTAACATGTTCATACATTGCATTCATATGTCATAGCATTGACAACACAAACGCATATAGCACAATCTCATGCCATGCATTTCATACATCATGGCATCGCATACAACTAAATCTTCACCTTTTCAGGAAAGATCAATCAACAGAAAATTATCATCAACAAATTTCCGATAGGACAACTATTTGCAAACAAATCAATTACAGATCAATTCATGAGAAAGGACTGGTTGACAATCTACATAACAAATATTTCCTTCAGACCTCTGTCGGTTCAGTTTAAATCTCTCAACGGTTTATCCTGATTCTTTTTTGCAGATATTTTCTCTGGTTCAGATAAATCGCTCCAAGATTTATTCTGATTCTTCTCCAGACCCCTGTTGGTTCAGTTTAAATCTCTCAACGGTTTATCCTGATTCTTTCCTGCAGACATCTTCTCTGGTTCAGATAAATTGCTCCAAGATTTATTCTGATTCTTCTCCAGACCCCTGTTGGTTCAGTTTAAATCTCTCAATGGTTTATCCCGATTCTTTCCAAATAGACATTTTCTCTGGTTCAGATAAGTTGCTACAAGATTTATTCTGATTCTTCTCTAGACCCCTACTGGTTCAGTTTAAATCTCTCAACAACTTATTCTAATTCTTTCCTACAAACATCTTCTCTGGTAAAGATAAATCACTTCAAGATTTATTCTGATTCTTCTCCAGACCCCTGCTGGTTCAGTTTAAATCTCTCAATGGTTTATCTTGATTCTTTCCTAGTAGACACTTTCTCTGGTTCAGATAAATTGCTCAAAGTTCTATTCTGATTCTCTCCAGTTAAAGAATACCCAAGACCTATTTTGGTTTAGTTTAAACCTCTCAACGTTTTATCCTGATACTTTCCAAATAGACATTTTCTCTGGTTCAGATAAATCGCTCCAAGATTTATTCTGATTCTTTCCAGTTTAACAACATTCAAGACTTCTACTAGTTTCAATTTAAATCGACCAAAGGTTTATTCTGATTCTTTTCCAGTTGAAGTCAAGTTCAGATTTAGTCTAATTTCTGTCAACAATAACCTTTGGATGGCATCTATAAGCCTATCTCCGACAACTCTCCATCATTTCTCCAAATGGCATCTTTAAGCCCATTACCTACACAATCAACCAACAGATCACCAAGTGCAAATTTTTGGGCACTCTAGTGTTCAATCATCTTCCACTTTCAAGCTACGAACGACAAACATGTTGATCTCACTTTTCAAGTTTAAGAAGATAGAACAGGGGAAGCTGTTGTACCCTAAAATTTACCCTCCTGTTTTCATTCAAGATACTATCCTAGGATTTCTCGAATACTCAATTTGGATCAAAAGATGATCAGAAAGATTCTCTTCCTAGGAAGTAAGTCAACAATTAGGGTTAGTTATTTCCCAAAGAAATTTGAGTCTCCAATGTTTCAAATGGTCTTCATAGATCTTCATGTCTCCTTGAGGATGTTTTTGCAAAGTTTCAAACCTCGCATTGCAAGTTCGCCCAGTCAATGGTTCAAATGATTGAAAATGACTCCATTGACCCAAAAGTCGATCTTTGCAAGATCAAGTTCAAACGATTGTAACTTCTTCATTAATCGATATTTTTGAGCGGTTCTGTTTGCATATGACTCTCATTGATGTCATCTACAATTTCTCTTCACAAGTCAAGAGCTGATTATGTGTGAAAGATCATCGAAAATTCGAATATTTTAGAGGTCACTTTCTGGTTCTGACCTAATTTCAGATAATTGTAGCTTGCCTTCCAAGAGTCGTAATGTCCTCAATTTTTAAGATCTCGAGACGATTAATTTTGCACATTGTCATGAGCGATGTCATAAACAAGTCCTCTTTAAGAATCTAAGGAAATTGCGTTTAAAATACCTTGGAGATTATCAATTTGTCATAGGTCATTTTCTTGGTTTAGAATGTTTTCAACTTCTAATTGTTTTCTCAAAGGCTATGATTCTCATGTTGAGACTGTCCATAGAACGAGATGTTAAATTCAGAGATTCATATTGAGTTCGAACAAGATGTTGCTTATAATACAAGTTGCCATGTTGAAAATAGATTTATGATCTTGGTAAAAGTGATTTGAGGATTCATTTGAATAATGTTCTTGATTAGCGAAGAATTACACGATATCACAAGTTTTGTCCAAATCTTTTACAGTTCATCCGCGTGAGTTGTTTTAAATTCAAGGTGTCAAAGAAAGAGTTCGCTCAAGTTTGCTCAAATTCATTCGAACTTTGGAATGCAAACATGATTAAAGTTATGCTTTGATTCATGGTTTATCTAAGTCACAATTCTCATGAACCAAATCAAATTGGAGAACCTAATTCAAAGTTCATGGCTATTCGTATATTCTCAAGCGCGTCATTTTTCAAATGCAAGACTTTTTCTTAAGTCGCTTTGGAATTTAAGATTATTCAAGTTTATTCAAGAATTCAAGATTTACAACAAGGCGCATTTTTATTTGAATACATTTTATAAGTCTCCAAGTCTTAAAATTCAAATTACAAATCGAAACCGCAATGTTACAAAAGTCGCAATAATACAAAATTCCTAAAGAATTGATTTTTCATCATCTTCAAGTCTTCATAAAGCACGGGAGGCCGCTCTTCACCATTTTTATCCATTGTCCAAATTGTTTGTACATGTAACAAAAGAAAGAAAAGTTATCTACATGTGAAAATTCAAAAACTAATTGTTAAGAGTTTTTATCTAATCATTAGAGTTTGCATTTTGGAATCAGAAATTAAGAGGATTTTTTAATCATGGTTTATCTCCTCCTACTTTTGCAAATCATAAAAAAAGTGTGGATTTATTTTGGTTCACAAACAGGGAAAAGACATCAGGGAAAAAATGCAAAACAACAAGCAAAAGCAGTAGGCAGCAACAAGCAAGTCAACAAGGCAGCAACAACATAAAACAAGCAAGGCAACAACAACACAAAACAAACAAGGCAGTAGGATAACAAATAGCCAAAACCCCATGTCATCATTTTCCTAATCTATGCAAACTCTTCAGAATTTTTTGAAAAAGTAAAATTGCTTTGTATTATAGAAAGATGAAGAGGGAAAGAGAAAGAGACAGAAAGATATCACCTAAGCATGTAAAGAAAAGTAGCCTGCTACAGACCAGCAAAACAGTCCAAAACCTGCATAAATTTGCATCAAAATAGACATGCCCTAACCTGTACTCAAAAGGCAGCAAATCAGCATACCAAAATTATTCAAAAACTCATTAATTTTCCCCCCCTAAACCCACTGCTGTTGTATATAAAATAGTGCAACCCTGTATGAAAAAAAAGAAGAGAATACAAAGATTCAACAAGTAAACAACAAAAAATTCAAGGAGAGAAAACTCAGCAAGAAAGAAAATTCAAGGAGAGAAAAACTTACTGTTTGAAGCTCCATCGGAGATATTCCGATAGGTATTTTTCTTCTCCTCTATTACTTCGGCACAACTCCTTCATATGTACATTCATGTCTGTTGAATTCATTTGCATATGCTTGAATCACTGTTTTTTTTTCTACAACCTGTTATAATAAAAACAGAACCATATGATTCATACATAACAACTCAATGGCAATAACAACTGATCCATAAAATAACCTCTTCCAACAGACCTGTTAACAGTCATAAAAAAACATAGAAACAAAAATCATATCCTCATAAAACTAGTATTACTAATTACTGTCACACACAAAACACATTACAAATATTTTTTCTCAAAGTAACTTTAAACTTCTCTTTGTCATACATGACCATCAATTCAAAAATAAGTTCATTAACCTGCCACCTGCAAAAAACCATTCTAATCACAAACCACAAAGTCAACCATACCCAATTCAACCATTCACATCATCAATCCACCATATACACCATTGATCTACACATTCCAAACTTATATAACTTACCTTCATCAACAAATTCACAAGTCAACAACATAATTATCCCAACACCAAAAAAAATGTTTAGAACAGAAACAAGGGGAGAATCAAAATAAGAAAAATTCCCAATATAAAATCAAACTCAGAACCACTCCAAATCATGTTAGGAAACTGTACAACGCGCCATACAACTCCACTTTCTCCTCCGTCACATCCGTCGCCGCCTCGTCTAGTGCCTCCCTCCCTGACGAACAGAACATCGGTAGCCTTGTCATCTCTGGTTCCTTAAGCGGCCGGTCACGCTATTCGGTGAAGACGACAATGCGAGACTCAATCAACTCAAGTTTGTTCTTAAAGATGGATTATTCGAAGTTGATAGTGATATGACAGAGGGACAAACGATTATTTTTCTTGAGAGATATCGCGGAGTTGAGCAAACGGCAGAAGACAGGGATTGTGAGTGATAGGAAGAGGCAGAAGGCTGAGGATGGTGCTACTGAGGATTATTACAGAGAAGTTGTTTTCGATGAAGGTGATGATGTTGAAGAGGAAGATTTTGGTTTGGAGAGAAAGCGTTGTTTATTTTCTTCTTTTTTGTTTTTTACAGTATCAATAACCATGCTTAATAATTTCAATCTAGGAAACCAAAGTTTCTCTTTAACAATAATAATTATTTAATCTTCAATTTGTCTTCCCCGTGACCAAAGCTACAGTACCGCGGCGCCTAATAGCTTTAGGGTTAAGTTTATTTTCCTTGTTCCCCTTCATCAAAATCGGGCCAGCCCATTGGGCTGCTGGCCCAATCCAATTAGAATTTTTCTTTATGTTTTAATTAAGTCATATTAATAATGAATGAAACAGAATAGCGTAGTGGTTGGAGTGTTGGTTTGCAAGCGTGGTGTTCAGAGTTCGAATCCTGGAGGGTGTTTTGTTTCTTTTTCTGTATTTTTTCTTAAACACATACTTTCCCTTATTTTTAACCAATAACTTTGGGCTTTACAATTCTTTTCTGGCCCATCCAGATTTCTACCTCACACACCCATAGTCAGTTTAACACCACCATTTTACTTTATTTTGTTAAGTTTTGATTTTATTTTTCTAATTTAATAAATCATGTAGTTTTGTTCGATAATTTTCTTAATTAGCTTAGTTCTAAATTTAATTTAGGAAAATTTGTGAATAATTTTATTAATTAACATTTTATCACTTAGTTAATATTTTATTAATTTATTTAGTTTCTACATAATAAAAAAATACTAAAATCTAAAAAATATATACATTTGATTTAATTTCTTTAGTTAAATATTTTCTTTAATAGAATAGAATTTTATTTTTCTTTCCAAAATTTTCAAGCAAATACCTAGAATTTTATTTCCATATTTTTACTTTGTTAATTAATTTTTACTTCATAGTTTTGTTGTAGTTTCAATTAATTGCTCGATTTGATTTGGTTGTATTGATTGCCTATTTGGACTTTAAATCGCATTGATTCATCCCCATTTGGGAATTTGTACCCCCATTCCCGAAAGCTCTGTAATAACGTAGATTTTAACTTTCGCAATTTACTATTTTCCTTATACTGTATAGTAATTAAGCGTGAATGGAAAGATTTAAAATCAATCGCTAGATAATCCTAATCAAAGAAAAATTAACTTGAATCTAACACACTTTTCACACGCGCACCTCTAGGGTAACCTTAATTGTTGCCTCAGAAATACAGTCATGTCCCTCGAATACGGGATGCTTTAGCAAAAACCCTTCGATAAAAAAGATCGTAGTCCCTCGATGTCTCTAAGTGCTGCCTTCGGAAAAACGATTTGGTCCCTTACAAAAAATTGCTAAAGCGTCTCACCAGTTTCATTCTATGACTATACGATTGACCCACGCTTGTCCCTTCACATCCAACGATGGGGCTTCTTACCAAATCAATGGTAAGATAACCACATCTAAATGAGGAGGAAAAGAATATTTAAGACCTTTTGAGTAGGTAGGTTACTGTTAGTTGCTCGCTTGCTCACAACAAAAACATTTTATACACCAACACTGTCATCTTGAAACATTTTTAAAAAAACAAACACTTTGTACGCATTCTTATAGAAACGAGAACCATTACAAAGACACCTTTTCAAAATTACTTTCAAAAGACACTTTCCACAAACACTTCTTTGAAATATTTTCCAAACAAAAACTTTGTATGCGTTCTTATAGAAACGAGAACCATTACAAAGATGTTTCTAAAATACTTTCAAAACCTACACCACAAGCACACTTTCAAACAAAAGCAAGTGATCTAGCAAGAAACTAAGAGCTCGTAGATAACTACGGATGAAAAGGGTGCTAATACCTTCCCTTTTCATAACCTACCCCCCGAACTCAAGAAATAATCTCAAAGGTCTTTCCTATTCTTTTTAGCCTTTCCTTATTGGATAAAAGAAAAGTCAGTGGCGATTCTTGCTATCCGCAATAATTGAGATCAAACGCAAAAAACCAAGTCAGTTCTCCCACCAAGTTACAAGCCCCTTCGACGACATGGGCTACACCAATATGTACTTGTCTTTGAAATGGCGCACGGACTCCGGATAGGCCTTGAAAAACTTCCCGTTTCCCTGTTTGAGGGAGTCCCATCCCCACTGCCCGTCAGTTCGAATCTTCTGAATATGAAAACAGTAGAAGAACAACAGAATCATGGCCCTGATCTTTAGATAGTCGTACACTATCTGGAATGCCCGCACAAATACGCTCCCGCTCGGGTGCAACTGAGAGGGGGCCACATGCAGATGCCGAAAACGGCCACTTCAAAATCAGAGAAAGGAAGATAGAGACCCATCTCCCAGAAAACTATGTCGCACATAGGAATCTGCCTCCTGTCGTATCTTGAGCAAATCCTACTATCTTTCCCGGGGATGTATAACAACCACTCCTCTCGGGCCCCCTCCTCGTGCACATAAACATCGGTGAACACGTCTTCCCCGTGCTCGTAAAAGTATGACCACCACTCCCAAGGGTACTTAGCTACCCAATATCGATGATCCTCGTCATCTAGAGGAGGATATAGGCCTCCCCGCGCCAAAGAGGTCGCCCCTACGTCGAGATCCCCCATCTGTTGATCCACCAGGTTTTGTCGTTCCTCAAAAATTTATAATATGCTCGATGAGCTGCCACTGGTCTCGCTCGAAGAGCTCCTAGAAGATTCTGTGGATTCGCTCGAAATAACAACATGTGCGTCATCAGCCATAGCACCTGAAAAGCAGAGGAAAAGGGTGAGCTCGACATCAATTCCATAACCATCCTTCCACTGCTAAACATGTGAAAGGACGCTGGGAGACGAGGATCCTATCCCCGACCAGAACCCTCACTGAGGCGCGCTGTCGAGTAAAAAACACAAAAATAATCCAGGACTCCGCTAAGGTATTCTAACGGGCACATGTTGCAGAAAATAATCAAACCCTAAATGAATCACCTATAGCACGCCGTCGGGCCCCCGAGAGAGCTCCACGACAGCTCCGACAACCATGCACCGCGAGAACGACGTCCGCCACCTAGGGTCTCTAATGATCTCCTCCCTAACGGAACCCTAAATCCTAACCGCATGGATATCTAAGAAGCAAAAAACAAAAGCGCTAAAACATGCAACAATGGAGAAACGGAAACTCACCGAAAGAAGAAGAAGAGACGAAGCTGGATAACCGCGATCGAAGAAATTGAGCAAATGCTGGTGGTCAACTGTCGAGCTAATACGAGAAGTTGAAGAAGAAAGCAAAAAATACTAATCGCCACGTTCCTCTCGTATTTATAGCTGAAACGATCTGCGTGTATAAAACACGCCCCTTGGGAACCCTAGAGTCGTCATCATGACACCCTAGCCCTAGGCCATCATTGACGCCGCTTGACCGACACGTTTTCTAAAACACTCTACTTCTCCAAATTAAATGGTCCCGACGGTAAACGTTTTGCCTCCCCGACAAAGAAGTACAACGGGCAAACGCCCATTCCCCATCATCCGGGCAGACATCAAAGTTTTCGCTCCTGTGCCCAGAAGCAACGACTTGGGGGGCTACTGTTCTGGACTGGCCCAACAGCTTGATTGGGCTCAGTCTAGGAAATCTCATAAGCTTCAACCGATGGTCGTTGCCCAGTCCAATATCGCACGTGTCAGGCAATGCCTCCCCTCTTGCCCTTCTGGCCCAAGACTAACCCAAGATGCCCTTCGAGCATCTCCTCAGCCTGCCCGACACCAACATCGTGCGGGACTCCAAGAACCGATTAGTGGGATGCCCATAACCAGCTCTCCCTCGGGACCAACGATTATTTACGTGCACATCTGCCCGGTTTGACCAAGTCCTAACAGTTACCTGATTTTCTGGACCCGCGTATCTAGGTGGGAAATTAGGAACTAATGGCCACGCGCCAGGGGCATTATATAAACCCTCACACCTGTGAGGGCCAGGTATCATATACTCACTACTCATTACCTGATATTCTTCTAGTACCTCCTTGCTCCCACTCTTACTTGATCGTTGGAGTACCTTGCAGCTACAACCCCCTCTCTCCTCTACCCGACTGAAGATCATCCTCCGGCCACTCTCCAGGTTATGGTCAACCGTAAGATCACCTTATATGAGACATACTATCTTTTACCCATATTTGGAAGCTCACTGAGATCGTAGTATTTCATCCCACTCAATTGATCATTTTCAGGTATAAACTTTGTCTTCCAACTCTACAGCGTCGAATCACAATAAAGTATAGATATAAGATCTATTTTATAATTTTGATTTATATGTTTTGGATAGTAAAAGGTTATAAAATTTTCTTTATATATAATGTCTTAATTTATGGTCTGTTTGAATTTTAAAGTTATTAAAAAGAGTTTTAGTGAAAGTGAAGCTTCATTTCTAAAAATGTTTCCGCAATGAGAAACAAACTTTATTTACTTTCTACTTGAAATTGGGTTTTACATTGTTATTCTTTGGTTGTCATTTGACCATCGTCATGACTTTTGTTGAACTAGCGAGCCCAAACATAAGAGGGGGTGAATTATGATATTTGATTTTCAAAAACATTTTAGAAAAATTATTCATTTTCAAAAACATAATTTTAAGATGGTAGAATCAAAGATTAAGTAGGAGAAAAGATAACCTAAAGATAAATAAAAGATATGATATGGGAGCTCACACTAGAGATTATTCTAGTTTAACCTTTGAAATTCTGGTATGACAGAACTCAGATGTCCTATGACATGTTGGGACATCTGATCTGTCATAAACAAATAGGAAAGGTATCAACAATAAACAACAGTACTGAAAAAGCATAAACAACACACAAAATTGTTTACCCAGTTTGGTGTAAACCAACACCTACTCCGGGGGCAAACCAAGCAAGGGATAAATCCACTCTGATAGTATCAATTCGAAGCTAAACTCCCCCGTTTACAACTTCTCACTTAATCACTACCCTTCCTAGATTTCTATCTAAGACTCATCTAGATATGAGGCCCTCCACAAACCCTCTTCAATCACATACAACGATTAGATCAACACAATTCTGAACAAACAAAAAGACACACTTCCATCACAATCACTAACCAAAACTCTTGACTAAGACCACAACTTAGAGTTTCTTCAAAGCTTCCTCCAAGAACAACACTCAACCCATTTCTTCACAGCCTTTGAGTGAGAACAACAGTGACCATCTCACAACCCGGGTGGTTCACTTACACCAACTCTCCTAGAGAGCGGCAAAAGACAAAACCCTAGACTTCTACATCTTGAACCCGTGCCTTTCCTAGGTTACAAACACTTCTATTTATAACCTATACCCAACTGGATTTAGACCTTCAAATAATAGCATATCAGCTGTAACAAATAACAGTAACTTCTGCTACAAACAAGGTCTTCAACCAAATATTCCTAAATTATCTCCAAATTTAGAAATTATATATTCTTCAATATTCTGATTGATTCTTCTTGACCTTTAAACAAGCACCCTATAATGTTGCATAATATTTCCCAAAATATTCTGCATCAGTTAAGTCATAACAGAATCTAACTGTCTACTTCAGCTCAGGCGCGATGTCGTATGCTCCTTCATAGGACATCTTATCCGACATGTTGTTCCAGTTGTTGAAACTCTTCAACTTAACATGTCCTAACATAAGATATGGATTATTGCTTTAATTTGTTTCTGTTAGCAAGTTAATACATCATATCTAACACATTGTTATATTATTTGTTTTATAAAAGTTAATTCCAATCCTTAAAACTAGAGAACTTACAATCTCCCCATTTGGAAAAAATTTGGCTAAAACAAATAAGTAAAAATTACAACCAAATTACAACAATAAACAAAACACTCATCAACGGTAGTCTTCAGTAATTGTTGAACACTGCAGCATAGGACCATGTAGTCAGTCTTCGGTAAATATGTTAGGACATCTTTGTTTGACATCTTCCTTCAAGAAATTTGAATGAGCTCCATTGCAGTACCAAACCCATCACTAAATCAGGTATCATCTCTTGTCATAGAAGACCAATGGTGGAATAAGAGAATTTTCAACCATTCCTAGATCAAAAACCTCTAGTGGACCTAGACAAATCAACCACCACCCCTGGTAACTTAGAACACATATCACAACTGTGTTCATAATTCAGATTATAGGTTACAAAACCCTAACAAGCCAGAGACACAAGATGGGACATCTTGTCTGACATTTGAAAGAAACATCTAGAGCTGCAGATTCTAGACTGACCGTCTGAGTACACACCCTTTATATCTCTTTTTAGCCAAAAATAGACAAAGGAGGTCTTCACAGAACCAGACCCAAGCACAACTTACCCAGACCCAAACAAAATCCATAGTGATGAGAATAAAATCAAACACTCACATGGAGATAGAGGACAGGAGAGACCTTTATGAATAGCTGAGCAGTTTTCTTAAGAATTAAAGATATTTGAAATAGACAAGTGTTCTTGGTCAAAGAGACGTTAATTAAGGGACAAAACTACCTCTTACATCAATGTGCACCGTCCAAAACAGCTTTGAACGCCTTTAAATACTCTAGACTATTTCTGCCAAGAAGAACCAATCCCAATCCATGAACATGCATGGTCAAACACACCTTCTAACACATGTTTGATCATAAAGTGTTGTAACACTTATTTGTTGGTCACACAGGAATCAAGTCCTGAATAATGTCCTGACATCCAGTCAAACTTTGTTATCTTCTTCTTTTCACTTTGACCATCACACCTTCACCCATACTTTCTTCCACTAGATTCTAAGTGTCCTCCTTTCACTTAGACTTAATGACATACACCAAGATATAAGAATATCACATTTGTGACACCTCTCAATAATAAAGACCTAAAGATCCTTTTTATCATCTGCTGAGAAAAATAAATTCTCTCATACATAACTGTGATACGGTGGGAGAACTAACTTGAGGGTTTTGTGTTTTATCACAAATGTTGCGGTTAGCAAGAGTCTCCATCGACTTTTCTTTTATCCAAAAGGAAAGGTGAAAAAGCACAGGAAAGACCTTTGAGATTGTTTCTTGAGTTCGGGGGGTAGATTATGAAAAGGGAAGGTATTAGCACCCTTTCCATCCATGGTTTTCCATGGGCTCCTAGTTACTTGCTAGATCACTTGCTTTTGTTTTGAAATTGTGCTTTGTGTGGTTTTGAAAGTATTTTGTAAAAGAGGCCATTGTTTAGGCAATCTTTGTAATGATTCTCGTTCGTAAGAATGTATACAAAGATGCTTGTCTTTTTGAAAATGTTTTCAATGTTTGTAAGATGTTTGGAAATGTGTGTGTTTGTTTTGAAAATAGCAAGGATATTCGTTTGAAATAGAGCAAGTAACTAGAAGTAATCTACCTACTCAAATGTCTTTCCTATTCCTTTTCTATTCCTTTGACATTGTTGTCTTACCATTGATTTGATAAGGAACCCTATCTTTGGATGTAAACGGGATGGGCGTGGGTCATCGTATAACCATGATTAGCAGTGTTGCAAAGTATCTTAGCATTTTTGAGGGACCAAGATCATTTTGTAAGGCAACTTTTTGAATAGCGTCATCGAGGGACTATGATCTTTATATTTATTTGTTTTGCCAAGATACTTCGCATGCGTAGTATGGCCATTTTTGTTTTAGGCAACCAAGTGGAGAAACCCTAAGGATGCTTGTGTGCAAGTGTATCATTTTCATGCTTTGGTTTTATCTTGTATTTAGAGTTTTCTATTTTTGCTTTGTTTCGATCTTATCATACAAACCCTAATTACTAATCATGGCATGTAAAGCGGTAAATTGCGTAATGTAAATATTACTAAGCTATTACAACAATTTTATGGGAGGGGGGAATACAAATTTGAATGGGGATTTGCAAAAATGTAAACCTAAATAAATTATTACAACCAAATCGAATTTGTACGAACTAGAATAAATAAAAATACAATATTTAAAGATGCAATATAATGTATATGTAAGAAAAGATTTTTTTTGTTTTGTTTTTATGTAAAAATAAATTTTAATCTAAACCTAAAATTATAAGGAAAAGAAATTAATTTTTTAGAAGGGAGATTTTTAACCCTAATTTCTATTTTAAAAGAAAGTGAAGTTCATATGTATTATTTTTTATGTGTTTTTTATATCAAAACAATAAATAATATATATAAAAAAAATATAAAGTTTTTATATATGCAAAAATAAATATGTATAAGTATGGGATGAAAAGAGAATAAATAAAATAAACTAAATATATTTTAATTATATTTCACAAGTTTATTGAGAAAATACATGATATATATTAAAAAATAAAATATATTTTTATGTGCAAAATAAACTAAAACAAAATAAAAATGCAATATTATTAATTTTATATTTTTTAGGATTTTTTATGCATAAAAGAAAATATTAATGAAAACAAAAATAAAATAAATAAAAATATAAAAAGAGTTTGCAAAGGGGGGTGCTGTAGAAAACTGGCAGCAATGTGTTAGTAAAAAAAAACTAGGCCCAAAAGACTAAGCCCAAACCTGCAAAAAATAGTAAAATGGAAAGAAGAAAAATGTGAAAAAACACAAAAGTAGCGTCCAGGTTCGAACCCAGGACATGGGTCTCACCAGCGCGCTATTTTGCCACTGATGTGGCTATACATCCATTGTTTTAAGTGAAACGAAAATAACATAACATGAACAAAGTCCTTGCCCTGTACTTCATCTTCTTCCCCAAGCTTGGCCAGACGTCCTGTAACTCTCTCATTCTTCCATGAAAATGAAAACTCATAACATGAAAGTTGTAGTATTTGATCTCACGATTCTAACCATATAAGTTATGTAAGCTAACAATCAAAGCTCAAAGAGAATTTTAAAAGCCCTAAATTAAAACCTAAATTTTTCAGAAAATTCAAGTTCTAAATTCTCTCAACTCAGGCCAAATAAATGTAAGATAAAGATATGTACAATTTTGTTGCAATGAAAGCTACATTATTTATTCACAAATCATGGCCAATGGTGGCCTGTACAAGGAGATAGAAGTTGAGATTTTACCTCCTTCAGTTGAAATCATGGTTGGAACTGGAGTGAGTTTGATGGAGGCCTGATGCTTGCTTGAGCTTCCTTGAACTTCCCTGAATGTATTCCCACCCTTGCCTTGCTCTGAAAGTGTCTAAAACTCCTTGGCCAAGTCAACCTGCAAGCTTTGAAAACAAAAAATGGCAGATGATGGAGAAGGGGTTACAGTACAGGGATGAAGGTCTAGATTGGTTAGATATCAAGTATGTAAGATGTTTTAATGATCAAGACTTGAAACGCACGAGCCAAATGGAAGATTGGTATGCTTATCCCAAAACTGCAAGTTTTGACAGTTTTCTGGTGTTTTTGAGCTTAGGAGTGTTTCAGGCCTTCTTTCATCGTCCCTTGTGTTGTATTATGTTTATATATTAGTATGGAATCAGTTTCATGTCAACCCTCCAATAGATGTGCCAGTTCTAGCCTTTTTGCAACCTTTCTTGCTTTTGAAGCAAAGTGAAAGGACAAGGCTTGCCATGCTTGTACTTGATTTCTTAGGGTTGGTATATACTTGTACAATTTGCTTTAGGCCTGTAAGATTTGTGTATGCAATGGAGACAGGTGCAATGCTCAAGAATTGGAAAGTGGCAAAAGTTGAGCTTTTTCAAAATGGCAATGGTCACTTTATGCCATTTATGAAATTGCAACTTGGGTAATGGCTCTAGGGCTTGGATCAAAGCTTTATCAATTGAGTAAAAATTAAATTAAGGAGTAAGGAACAAGTTTGAGACCTGTAATGCATGGATTAGGCAGCATAGGTACTGATTGGAACTTTGTTCTTCATGAAATGGTTTGGACAAAAAGTGAGAAAATGCCAACTTCATCTCTTCGATTCTCCCTACTCAAAAATGATCTTGAGGAGTTCTTGGACATATTGGAAAGCTTTCAATGTGCTATATAACTCATCTCTGAAATGCATTTTAAGATACCTCTTGGAACTAGGTGAAAAATTTCCATGAAGTTGGGTCCAAAACCTGCCTAATTTAGGGCAAAATTTCACTAAGTTATTTAGTTCATGAACATGTATTCATAAATTTATATCTTGAGATACAAACATCTTTAGGTAAAAGTGTGTGAAGAGAAGTTGTATATTTCATGGAGGTCTACAACTTTCATGTTGGGAATTTTCTTTGAATCATTATGAATCATGGTGAAAAAATGGCCTAAAGTTGAGAAAAAATAAGAAATTTTCTATACTTAGAAAATTTTCTAAGTTAAGAAAAATTTCAAATTCAAACCCTAATCTTCAAATTTAGATTTCCTGATGAACAAGTTTCACATTTTGACATGTTTTGATGAATTATGACCCTGGGCACTTGATTTTGACCAAAAAGTCAAAGTTTGACTTTTTAGTGTACAGTTGACTTTTGATCAGCTGACTGCAAATTTTATCTGTCAATCCAATGAAATTACAATGTTTTGAACCATGCCATTAGGTCAAGATGATGCAATTGAATCCTTGAAATCATGCTTTAACTCAATTGGTCATTTGCCAGGTTAAAAATCAGAAATTGCCCTTCCTTAGTTAAAACCCTAATTTTGACCATTTTTCCCTTTTGGTGATTTGATCAAATTTCGTGAGGAATTGTGATCCAAACTTGACCAAATTATACATATAAGTTTAAAATGTTGATGTGGATCAAAAATTATGAAGTTTGACTGTAAATTGGCCATGGTTGACTTTTTCCCCAATACAATTGATTTTTAGGTCAACTGCCTAATTGACTGACCAAAAATGTGGTTCAAGGCTTGAAATTTGTCATGAGTGATATTAGGGATCCATAATTATGTTTGAAAGTCACATGGAGCATTGATAGTCCAAAAATCCTTGTGTAACCTCAAACCCTAAATTTGGGTTATCAGTGCAAGATGAGATGTCTTGAGCTGACCAAACCCTAATCCAGTCTTGAGTCAAAGAAATCTTGTGAAAAAATTCTTGATAAATGAGAGGGCAAATTTTGGGGTACAACAGCTGCCCCTGTCCAATCTTCTTAAACCTGAGGAGTTAGATTGGCGAGCTTTTCCATTTGTGACTTGAAGGTGAAAGATGATTGGACACTAGAGTGCCCATAAATTTGCACTCGGCGATGTGTAGTTGAGGGAATGGGCTTAAAGATGCCATTTGGAGAAATGATAGAACCTTGTTGGAGATGGGCTTGTTAGATTCCATCCAAGAATGTTTGTTGAATTGTAAATTGTAAGCTGAAAGAATGAGCATCAGAATGGTGTCCGTGTCTGGAACGTATCTGAGCTGTATCTGAATGAGTATCAGAACGACATCCGTGTCTGGAGCGTATCTGAACTACATCTGAATGAAATCTGAATGAGTATCAGAATGGCATCTGTATCTGGAGCGTATCCGTACTGTATCTGAGCTTGAAATCTGAATGAGTATCAGAATGGCATCCGTATCTAGACCGTATCCGTACTGTATCTGAGCTTGAAATCTGAATGAGTATCAGAATGGCATCTGTATCTAGAGCGTATTCATACTGTATCTGAGCTTGAAATCTGAATGAGCATCAGAATGGCATCCGTATCTGGAGCGTATCCGTACTGTATCTGAGCTTGAAATCTGAATGAGTATCATAATGGCATCCGTATCTGGAGCGTATTCGAACTGTATCTGATTGCACATTGTTAATGGTAGCTATTTAACCTTATCCTGAAAAGGGTAAAATGTTAGTTGAAACACAAAGTTATGCTGCATGAAATGTATGATGCAATGTATTTGTTTTATCAATGTTTATGATATATGGATGTAATGTATGCACATGTAAGCTGATTTGCTGTATTGCTGTTTGATTGAGGAAAATAAATCCTTGAATGATGCTGAGGATATATGGATTCTTCACATCTTGAAGTTGAAGTACTGACAAAATCCTGTTGTGAGAGTAATGCCACATATTGCTTTGAGGAATCCTGAGAAATTTGACGATCTCTACTGGGGATTAATAATTTGAAATTTATTCCGCTGGGGATTCAATTGGCGTATTGCTGGTATGATCGGTGGAAATAGAACTGACTGTTTTTAAGCTGGTTCGCGAAATG
Organism: Vicia faba; assembly: GCA_948472305.1. Lineage (NCBI taxonomy): Eukaryota > Viridiplantae > Streptophyta > Magnoliopsida > Fabales > Fabaceae > Vicia > Vicia faba. The sequence goes on along the minus strand of OX451735.1, from coordinate 735,831,493 downwards.
TCGCGGTAAGCAAGAGTCGCCACCGTCTTTTATGTTCTCCAATATGGAAAGGACAAAAGCACAACAAAATTCCTTTTTGAGATGTTTCTCGGTTCGGGAGGTAGATTATAGAAAGGAAGGTGTTAGCACCCTTTCTATCTGTGGTTATCCACGGGATCTTAGGTACTTGCTCACTATGTTTTCAAAAGATGTTTGCTTTTCAAGTGTGTGTGGGTTTTGAAAAAGTTTAGTTTGAAAAACTTCTAGGTAACTCTTGAATCAGTCCTCAAGAGTGTATGAAGTGTTTTGTTTGAAAACTTTTTGAAAGTGTGAGGTGCGAAAAGTTGTTTTTATTTTTTAAAGAGCAAGTACCCAGGAGAAATCTACCTACTCTAAGGAATTAGGCTGTGTAAGAGTCCTTTAGACAGTACTATCCCACTATTGAGAAGTAGGTAGCACCGTCATTGGAGGTATTCGGGTCAATTCGATTATAGGGACAATGTGTGGTCATCAAAGCAATAGTAGGACGCCTTAGCGGTAACCCAAATGTCCTAGATCCTTTTTATCCGAGGCAACCGTTTCGAGGCAACTGGATCTTTAGACAGGAGGGCGACCTCTAAAACACCCTATACTTGATGACCACCTCGAGGAAACCAAGTGAGGCGTACCCTAGGAGTGGTATGTGCATGTGTGTTAAATTCAGTTAAGATTATCTTGTACATGTTATTTGTGAGCTACACTTTGATTTTATTTTTCATACAAGTCTTTCATGCATTTTAACAGTTAAGAGTGCCGAAAATAAATTGCAGAAAGTTGAATCTACGCTATTACAAGGCGCGGGTATATACATCGCCAAAAACAAAAACCCGTTTGGAAAATAAATGCGAGAAAAGTAAAGAAAGCGGTAAAAGACCTAATTAACTATTACATCCTCGAAAACAGTTACATCAATATAATCAAAAGAAATTAAAGCGCGAAAGAAATTAAATCGGGACGTCTTAGGGTTTTGACCCTTTTTGAGAAAAGAATTGAATTTGGTCCTTTTTTGCAATTAAATTAAATATTAAACCTAATTTACTAATTAATTAATTATTTACAAGAAAAAATATTTTTGTGGTTTTATGTTTTTAATGAAATAAAATAAAAAAAAGAAATTAAAAGTGTCAAAAGAAAAACCCTAAGTCTAAGTCATTTTTATTTATTGTAAAAGAAAATTAAAATTAAACCTAATTAAACTAAATTAATTTAAGTTAGTGTTTATTTACAAAATAATTAAACTAAAGTGAAATTAATAATAATTAATAAAATATTTACATTTTTTAGTTTTTCTGAATTTTTATTGTGAAAAATTAATTATGTTAATTTTAGTGATAATAATAATAATTAGAAAAAATAATTAATAAATAAACTAGAAAATATAAAATAAAAAGAAAAAGGAATGAACCAAGGAGGTTCTGGGCCCAGAAGGAGGTTTGTTTAGAAATCTGAGGCCCACTTGCTTCTCAATCCGTTTGACCTTTTGCCATTGTCTACAGCGTGCTTTGACTTGGAGTATAGTGGCCAACATCTTTTGATCTTTGGATCTATGATTGTGACCACATGGCATGCTGAGCGCTGTAGGCATATGGTGGGACATTATTGGGAATCTGCCTAGGATCATGTTATGAAAAGAACAAACAAATATTATGGGGGACCTGGGATTCGAACCCAGGTCCCAATAATCAATACACAAGCTCCTTGGCCATCTGAGCTGCACGTTCCAATTATTATTAAGACAAAACACAATTATTATATTGGTAAACAACAGCATATGCCTGAAAAAAAATATAAAACACGCGATTTTTGAAATGAACGAATAAGAGGGAGACGCGTCAGCGTCTTCTTTGTTTGTCACTGGTTTTTTTTACCTGCGGATTTTTATCCGCAGGAGGTTTCGTAGATCGCTTCAAAACTTATCCTCAGGCCATGAAAACTCCACTTGAGACCATGGGCATGTTCGTTTTTGTCCCCTGATCACAGTTATGCCCTTGATTGGCTTTGATTTTCCCTGAAACAAAAATACCTAAAATGCAAGAACATGAACCCTAGAATCGGGCATCACGATTCAGGGCCTAAAAATAAAATTGGCTAATGCAGTTACGTTAGAAATCAAGCAATGAATATGAATATGTCAACGCTTTGTAGAAAAAACTCAAGAACTGAGAGTTTAGGTTTTGTGTTCATGGGTGAATTTGTGAGAACTTACAGTGATGTATAGGGGGTCTTAGGACGTGGTGTTGATTGCGTTAGCTTCAGTGGACGGCAAGGAAGGGAACCACGTTCTCAGTTTTGTCTGAAAATGCCTCCTACCTTGTTCCTGATCTCACACTTTTTCAACAATTTTCCACTTTTGCTCTGGCCGTTTTAGCAATGTCTAGGTCGTGAATGCTGTTGGTACTGCTTGCTTATGTATATGAGAACAAAATTAGGTCAAAAGCTGGGCCTTAATCTTGGTGTATTGAAGTTTGGAGATTTGGTTGACCACCATTGAAGAACTTTCCATATTTGGTTCAAATCTAGGATTTTATGCACAAAAAAGGCTTAGCACGAGTTGGTTAGCTGGCATATGACATATAAAAGCTATTCAAATCACAAATATGCTATTCCATTAATTTTTAGATTTTATTTGAATTATTATGGATTTAAAATGAATTAAATCAATAAAAATTAAATAAAATGGAAAAATAAATGTTTGATCTTGAAATTAATCATGGGAAACGTGTGTGGCATGACAAGGTTGAATCAAGTGGAAGAAAGTGGGCCCTTTTGTCAAAAATTGAAGTTTTAAGGATAGTTGACTTTTGCAAATTCATGAAAATTTCCCAACTTCTCCAATGCATATCTTGCTCAATTTTGATCATATGAACATGTTCTTTGACATTTTGGAAAGGTCTTGAAGTCCTCTAACCAATGCCTTTGGTCCCATGTCATTTGGATTTACCAATCTCAAGTTATGGTCTTTGACTTAAAGTGCATTTTTGTTGACTTTTGAAATTGACCTATAATGTAGAAATTGATAACTTTTTGTGAGAGCATTTCTTGGACTTGGAATGTGAAGATGAGTTGTAGGAAATGTCATCCCCTTCAAAATGAGAATTGGATGGGATTTTTATGATGAACCATGAAAACGTTATGCCTCGGTCAAGATATAGTTGACTTTTCAATTGTCCCAAAATAGAAACTTTTGCATCTTGATGAGTTTTGAGCCATGCTTGAGGAATCATGATCAAGACTTGATAAAATGATGATTGTGTGATAAAAATAAGATGTTGACCAAAATTTTTTACTTTTGACTGTCAAATGACCATTTTACCCCTGCAGTTGATTGTAGAGCAAATAGGGCTTTTGACTGTGCAATTTGATGCTGTGAGACTTGAGACTTGACATGTAGATGCTTGACAATGTATATGGGTCTATGGGACCTGATTGAGCCATTGAAAACCACAACTTCCTTGCAAGAACCAAAACCCTAATTTTGACTGGCTTAGGAGATGGTTTGACTGTGCAACCCCTTGAGAAATCTTGAGCCATTTGAATATGATTCTTGTTAAATCTTGGAGAATATGGGAGGGCAAATTTTGGGGTACAATAGTTGCCCCTGTTCAATCTTCTTAGACCTGAGGATGTAGATTAGCTTGCGTGCCTTTCGTGATCCGAAGGTGGAAGATAATTGAACACTAGAGTGCCCAGAAATTTGCACTCGCATAGTAGAGTATCAGTAGTGTGATGGCGGGAATGGGCTTATAGATGCCATTTGGAGATAGGATGGATAGGAGGATGGGCTTATAGATGCCATCTGGAAGTGTAATGGATAGTTGTGGAGACGGGCTTATAAGTGCCATCTGAAGGTGTCGATCGCGTAAGAGATTCCTTAGCGAGAACTTGCGTACCTGAGAAAGAAAGATAATTTCCTGGCCTGTTACAGGTGTTGATCTTCAATCTCTTCATGTAGATATGCCCTGGCTAGATACAGGTATCGAATCCACAATCAATTGCTCACAGATGTGCCCTGGCTAGATACAGGAATCGAATCCAGAACTTCGAAAGGTTGCTTACAGACGTGCCCTGGCTGGATACAAGTATCGAATCTACAAACAATCGCTCACAGATGTGCCCTGGCTAGATACAAGAATCGAATTCAGAACTTCAAAAGGTTGCTTACAGACGTGCCCTGGCTGGATACAGATATCGAATCTACAAACAATCGCTCACAGATGTGCCCTAGCTAGATACATGTATCGAATCTGGAATTAGTCGTCTACAGATATACCCTGGCTGGATACAGGTATCAAATCTCTAAACTCTTCATGTAGATATGCCCTGGCTGGATACAGGTATCGAATCTACAATCAATCACTCATAGATGTGCCCTGGCTAGATACGTGTATTGAATATGGAATTAGTCGTCTACAGATATGCCCTGGCTGGATACAGGTATCGAATCTCTAAACTCTTCATGCAGATATGCCCTGGCTAGATACAGGTATCGAATCTGAATTAGTCGCTCACAGATATGCCCTGGCTAGATACAGGTATCGAATCTGGAATTAGTCATCTACAAATATGCCCTGGCTGGATACAGGTATCAAATCTGGAACTGGTCGTCTACAGATATGCCCTGGCTGGATACAGGTATCGAATCTCTAAACTCTTCATGCAGATATGCCCTGGCTAGATACAAGTATCGAATCTGAATTAGTCGCTCACAGATATGCCCTGGCTAGATACAGGTATCGAATCTGGAATTAGTCGTCTACAGATATACCCTGGCTGGATACAGGTATCGAATTTGGAACTGGTCGTCTACAGATATACCCTGGCTGGATGCAGGTATCGAATCTCTAAACTTCTTCATGCAGATATGCCCTGGCTAGATACAGGTATCGAATCCACAATTAATCGCTCACAAATATGCCCTGGCTAGATACAGGTATCGAATCTGGAACTGCGACAGTTGATAGTAATCATCTTTGGATTGACGTTTTTCCTGAAAAGGCAAAACATCAGTTGTATGCAATGTCATGATGTATGAAATGCATGATGTCATGATGTTCAAAAATGAGATAGTGTCGTATGCACTTTATCATGTATGTAAGCAGGATGTATAAAATGTGAAATGTTTATGAATGTATTTTCGTCTGGGAAAATAAATCCTTGACGAATGCCGGGAGCTTGTTGAATCCTGGGCTGATGTTGAAGAATAGAGTTCTTCGTTTCCGCTGGGGATGATGATTGCAAGAATAAACCGGTAGGAGAAGATGACTCCGTTGGGGAATAAACTTGTTGGAGAGATTACTCTGTGGGGAATTACTCTGTGGGAAGATATACTTCGCTGAGATTTTTAATGAGAACTCCGCTGGGGATTCCGTTGATAATTTATGTTGGGGAATTTGATGAACTCCGCTGGGGATAGGAAGAACTTCACCGAGGACGATCTTTCCGTGGTGATTAGCTGAGGATAACCCCGTTATAGGCTCTGGTGGGGGAATAACCTTCTGAATAAAGTCGGGGAGAGGCTTTTGCACTCTGCGGGGGAAAAGCTTCCAGAATCTACTGGGGATAAGCTTCCAGAATCTACCGGGGAGGACGATTCAACTTTCCTGGGGAAACTCTTGAACTGTACTGGGGAGATTGATTCCACTGGGGGTGTCTGGTATTCCACCGAGGAACAATCTTATATTTCTATCGGGGATGCTTGCTTAGGAACATCGGTATACTCCGCTGGGGAATATTGAGATCTTCTGGGGATACCCAACTTCCTTAAGGCTGACAGTAGACTAACTCTGCTTGGGGAGAGTATCGCTGACTTGCTGGAGATATTGTGCCTTTTCAGGGCTGATTGGGAGACCAACTCTGCTTGGGGAGAGTATCTCTGAATCTTGTCTTACCCTGCGGGGAGTGGAGGTATCTTGGTTACGTTCTTCAGCCAAACCTACCTTGGTTCCTGGGCGTACGGAGCAACTAGATCGCTTAGACAATTCATTATTGCCCCTGTTTCTGATGTCACCTGTAATTAGTCCTTTGTTTCGCATGCAAATATTTATGAGTTAGCAATTAATGTCAAATCCATATATCAAGAATGAACATTGGATGTTCTTTACAAAACAAAACAGAAAAAGTAAAAACGATTGGCAATTTGTCTGGAAAGTGAGCTTGTATTGATTTAGAAATTTGCTTGTAAATAGGCGTTTATGTACAAGAGGCTGACGTCCTAGTAAGAGAACGCCGCCGAACAACAGAGTTTATAAATTTTGTGAAAAGGAAAACAAAACAGCTATGTGAAAAATCCCACTGGGTTCCAACTCTGCTATCGCCTTTATGTCTTCAAGCGTCTCATCACTTTGCTGCTTAGTTGAAGATGAAGCTGACTGATTGGTGCCGTCTGAACCTGATAGTTGATGCCGAATTCTGGATGCAAGATGATCCAATGAGACATAGTATTACGCTTATCCCTAACTTTTTCCTGGACCGCCCTTTCGGTTTTTCAGTCCACCGGGATACCCATTTTTGCCCAAGCCGCCTTTTCAGGTTTTCGACTTGCCGGGTGTACATATTTTTTCATTTCATCCCTTATTTTTTCCCGAACCCTTTTGGTTCGTCGGGAAGCCCTTATTTTTGCCTAGGTGTGTCAACCTAGCGGGTCTTTAATTCATACGTAGTATCTTTTTACTATGTCTACATTGGCGGGGTGAGGAAGGTCGTCACCATCCATGGTGGTTAGAATCATAGCTCCTCCTGAGAAGACATGTTTAACCACAAATGGCCCTTCGTACGTAGGGGTCCATTTTCCCCTGGGATCACTTTGAGGAAGAATGATGCGCTTGATTACCAGGTCTCCGACTTGATACTCTTGTCGTCTGACTTTCTTGTTAAATGCCCTGATCATCCGTTTTTGGTACGTTTGACCATGACAAATAGCGGTGAGTCTCTTTTCATCGATTAGATTTAATTGATCAAGTCGAGTCTGGATCCAGTCATCTTCGCTCAAACCTGCATCCTTCATTATCCAGAGAGAGGGTATCTGGACTTCAATAGGCAAGACTGCCTCCATGCCATAGACCAAGGAAAAGGGTGTTGCCCCTGTTGATGTCCGTGCTGAGGTACGGTACCCATGAAGAGCAAACGGTAACATCTCGTGCCAATCTTTGTAGGTCACTGTCATCTTCTGCACAATCTTCTTGATGTTTTTATTAGCTGCCTCTACAGCCCCGTTCATCTTCAGCCGGTAAGGAGAAGAGTTGTGGTGCTGTATCTTGAATTGCTCGCAGAGCTCAGTGATCATCTTGTTGTTAAGATTGGTACCATTGTCCGTAATGATCCTCTCATGTACACCATATCGACAGATCAGGTTGTTCCGAATGAACCGTGCCACGACGTTCTTGGTTACGGTAGCATAGGAAGCTGCTTCAACCCACTTAGTGAAGTAATCAATCGCTACCAGGATGAAGCAATGCCCGTTGGATGCCGTAGGTCTGATCTCGCCGATCATATCAATGCCCCACATTGCAAAAGGCCAAGGTTTCGTCAAGACGTTCAGAGGAACTGGAGGAATGTGCACCTTATCAGCATAGATCTGGCATTTGTGACACGTCCGAGAATGTTGGTAACAGTCAGCTTCCATTGTGGACCAGAAATATCCTGCCCGAAGGATTTTCTTTGCCATGGTACGTCCACTGGAATGCGTTCCGAAGGTACCTTCATGTAGCTCTGCCATGATCCTTTCTGCTTCAGTCTTATCCACACAACACAGTAAGGTTGAATCATGGTTTCGCTTGTACAGAATGCTGTTGCTGAGGAAGAACTTCGCCGCGACCCTTCTCAGAATCTTCTTGTCATTGACAGATGCACCCTCGGGGTATTCCTGAGCTTCAAGGTACCTCTTCATTTCATGATACCAAGGTTTTTCAGTTACCTCTTCAGCCTCAAGATCACAGCAATGTGCAGGTTCGTCCAATTTCCAGATAATGATCCGGGGAGCCTCGTTGTCCCATTTAACTTTGAACATAGAAGACATCGTAGCCAGCGCGTCCGCCAACTGATTCTCCTCTCTTGGGAAGTGTTCAAAAGTTATCTCCTCGAAGTGGGAAATCAACGTCAACACATATTCTTTGTAAGGAATAAGATTTGGGTGTTTCGTATCCCACTCGCCTTTGATCTGATTGATCACGAGAGAGGAATCTCCGAAGACACTCAGAAACTTGATCCTTAAGTCAATTTCAGCTTGAAGACCCATGATACATGCTTCATACTCTGCCATGTTGTTGGTGCAGTTGAAATATAGCCGGGCAGTGAGTGGAGTATGAGTGCCTTTTGGAGATATGATCACAGCGCCAATGCCGTTACCCAAAGTGTTTGAGGCTCCGTCAAAGTTCATAGACCATCGGGATCCTTCCTCAGGTCCTTCATCCGGTCCAGGTACTTCACAATCAGTTACCACCATGATATTCTCGTCTGGAAATTCAAAGTTCATAGATTGGTAGTCATCCACTGCCTGGTGTGCCAAATGGTCTGCCAACACACTTCCCTTGATTTCTTTTTGAGTCGTGTACTGGATGTCATATTCTGTCAAGATCATCTGCCATCTTTCTATTCTTCCGGACAAGGCGGGCTTTTCAAAGATATACTTGATTGGATCCATTTTTGAGATCAACAGAGTAGTGTGAGTCAACATATACTGTCTCAGCCGGCGAGTAGCCCATACCAAAGCGCAGTAAGTTTTCTCGAGCAGTGAGTATCGGGTCTCACAGTCGGTACACTTTTTGCTAAGGTAATAAATAGCGTGCTCTTTTCGGCCAGACTCGTCATGCTTCCCCAGCACACACCCTATTGAGTTGTCCAGTACTGTCAAGTATAGGATTAGAGGTCTCCCTTCAACCGATGGCATAAGAATGGGTGGTTCTTGGAGATACTCTTTGATTCTTTCGAAAGCGGCCTGACATTCATCATTCCAACGTACTACTTGATCTTTCTTCAGCAACTTGAAGATTGGTTCACAGGTAGCAGTTAGATGTGAGATGAATCGGGCAATGTAGTTCAGCCGTCCTAGAAAGCCTCTGACTTCTTTTTCTGTCTTGGGAGTTGGCATCTCTTGTATAGCTTTCACCTTGGCAGGGTCTACTTGAATACCTTTGTCACTCACGACGAAGCCTAGCAATTTTCCAGATCTTACCCCAAAGGTGCACTTGTTCGGGTTCAACTTCAGCTTGTACAATTTCAGACGGTAAAACAACTTCTGTAGATGGTCAAGGTGTTCCTCCTCAGTTTGGGACCTTGCAATCATGTCGTCGACGTATACCTCTATCTCATGATGGATCATGTCATGAAACAAAGCAACCATGGCACGTTGGTAGGTTGCCCCAGCATTTTTCAACCCAAAAGGCATGACCTTGTAGAAAAAGGTGTCCCACTGAGTAACAAAAGTGGTCTTCTCCATGTCTTCAGGAGCCATCTTGATTTGATTATAACCGGAGAAGCCGTCCATGAAGGAGAATACTTTATGCTGAGCAGTGTTGTCAACCAGAACGTCGATATGAGGCAGAGGGAAATCATCCTTAGGGCTCGCCCTATTCAAATCCCTGTAATCAACACACATTCGGACCTTACCATCCTTCTTCGGAACTGGAACCACGTTGGCAACCCACTGAGGGTAAGAAGTCACTGCTAGAAACCCGGCATCAAATTGTTTCATAACCTCAGCTTTGATTTTCTCGGACATCTCTGGACGCATACGACGGACCTTCTGTTTTACCGGAGGGCATTCTTCCTTGGTAGGCAGGTGATGGACCACAATGTCGGTATCCAACCCAGGCATGTCTTCGTAAGACCAGGAAAAGATTTCCACATAATCATGCAACATCTGAATCAACCGTTGTTTCACACTGAGCTCTAGATTGGCACCAATCTTGACTTCCTTTCTGTCTGTCTCAGTACCCAGATTTACTGTTTCCACGGGCTCTTCATGTGGCTGAATGACCCTCTTTTCCTGGAGCAGCAGTCTTGCAAGCTCACCAGGTACTTCGCAATCATCTTCACCTTCGTCTTCGGCTAAGTTGATCGGATTTTCGAAGTCATAACTGGCAGTAGCAGAGTCGTTACCAGTGAGATCCATAGTGGATTGGAACCTGTATAGGTGAGTGTGTGTAAATATAGCTGTTTTGCAATATATAATAAAGAAAGAAAAGGAGCGCAAGATTTGAAATGCAAAAAACGTCCAATGCTTTTATTAATGATATATGAAAGTGACACACAAAAGCCCTCACAAATGAAGCCACAGTGCCCCGGGTAAGACACCGGGCCATAAAGTTTCAAATTATTGTTCGTTACAAATTTAAAATAAAGGAGTTCATTACTGAGTGACAAAAGTAATAGGTGTGAAGTCTTTCGCAGTCCAGTTACTTGGTCCACCGTCGGTCGTTGGGTAGATCCAGCTGTCGAATTCAGATTCCTCCACGTCGTCATCATCCCTAATAGCATTTACTCCATGGTTGGGCATGGGAGCTGTCACCACATTAGGCCTCTCGGGCGCCTCGAACTCAACCTCTTTAGCATCAATAAGGTCCTGAACCTTATTCCTCAGAGCCCAACAATCATCTGTGTTATGCCCCGGGCTGTCAGAGTGATAAGCGCAGCGGGCGTTGGGATTGTACTTTGGAGATGTGGTGTTCACTACCTTCGGAGCTTCTTTGACAGTTACCAGATTGGTTGACAGCAATTGCGGCAATATCTGAGACAGGGTCATGCTGAGCCGAGTGTACTGCCTTTTGGGTCTCTCACCCCTTGGTTGGTTATACTGCTGAGGAGCAGCAGCAGGCTTTGAAATTACCACCGCGTTGACAGCTTGGAGGCGTTCCGGTTTGTTCTGTCTCCTTGGACCATAAACATCACTAGATTCTTTCTTGAAGGGCTTCTTTTCAGTACTCGAGGAGGCACCTTTTTGTATCTTCCCCGACTTGATACCAGCTTCTATCCTTTCACCGATCAGAATGAGGTCTGTAAACCCTGCAGAAGAATTACCAATCAGATGGTTGAAGAACGGACCAGACAGGGTCCCCAAAAACATGTCCACGAGTTCACGGTCAGTCAACGGTGGCTGCACCCTGCCAGCCAGGTCTCTCCACTTCTGCGCGTACTCCTTAAATCCTTCTCCCGTCCCTAGCGACATACCCTGGAGTTGGGTACGCGTAGGAGCAAGGTCGGAATTGTACTGATACTGCTTATAAAATGCAGTAGCCAAGTCCTCCCAGTTTCAAATACTGGCTCCATCCAGCTGATAGAACCATTCGAGTTGAGCCCTTGAAAGGCTATCCTGGAAGAAATGGATCCATAGGTTCTTGTCTGCAGTGTAAGGTTGGATCTTCCTTACATATGATCTGAGATGCAGCTTAGGGCAGGAAGCCCCGTCGTACTTCACAAAGGCAGGTGCCTTGAACTTGTGCAGGATCACCACCCCAAAAGATAAACCTAGATCTCCGAAATCTAACCTAGGCACGTGTTGAATCTCCATAGCGCTTAGACGGTCCTCCAATTGTTTGTACCTATCCTCAGCAGGAGGGTACTGTTCATCATTGTAATATGTCTCGTTGTTGGAAACCGCAGGACTAGGAACCCTTCCCCCTTGGGGACTATCCTTCCCTACAGAGGAAGTAGCCTGATCAGCCTCATTCTGCAGTGTATTCCCAAACCTCCGTCCAGTGTTAAACAGCACAGTCCTCTTCTTCTTCTTCTTCTCCTTCAAGAGAAGAGTCTTCAACTCCTGTTGACCCTGGGCTAAGCTCACGACCAACTCTTGAAACTGGGCATTCTGGGCCTGGAGGGCCTTGATAGCTTGTTCAGTAGTAGGTTCAGGATTCATGATGATTGCTGAAATAAACAGCAAAGAAGATTAAGCAACCTGTAGAAAAAGAGTACCTGTTATGCACATGATGCATGAAATGCGTATGATTTATGCATGCAATGTTTTCAAGGATCTCGCAGGGTAAACAGATAAACTTGTTAGAAGTTGAACACGGTAGCTTGATTGAAGGAACTTCATGTTGTTGAGAGCCCTTCTTCAAGAGTCAAAGCTCACCATATCGAGTGGGTCATAGCCCCTGACTCAAGTTATCAACCTTGGCTAGAGGAAAATAAATCCCTTTTTCCCCTTGCTAGACAGTTGATTCACCATGACCTGCATCACAGACCCTTGAGATCCTTGAAATGGGTTAGTCCTTATGCAAGATGTATACAGGTTAGTCCTTATGCAGGATGCATGCAATGGTATGATGGTATGATGTTATGATAAAGACACACCACAAGTATCCACAAAAAGCAAACATGACAAGGCACACAAGTCACACCAGACAACCCTTAGAGTTTAGGCCAGCATGAGGTCTAGGTGTTACCCTCTTGAAGTTGGTGGGCTCAAAACCTGTCCTATCGAAAGTAACCGGGTTCTAAGGAGCTCAATATCATTGGGTTGTTTTCTATGTTCATTGTTTTGATTTAGCCACTTAACTGGCGATCAAAATATTCCAAGAAAACAACCCTCAATGAGTGTAGTATCGAGTATCTACCAACTTCGGACTGCACCAAAGTCGGTCATGTCACTACCCCTAAAGAGGCCAGGATGGTCAAGTAAGGTTCCTAAGGTCAGTTGATGCTTCACGACACCACGCGGCGGCCCCGTACTCTCCTTGACTTGACTCAAGGGTTACCAGTACTCACCAAAGTGCCACATCAACGTAGCAACTGCTTCAACCGTGTCGGTATACCCCGCACAGTTCCCTCACAGTTTGTTCCTACTTCTAAAAGGGTATCCCCCAGATCCGGGTTAGGATCTATGAAACTCCAAGACAAACCCACAATATTAAAGCAAACAAAGAAAGCAATTGAAAATATAAGAGTGATCTAATCCTAAGGTACACCTCACTTTTATAATATCCCCAGCAGAGTCGCCAGTTCTGTGATCGGTGGAAATAGAACTGACTGCTTTTTAAGCTGGTTCGCGAAATGTCGCGGTAAGCAAGAGTCGCCACCGTCTTTTATGTTCTCCAATATGGAAAGGACAAAAGCACAGCAAAATTCCTTTTCGAGATGTTTCTCGGTTCGGGAGGTAGATTATAGAAAGGGAAGGTGTTAGCACCCTTTCTATCCGTGGTTATCCACGGGCTCTTAGGTACTTGCTCACTATGTTTTCAAAAGATGTTTGCTTTTCAAGTGTGTGTGGGTTTTGAAAAAGTTTAGTTTGAAAAACTTCTAGGTAACTCTTGTATCAGTCCTCAAGAGTGTATGAAGTGTTTTGTTTGAAAACTTTTTGAAAGTGTGAGGTGCGAAAAGTTGTTTTTATTTTTGAAAGAGCAAGTACCCAGGAGAAATCTACCTACTCTAAGGAATTAGGCTGTGTAAGAGTCCTTTAGACAGTACTATCCCACTATTGAAAAGTAGGTAGCACCGTCATTGGAGGTATTCGGGTCAATTCGATTATAGGGACAATGTGTGGTCATCAAAGCAATAGTAGGACGCCTTAGCGGTAACCCAAATGTCCTAGATCCTTTTTATCTGAGGCAACCGTTTCGAGGCAACTGGATCTTTAGACAGGAGGGCGACCTCTAAAACACCCTATACTTGATGACCACCTCGAGGAAACCAAGTGAGGCGTATCCTAGGAGTGGTATGTGCATGTGTGTTAAATTCAGTTAAGATTATCTTGTACATGTTATTTGTGAGCTACACTTTGATTTTATTTTTCATACAAGTCTTTCATGCATTTTAACAGTTAAGAGTGCCGAAAATAAATTGCGGAAAGTTGAATCTACGCTATTACAAGGCGCGGGTATATACATCGCCAAAAACAAAAACCCGTTTGGAAAATAAATGCGAGAAAAGTAAAGAAAGCGGTAAAAGACCTAATTAACTATTACATCCTCGAAAACAGTTACATCAATATAATCAAAAGAAATTAAAGCGCGAAAGAAATTAAATCGGGACGTCTTAGGGTTTTGACCCTTTTTGAGAAAAGAATTGAATTTGGTCCTTTTTTGCAATTAAATTAAATATTAAACCTAATTTACTAATTAATTAATTATTTACAAGAAAAAATATTTTTGTGGTTTTATGTTTTTAATGAAATAAAATAAAAAAAAGAAATTAAAAGTGTCAAAAGAAAAACCCTAAGTCTAAGTCATTTTTATTTATTGTAAAAGAAAATTAAAATTAAACCTAATTAAACTAAATTAATTTAAGTTAGTGTTTATTTACAAAATAATTAAACTAAAGTGAAATTAATAATAATTAATAAAATATTTACATTTTTTAGTTTTTCTGAATTTTTATTGTGAAAAATTAATTATGTTAATTTTAGTGATAATAATAATAATTAGAAAAAATAATTAATAAATAAACTAGAAAATATAAAATAAAAAGAAAAAGGAATGAACCAAGGAGGTTCTGGGCCCAGAAGGAGGTTTGTTTAGAAATCTGAGGCCCACTTGCTTCTCAATCCGTTTGACCTTTTGCCATTGTCTACAGCGTGCTTTGACTTGGAGTATGGTGGCCAACATCTTTTGATCTTTGGATCTATGATTGTGACCACATGGCATGCTGAGCGCTGGAGGCATATGGTGGGACATTATTGGGAATCTGCCTAGGATCATGTTATGAAAAGAACAAACAAATATTATGGGGGACCTGGGATTCGAACCCAGGTCCCAATAATCAATACACAAGCTCCTTGGCCATCTGAGCTGCACGTTCCAATTATTATTAAGACAAAACACAATTATTATATTGGTAAACAACAGCATATGCCTGGAAAAAAAAATAAAACACGCGATTTTTGAAATGAACGAATAAGAGGGAGACGCGTCAGCGTCTTCTTTGTTTGTCACTGGTTTTTTTTACCTGTGGATTTTTATCCGCAGGAGGTTTCGTAGATCGCTTCAAAAATTATCCTCAGGCCATGAAAACTCCACTTGAGACCATGGGCATGTTCGTTTTTGTCCCCTGATCACAGTTATGCCCTTGATTGGCTTTGATTTTCCCTGAAACAAAAATACCTAAAATGCAAGAACATGAACCCTAGAATCGGGCATCACGATTCAGGGCCTAAAAATAAAATTGGCTAATGCAGTTATGTTAGAAATCAAGCAATGAATATGAATATGTCAATGCTTTGTAGAAAAAAATGCAAGAACTGAGAGTTTAGGTTTCGTGTTCAGGGGTGAGTTTGTGAGAACTTACAGTGCTGTATAGGGGGTCTTAGGATGTGGTGTTGATTGCGTTAGCTTGAGTGGACGGCAAGGAAGGGAACCACGTTCTTAGTTTTGTCTGAAAACGCCTCCTACCTTGTTCCTGATCTCACACTTTTTCAACAATTTTCCACTTTTGCTCTGGCCGTTTTAGCAATGTCTAGGTCGTGAATGTTGTTGGTACTGCTTGCTTATGTATATGAGAACAAAATTAGGTCAAAAGCTGGGCCTTAATCTTGGTGTATTGAAGTTTGGAGATTTGGTTGACCACCATTGAAGAACTTTCCATATTTGGTTCAAATCTAGGATTTTATGCACAAAAAAGGCTTAGCACGAGTTGGTTAGCTGGCATATGACATATAAAAGCTATTCAAATCACAAAGGTGCTATTCCATTAATTTTTAGATTTTATTTGAATTATTATGGATTTAAAATGAATTAAATCAATAAAAATTAAATAAAATGGAAAAATAAATGTTTGATCTTGAAATTAATCATGGGACACGTGTGTGGCATGACAAGGCTGAATCAAGTGGAAGAAAGTGGGCCCTTTTGTCAAAAATTGAAGTTTTAAGGATAGTTGACTTTTGCAAATTCATGAAAATTTCCCAACTTCTCCAATGCACATCTTGCTCAATTTGGATCATATGAACATGTTCTTGGACATTTTGGAAAGGTCCTGAAGTCCTCTAACCAATTCCTTTGGTCCCATGTCATTTGGATTTACCAATCTCAAGTTATGGTCTTTGACTTAAAGTGCATTTTTGTTGACTTTTGAAATTGACCTATAATGTAGAAATTGATAACTTTTTGTGAGAGCATTTCTTGGACTTGGAATGTGAAGATGAGTTGTAGGAAATGTCATCCCCTTCAAAATGAGCATTGGATGGGATTTTTCTGATGAACCATGAAAAAGTTATGCCTTGGTCAAGATACAGTTGACTTTTCAGCTGTCCCAAAATAGAAACTTTTGCATCTTGATGATTTTTGAGCCATGCTTGAGGAATC
The DNA here is from genome assembly GCA_948472305.1 of Vicia faba. Taxonomy (NCBI): domain Eukaryota; kingdom Viridiplantae; phylum Streptophyta; class Magnoliopsida; order Fabales; family Fabaceae; genus Vicia; species Vicia faba. The sequence continues at coordinate 735,815,243 of OX451735.1, read as the reverse complement.
ATGATCAAGACTTGATCAAATGATGATTGTGTGCTCAAAATAAGATGTTGACCAAATTTTTTGACTTTTGACTGTCAAATGACCATTTTACCCCTGCAGTTGATTGTAGAGCAAATAGGGCTTTTGACTGTGCAATTTGATGCTGTGAGACTTGAGACTTGACATGTAGATGCTTGACAATGTATATGGGCCTATGGAACCTGATTGAGCCATTGAAAACCACAACTTCCTTGCAAGAACCAAAACCCTAATTTTGACTGGCTTAGGAGATAGTTTGACTGTGCAACCCCTTGAGAAATCTTGAGCCATTTGAATATGATTCTTGTTAAATCTTAGAGAATATGGGAGGGCAAATTTTGGGGTACAACAGGTGGGATTACTTACGGAATAGCCTAAAGACGTTCTCCTGTCCTTTCAACCTATGAGTAATTGTCTTTCTTATTTTGTTTATTTGTGAACAGTAATTATGTTCAAATGCATATGTTCATTAATGAACCATTGAACGTTTTTGCAAATAAAACAGAAGTGTAAAGACAAATAGTTTTTTGTACTTTCAATGAGATATCTTTGTATTTAACTTTGAATAAGTATTTTGTACAAAGGAGACAGATATCCTAGTAAGAGGATGGTGCCATAAAAGTAAGAAAAAGTTATACAAAGAAAGATAGCTATGTGTGATAATCCCATGGGGTTCCCATTCTGCTATAGCCTTCGCATCTCTGAATATCTTATCTATTTGTTGCTTCTTCCGAAGATGATTGAATTGATCAGAAACTCTGAGTTTGTCAGTGGAAGTCAAGAGGTTGTCCTCAAAGTGATCCGACGGGACATTGTCATACGCTTTAATTCCCTAACTTTTTCCTGGACCGCCCTTTCGGGGTTTCAGTCCACCGGGAAACCCCTTTTTGCCCAAGTCGCCCTTTCGGGTTTTCAACTTGCCAGGTGTACAGATTTTTTTTTAAAATTTTATCCCTAAATTTTGCCCGAACCCCCTTTTTTTGGTTCGCCGGGATGCCCTTTTTGCCTAGGTGTGTCAACCTAGAGGGTCTCTTATGCGTAGTATCTTTTGACTATGCCCGTGTTTGCAGGGTGTGGCTGGTCATCACCGTCCATGGTAGTTAAGATCATTGCCCCACCGGAGAATATGTTCTTGATTAAAAATGGTCCTTCATAGGTAGGAGTCCATTTGCCCCTGGGATCACTTTGTGGTAAGATAATGCATTTGATCACTAGATCTCCAACTTGATATACCTGGCGTCTGACTTTCTTGTTGAAAGCCTTGATCATCCGTTTTTGATACATCTGACCATGGCAAACAACAATAAGTCTCTTTTCATCAATTAAGTTTAGTTGATCAAGTTGAGTTTGGATCCAATCATCCTCATTCAAACTTGCATCCTTCATAATTCTCAAAGAGGGGATCTTAACCTCAATAGGCAAGACAACCTCCATGCCATAAACCAGAGAATAGGGTGTTACCCCAGTTGATGTGCGAGCCGTGGTACGGTACCCGTGGAGAGCAAATGGAAGTATCTCATGCCAGTCCTTATAGGTGACTGTCATTTTCTGTATGATCTTTTTAATGTTTTTATTTGTAGCCTCAACGAAACCATTCATCTTTGGCCGATAGGGGGATGAATTGTGATGCTGAATCTTGAACTGCTCGCACAAGGCGGTGATCATAGTATTGTTAAGGTTTGTACCATTATCAGTGATGATCCTTTCTGGGATACCATACCGACAAATGCGATTTTGCTTGATGAAGCGGGCAACGACATTCTTAGTAACTGATGCGAAGGAAGCTGCTTTGACCCATTTTGTAAAATAGTCAATGGCCACTAGAATGAAGCGGTGTCCATTGGAGGTTGTAGGCTTGATCTCTCCAATCATGTCAATTCCCCACATAGCAAAAGGCCAAGGAGCCGTCAAGACATTCAGAGGAACCGGAGGTACGTGCACCTTGTCAGCATAAATTTGACACTTATGACAGGTCCGAGAGTGTTGATAGCAGTCTGCTTCCATGGTAGACCAATAATAGCCTGCCGTAGGATTTTCTTCGCCATCGTATGCCCACTTGAGTGAGTGCCAAAAGTACCCTCGTGTAATTCAGCCATGATCTTTTCAGCCTCAATCTTATCCACACACTGGAGCAGAATGGAGTCATGATTGCGTTTGTACAGGATGCCATTACTCAAGAAGAACTTAACAGAGAATCTCCTTAAGAACTTCTTATCATTGATTGAAGCTCCCTCCGGATATTCTTGATCCTCGAGATACCTTTTGACTTCATGAAACCAAGGCTGGTCCACTACTTCTTCAGTATTAATCTCGTGACAGTGTGCTGGTTCATCCATTCGTTCGATGGTGATCTGGGGAGCCTCGTTATCCCAATTAAGTTTAAACATAGATGACATTATGGCTAGAGCATCTGCTAGCTGATTTTCTTCTTGCGGGAAATGTTCGAAGGTAATCTTCTCAAAATGTGGTAGCAATGTCAAAACACGTTCTTTGTAAGGGATAAGGTTTGGGTGCTTAGTGTCCCACTCTCCTTTTATCTGACTGATGACCAAATTTAAATCTCCAAACACATCTAAAGATTTGATTCCCAAGTCTATGGCAACCTTGAGACCGAAGATGCATGCTTCGTACTCCGCCATATTGTTCATACAATTGAAGCAAAGTCTGGCAGTAAAAGGAGTATGACACCCTTCTAGAGATATGAGTACAACGCCGATACCATTACCAAGTGCATTGGATGCCCCATCAAAGAACAGGATCCATCGGGATCCTTGTTCAGGTCCATCATATGGCCTGATTTCTTCATTGTCTAATGTCATGATGTCTTCATCTGGGAATTCAAATTTCATGGATTGATAGTCTTCTATAGCTTGATGAGCAAGATGATCAGCTAGCACACTGCCCTTTATAGCTTTCTGGGTAGTGTACTGTATGTCATATTTTGTTAAGATCATCTGCCATCTAGCTATTCTCCTAGACAGATCAGGCTTTTCGAAGATGTACTTTATCGGATCCATCTTAGATATCAACAAGGTAGTATGGGCTAACATATACTGTGTTAGCCGGCGAGTAGCCCATGCCAGAGCGCAGCAAGTTTTCTCGAGCAGTGAATATCTGGTTTCACAGTCGGTAAACTTTTTGCTCAGGTAGTAAATAGCGTGCTCTTTTCGGTCAGACTCGTCATGCTGCCCCAATACACACCCCATTGAGTTCTCTAAAACGGTCAGATACATGATCAGTGATCTTCCCTCGACTGGTGGCATTAAAACAGGAGGCTCTTGTAGGTACTCTTTGATCTTGTCAAAAGAAATCTGGTATTCATCATTCCATCTGACTACTTTATCTTTCTTCAATAGTTTGAAGATTGGCTCACAAGTAGTGTCAGGTGAGAAATGAATCTGGCAATATAGTTCAGGCGTCCCAAGAATCCTCTGAGCTCCTTCTCACTATAAGGAGCATGCATTTCTTGTATCGCTTTAACCTTGGCAGGATCAACCTCGATGCCTTTGTTGCTGACAACAAAACCTAGGAGTTTACTGGACCGCACTCCGAATGTGCACTTGTTTGGATTCAACCTTAGCTTGTACTCTTTCAATCTCTCAAACAACTTCTGCAAATGATCAAGGTGCTCCTCTTTAGTTTGTGATCGTGATATCATGTCATCTACATAGACCTCTATCTCATGATGTATCATATCATGAAACAAAGCTACCATGGCGCGTTGATAGGTTGCCCCAGCATTCTTCAATCCGAATGGCATCACCTTGTAGCAGAACGTGCCCCACTGTGTGACAAATGTAGTTTTCTCCATGTCCTCAGGTGCCATTTTGATTTGGTTATAACTTGAGAATCCGTCCATGAAGGAAAACACTTTGTGCTGGGCCGTATTGTCAACCAGGATATCGATGTGGGGGAGTGGAAAATAATATTTAGGGCTGGCCCTATTTTAAATCTCTATAATCCATGCACATCCGTACTTTGCCATCCTTTTTAGGCCCGGGAACAATGTTGGCAACCCATTGAGGGTAGGAAGTGACACCCAAGAATCCAGCATTGAATTGTTTCATGACCTCCGCTTTGATCTTCTCTGACATGTCAGGTCTCATGCGGCGGACTTTTTGTTTTACTGGTGGACAGTCTTCTCTTGTGGGCAGACGATGTACCACGATGTCTGTATCAAGTCCTGGCATGTCCTCGTATGACCAGGCAAAGATCTCAACATAATCGTGCAATAGCTGAATTAGACGCTCCTTGACACTCGACTCTAGATTGGCACCCACCTTGATTTCCTTTTTATCTTCCTCGGTACCCAAGTTGATTGTATCCAATGGTTCCTCATGAGGTTGAATAGCTCTTTCCTCTTGTTGTAGTAGTCCGGCCAATTCCCCTGGTACTTCACAATCTTCCTCACCTTCGTCTTTGGCTTGGTAGATTAGATCCTCAGAGTCACTAAAGGCCATAGCAGTATCGTTACCCATGGGATCCGGAATGGAGGGGTACCTGCATTTGCGAGTGTGGGTGTGTGTAAGGGTATAGCCATCTTTAAACAATAAAAATGTAAAAGAAAGACAATGAGCACAAAAGGTTTGTATGTGAAAAAACGTCCATGATTCATTGAATTTCATATGAAAATGAAATAAAAACCCTTACAAATGGACCGTTGTGCCTCGGGTAAGACACAAGGTTTTTAATGTGCGAATTGTTTATGAATATTACAAGTCTAACAGAAATGTAAGAGATAAATTACTGAGAGATGAAAGTTATTAGGACAAAGTCTCTGGCTTCCCAATTGCGAAGTCCTCCGTTGACAGTAGGAAATATCCAATCCTCCAAGCTGCCATTTTCTTCACCATCTTCTACTGTTTTGACCTCTCGGTTACTAATATTCAAAGGTGGCCCTCCGACACGGGCACGACGCACAACCTTCTGAGCATTTGAAGTAAACCCTAAGCCAAACTTGTCAGATTTATATGGAATGTCTGGAAGCTGCCCCCAGATGGTGCATCCACCCTCCTCTACTACTGCCTTGGCGTCCTTTAGAGATGACATCCGAAGCGGAGGTCTTGTGATCTTGGGGATCGGGGATACCGCCCTGGTTACCGCCACCTCTTGAGAGACTTCTTCAAAATGTTGAAAAGGAGTTTCAATGAACTCGCCATCCAACTCTACATACCGGAAAGAATTTAGATGGATAATCATGTACTCTTCCTCCCCGTGGACAGTGATAATCTTTTCATGGACCGGGTATTTCAGCATTTGGTGTAGTGTAGAGGTGACATCACCGACATTATGGATCCAGGGCCGTCCTAACAGACAGGAGTAAGAGGGGCAGATGTCCATTACATAGAAGGTTGAGTTGAAAGTCTGAGTTCCCACCTTTATGGGGATGTCCACCTCCCCATGGACCATCCTCTTTGAGCCATCAAATGCTCTCACAACTGTGTTACTGGGTTTCAATGTTAGTCCTTCGCAATCCAATCTGTCGAGAGCCTTCTTCGGTAAAACGTTGAAAGATGAGCATGTGTCCACCAAGACATGGGCCAGAGTCGTTCCTCTACACTCCACAGAGACATGTAATGCCTAGTTGTGCTTTCTCCCTCTTGGTGTCAAATTAGCATCAGAGAAGCCTAGGCCTTTATCAACTGTCAAACTGGCCATACAATCTTGGAATTGGTCAGCATACGTCTCTTGTGGCACATGGGTTGTCTTCAGGAACTTCACCAGAGTTTCGCATGTGCCTCAAAACACAGCAGTAATGCTAGCATGGAGATCTTGGAGGGAGTTTGCCCCAACTATTCAACCACGTCATAGTCACTCTTATTTATTATCCTCAGGATCTCCTCCATTTCCTTCTTGGAGGTTTCGGGGATAGTCAGCGGCTGAGCCTTCGTCCGGACAGGCTCTTCTTGAATACTTTTTCCTCGAATTTCAGTAGTAGAAGTGTTGGTAGGGATAACAGCAGGGGTTGTGTCGTCTTTTCCAGTAGGAGCACTTGCAGATATGATTATTGGGACAGAGGTAACCTTCGGAGTAGCCACGGGTCCAAAAACTGCCTTTGGAGGGACAATTTCTGGAGAGAAGATTCTACCGCTACGGGTAATCTTACTGGTTCCGACAATATTGCTAATGTCGGAATCTTCTTCTTCGGAGCTCACTTCTTCGGCGGTCAGCCCATCTTGTTTAATACCATGGTATTAGATGTCTCCACCGTAATTCCACGGTACTGTTTTATCTGATTTATATGGGACCGGCCCGGGCATTGTGATTATAAGAGGAGTAGTCTTTGGAACCGATGTAATCCTAACGGGTCTTTTGGGGACCCTGGAAGGATTGGCGGAGATGGTTATGATTGAAATGTCTTCAACAGGGATAGGTGAAACAGGAGCATTTTCAAACAGAATCTCTTGGTTGTCTATCAAGCGTTGAATGCTTGTCTTTAACAAAGCGCAAACAGTTGGTGAGGATAAGCAAAGATGGAAGTCTTCATTACAGCCGGTGAATATACCAGCTTTCAACAAGTTTATCTTAATGATTGGGAGCGAAGTCAAGAGTTCATCCACTATGGTAACAAACAAATCTTCTTCGATAGCATTGGCATTATGACCATGCCTAGGCATAGGAGCGGAAATGACGTTTGGTTTCTCGGGTGCATCAAACTCAATCTCTTTTGCATATATAAGGTCTTGAATTTTGTTTTTCAAAGCCTAACAGTTGTTAGTGTCATGACCCAGACTTTCGGAATGATATGCGAATCTGACATTTGGGTGATAATGAGGGGACGCAGTGTTGGGATTTTTTGGAGCTTCTTTTAAAGTTGCCAGATTAGATTTCAGAAGATGTGGTAAAACCTGGGCTAGAGTCATATTAATTCTGGTGAATTTCCGGACTGGCCTTTCCACCCTTGGTTGGTTACTTCTTGGTTGATCAGATGTAGGCTTTGGGATCATAACGGCCCCTACCATTGGTCGGCGCTCAGCTCTCCCTTGGTTCCTTTGTTGATAAACAACAGATACCTCCTTCTTCCCGGTGAAAGGCTTTCTCACAGCTGTAGAGGCAGATGAATCCTTTTGAATCTTTCCACTTTTTATGCCAGCTTCCACCCTCTCTCCGGTTAGTATTAACTCAGTAAACCCAGCAGATGAGCTCCCAATCAGATGATTGAAGAAAGGGCCCAATAGAGTTCCTAAGAACATATCCACCAACTCCCTTTCAGACAGAGGGGTTTGCACTCTCCCAGCTAGATCTCTCCTTTTCTGCGCGTGATCTTTGAAACCCTCATTTGAAACCATAGCCATACTTTAAAGTTGAGTACGAGTAGGCGCCAAATCTGCATTATACTGGTATTGTTTATAGAAAGTTGCGGCAAGGTTTTCCCAGTTGTGGACGTTAACCCTTTCTAATTGGTAAAACTAATCGAGTTGTGTTCCGGATAAGCTATCTTGGAAAAAATGGACCCACGAGTCTTTATCGGCAGAGTGCGGCTGAATCTTTCTCACGTATGATCGGAGGTGCATTTTAGGACATGACACCCCATCATATTTTGCAAACAACGACACTTTGAACTTTGGTGGGATCACAATTCCCGACACTAGCCCCAATTCTTCAAAGTCTAGACCTGGTACCCTTTGTATTTCCATAGCACTTAAACGCTCTTCAAGATGTTTGTACTTATCATCAGCTGAAGGGTACTGTTCCTCAGAGTAGTCTTCCTCTTCTTCCCCCTCTTCAGATTCTGACGGAACCGCTGTTTCTTTTCCTTTTCCTTCTCCTTCCCCGGAAGTGGTTACAAAATTTAAGGTTCTTCTAGTTTGTCCCTGAAATCTTCTCCCCATGTTCAAAACCCTAGTGACCTTCTTTGTTTTCTTCTTTCTCTCTTCAGCTAACAGAGTCTTCAACTCCTCTTTCCCCTTGGCTAGGGTCATGAGTAACTGTTGAAACTGCATGTTTTGAGCTTGAAGATCTTTGACCGTCTGTTCGAGATCCATCTTACTGAAATAAACAGTAGAGAGATGAGGAAACTCGTTGCAAAAGACCTGTTTATATTATGATGAATGATATGTATACATGCAATGCTTTAAAGATTTAAAAAATTCAAATTTGTTTTAAACAAAAAGAAACTAACGTTATATTAATAAAATAGAGTTTGAGTACATCAATGCCCCTTGGGAAAAATAATACAACACTCTAAGATAAAAAAGTAGTGTGCATCCTCTTTGGTGCTATGTAGGCATTTAGAGTCTGCTCCTCATGAAGTATCCTAGTGAGTTCCAAAACCTTCTTCTCGCTTGCGTAGAATTGGGCTTCGAAAGTATCTCGCTGTCCTTTTAGTTGTATCCAATCCCTTTGTAGGTCTTTAAGAGATGTGGGCATGTCAGGATGTAGGATAGTGTATGGAACTTCTCCTTCCTTAACAGGCTCAATGATCACCGGGAGAATGGAAGGATAAGGCATCATAAGACTTTGAGCGCGGGTTCGTACCCACTTGAGGTAAGGCTCAAGAGGGATGGAATTCTTGTGTCCCAAAGTCTTGCTATCCACCTTGTTTAGCATCCTCTAAGCTCGGATGAATCTTTGGCGAAGGCCTTGATCGTCGTTGTCGTAGTCGAATACCAAGCCTTGAATCAGCATCTCATGTGGGACATCCCTTCGAGCATAACCAAACTGTCTTAGAGCTAAACACGGGTTATAGGTGATGCCTCCCCTAATTCCAAGTATAGGGACATTAGGGAATTCCCCATAACGGTCAACAATGATAGCATTCTCTTTGGATCGAGAGCACCAATGAATATCTGAATGTTTGAGCGTCATTAATCTTTGTGACCACCTTAATCCTTGCTCATTCTTTAAGACTGATTGGGGAAGATGAGAAATAAACCATCTTTCCAGGAGGGGAGTGTAACACATAAGGACACCTCTTTTCCTCATTGTACGAGTGTGAAAAAAGTGTAGGATATCCCCTAGTAATGTAGGCACCAGATTGCGTGACATGAAGATTTTGACGACACTCACATCTATGAGTTGGTCAGGATTGGGGAACAAGACCATCCCATAGATAATAAGAGCCACAATTTCCTCAAATGCTTGCAAATCTAAGGAATTCCAACAGCTTTGGGCCTTCTCAAACAAAAACTTTGCTAAGAAGCCTCTGACACCACTTCTAGTTTCCCAATGAGTTGTGACATCAGATGAGTGCAAGTGCAAGGCTTGAGCAATCTCTTCTGGATTTGGATCTCTTTCCGTACCGTTGAAAGATAGTTGATTAAGAATAGGAATCCTCAAGAGTTGAGAGAATTCTTCCAAAGTGGGCACAAGTTGATAGTCAGGAAATGTGAAGCAATCATGCAAAGGGTCAAAGAACTGGAATAGCACCTTCATCATATCCTCCTCTGTGTTGGAGGTAACCAAGTTGAGTAGACGACCATGCCTCTCGGTGAATGGAGAATTATCATGGATCCTTGAATCTAGCTCCTTGAGTTGTGGAAGAATTCTTACAAGGTTGATTTGGATAGTTTTCCTACAAAGTGAATCCATATCCTACAAAACAAGAACAAAAAATGAACCTCAAAAAAATCCTTGAAATGGTTAGTGGATGCATATGATGTTCATGATATCCATGATGTTATGTACAAGTATGTATATACAAGAAAATCAAACAAGTTCTTAGTTTAGGCTTGCATGGAGTTTTATAGGTAAGTACCCTCTTGAAGTTTAGTTGGCTCAACCTGTCCTAATAATAGTGACCGGGTTCTAAGGAGCTCAATATCACTGGATTGTTTCCTTGGTCATTATTTTAGCTCAAGCCTCTTTAATGGAGACCGAAATATCCCAAGAAACCAACCCTCAATGAGTGTAGTATCGAGTATCTACCAACTTCGGACTGCACCAAAGCCGGTTATCTCACTACATCCTAAAGGCCAAGTTGGTCAAGAAAAGGGTTCTAGAAGTTCATTAGTGATTCATGACATCACTCAGCGGCCCCGTATTCTCTTTGATTAACTCAAAGGCTACTGGTACCCACAAATATGTCACACTAACATAGCTATTGCTTAGACCATGTCGGTATACCCCGCACAATTTCCACAATGTATTGCTATTTACCTATAATGTTTCCTATATCCAGGTGAAGGATTCAAAACCAAACAAAGAACCGTAATGTAGAGCAAACAAGTCAAACAAATGTAAGCAAATAAATGTGATCTAAACCTTAAGGTAACCCCACTTCTATAAGAGTCCCCAACAGAGTCGCCAGTTCTATGATACAGTGGGAGAACTGACTTGAGGGTTTTGCGTTTTATCGCAAATGTTGCGGTTAGCAAGAGTCGCCACCGACTTTTCTTTTATCCATAAGGAAAGGTGAAAAAGCACAGGAAAGACCTTTGAGATTGTTTCTTGAGTTCGGGGGGTAGATTATGAAAAGGGAAGGTATTAGCACCCTTTCCATCCATGGTTTTCCATGGGCTCTTAGTTACTTGCTAGATCACTTGCTTTTGTTTTGAAATTGTACTTTGTGTGGTTTTGAAAGTATTTTGTAAAAGAGGCCATTGTTTAGGCAATCTTTGTAATGATTCTCGTTCGTAAGAATGTATACAAAGATGCTTGTCTTTTTGAAAATGTTTTCAATGTTTGTAAGATGTTTCAAAATGTGTGTGTTTGTTTTGAAAATAGCAAGGATATTTGTTTGAAATGGAGCAAGTAACAAGAAGTAATCTACCTACTCAAATGTCTTTCCTATTCCTTTTCTATTCCTTTAACATTGTTGTCTTGCCATTGATTTATTAAGGAACCATATCTTTGGATGTAAACGGGACGGGCGTGGGTCATCGTATAACCATGATTAGCAGTGTTGCAAAGTATCTTACCATTTTTGAGGGACCAATATCATTTTGTAAGGAAACTTTTTGAATAGTGTCATCGAGGGACTATGATCTTTATATTTATTTGTTTTGCCAAGATACTTCGCATGCGTAATATGGCCATTTTTGTTTTAGGCAACCAAGTGGAGAAACCCTAAGGATGCTTGTGTGCAAGTGTATCATTTTCATGCTTTGGTTTTATCTTGTATTTAGAGTTTTCTATTTTTGCTTTGTTTCGATCTTATCATACAAACCCTAATTACTAATCATGGCATGTAAAGCGGTAAATTGCGTAATGTAAATATTACTAAGCTATTACAACAATTTTATGGGAGGGGGAAATACAAATTTGAATGGGGATTTGCAAAAATGTAAATCTAAATAAATTATTACAACCAAATCGAATTTGTACGAACTAAAATAAATAAAAATACAATATTTAAAGATGCAATATAATGTATATGTAATAAAAGATTTTTTTTGTTTTGTTTTTATGTAAAAAGAAATTTTAATCTAAAGCTAAAATTATAAGGAAAAGAAATTAATTTTTTAGAAGGGAGATTTTTAACCCTAATTTCTATTTTAAAAGAAAGTGAAGTTCATATGTATTATTTTTTATGTGTTTTTTATATCAAAATAATAAATAATATATATAAAAAAAATATAAAGTTTTTATATATGCAAAAATAAATATGTATAAGTATGGGATGAAAAGGGAGTAAATAAAATAAACTAAATATATTTTAATTATATTTCACAAGTTTATTGAGAAAATACATGATATATATTAAAAAACAAAATATATTTTTATGTGCAAAATAAACTAAAACAAAATAAAAATGCAATATTATTAATTTTATATTTTTTAGGATTTTTTATGCATAAAAGAAAATATTAATGAAAACAAAAATAAATTAAATAAAAATATAAAAAGAGTTGGCAAAGGGGGGTGCTGTAGAAAACTGGCACCAATGTGTTAGTAAAAAAAAACTAGGCCCAAAAGACTAAGCCCAGACCTGCAAAAAATAGTAAAATGGAAAGAAGAAAAACATGAAAAAACACAAAAGTAGCGCCCAGGTTCGAACCCAGGATATGGGTCTCACCAGCGCACTACTTTTCCACTGGGGTGGCTATACATCCATTATTTTAAGTGAAACAAAAATAACATAACATGAACAAAGTCCTTGCCCTGTACTTCATCTTCTTCTCCAAGCTTGGCCAGACGTCATGTAACTCTCTCATTCTTCCATGAAAATGAAAACTCATAACATGAAAGTTGTAGTATTTGATCTCACGATTCTAACCATATAAGTTATGTAAGCTAATAATCAAAGCTCAGAGAGAATTTTGAAAGCCCTAAATTAAAACCTAAATTTTTCAGAAAATTCAAGTTCTAAATTCTCTCAACTCAGGCCAAATAAATGTAAGATAAAGATATGTACAGTTTCGTTGCAATGAAAGCTACATTATTTATTCATAAATCGTGGCCAATGGTGGCCTGTACACGGAGATATAAGTTGAGATTTTACCTCCTTCAGTTGAAATCGTGGATGGAACTAGAATGAGTTTGATGGAGGCCTGATGCTTGCTTGAGCTTCCTTGAACTTCCCTGAATGTATTCCCACCCTTGCCTTGCTCTGAAAGTGTCTGAAACTTCTTGGCCAAGTCAACCTGCAAGCTTTGAAAACAAAAATGGAAGATGATGGAAAAGGGGTTACAGTACAGGGATGAAGATCCGGATTGGTTAGATATCAAGTATGTAAGATGTTTTAATGATCAAGACTTGAAACGCACGAGCCAAATGGAAGATTGGTATGCTTATGCCAAAACTTCAAGTTTTGACAGTTTTCTGGTGTTTTTGAGCTTGGGAGTGTTTCAGGCCTTTTTTCATTGTCCCTTGTGTTGTATTATGTTTGTATATTAGTATAGAATCAGTTTCATGTTAACCCTCAAATAGATGTGCCAATTCTAGCCTTTTTGCAACCTTTCTTTCTTTTGAAGCAAAGTGAAGGGACAAGGCTTGCCATGCTTGTACTTGCTTTCTTAGGGTTGGTATATACTTGTAAAATTTGCTTTAGGCCTGTAATATTTGTATATGCAATGGAGACAGGTGCAATGCTCAAGAATTGGAAAGTGGCAAAAGTTGAGCTTTTTCAAAATGGCAATGGTCACTTTATGCCATTTATGGAATTGCAACTTGGGTAATGGCTCTAGGGCTTGGATCAAAGCTTTATAAATTGAGTAAGAATTAAATTAAGGAGTAAGGAACAAGTTTGGGACCTTTAAAGCATGTATTAGGCAGCATAGGTACTGATTGAAACTTTGTTCTTTATGAAATGGTTTGGACAAAAAGTGAGAAAATGCCAACTTCATCTCTTCGATTCTCCATACTCAAAAATGATATTGAGGAGTTCTTGGACATTTTGGAAATCTCGCAATGTTCTCTATAACTCTTCTTTGAAATGCATTTTGATATACCTCTTGGAACTAGGTGAAAAATTGCCATGAAGTTGGGTCCAAAACCTACCTAATTTAGGGCAAAATTTCACTAAGTTATTTAGTTCATGACCATGTATTCATAAATTTATATCTTGAGATCCAAGCATCTTTAGGTAAAAGTGTGTGAATAAAAGTTGTAGATTTCATGGAGTTCTACAACTTTCATGTTGGGAATTTTCTTTGAATCATTATGCATCATGGTGAGAAAATGGCCTAAAGTTGAGAAAACATAAGAAATTTTCTATACTTAGAAAATTTTCTAAGTTAAGAAAAATTTCAAATTCAAACCCTAATCTTCAAATTTGGATTTCTTGATGAACAAGTTTCACATTTTGACATGTTTTTATGAATTATGACCCTTGCCACTTGATTTTGACCAAAAAGTCAAAGTTTGACTTTTCAGTGTACAGTTGACTTTTGATCAGTTGACTGCAAATTTTATCTGTCAATCCAATGAAATTGCAATGTTTTGAACCATTCCATTAGGTCAAGATGATGCAATTGAATCCTCGAAATCATTCTTTAACTCAATTGGTCATTTTCCAGGTTAAAAGTCAGAAATTGCCCTTCCTTAGTCAAAACCCTAATTTTGACAATTTTGCTCTTTTGGTGATTTGATCAAATTTCTTGAGGAATTGTGATCCAAACTTGACCAAATGATACATATAAGTTTAAAATGTAGATGTGGATAAAAAATTATGAAGTTTGACTGTAAATTGGCCATGGTTGACTTTTTCCCCAATACAACTGATTTTTAGGTCAATTGCCCAATTGACTGACCACAAATGTGGTTCAAGGCTTGAAATTTGTCATGAGTGATCTTAGGGATCCATAATGATGTTTGAAAGTCACATGGAGAATTGATAGTCCAAAAATCCTTGTGTAACCTCAAACCCTAATTTTGGGTTATCAGTGCAAGATGAGATGTCTTGAGCTGGCCAAACCCTAATCCAGTCTTGAGTCAAAGAAATCTTGTGAGAAAAGTCTTGATAAATGAGAGGGCAAATTATGGGGTACAACAATAACCATTAACCATTTGACAGTAATGTGAACTTCTGATTTATCACCCAGCTTCACATGGCTAAGACCAACCATGCCTTGTCAAGATCACCAATAATTTCATATGTCGTAACATATTGTCCGACATTACATTCATATAATAGGCATAAGATCTCCACAAGCTTGAATAACACACCACCAATATCTGTACCATTGTAGCAACAATCCACAGATAAATACATTACTCCCCTTATCATGGATAACCAATACTCCAGTTGAAGATGAAAACTTGAGCACCTTGTGAAAACACACAAAAGACTTCATGCTTTCATGATGAATAACAACACTTCTACACATATGTTGAACACCAACTCCCTCAGTAGAGTTGATCTTGAGTCAGATACTCTCACTCCTTGAGAATACATCTAAGACTTCTGACTCCTTGCATATCCACACATTGTATCATGACCTTTTGAATAGGAAAGATGTCATGCATAATAGGTGTAAAGTCACTCCCAAACTTAAAAAAATTCTTAGTTTGCTTAAAAGCTTTACTAAGATCTAAATCATCAACACTCATTTAGAGTGACTTGCAACATAAAAAATCACCATCAATAGTTCAGACATCAGTATCTGACACCATCCTTCTGCCCTTACATCCACTAGTAGTTGTTGATACTAGTGGGGTCTTCAACAAAGTAGATATGAATTCACCAAGCATTCTACTTTAGATAGGATTAGATTCTCCATATTCTAATCCACATAGTCAGAAAAGCCACTTCTGACAATAATGCTTGAGCATCCAACTTCACGTGCACAATCCCAAGCAAAAAAAACACAACCATCAAGAATCATGATGTTAAGACATCATGTGGGACATCAATTTCATAATATAGAACCCAATCGACCTGGTTCTTGATCATTCAAAGGACTCATTATGCATAGAAATCTTTTAAGAAGCTCCCAATAAAATACACATCCAGTGCAGCTTACTCAAGTTTTTCCAAACACCTGAATGCCATGGAGAAAAATAAACCCTCACATATTTTCTGAACCAGAATGTTCAGAATGAAGATTTGCATAATTTCCTCAAACAAATACTTAGTCTCCCGTTAAAGTATTCACCATCAGTCTTCATGCACAACCTCCTTAAAGGACAAACAAATACTCATCCCCCGTCAAAGTATTTATCAAAAGTCAGATAAGAATATCTTCTCACACAAGGTATGGCATTTTGTCTGACATCATTCTTCTGCATACGTCTGGCATCAGCTGATGAAATTCATTCATGTCATAAAATATTCCATATTAGGTCAGTGGCTTGACCTTAACTCTACTATGGACAATAACAACTTCCTTGGCTTAAGGAATAACACAAAGTTTGAGATGATGTTCCAACATTGGATCCGACATCAGTCTCAAACACCTGTATTTCACTATTAACCATGGTCTAGAGACACCATAGTAATACATAACTCTTGCAAGGGATACAAGAGGATCAACCATCAGTAGATGATCAACTTTCCACACCAGATCATACATACATACAAAGACCTGCATATTACACATCTCAAGAATCTTCTTCTTAAACTTATGAACTTCAGACCTTCTGTCTGACTTTGAGATGTTGAACGCCATTATTCTTCACCTAAGAAGGAGATTCCTTCTAATAGGTATCTGGAGCAGACTTCAACAACCATGACAATGTATGATCATGTTTCATCACAAGCAGACTGTTCAGACTAAGTCTGCTTCTCCCAATACACAAGGATTCCCTTCAGTCCTTGCAAACACCAATGTTCTATCATGTGAGGACACCATATAATTAAACTCAAGAAGATAGAGGAACTTCCCATAGATACCAGGGAACCATGATCCTTTGGTTCCAAATTAATAACTCCTCCTTGCTTCAACCAACTGAAATGCTCATCCTAGGTGAATTAGGTGATATTTCAACAGTGTAGACACCAATCAATCATAGAACTCCGGTTAACACACCTCTAATGCTCACAATACCTTGGATGACTTTTCCATCCGAACAAAAGTTACATTCTCTCATAGATTTGATAGGATTACCAAGTTAGAGTAAACAACCCCCATCCTATGAAAAGTACCACAATACCTATTGAGAAAAATAAATCCTCATTACAAATATGTCAAGACACTATGTATGACACTTCTTCAAGTTCTTCTAGCTTCTGATTAAGGTCCCCCCTTATTAAATGCTAAGAATTCCTTGAGAATCATACAGTATCTGCACATCCTATAGTTAGTACATAGCTTCCCTCAACTAGAATCTGTTCCATGTCCATAAACATGATTCCATTAACCTGTCTCATTTGATAAGAAGGATCTTCTAGATGCTAGAGAGAAAGTTCTTGATACTATGGCTTGTTCTCCATACATAAAGTATTCGAATGTGATACCTTTATCAAGCCCCCATAACAAAGCACAACCACTGCTCACCAACTCACTTAGATCTAAAATAAACTAATCTAGAGAGTGCCAAATATGTTGATCGTGTCCTGACCAACATGCTTATCTAAGACATGTTTCTATCATAGAAACTTCTTAGAT
Organism: Vicia faba; assembly: GCA_948472305.1. Taxonomy (NCBI): domain Eukaryota; kingdom Viridiplantae; phylum Streptophyta; class Magnoliopsida; order Fabales; family Fabaceae; genus Vicia; species Vicia faba. The sequence goes on along the minus strand of OX451735.1, from coordinate 735,798,297 downwards.
ACATATGCCTCCTCTTCTAGATCAGGAGTATGTTCCAAACATATGTGATTTAAGACACATTTGTTTATCCCCTAAGCATCTGATATGCCCTACCTTTGTTCAACCAGATTTTGCATAATCTGTTGACTTATTGTTCCAACATCTGGTAGGACATCAGTTCCCTTTACAAGGAACACATCAAGAGATCCTTTATTAAATTTTGGAGATTGGCCTTTTAGGGTTAAAAGCAAAAATAGATTGCCTCTACCAGATCCCTTTTCAAAAACCTTACATAAGAGTGCCTTTATGAGTGCACTTAGAATAAACCTCAAGTATCTTTGGTTGATCTAACAAGCTTGTTGAATCTCTCCTCAAGTATCACCATACCATGGTATACGCCTTTGAGGAGAACAATATGTTGCATCCTCAACACACAAAACCACCAGGAGTCTTCCATCAGATATATCTGCATCAGAAAACAAACCAAAAAAATCATCCACAACCTTCAGGCACAAATAGTAACCCTTGCACATACCATCCTTCAGATGCAACAGGTTATCCTGGATTTGAAAATAAATCAAACCCTTAACACAGTAACTTGCCACAAAAGATACACGCCTGAAAACAACACAAACAGGTCCAATACATACCCTGTCATGAACAATCCATCCTCCACTTCTAGGGACCGTTCAAACAACATCGTTTCAGTAAAAACCTTCTACCTTGAATGAAACCAGAAAGTCTCCCCCATGGATCTCATCCAGAAACAGACAAGATACTTGCTCTGATACCAATTGAAATTCTAGTATGACATAACTCATATGTCCTATGACATGTTGGGATATGTGATCCGACATAAACAAATAGGAAAGGTATCAACAATAAATAATAGTACTGAAAAGCATAAACAACACACATAATTCTTTACCCGGTTTGGTGCAAACCAACACCTACTATGGAGGTATACCAAGCCAGGGACAAATCCACTATGATACTATAAATTCGAAGTTAAACTCCCTCATTTATAACTTCTCACTTAATCATTACCCTTCCTAGATTTCTATCTAAGACCCACCTAGATATGAGGCACTCCTCAATCACTCTTCAATCATAGACAGAGATTGGATAAACATAATTTTGAACAAATAGGAAGACACACTTCCATGATAATCACTAGCCAAAACTCTTGACTAAGACCACAACTTGGAGTTTCTTCAAAGCTTCCTATAGGAACAATACTCAACTCATTACTTCATAGTTTCTGAGTGAGAACAACAATGACCATCTCACAACCCGAGTGGTTCACTTACACCAACTCTCATAGAGAGCGGCAAAAAGACAAAGCCCTAGATTTCTACATCTTGAACCTGTCGGTAATGGGGACACTAGTGCCCACTCTGTTTATTTCATTATATACATTATTATTTATTTTGATAATTTATAATATTAAATTTGTGGCAAATGTTTTGATAATTTATTTTGTATTTATTATTTAAAATATTTAAAATGTATATATTAAATTTTTTAAGATTATTTTATTTTATTATTTATAATGTAATTTGATTTTGGAAAAAAATAAATATTTCTATTAAAAAAATTGATTTTACTAAATGGATGGTGGCGAGGCGGTGATACCCAAACTCAACCCGAACTCGTTTGGGACGGGTTTGGGTTTTAATGCTCCATCTCTGTTTGGGTTTGGGGCGAGGAACGAGGATTGGTTGAGCATATGGGTTTGGGTTTGGGGAGGTGAAAACCGTCCCCGACCTGCCCTGTTGCAATGCCTAACTTCAGCTCAGGCACGATGTTGTATGCTCCTTCATAGGACATCTTATCTGACATGTTGTTCCAGTTGTTGAAAATCTTCAACTCAACATGTCCTAACACAAGATAGGACTTCTTACTTCAACTTGTTCTTCTTAGCAAGTTAATGCATCCTATCTAACATATTGTTGCATTATTTGTTTTACAAAAATTAATGGCAATCCTTAAAACTAGAGAACTTACAACCTTTAACCAAAAGGCCTTATACAAATTCAATAGAGTAATAGAGAAACACAACTCTCAGATGAAGCTTGTCACTCTCTCAACACTAAGGACATTTCTAGTGAATAAAACTAACAACTGAATGAGAATGAGTGAGACATAAAAATGTAGTATAAGAAAGCGACACTTGAGTTGTATCGCAAGGACTCTAAGTTGATTTAATCAAAGTAATGAAATGAAAAAAGTGGGGTTTAGGTTTTTAGAAAATTGAAAATAAATAAAAATATTACAATTATATTTAAAAAATTAATCTATTGGTTCAGTAATTTCAGACTTATCATTGATTATTATATCACCAATTTTCTAAGAGGATTCAATTCTTATTTGACTATAATCTCGATTAGACAACCACAATCAATATTATGTGAATTATATTCCTATTTACCATATTAAGCATGACAATTGAAGATTAGACGAAGCTAACTAATAAGCTAAGTTAACATGCGAAATTAAGGAACATGCATCGATCAAATTTAACCAATACTCATTTATGAAACTCAAATTAAGAAAACAAGGCACATAAAATAGAATTGAAAGGAATTGAATAAAAACTAGATAATGCAATAACCTCAAAGTCTTGATGAAATTATGAAATAGTTGATTAACCTTGGATTTTAGCCGGTCATGTAATTCTAATGCTCTCTCTGATTCGTCAAAATTTTGTGTATCTTTCCCTAATGCTGAGTTTAGCTTTAAATGATAAATAAAATTGGGCTCTAAGAGCACCGACCCGAAAAACATAAGTTTGACCCAAAACTAACTAATTTATTTTTATTAAGTCTGGAAGGAAAACTAATAATTTGACTCCTCTGAAGTCCAAATTGGCTACTTAGTTCAACATAAAATTTGTATTTTTTTGTCTTAGCTTTCCAATGCATATTCGAACGCATCAATCAGATTTTTTTAGCTCAAGTTATGATCTGCACAATGAGAAGATGTCAAATTATAACTTATTCCGAAAATAAACAACAAAAATAAAATAAAAGCAAAATTAAACGTAATTCTAAAAACACACTAAAAAATGAAAATAATGCCAGAAGTCATAAATTGTAGTAGCACAAAGTAAAAGATGGTGTATTAAAATACACTTATCAAATTATTCCACACTTGAACTTTTGCATTCCGAGCAAAAGTCTAACTTCAAAATTCAAAACAGAATACAAATGAAAAACGAGAACAAAACAAAACATGAAATTTCAAAGACTTTTAGCATCACATAAGGGTAAGCAAAAATTCTCGTTCCAAGCTTAAAGAAATATGGTGTTAGTTAATAACATCATGTGACAATCAAAGCACATAAGATGATAATTTACCAAAGAATACATTATAAGTAGAAAGATACTAAGAGGAAATAAATTCTCTTAACTCTCAAGTGTTTAGGTTATATGTTTACACTCAAAGTACATCATAAAAATTAGCACTACCATGAGCTTGAAAAGACTATAATATTTACACTTGAAATATATGCACACAAAGAGCAAAAATACTTTATTTGGGTTGTAACGTGTCCAAGGTATGAGTGAGATAAATCCTAATGGGTACTAAGCTAAAATTTAAAGGGACAAAAGATAATTGAAAGGATAAGCAGGAGTTGAACTAATCATCACTTTATTCACTTTCCAAAAAATTCTTTGCCGTCATTTTCTCTTTTTTCTGAAGAAATAGTAAAATGAATATTCTTCCTTCTTTTATTTTATATTTTTCTATTTTTTATCTTTTCTTTCTTTCATTCATTCATTATTTTTTCTTTTTTTTTCCTCTGCCAACTTTTGAAATATCATAAATATACTAATTCAACCTCACACAACTCTAAATAAGACTCTTTCATCCCCTTAAATTAGGTCATAACATTGTTTTTCACTTTAGGCTTATAATAAGTTATAAACAAAAAATAGGATAAATAAGCTTAAATGGACTTCAAACAAATGATGATTTTAAGGTTTGCTTTTTGAATAAGTGGCTAAAAACAAAATCAAAATGTCTTTATCATGTCAGTGTACACATGTAAACAAATAGTTTCAACAAGAGCCAGGTCAATTCCTAGAATAACTGACAAACATGAGTGAAATCCCACAAGAAAGAAAAAAAGAAATGGATTTTAGTATGTCATCCATTATAAGGCTCCAATTATCACCAAGGACATTGATCAATCACAAATGATGCATAATTTAGAACTAAGTCTTACTTATCATTTTGATAATGCAAAGAAAATCACTCACATCACACCACGAGTCTTTAGTCAAAAGAATAAAGAAATAACTCACACGTGCAACCCCTAAAATCAAAGAAAAATCAAGCATCAATTTTTAATTTTTTTTATAATAAAAATAAACTAAATGTAAATGACAAGTAAAGTAAATGATATTCATCCACTACACTTAAAACAAATATTGTCCTCAATAAAATAACCAAGTGTAAAGTATGAGAGAGAGAGAGAGAGAGAGAGAGAGAGAGAGAGAGAGAGAGAGAGAGAGGAAATAACACACCCAAGGAGTCAAGGCGGATATATGACTAAATAAGTAGCCTTTTCCAATGAGAGCTCTTCTACACTTTCATTTTCCAATGTGGGGCTCTCATGAAATAGCTTAAGACGATGTCTATTGACTTTGGAATTTTTATCAGTACCATAACTTTTAATTATAGAATCAAAGAACATTCTTCTATAGGTAAAAGTGTTGAATGTGCAAGTGAAAATAACTTTCCCTTTATCCTCTAGTGCAATATAAATCTCATTTTTCTTAACATCTAAAATTAGGGGGGTTAAGCCGCCTTTGGGCCTGCCTATTTTGCTACAGCCTCAAGTAAGATTATATGCATAACGATGGACGGTCCAATACTAGGAATGCCATTGAGGTCCATCTAATTGCCTTCTTATGTTTCTTTAATATCTATAACACTTTTTATTCCTGTTCATATTCAAGTTTAGATAAAAATATTACATGTATCTTTTCTTCCTACTCTAAAAATAAATATTTCAAATTTGAAGGGAGTGACTTAAGCTCTAAAGCAGATGATTTTTCAATGGATGTCAAAAGTTTGGAAGTAGGAGTTACATTTACATCTGCAACATCAACTTTGTCAGTAGAAATCTCCTAAGAATATCAACATGTAAGGCAACTTCAATTTCATCACAAACTAAACATAAGTTAATATCAATACAAACATAAAAAATATAAGTGTCATCAAAATCAAACAAAGAAGAGAAATCAACAAAAAGTGAAACAGGTGCAACAAGTTTTATTAAGATTCTGTTTTGATTGGCCATGATATGATTATCAAATTCAAAATTAGAATCAAATAAAATTACTATCAAGTGTGACTAATAAAATCACTAAAAAAATCAAAATTAAAATTAAAATCAAATCAACACAATACATCACAAAATCAAATAAAATCACTATCAAATATGACTAATAAAATTTAATGAAAAAACGGTTAAAATAATATCTACAAATTATGAAAATTCTAAACATCAAATAAAATAAAATAGAGAATTTACAATTTTTTTGAGATTTTTTTAAAATATGAAAATTGAAATCAATAGAGAGTCCCTGAAAATGATGTCAATTTAATCCGTTGTCACACACTGGTAAAAAATGGATAAAAATACAGTATAAGAAAATGACACTCGAGTCGTATCGCAAAGGAAAGAAACGAAAAAACGGGGTTTAGGTTTTCAGACACATATAATTAGTACATTCTGAACCAATTTACAGCCATAGAAATCAAAACCAGAGCACCCAATTAAAGCTTAGTAAGTCCATTTACCCATAAATCCATAAATGGTGTGCTAGTGAGATACATCATAATGCATTTGACCGTAGAGGAGAGTTTTGATTATTTGGAGTTTGCTTGAAAACATGCACACATAGAGAAATCAAAATAACATTAGGATTATAAGCAGCAAGGTAAAGAAAAGAATCAATCATACCTCAATATTTTCTTCCTTCAACTGTGTTTTCTTTTTCGTCCTTATCCAGATTATATGAAATGCTTATTTGATTTCAGTTAGATTTTTCTTTTTCCATACCAAATCTTTTTGATATTTCTTTATAATATTTAACTTTATTAATGAATGTGTTTTTCTTTTATACATAAATTTGTAATCCAATAAAGTAGCAAAGACCACTCATCATAGACATTTCAAATTCATTATGTATCATATTAGAAAAATTCTCGCACAAGAACTTGTTATTAGCACCGAATATAATATTATATATATATATATATATATATATATATATATATATATATATATATATATATATATATATATATATATATATATATATATATATATATATATATATATATATATATATATATATATATATATATATATATATATATATATATATATATATATATATATATATATATATATATATATATAATGTCATGCTTGGTTTTTTTAATGAGAAGTGTTGTATCAATCTTTCTTTTTTGAAAATTACTTTGAAGCAAAAACTTGCACAAATGTTTTACCAAACTCTAGGGGTTTGTTTCGGTCCTTAGATAGCCCTTTTTCATCTTGAAGAGATGATTAGGAGACGATAGTTTTAGAAAGTCAGAAGGTTGATCAACATACACTTTCTTTTGAATGTAAGTGTTCAAGAATGTGCTCTTTACATTTATTTAAAAAAGTTTGAAATTTAAAATGTTTATGTTGTACCCCAAAATTTTCCCTCTCATTTCTCAAGAATGTTCTCACAAGATCCTCCATGGCATCAAGTTTACAACATTGATACATCAATTTAGGCTTGGAATTTGCATAAGGGCAAAATGGTCATTTGCACACTGAAAAAGTCAAACTTTGACTTGTGGATCAAAAAATCAAGTTTCAAGAATCATATTTCATCAAGACATGTTGGAATATGAAGTTTGAAAATCAAAAATCAAAACTACTTTGGAAAAGTCAAAATTCTAAATACTTAGAAATTTTCCTAAGTGTTAAGAAGAATGATCAGATCAGAACTTCTGGCCAAATTTTCACCATGATGCAAACTGATTCTGGAAGAACTTCTAACACAAGAGTTATAGATCTCAATAAGACCTAAAACATTGCAAAACAGAACTTCTTCTAGAAATGCTGAGATTTCAAGTTATACATCTTCAAAAGCACTCCATTGAAACTTAGACATTCAGTGGATTCTGGACCTTTCCAAAACAGGTTTTAGTTAGAACTTCTGGGCCAATTTTACATGTAGGTCCAGTCAGAATTTGTAAGAGCAATTAAAAGAGGGTTTCCAAAGCGTTCCATAAGATTTCTGGAAAGTCTGGGAACTCACTCAGAACATGCTGGAGCCAAGAGATTCAAAGATCAGAAGTTGGATGTCTACTTTAAGTTACGCTGAAGCGGAACTTCTGATCCAAAATTTAGATATGATGCATAATCTCATATTGCAGGATTTCTGGTTTGATAAATCTCATCACCATTTAATGCTCACAACCACTTTTGATTTTTTATCCAAAGGATTTCCCCACGTGTGGCATAAAAGTACATTGTTGTCCTTAAAAAATTAAACTTTTGTACAAGAGTATGCCGGTCCCATGCTTTGCTTTTGCTTATGAGGGTACTTTTCCTTAATTCGTGCTTACAAATCCAGCTTAGGCACGGCTAAAAGCTGCTAGCCACCATACTTGTTTAACTTGCTTCAAGAACAAGTCAGCGCCCTAGCATGATGACTGTACCATTGATCTCTCCAAACTACAAATTCCTTGCCTATAAATTGAAATCCATTAGCAACTGTAAAGAGGTCAAAAATTTGAAAAGGAAAAGCCTTGAAACCCCTCTAAAATTCCAAGAATCCGAAACGTCAAACACAAAATACAAAACCTGTTAGATTTTGATTCTTGCATTCAAACTCCATTTTCCTCAAGTGTTTCTTGACCAAACCATCCATACAGCTTCAGATATATATTCAGGAACAGTCCTAAATTCTGTCTTCAGGCTGTAACTCATTCTCCATCAATCTCCACCTTAAAAAGTCAGAACTTTGCTTCTTAGTTGTTCAAGAATTTTCCAGCCGTTCATAACCTAAGTTAAAAGTTGTTTCAGCCTTCTGAGCACGTGAGGAAGCTGATCAGAACATCACAAGCAGTCAGAACCAGGATCCAACTCACATAACATTTTCCAGCTGCAAGGTAAGCTTCTGCTGACTCTCATCATATTACTTAGGCATTGTTAGATTTGCATGTTCAAAAATACAATGTAGACATCCTGATTCTGATGTTGTGCATATCCTGGGGATTCATGTATCCTTTGCCTAAGTATGGAGAATATCAATTCAAATCTTCTTAAGGAAATTAGGATTAGCAGATACATGTTTATTTCAGATTTACAATCCTGATATTTTTACATTTCTGAAGCATGTTGAAACCTGCCATAACTACTATGTGTGTATTTTTCTGTTTTGGTGAGAAATGACTAAGTTGCAGATGCTCTGACTAGCATGGAGAAGGAGATGAAGTTCATTATCAGAGTTTACTTTATGATGCATGTTGTGATACAGTGGGAGAACTGACTTGATGTTTTTGCGTTTGTGTTCGCAAATGTTGCGGTTTAGCAAGAGTCGCCACCGACTTTTCTTTTATCCAAAAGGAAAGGTGAAAAAGCACAGGAAAGACCTTTAGAGATGTTTTTGAGTTCGGGGGGTAGATTATGAAAAGGGAAGGTGTTAGCACCCTTTTCATCCATGGTTTTTCATGGGCTCTTAGTTACTTGCTAGATCACTTGCTTTAGTTTGAAAATATGCTTTGTGTGATTTTTGAAAGTTTTTTGAAAAGGCACCATCGTTTAGGCAAACTTTGTAATAGTTCTCGTTCGTAAGAACGTATACAAAGTGTTGAGCTTTTGAAAATATTCCATGTTTAGAAAGTGTTTTGAAAGTGTTTTGAAAGTGTTTGTTTGTGAAAATAGCAAGGATGTTTGTTTTGAAATTGAGCAAGTAATTAGGAGTAATCTACCTACTCAAAAGGTCTTAGGTGTTCTTTTTCCTCCTCCTTTAGATGTTGCTATCTTACCGTTGATTTGATAAGAAGCTCCATCGTTGGATGTGAAGGGACGGGCGTTGGGTGATCGTATGACCATGATAGCAATGTTGTGAGATGACTGAGCACTTTTCTTTTAGGGACTAAGATCATTTTGCAAGGCTACTTTGATAGCATCATCGAGGGACTATGATCTTATATTTTTGTTTGTGCTAAGACACCCCACATGCATAATATGACCATTTTTTAGGCAATAAGTGGAGTTAACCTTAAGGGTGCATGTGTGAATAGTGTGTTAGTTTGCATGTATTTTGTCTTGTATTTGAAAGTCATCTATTTGTTGATTTTATCTTGCCAAACATCCTATTTACTAGCAATATATTTTAAAGCAATAAAAGTGTGGAATAGTAAATATCCTACGCTATTACAATCATTATGGAGATGGGGGTACATTTTTATGAATGGGGGTTGCAAATAAAATTAAATCCTAAGTTACTATTACAACCATATTGAAATGTACAATATTAAGAAAGAAAAGGGACTTGTTTAGAAAATGGTTTTTTTAGTCTTAAGTTAATTAAATAATAAAAGAAAATATTTTTATGTCTTTTTATGTTAATAAAAAAAAGGTTAATATAAAAAATGATAAAAAGGAAAATAAATGAAAGAGTTAAAAAAACGTGTTGCTGCGAGCGAAACCACAAGGATCAAAAGTTCTAGAGTCAGGAGCATTGTGACTCAACAGGAAATGTCAATATGCATCAGAAGTTCTGAGTTGGTAAACTCTGAGGTCCTGTAAGAAATGTTAGAGGGAAAACACAGAAATTTTGGGTGGTATTCAGACAGTGAGCCAAAAGTCAGAAGTTCTGTGCTATGCTAAAAACAGTGAATAAACATCAGCAATTTAGTGCATTATCAGTATGTACGAATCAGAAGTTCTAAGTGTTAGAGCAATGCAGAGAACTCAGAAGTTTTGTGTGCTTAAACAGTGAGAAAATCCTAGAATTTCTGTGTTAGAATGGTGAGTGAAAAACAGAAGTTTTGTGTTACATTTCAACTCTTTCCTTACATCAATCAACACAACGATAAGTTATTCAGTTTTTAGCAAACAACAAATCAGAAGGATAAAAGCACAACAGTTTATGGAAGTTCTGATTATGATCCTGAGTCTAGCCATGATCATAAAGTTCTGATCCTGAGTCTTTCTACTTACGAAGTGGTATGGACAACATTAATACTATGATAGTTACATGTTTAATGATGTTCAGAATGAAAAACAAGCAAAGTCAGAAAGACTTACCTTGAACCTGAAGTGTGGGTTTAGGATTTGAGCTACTGCCTTTGAATATTCTGGGGTTTGCACGAAAAGGAAACAACAATGTTAAGTTCTTTGTTTCACAGGGAAAAACAAATGTTTTTTATTTGGAAAATTCTAAGTTTATGAGTGTTTGAGTGTTTCTTTTTCTCTCTCTCTTTTCTTTCGTGTATTTGATAATTCTCTCTCCAAAAGCCAACCCCTTGAAAGTGTGATGGAGCAACTTATTTATAGATGAATTTGTTGTGGTTTTTTGGGGGGGGGGGGGGAAACAAATGGGATTTAAACTTTTTTGGCACATTGTTCCATTGCTTTTTGATCACAGCCTTTTGTATTTGATGCAAATACAAGATTTGGAAAAATGGAGGCGTGGTCTGGATTAACTGCTGGTTAGAATATTGTACTGTAGCAATGCAGCAGGTTGTTTAAACGAGGTCTTGGGATTTGGTGATGTTCTGATTGCAGAAAATCAGAAACGTAACCTCCAAATGCTGAAGGGGAATCTTATGACCAGCGCATTAAACATAGCCTCCATATGCTGAAGAATCATGTTCTGACTGAAGAGCATCACTTCTACATGTTCTGATTGAAGCGTCATGTTCTGACACGTGTTTGCAACTTCTAACTGCACTTGCTTGGAGGCTGACTTAGAAGTTCTGAAGTATTAAATCCTCTTAACACTTAGAAAATTTTCCAAATGTTTAGAAAATTTCAATTTTTCAAAGTAACTTCTGACTTCTGATTTTTGATGAACAAATTTCATGTCTTAATGAAATATAATTGTTGAAACTTGGTTTTTGATTTAAGAGTCAAAATTTGACTTTCTTCAGTGTGCTTTTGACCATTTTGCCCTTGTGAATGATTTTCTTGAAAAGTTGTAATTCAAGACTTGGGACTTGATAGAAACAAACCTGAGAGTTCTAGATGATCCTTTGGGAAATGATAGGGCAAATTTTGGGGTACAACAGTTGCCCCTGTTCAATCTTCTTAAACCTGAAGAGTTAGATTGGCGGATCCGCCATTCGTGACCTGAAGGTAGAAGATGATTGAACACTAGAGTGCCCAGAAATTTGCACTTGAAGATGAAATTGGAATGGGCTTATAGATGCCATTTGGAGGGATGATGGTAAACACTGGAAAAATATCATCACAAATCTTCAGTCGATTTATACTAAAACCTGTTGTTTTACCTGTGGGAGAGGGGTTAGTTAAAATGCAAATGTATGCATGATGTTGCAAGATGAATGAAATTGTGCTAAATGTATCTCGTATGTATATGATATGATATATGAATGTGGGATGCATGTTTATCCGGGAAAATAAATCCCTAACTACGGATGAGACGTTCTTTGGGAAGCTGAATCCCGGATTGTGGTTGGATATGAAGAATATGCATGCCTTCAAATTTTGTTAACAGAATGCTTTCGCTGGGGAATATTGATTTTGAGGAGAATTTCGCTGGGGAATGTTGATTTTTCTTGAGAAGAAAACTATATGGTGAGTGTTGATCTTTGCTTGGGGGGAAGAGTTTAGGAATTTTAGTTGTCTGTTGCTCTACTGGGAAATTATCTTTGAAAGTTAGTTGTTATCTGGTCGGATTCCAGGTTTCACACCAACTTGCTGGGGATAAGGAAGTTAACTGTTATCTGGTCGGGTTCCAGGCTTTGTAGTAACTTACCGGGGATTGTATAAAATTATACTGGGGAAGAGGAGTTTTACTAGTGTTTAAACTGTTATCTGGTCGGGTCCAGGCTCTAATCACTTGAAATTGAGGTTTACTGTTGTCTGTTCGGATTCAGGTTTCAGTAATTGAAGAGATCAAACTATTATCTGGTCGGGTCCAGACTTCAGTATCTCGAATTGTTTATTGGTCGGGTCCAGGCTTCAGAAACTGTTATCTGGTCGGGTCCAGGTTTCAGCCATGCAAAGAAGTTAAACTAATATCTGGTCGGGTCCAAGTTTAGTAACTTAAGGATGAGATTAACTATTATCCGGTCGGGTCCAGGTTTCAGTAACTTGGGCTGTCTACTGGTCGGGCCCAGGTTTAAGCAATTTTGAAGAAGTTAAACTAATATCTGGTCGGGTCCAGGCTTTAGTAACTTAAAGATGAGATTAACTGTTATCCGGTCGGGTCCAGGTTTCAATAACTTGGAGAAGTAACTCTGAGGATATTTCAGATGTCCGTCACATTCGTTGAAAGTTTAATCATGTTTATATGCATATGTTCATTCAATTTTAGTCATTGGACCATTTTGCATTTAAAATAGGGAAAACAAAAGTTTGCACTTCAAAAGATATTTGCATTGATATTTTTCCCATGAATAGGCTTTTATACAAAGAGACGGGGATCCTAGTAAGAGGAAATTGCCAAAAGAATGGAAAGAATACAAAGTGAAAACAAAGATGATAGCTATGTGGAAGTGATTGTATTGAACTCCAACTCTACTATTGCCCCTATGTCTTCAAACATCATCCCTTGCCGTTGACAGAAGTTGATTAGACTGATCTGGGATCAGATGAATTTGAACTTTGGTGACAAAGATGATTTGTAAAGATTCGACGGGACATTGTTATACGCTTTTAATCCTTAATTTTTGCCTGGACCGCTCTTTTGGGTTTTCAGCCCACCAGGATACCCTTTTTTTCCCAAGCCGCCCTTTCGGGTTTTCGACTTGCCGGGTGTACAATCTTTTGCATATATCCCTGATTTTTTCCCGAACCTTTTGGTTCGTCGGGATGCCCTTATTTTTCCTAGGTATGTCAACCTAGCGGGTTACTTTATACATAGTATATTTTGACTAGGTCCGCGTTTACCGGATGCGGGAAATCTTCGCCATCCATGGTAGTCAGCATCTTGGCTCCACCAGAGAAAACTTTCTTTATGACAAATGGTCCTTCGTAAGTAGGATTCCACTTACCCCTAGGATCACCTTGCGGTAAAATGATACGCTTTATCACCAGGTCCCCAATTTGGTATACCCTAGGCTTAATCTTTTTGTTAAATGCCTTGATCATACGTTTTTGATACACTTGACCATAACAGACAGCAGTCAGTCTTTTCTCGTCAATCAAATTCAACTGATCCAACCTCGTTTGAATCCACTCGTCTTCACTCAAGTCAGCTTCTTTTATGATCCTTAGGGAAGGAATATGAACCTCTATGGGTAAGACAGCTTCCATGCCATAAACCAGAGAGAAAGGAGTTGCCCCGGTTGATGTTCGAGCCGAAGTGCGGTAGCCGTGGAGGGAAAACAGTAACATCTCATGCCAGTCTTTGTATGTTACCACCATCTTTTGCACAATCTTCTTGATATTTTTGTTGGCAGCTTCAACTGCGCCATTCATCTTGGGTCTATACGGAGAAGAATTGTGATGCTTGATGTGATCGGTGAGAATAGAACTGACTGTTTTTTAATGCTGGTTCGCGTTTGCGTTTCGCAAAATGTCGCGGTAAGCAAGAGTCGCCACCGTCTTTTATTTTCCCCAACAAGGAAAGGACAAAAGCACAGCAAAATTCCTTTTCGAGATGTTTCTCGGGTTCGAGAGGTAGATTATAGAAAGGGAAGGTGTTAGCACCCTTTCTATCTGTGGTTATCCACGGGCTCTTAGGTACTTGCTCACTATGTTTTCAAAAAGTGTTGCTTTACTTGTGTTTGTGGGTTTTGAAAAAGTTTTGTTTGAAAACTTCGATTTAACTCTTGTATCTGTCCTCAAGAGTGTATGAAGTGTTTGTTTGAAAACTTTTGTTTGAAAAGTGTAAGTGCGAAAAGTATTTTTGTTTTGAAAGAGCAAGTACCTGAGAACCTCTACCTACTCAAAAAGAATTAAGCTGTGTAAATGTCCTTTAGACAGTGCTATCCCATTATTGAGAAGTAGGTAGCACCGTCGTTGGAGTTTTCGGGTCAATTCGATTATGGGACATGTGGTCACTAAAGCAATGGTAGGACGCCTTAGCGGTAACCCTAATGTCTTAGATAATTTTTTATCGAGGCAACCATTTCGAGGCAATTTTGATCTTTAGACAGGAGGGAGACCTCTAAAACTTCCTATACTCAATGACCACGTCGAGGCAACCAAGTGAGGCGTACCCTAAGAGTGGCATGTGCGAGTGTGTCAGGTTTCAGTTATGTTATCTTTGTACAGGTCATGGTGAGCTACGATTGATTTTAATTTAAGAGAGATCTTGTCATGCATAGCCTAGTTAGCATACATCTAGCAGTTAATAGTTGCGGAAAATAAAACTAAACTATTACAAGGCGGCGGGTATTTACATCGCCAAAATAAAACCCTTGAAAAAGTAAATTGTGGGAAATTAAATAAAATCGATAAAAAGGGTCCTAATTAAAACTATTACATCCTCGAAACAAATACAATTATATGGATCAAAATAATTATGAATCAAAAATAATACGCGCGAGAGAAAAATTGAATCGGAGAGTTTTTTAGGGTTTTGACCCTTTTTTGAGAAAGAAAGAGATTTTTATTATTTATGAATTAAATTAAACCTAAACTAATTAATTAATAAAAAAGAAATATTTATTGGTTTTTTTTTGAATGTTTAAGAAAATAAAAATAATATGATTAAAAAGGTTAAAACCTAATTCTACATTAATTTTATTTTTGTTGCAAAAAAGTTAATGTTAACCTAATTAAAACAAAACAAATTATATTAGTATTTATTTACAAAATAACTAATTAAATTTAATAAATAAAAATATTATATTTTTTATGT
Organism: Vicia faba; assembly: GCA_948472305.1. Classification (NCBI taxonomy): domain Eukaryota; kingdom Viridiplantae; phylum Streptophyta; class Magnoliopsida; order Fabales; family Fabaceae; genus Vicia; species Vicia faba. Next base: position 735,783,235 of record OX451735.1, on the reverse strand, counting down.
TTTCTGAATTTTATTAGGAAAAATAAATTATTTGGTTAATTACGTAATGATAATAATAATTAATAATAAACACAATTAAATAAAAGATATAAAGGAGGAAAAAAGAAATAAACCCAGGGGGGTGTTGGGCCCAAGAGGAGGTAGAGTCAGCAATTCTTGGCCCATCATGCTTCCAGCCTGTTTGACTTTTGTAACTCCCTGCACGCTCATTGACTAGGGCGTATGGTGATCTTTCACTCATGACCATTGGATTGAGGCTTGGATACATCTGGCGCCCTGAAATTTGAGGTGTATGGTGGACTACCTTTTGAAATCTGCATGTGAACATATGAAGAAAAATGGAATAAATGTTTTGGGGGACCTGGGATTCGAACCCAGGTCCCAATGCTTCCAGGCCAACGTCCCAACCACTCAACCAAGCTGATTCAATTGTTATTGAAATAAGTGGCAATTATTATATATGAAAACAAAACAATATGCTGTAAATAAAAAGCAAAACGTGCGCTTTTCAAATGGACCAACCAGATGATAACACATCATCGTCTTCAACCTTTTTCCTGCCTAATTAGAATCAGATAGCGGGGGTTTTTAACCTCCACTACCTCCTGCATGGAAAAATAGCGAATAGAAATATAGCAAATATAAATATTTTGCGAGGTATGGGTTTTGATCGTCTTGGCCTCACGAATTCAACCATGTATTCCATTGGTCTTAATTTTTCCTGGATTGAAAAGCCCTATTTGAAAGCTTGAAAACCCTAGAAATTTAGTCATGGCATCTCTCGATTCAGGGCATTACAGTTCAATTCAATCATTCCATTAGCTTCGTATGGTCTCTAACAACACAAATCAATCACAAAAACATGTTAAATGCATATGAATTAAGAGATACGATTTGGAATTGTAAGTGCAAACTGTGGGACTATATATCGTGATTCCTTGAGTTTTGATGCTTGAATTTGATTGCAATTCACTCCTGGTACCTCCTGCAATGTATTTTGATGAATAAAACGCCTTGAATTGGCCTAGAGTGCAAGAACCGGTTTTTAGTTTTCTTGAAAATTCTTGAATTTGACAGGGTCGTTTCTGCAGCTTTCAATCGTGTATTAGGTTATGGTTTGCTTTCTTGCATATAAGAGAATCAAATTAGGTCAAAATTTTGGATCCAACCCATGTGCATTGAAGATTAAATCCTTGATTGAAAATCAAATATTCTTGATTTTCCATGATTGAACAAGTTGCCAAAATTGGATATTTTTGTATCTTTTTGATTGTGCACGAATTGGTCAACATATTTGGATCATTTTTGTTTCACAAATTGATTTAAAAATCAAATCTTCTATTTTCTTATAATTTAAATTAATTAAATGAATTAATATGTATTAAAAATCCATTTAATTAATAAATTTAAGAAAATAAATCCAATTTAACTTGGTGGGTCGTGCATAGGTCATGGGTGAAGTTTCAAGAAGAGATTTGAGGCCCGTTAGCAAAAAGAAGGTGTTTTGAGCAAAGTTGATTTTTGCAAATTCATGAAAATTTCCCAACTTCTCCAATGCACAACTTGCTCAATTTTGATCATATGACCATGTTATTGGACATTTTGGAAAGCCCTTGAAGTCCTTTAACCAATGCCTTTTGTCCCATGTCATTTGGATTTACCAATCTCAAGTTATGGCCTTTGACTCAAAGTGTACTTTTGTTGACTTTTGAAATTGACCTATAATGTAAAAATTGGTAACTTTTTGTGAGAGAATTTCTTGATCTTGGAGTGTGAAGATGGATTGTAGTAGATTACATCCTCTTCAAAATGAGCTTTGGATGGGATTTTTCTGATAAACCATGAAAGAGTTATGCCCTGGTCAAGGTACAGTTGACTTTTCTACTGTCCAAAAATAGTAACTTTTGCACCTTGATGTTTTTTGAGCTATTCTTGTGGAATCATGATCAAGACTTGATAAAATGATGATTGTGAACTCAAAATAAGATGTTGACCAAAAATTCTGACTTTTGACTGCAAAATGACCATTTTGCCCTTGCAGTTGACTGTAGATCAAATGGAGCTTTTGACTGTGCAAACTGACATTGTGAGTCTTGCAACTTGGCATGTAGGTGCTTGAGAATGTATATAGGCCTATGAGACTTGATTGAACCATTAAAAACCCCAAATTCCTTGAAAGAACCAAAACCCTAATTTCAGCTGTCCTAGGAAGTGATTTGACTGTACAACCCTTGAGCAATCTTGAGCAATTTGAAGATCATTCTTGACAAATCTTGAGGAATATGGGAGGGCAAATTTTGGGTTACAACAGTTGCCCCTGTTCAATCTTCTTAAACCCGAGGATGTAGATTGGCTTGCGTGCCTTTCGTGATCCGAAGGTGGAAGATGATTGAACACTAAAGTGCCCAGAAATTTGCACTCGCATGGTGTAGTATCAGCAATGTGATGTCGGGAATGGGCTTACGGATGCCATTTGGAGAGATGATGGATAGAGGGATGGGCTTATAGATGCCACCTGGAGATTGTTGGTTGGTAGTTTTGTCTTTGTTGACGGGTTGTCTTCATTGACGGGTTGTCTTCATTGACGGGTTGTCTTCATTGACAGGTTGTCTCTATTTACGGGTTATCATTAGAAAAATCTTTAGGAATTGATTTAACTGGACTTGTCTTCTTTGGATTAGCGTCAGAAAAATCTTTAGGAATCGATTTAGCTGGGTTTGTCTTCTTTGACTGGATTGCCTCAGGAAAATCTTTAGGAATCGATTTAACTGATTTTGCCTCCATTGACTGACTTGGCTTCAGAAAAATCTTTAGGAATTGATTTAACTGGTTTTGTCTCCATTGACTGGCTTCGCCTCAGAAAAATCTTTAGGAATCGATTTAACTGGTTTTGTCTCCATCGACTGGCTTCAGAAAAATCTTTAGGAATCGATTTAACTGGTTTTGTCTCCATCGACTGGCTTCAGAAAAATCTTTAGGAATCGATTTAACTGGTTTTGTCTCCATTGACTGGCTTCAGAAAAATCTTTAGGAATCGATTTAACTGGTTTTGTCTCCATTGATTGACTTCAGAAAAATCTTTAGGAATCGATTTAACTGGTTTTGTCTCTATTGACTGACTTCAGAAAAATCTTTAGGAATCGATTTAACTGGTTTTGTCTCCTTTGACTGGTGAGAACCTTAACTGTATCTTTCCTGAAAGGTAAAGGTCAGTCATATGCAATGCATGATATGGATCAAGCAATGATGTTCTCAACATAAATGAGATCGTATGATATGATGCGTATATGCATGTATCATGATGTATGAAAATATGATGTTTTAGCTGGGGAACATAAATCCCGGATAGCTGCTGGAGAATGATGTTGAATTCTTTGCTTCCACTGGGGATGATGAACGAAGATGATAAACTTGCAAGAGAGGATGACTCCATTGGGGAATAAACTGGTGAAGAGATTACTCTGCGGGGAATTACTCTGTGGGAAGAGATGCTTTGCTGAGGTTTTAACGATAACTCCAATGGGGATTCCGTTGATAAGCCCTATTGGGGATTTTGATGATGAACTCCGCTGGGGATAGAAAGAACTTCGCTGGGGATGATCTTTCCGTTGCAACTTGCTGAGGATAACCCAGTTAGACTCTTGTGGGGATAACCTTCTGAATATGGCTGGGGAGATACATTTGCACTCTGCAGGGGACAAGCTTCCAGAATCTACTGGGGAAGATGATTCAACTCTGGCGGGGAAGCTTTTTTAGACTGCGCTGGGAAATGGCTCCACTGGGGGTATTTTGTATTTTGCCGGGGAACATTCTTATATTTTGTTGATGAATATTAAGACTGTCGGGGATACTTGCTGAGGAATATTTGTATACTCCGCTGGGGAATATTAAGACCTATTGGGGATACCCAACTTTTTGGGGCTGATGGTAGACCAACTCTTCTTGGGTAGAGTATTGCTGATTCGTCCATGACTGCAAGTCTCAGCTGGGGAGAGCTTCCATTACTGCTTTATTCTGCGGGGAGTGAAGGTATCTTGGTCACATTCTTCAGCTGAACCTACCTTGGTACCTTGGTGGCCAGAGCAACTAGACCTCTCAGACAATTCTTATTGCCCCTACTTCTGATATCACCCGTAATTAGTCCTTTGTTTCGTATGCAAGTATTTATGAGAAGCAATTAATATCATATGCATATATCAAAAATGAACATTGGACGTTCTTTGCAAAACAAAACAGATAAAGGAAAAACAATTTTTAATTTGTCTGAACAATGAACTTGTATTGATTTTGAAGTTTTGCCTGTAAATAGGCGTTTTTGTACAAGAGGCTGACGTCCTAGTAAGAGAACGCCGCAGAACAAAATAGAGTTTATACAATTTGTGAAAAGGAAACAAAACAGCTATGTGAAAAATCCCATTGGGTTCCAACTCTGCTATCGCCTTTATGTCTTCAAGTATCTCATCACTTTGCTGCTTAGTTGGAGATGAATCTGATTGATTGGTGTCGTCCGAGCTTGATAGTCGACACTGAAGTTCGGATGCGAGGTGATCCAATGAGACATAGTGTTACGCTTATCCCTAACTTTTGCCTGGAGCGCCCTTTCGGGTTTTCAGTCCACCGGGATACCCATTTTTGCCCAAGCCGCCTTTTCAGGTTTTCGACTTGCCGGGTGTACAGATTTTTTTATTTTCATCCCTCATTTTGCCCGAACCCTTTTGGTTCGCCGGGAAGCCCTTATTTTTGCCTAGGCCAGTCAACCTAGCGGGTCTTTTATTATGCGTAGTATCTTTTTACTATGTCTGCATTGACGGGGTGAGGAAGGTCGTCACCATCCATGGTGGTTAAAATCATCGCTCCTCCTGAGAAGATGTTCTTAACCACAAATGGCCCTTCGTATGTAGGGGTCCATTTGCCCCTGGGATCACCTTCAGGTAGAATGATGCGCTTGATTACCAGGTCCCCAACTTGATACTCTTGTCGCCTGACTTTCTTGTTAAATGCCTTGATCATCCGTTTTTGGTACGCTTGACCATGACAAATAACAGTGAGTCTCTTTTCGTCGATTAGGTTCAGTTGATCGATCCGGGTCTGGATCCAGTCATCTTCACTCAAACCTGCATCCTTCATGATTCGGAGAGAGGGTATCTGAACTCCAATGGGCAGGATTGCCTCCATGCCGTATACCAAGGAGTAGGGTGTTGCCCCTGTTGACGTCTGTGCTGAGGTACGGTACTCATGAAGAGCAAATGGTAACATCTCGTGCCAATCTTTGTAGGTCACGGTCATCTTCTGCACAATCTTCTTAATGTTCTTATTAGCTGCTTCTACACCCCATTCATCTTCGGCCGGTAGGGGGAAGAGTTATGATGCTATATTTTGAACTGCTCACAGAGCTCAGTGATCATCTTGTTGTTAAGATTGGTACCATTATCCGTAATGATCCTCTCTGGTACACCGTATCGACAGATCAGGTTGTGCCGAATGAACCGTGCCACGACGTTCTTGGTTACGGTAGCAAAGGAAGCTGCTTCAACCCACTTCGTGAAGTAATCAATCGCTACCAGGATGAACTGATGCCCGTTGGATGTCGCAGGTCTGATCTCGCCGATCATATCAATGCCCCACATTGCAAAAGGCCAAGGTGTTGTCAAGACGTTCAAAGGAACTGGAGGAATGTGCACCTTATCAGCATAGATCTGGCACTTGTGACATGTCCGAGAATGCTGATAACAGTCGGCTTCCATTGTGGACCAGTAATATCCTGCCCGAAGGATTTTCTTTGCCATGGTATGTCCACTGGAATGAGTTCCGAAGGTACCTTCATGCAGCTCTGCCATGATCCTTTCTGCTTCAATCTTATCCACACAACGCAGTAAGGTTGAATCATGGTTTCGTTTGTAAAGAATGTCATTGCTAAGGAAGAAATTTGCCGCGAACCTTCTCAGAAACTTCTTGTCATTAACAGATGCGCCCTCGGGGTATTCTTGAGCTTCAAGGTATCTTTTTATTTCATGATACCATGGCTTTTATGTTACTTCTTCGGTCTCAAGATCACAGCAATGTGCAGGTTCATCCAATTTCCAAATAATGATCCGGGGAGCCTCATTGTCCCACTTGACTTTGAACATAGAAGACATCGTAGCTAACGCGTCCGCCAACTGATTTTCTTCTCTTGGGAAATGTTCAAAGGTTATCTCCTCGAAATGGGGAAGCAACATTAATACATACTCCTTGTAAGGAATAAGATTTGGGTGTTTCGTATGCCATTCTCCTTTGATCTTACTGATCACGAGAGCGGAATCTCCGAAGACACTCAGAAACTTAATCCTTAGGTCAATTGCAGCTCGAAGACCCATGATGCATGCTTCATACTCCGCCATGTTGTTGGTGCAGTTGAAACATAGTCGGGCGGTAAGTGGAGTACGTGAGCCTTTAGGGGATATGATCACAACGCCAATACCGTTACCCAAAGCGTTTGAAGCTCCATCAAAGTGCATAGACCATCAGGATCCTTCCTCGGGTCCTTCATCCGGTCCAGGTATTTCACAATCAGTCACTACCATGATATTCTCGTCTAGAAATTCAAAGTTCATAGATTGGTAATCATCCACTGCCTGATGTGCCAAATGGTCCGCCAACACACTTCCCTTGATTGCTTTTTGAGTCGTGTACTGGATGTCATACTCAGTCAAGATCATCTGCCATCTTGCTATTCTTCCGGACAAGGCAGGCTTTTCGAAGATATACTTGATTGGATCCATTTTTGAAATTAATAGAGTAGTGTGAGTCAACATATACTGTCTCAGCCGGCGAGCAGCCCATACCAAAGCGCAACAAGTTTTCTCGAGTAGTGAGTATCGGGTCTCACAGTCGGTAAACTTTTTGCTAAGGTAATAAATAGCATGTTCTTTTCGGCCAGACTCGTCATGCTGACCCATCACACATCCTATTGAGTTGTCAAGTACTGTCAAGTATAAGATTAGAGGTCTCCCTTCAACCGGTGGCATAAGAATGGGTGGCTCTTGGAGATATTCTTTGATTCTTTCGAAAGCGGCCTGACATTCATCGTTCCAACGTACTACTTGATCTTTCTTCAGTAGCTTGAAGATTGGTTCACAAGTGGCAGTTAGGTGCGAGATGAATCGAGCAATGTAGTTCAGACGTCCCAGAAAGCCTCTGACTTCTTTCTCTGTCTTGGGAGCAGGCATCTCTTGTATGGCTTTCACTTTGGCAGGGTCCACTTGAATACCTTTGTCGCTCACGACGAAACCTAGTAGTTTTCCAGATCTCACCCCGAAGGTGCACTTGTTCGGGTTTAATCTCAGCTTGTACAACTTCAACCGGTCAAACATCTTCTGTAGATGGTCAAGGTGTTCCTTCTCAGTTTGGGACCTTGCAATCATATCGTCGACATATACTTCAATATCATGGTGGATCATATCATGAAACAAAGCAACCATGGCACGCTGGTACGTTGCCCCAGCATTTTTCAACCCAAAAGGCATGACCTTGTAGCAAAAGGTACCCCACTGAGTAACAAAGGTGGTCTTCTCCATGTCTTCAGGAGCCATCTTTATCTGATTATAACCGGAGAAACCGTCCATGAAGGAGAATACCTTATGCTGAGCAGTGTTGTCAACCAGAACGTCGATGTGAGGCAGAGGGAAGTCATCCTTAGTGCTCGCCCTGTTCAAATCCCTGTAGTCAACACACATTCGGACCTTACCATCTTTCTTCGGCACTGGAACCACATTGGCGACCCACTGAGGGTAAGAAGTTACTGCTAGAAAACCGGCGTCAAATTGTTTCATAACCTCAGCTTTGATTTTCTCGGACATCTCTGGACACATACGGTGAACCTTCTGTTTTACCGGAGGACAATCTTCCTTGGTAGGCAGGTGATGAACCACAATGTCGGTATCCAACCCAGGCATGTCTTCGTAAGACCAGGCAAAGATTTCCACGTAGTCATGCAGCATCTGAATCAACCGTTGTTTCACACTAAGCTCCAGATTTGCACCGATCTTGACTTCTTTTTCGTCTGTCTCAGTACCCAGATTTACCGTTTCCACTGGCTCTTCATGTGGCTGAATGGCCCTCTCTTCCTGGAGTAGCAGTCTTGCAAGCTCACCCGACACTTCGTAATCATCTTCACCTTCTTCTTCGGCTAAGTTGATCGGATTTTCGAAGTCATAACTGGCAGTAGTAGAGTCGTTACCAGTGAGATCCAGAGTGGATTGAGACCTGTATATGTGAGTGTGTGTAAATAGCTGTTTTGCAATATATAGTAAAGAAAGACAAGGAGCGCAAGATTTGAAATGCAAAAAACGTCCAATGCTTTTATTAATGATATATGAAAATTGCACACAAAAGCCCTCACAAATGAAGCCACGGTGGCCCGGGTAAGACACCGGGCCATAAAGTTTCACAATATTGTCTGTTACAAATTCAAAACAAAGGAATTCATTACTGAGTGATAACTGAAACGGGCATAGAATCCTTCGCTGTCCAGTTGCTTAATCCATTGTTGGTCGTGGGGTAGATCCAACTGTCGATATCAAACTCCTCATCATCATCATCCCTAATAGCATTTACTCCATGCTTGGACATGGGAGCAGTCACAATGTTATGCCTTTCGGGCGCCTCAAATTCAATCTCTTTTGCATCAATCAGGTCTTGGACCTTATTCTTCAAAGTCCAGCAATCATCCGTATTATGCCCCGGGCTCTCAGAATGATAAGCGCAACGGGCGTTGGGGTTATACTTTGATGATGTAGTATTCGGATTCTTTGGGGCTTCCCTTAGAGTCACCAAATTGGTCTTCAGTAACTGTGGCAATATCTGGGACAAGGTCATGCTGAGACGAGTGAACTGCCTTCTAGGTCTCTCTTCCCTTTGTTGGTTGTGATGCTGAGGAGCGCCAGCAGGTTTTGAAATCACCACCGCGTTGACATCTTGGCGGTGTTCAGATCTATTTGGTCTCCTTGAACCATAGACAGCACTGGATTCTTTCTTGAACGGCTTCTTCTCGGTGCTCGATGAGGCACCCTTCTGTATCTTCCCAGCCTTGATACCAGCTTCAATCCTCTCACCAGTCAAGATAAGGTCTGTAAACCCGGCCGAAGAGTTTCCAATCAAATGGTTGAAGAATGGACCAGACAGGGTCCCCAGAAACATATCAACAAGTTCACGGTCAGTTAAAGGTGGCTTCACCCTTCCAGCCAGGTCTCTCCATTTTTGAGCATACTCTTTAAATCCTTCACCCGTCCCTATTGACATACCCTGGAGTTGGGTACGCGTAGGAGCGAGGTCGGAATTATATTGATACTGCTTATAGAACGCAGTAGCCAAATCTTCCCGGTTACGGATACTGGCTCCACCCAGCTGATAGAACCACTCAAGTTGAGTCCCTGAAAGACTATCCTGAAAGAAATGGATCCACAAATTCTTATCAGCGGTGTAAGGCTGGATTTTCCTTACATATGACCGGAGGTGTAGCTTTGGACAGGAAGCTCCGTCATACTTGGCAAAGGTAGGTGCCTTGAACTTGTGGGGAATTACCACCCTAGAGGATAAGCCTAGGTCTCCAAAATCCAACCCGGGCATATTCTGTATCTCCATAGCGCTTAAGCGGTCCTCCAACTGTTTGTACCTATCCTCAGTAGGAGGGTACTGCTCTTCATCATAATTCGTCTCGTTGTCGGAGACTACAGGACTAGGAACCCTTATCTCTTGTGGGCTGTCTTTCCCTACAGATGAGGTGGTCATATCAACCTCATTCTATAGTCCATTCCCAAACCTGCGTCCAGTGTTGAACAAGACGGTCCTCTTCTTCTTCTTCTTCTTCCTCTCCTTCAGAATCAGAGTCTTCAAATCCTGTTGACCCTGGGCTAGGCTCATAACCAACTCTTGGAACTGGGCATTCTGGGCCTGGAGGGCCTTGATAGCTTTCTCAGTGGAAGGTTCAGTAGACATGATGATTGCTAAATAAAGAGCGAAGAAGATAAGTGACCTGTAAAAAGGGTACCTGTTATGCATATGATGAAATGAAATGCGTATGATTTATGTTTTCAAAGACAATCTGGATTCAACTTTGTAGACAAGAAAGGAAACACAATTTATTAGATTTAACTTTAGAATTTAAACCGTTCAACAAATTGCCCTTAGGCGTTTCAAGAATGGAAATACTGAAAAGTAAATAAAACTGTAAAAGAATTCATCAATAGATCCATCAATGTTCCCATGGCCTCTTCTTCTCAGTGCGGATATAGTCATTCAGGATCCGCTCGTTCTCCAATTGCTTAGTCAGCTTCTGGATCTTCTGTTCTTGTTCGTTGAACCTCTCCCGATAAGAGTCTCGTTCTTCCTGCAGTTGCGCCCAAGACCTCTTCAGTGTGCCAACATCAGTGGGCGTATGAGGATGGAGAATAGTTGGAGGAAACCCGTCTTTGTCAGCAGCTTCAAGAATAATAGGCCTGACAGCTTCGTATGGCATACCTAACTTCTGGGCACGGGTGCGGACCCATCTGAAATATGACTCCATTGGCAGAGAAGTCTTTGGTCCCAACTCATGTGGGTCAGATTTGTGAATTCTATCCCAAGCCCTGATGAATCTACGACGCAGCTCATCGCTATCTACCTGAAAATCAAAGACGATATGAGGTATCAATATCTCATGAGGCCCTTCTCTTCTGGCTCTTCCATACTGACGGAGAGCTAAACACGGGTTATAAGAGATTCCTCCACGGGTTCTGATTAATGGAACATTAGGATACTCTCCACAACGATCAATGACGGCCACCTCATCTAAGCCTCTGAGAGTCCAAATAATGTCTTTATCAGTAAGAGACATTATCCTATGAGCCCAGCCCCTTCCTTCTTTGTTCTTCAGTACAAACTTAGGGAGGTGCGAAATAAACCACCTCGCCAATAAAGGAGCACAACACATCAAAGTTCCTCGTCTTCGGGCAGTACGAGTATAGAGCTGGTAAAGGATATCACCCAAGAGAGTGGATACAGGGTTCCGAGAGATGAAGATCCTTATGGCATTAACATCAATGAAGGTGTAAGGATTTGGAAACAATACCAGACCATAGATTAAGAGAGCCAAAATGTCTTCGTACGCCTTGAAGTCTATGTCATTCCAGAAACTATTAGCTTTGCCAACCAGAAACTTAGCCAAAAAGCCCTTAACTCCACTTCTAGTCTCCCAGTTAGCCATTACTTCTTCTTTGGTCAGGTGAAGGGCTGCAGCAATCTCTTCAGGCCTGAGAGTCTTTTCCCAACCAGTGAATGGAGTCTGTTCCAAGACAGGGATACCAAGCAACTCAGAGAATTCTTCCAGGGTAGGGACCAGTTGGAAGTCTTGAAAGGTGAAGCAATGGCATAGCGGATCATAAAACTGGACCAGGACACTCATTAATTGTTGGTCCCACTTTGAGGTGACTAAACCTAGAAGAGAACCATGCCTCCTGATGAAGGAAGTATTGTCTGGAATCCTATCAACCAATTCTTTAAGCAAAGCAGGTGGTTGAACAAAGTTGAGCCGGATAGTATTCCTACGCATGGGCATCATGATGTCCTACAAAACAGAGCAAAGATGAAACCTTCTTGTATTTGAAATGGGTTAGTCCTTATGCAGGATGTATGCAATGTTATGATGTTATGATGTCATGGTAAAGGCACACCACAACTATTCACAAAAGGCAAACATGGTACAGGCATACAAGTCACACAAAAGAGCCCTTAGATTTCAGGCTGGCATGAAGTTTTGGTACTACCCTCTTTCAGTTTCAGTTTGTTAAGACCTGTCCTAAAAATAGTAACCGGGTTCTAGAGGATCTCAATATCACTGACTACCCTCAATCGGTCATAATTCCAGTTTGGCAACCTTTTCTTGCAGCCGGAACCATCGCGAGAGTTTAGTCTCAATGAGTGTAGCATACTGCTACTGTTCTATGGCCAAGTTGGTCAATTTAAGGTCCTAAGGTCAGTTGGTGCTTAATGACTCCTTAGAAGACCCATATTCTCCTCGTTCCAACACAAGGGATATCGGTACAGACCAAGGTGTCACACCAACGTAACTACTGCTTCATCCGTGTCGGTCTACGCCGGACAGATCCCTTACAGTTTATTGCTACTTACCTAAAAAAAAGGGTATCCCCAGATCCGGGTTAGGATCTATAAAACTCTGATGCAAGCCCACAAATTTTAAAGCATACAAAGCAAGCAATTGAAAACACAAGTGATCTAATCCTAAGGTACACCTCACTTATTATTTCCCCAGCAGAGTCGCCAGTTCTATGATCGGTGGGAATAGAACTGACTGTTTTTTAAAGCTGGTTCGCGTTTGCGTTTCGCAAAATGTCGCGGTAAGCAAGAGTCGCCACCGTCTTTTATTTTCTCCAACAAGAAAAGGACAAAAGCACAACAAAATTCCTTTTCGAGATGTTTCTCGGGTTCGGGAGGTAGATTATAGAAAGGGAAGGTGTTAGCACCCTTTCTATCCGTGGTTATCCACGGGCTCTTAGGTACTTGCTCACTATGTTTTCAAAAAGTTTTGCTTTACTTGTGTTTATGGGTTTTGAAAAAGTTTTGTTTGAAAACTTTTGTATCTGTCCTCAAGAGTGTATGAAGTGTTTGTTTGAAAACTTTTGTTTGAAAAGTGTAAGTGCGAAAAGTATTTTTGTTTTGAAAGAGCAAGTACCTGAGAACCTTTACCTACTCAAAAAGAATTAAGTTGTATAAATGTTCTTTAGACAGTGCTATCCCACTATTGAGAAGTAGGTAGCACCGTCGTTGGAGTTTTCGGGTCAATTCGATTATGGGACATGTGGTCACTAAAGCAATGGTAGGACGCCTTAGCGGTAACCCTAATGTCTTAGATCATTTTTTATCGAGGCAACCGTTTCGAGGCAACTTTGATCTTTAGACAGGAGGGCGACCTCTAAAACTTCCTATACTCAATGACCACGTCGAGGCAACCAAGTGAGGCGTACCCTAAGAGTGGCATGTGCGAGTGTGTCAGGTTTCAGTTATGTTATCTTTGTACAGGTCATGGTGAGCTACGATTGATTTTAATTTAAGAGAGATCTTGTCATGCATAGCCTAGTTAGCATACATATAGCAGTTAATAGTTGCAGAAAATAAAACTAAACTATGACAAGGCGTCGGGTATTTACATCGCCAAAAACAAACCCTTGAAAAAGTAAATTGTGGGAAATTAAATAAAAGCGATAAAAAGGGTCCTAATTAAAACTATTACATCCTCGGAACAAATACAATTATATGGATCAAAATAATTATGAATCAAAAATAATACGCGGGAGAGAAAAATTGAATCGGAGAGTTTTTTAGGGTTTTGACCCTTTTTTGAGAAAGAAGGAGATTTTTATTATTTATGAATTAAATTAAACCTAAACTAATTAATTAATAAAAAAGAAATATTTATTGGTTTTTTTTTGAATGTTTAAGAAAATAAAAATAATATGATTAAAAAGGTTAAAACCTAATTCTACATTAATTTTATTTTTGTTGCAAAAAAGTTAATGTTAATTTTTTATGTTTTCTGAATTTTATTAGGAAAAATAAATTATTTGGTTAATTAAGTAATAATAATAATAATTAATAATAAACACAATTAAATAAAAGATATAAAAGAGGAAAAAAGAAATAAACCCAGGGGGGTGTTGGGCCCAAGAGGAGGTAGAGTCAGCAATTCTTGGCCCATCATGCTTCCAGCCTGTTTGACTTTTGTAACTCCCTGCACGCTCATTGACTAGGGCGTATGGTGATCTTTCACTCATGACCATTGGATTGAGGCTTGGATACATCTGGCGCCCTGAAATTTGAGGTGTATGGTGGACTACCTTTTGAAATCTGCATGTGAACATATGAAGAAAAATGGAATAAATGTTTTGGGGGACCTGGGATTCGAACCCATGTCCCAATGCTTCCAGGCCAACGTCCCAACCACTCAACCAAGCTGATTCAATTGTTATTGAAATAAGTGGCAATTATTATATATGAAAACAAAACAATATGCTGTAAATAAAAAGCAAAACGCGCGCTTTTCAAATGGACCAACCAGATGATAACACATCATCGTCTTCAACCTTTTTCCTGCCTAATTAGAATCAGATAGTGGGGGTTTTTAACCTCCACTACCTCCTGCAAGGAAAAATAGCGAATAGAAATATAGCAAATATAAATATTTCGCGAGGTATGGGTTTTGATCGTCTTGGCCTCACGAATTCAACCATGTATTCCATTGGTCTTAATTTTTCCTGGATTGAAAAGCCCTATTTGAAAGCTTGAAAACCCTAGAAATTTAGTCATGGCATCTCTCGATTCAGGGCATTACAGTTCAATTCAATCATTCCATTAGCTTCGTATGGTCTCTAACAACACAAATCAATCACAAAAACATGTTAAATGCATATGAATTAAGAGATACGATTTGGAATTGTAAGTGCAAACCGTGGGACTATATATCGTGATTCCTTGAGTTTAGATGCTTGAATTTGATTGCAATTCACTCCTGGTACCTCCTGCAATGTATTTGGATGAACAAAACGCCTTGAATTGGCCTAGAGTGCAAGAACCGGTTTTTAGTTTTCTTGAAAATTCTTGAATTTGACAGGGTCGTTTCTGCAGCTTTCAATCGTGTATTAGGTTATGGTTTGCTTGCTTGCATATAAGAGAATCAAATTAGGTCAAAATTTTGGATCCAACCCATGTGCATTGAAGATTAAATCCTTGATTGAAAATCAAATATTCTTGATTTTCCATGATTGAACAAGTTGCCAAAATTGGATATTTTTGTATCTTTTTGATTGTGCACGAATTGGTCAGCATATTTGGATCATTTTTGTTTCACAAATTGATTTAAAAATCAAATCTTCTATTTTCTTATAATTTAAATTAATTAAATGAATTAATATGTATTAAAAATCCATTTAATTAATAAATTTAAGAAAATAAATCCAATTTAACTTGGTGGGTCGTGCATAGGTCATGGGTGAAGTTTCAAGAAGAGATTTGAGGCCCATTAGCAAAAAGAAGGTGTTTTGAGCAAAGTTGATTTTTGCAAATTCATGAAAATTTCCCAACTTCTCCAATGCACAACTTGCTCAATTTTGATCATATGACCATGTTATTGGACATTTTGGAAAGCCCTTGAAGTCCTCTAACCAATGCCTTTTGTCCCATGTCATTTGGATTTACCAATCTCAAGTTATGGCCTTTGACTCAAAGTGTACTTTTGTTGACTTTTGAAATTGACCTATAATGTAAAAATTGGTAACTTTTTGTGAGAGCATTTCTTGATCTTGGAGTGTGAAGATGGATTGTAGGAGATTAAGTCCTCTTCAAAATGAGCTTTGGATGGGATTTTTCTGATAAACCATGAAAGAGTTATGCCCTGGTCAAGGTACAGTTGACTTTTCTACTGTCCAAAAATAGTAACTTTTGCACCTTGATGTTTTTTGAGCTATTCTTGTGGAATCATGATCAAGACTTGATCAAATGATGATTGTGAACTCAAAATAAGATGTTGACCAAAAGTTCTGACTTTTGACTGCAAAATGACCATTTTGCCCTTGCAGTTGACTGTAGATCAAATGGAGCTTTTGACTGTGCAAACTGACACTGTGAGTCTTGCAACTTGGCATGTAGGTGCTTGAGAATGTATATAGGCCTATGAGACTTTATTGAACCATTAAAAACCCCAAATTCCTTGAAAGAACCAAAACCCTAATTTCAGCTGTCCTAGGAAGTGATTTGACTGTACAACCCTTGAGCAATCTTGAGCAATTTGAAGATCATTCTTGACAAATCTTGAGGAATATGGGAGGGCAAATTTTAGGGTACAACACTTGATTTTGAACTGCGTGCAAAGCTCAGTAATCATAGCATTGTTGAGGTTAGTCCCATTGTCTATAATGATCCTTTCAGGAATACCGTAACGGAAGATGAGGTTATGTTTGATAAACTTGGCTACCACATTCTTGGTTACTGAGGCATAGGAGGCAGCTTCGACCCATTTGGTAAAATAGTCGATGGAGACAAGGATGGAATGGTGTCTGTTGGAAGCGGTTGGTTTGATTTCCCTGATCATATCAATGCCCCACATTGTGAATGGCCACGGAGAAGTCATGACATTGAGAGGAATATGAGGTACATGGACCTTGTCAGCGTAGATTTGGCACTTGTGGCAAGTCCTAGAGTGTTGATGGCAATCGGTTTCCAAGGTAGACCAATAATAACCAGCGCTTAGGATTTTCTTGGCCATAGTATGTCCACTGGAATGGGTCCCAAAGAGGCCATTATGCATATCTTCCATAATTTCCTCTGACTCCTTCTTGTCCACACATCAGAGTAGAGTAGAATCGTGGTTGCGTTTGTATAGAATTTCGTTGCTTAGAAAGAATTTATCCGAAAATCTTCGCAAGAACTTTTTATCATTGATGGAAGCCCCCTCGGGATATTCTTGTACCTCAAGATACCTCCTCACCTCATGATACCATGGTTTCTCTTCGTCGGTGTCGAGCTCATTGAAATATGCAGGTTCGTAAAATCTCTCAATCATAATCATGGGAGCTTCATTGTCCCACTTGACTTTGAACATGGAAGACATAGTGGCCAAAGCATCAGCCAATTGATTCTCTTCTCTAGGAAAATGCTCAAAAGTGATCTCTTCAAAGTATGGTATAAGAGTCAACACAAGCTCCTTGTAAGGAATGAGGTTAGGATGCTTAGTATCCCATTCCCCCTTTACTTGGCTAACCATTAAAGCAGAGTCTCCAAAAACACTCAAGTGCTTGATTCTCAAATCAATGGCAGCTTTCAATCCCAGAATGCATGCTTCGTATTCCGCCATGTTATCCGTGCATTCAAAGCATAATCTGGCTGTGAAGGGAGTATGACAACCCTCAGGAGAGATAATTACATCACCTATTCCATTTCCCAGAGCGTTGGAAGCCCCATCAAAAACCATGGTCCATCGGGATCCTGGTTTAGGTCCGTCATACGGTCCAGGTTTTGCACAGTCGGTCACCAACATATTGTCTTCACCCGGGAAGTCGAAATTCATAGATTGATAATCATCAATAGCCTGGTGAGCCAAATGATCTTCCAATATGCTTCCTTTGATGGCCTTTTGTGTTGTGTATTGAATATCGTATTCGGTCAGAATCATTTTCCACTTAGCTATGCTTCCGGATAGGGCTGGTTTCTCAAAGATGTATTTGATAGGGTCCATCTTAGAAATCAATAGAGTAGTGTGAGTTAGCATATACTGCCTTAGCTGGCGAGCAGCCCATGCTAAAGCACAACAAGTTTTCTCGAGCAATGAATATCTGGTTTCACAGTCGGTAAGCTTTTTGCTTAGGTAGTAAATTGCATGCTCTTTTTGGCCAGACTCGTCATGCTGACCCAAAACACACCCCATAGAGTTCTCTAGTACCGTCAAATACATGATGAATGGTCTTCCTTCCACTGGAGGCATCAGAATAGGAGGTTCTTGAAAATACTCTTTGATTTTACCGAAGGCAACTTGACAATCGTCATTCCACTTGATTACTTGGTCTTTCTTCAAGAGTTTAAAGATCGGTTCACAAGTAGCGGTCAGGTGGGATATGAAACGGGCGATGTAGTTAAGGAGACCCAGGAATCCTCTAACCTCCTTTTCAGAATGAGGAACTGGCATTTCTTGAATGGCTTTTACTTTGGAAGGATCAACTTCGATGCCTTTATCATTGACGATAAAACCTAGGAGCCTCCCAGATCTTACTCCGAATGTACACTTATTAGGGTTCAATCTCAACTTGTATTTCTTCAACCTCTCAAATAGCTTTTGCAAGTGATCGAGATATTTTTCTTCAGTTTGATACCTTGAAATCATATCGTCCATATAGACCTCTATTTCATGAGTGATCATATCATGAAACAAAGCTACCATAGCTCTTTAATATGTTGCCCATGCATTCTTCAATCTAAACGGCATGACTTTGTAGCAAAAGGTTCCCCATTGCGTAACGAAAGTTGTCTTCTCCATGTCTTCTAGAGCCATCTTGATTTGGTTGTAGCCATAAAATCCACCCATAAAGGAAAAGACCTTGTGTTGAGTGGTATTATCAACCAAGACGTCAATATGAGGTAGAGGGAAGTCATCCTTGGGGCTTGCCCTATTCAGATCCCTATAATCTACACACATGTGGACCTTTCCATCTTTCTTTGGCACAGGAACCACATTTGCAACCCATTGAGGATAAGATGTGATAGCCAGAAAACCTGCATCGAACTGCTTCATTACCTCAGCCTTTATCTTCTCAGACATATCCGGCCACATCCGACGAACCTTTTGTTTAACAGGAGGGCAGTCTTCCTTCGTAGGCAGATGATGAACCACAATATCGGTATCCAACCCTGGCATATCTTCATATGACCAAGCAAATACTTCCATGTAGTCATGTAGCATCTGAACCAATCTGCTTTTGACACTGTCTTCTAGGTTGGCACCTATCTTGATCTCTCTCCTGTCTGTCTCAGTACCTAAGTTGATGACTTCAATTGGCTCTTCATGAGGTTGGATAGCTTTCTCTTCTTGTATTAAAAGTCTGGCTAGTTCCCCTGGTATTTCACAATCTTCCTCGCCTTCGTCTTCGGCTTGGTGAATTGGATGTTCGAAATCATATTTGGCAATAGTAGAGTTGTTGACAATAAGATCCAGAGTGGATGATGATCTGCAAATGTGTGTGTGTGTGTGTGTGCGCATGTAAGATACATGGCTATTGAAAAAAGTAATAAAGGAAATGAAAGACAATGAACATAAAATTTGAATGCAAAGAGGTCCAATGGTTTATATTAAATAATCATATGATAGATGAAACATGAGAAAAACCCTTAACAAATGGACCAAAGTGCCCCGGGCAAGGCACATGGCTTAAAAGTCGTTGTTTGGAAATAATATTACAGACATAGAGTTCTTGAATTGACAGAAAAAGTAAACAGTAATTACACCTCAATGAAATAAACAGGAGTGAAATCCTTTGCATGCCAATTGTTGAGCTTCCCTTCGGTTGTTGGGTAGATCCAGTCTTCAAAAGGACACTCGTCATCGGAGTCTTCTACAATGTTCACTTCATGATTTTTGAGGTGGAGAGACGGCTTTCCAGCACGAGCACTTCTAACTTCTTTCTGAGCTTGGGAGGTGAAACCTAACCCAAACTTATCTGCCTTGAACGAGATGTCGAGGAGTTGACCCCACCTCACATTGTTTCCTTCTTCTACCACAGCACGAGCATCCTTAAGAGAAACCATCTTGGGAATAACTTTATCAGCTCTTGGAGTGTCGGAGGATATTTTGGTGGCGGCCACAACTTCAAACGTCTGGCAAGGAGTTTCTATGAATTCGCCATCCATTTCTACGTATTTGAAAGAATTGAGATGGCTTACCATAAATTCTTCCTCGCCGCAAACAGTGACAACCTTCCCTTGAACTGGATATTTTAACTTCTGGTGGAGAGTAGAAGTGACCGCACCTGCCCTATGGATCCATGGGCGCCCAAGCAAGCAAGAATATGCAGGCCGTATGTCCATTACATAGAATGTGGAGTTGAAAATATGTGAACCAACCTTAATTGGGAGATCCACCTCTCCATGAACCATCCTTCTCGACCCATCAAATGCCCTCATAACAATATCACTTGGATTCAAAACCAAACCTTCACAGTCTAGCCGATCTAAAGCGCCTTTAGGTAACAAATTTAAAGATGAGCCTCTGTCAACCAAAACATGTGCCAGAGTGGTCCCCTTACATTCAACAGAAACATGCAAGGCTTTATTGTGATTCTTTCCCATGGGAGTTAAATCTGCGTCGGAGAACCCCATACCAGTGTCAGCTGTCATACTTGCTACGCATTTCTCAAATTGGTCGGCTGTGGTTTCTTGAGGCACATGAGCCTTTTTCAAAATCTTAATCAAAGCTTGTGCATGGGCGTCAGAACATAGAAATAAGGAAAACATTGATATTTTAGAAGGGGTTTGCCTCAACTGCTCTACTATTTTGAAGTTGCTTTTCTTGATGATCTTTAGAATCTCCTCCATCTCTTGAGTGGATGGTTCTTCCATAACAAACTTTTTAGCAGGTGCCTCTTCCCTAGAAGGCTCACCTTCTTTCCCTTTCCCTTTAGTACTGGCACCAGAATTGCCATTGGTTATGCGGACTGGAACTGTGGTAGTGGTTGGTGGTGAGATAACAGGGGAAAAGACCCTTCCTGTTCTTGTGACTTTACTAGAACCAGTAATATTAGTAACACCAGCTTCATTATCATCAATCCAAGAATCTTGTTTTACCCCATGGTAATAAACCTCGACACCGTAATTCCATGGTACCGCTTTATTAGAGGTGCATGGAACAGGTCCGGTAGCAGTGATTATGAGAGGAGCAATGATCGGTTCGTTCGAAATCCTGATAGGACCTTTGGATGAGATCCTAAGAGGTTTGTTTGAAATTGTTATGATGGCCAAATCTTCAGCTTTGTTGATTGAATTTTTGATGGTGGGAATCTTTTTGAATAGAATCTTGCGGCTATTTATCAGGCGTTGCACACCTTTCTTCAGTAGCTCGCATTCATTTTATCGTTGATCACAACATGCACAATTTGCGAAACATCCAGGAAATAGACCGGCTTTTAGCAAATTAGCTTTCACAATGGTCAAGGGGGTTGTTAAATCTTCGACAGAGGCGATAAAAGTAACATCATCAATGGTATTAACCCCTTTGCCATGTTTTGGCATTCGCGCGGTTATCACGTTTGGAGTATTGGGTGGATCAAACTCAATTGTCTTGTTTTCTATCAAATCTTGAATTTTGTTCTTCAATGCCTAGCACTGATCGGTCTCATGGCCGGGGCTGTTGGAATGGTATGCGCATTTCGCATTTGGGTTGTAATTAGGTGAGGAAACATCAAGTTTGGATGGTGGATTGCGCAGAGTCACCAAATTGGCCTTTAGCAGATTTTGTAAGGCTTGTGATAATGACATGCTTATTCTTGTAAATTGTCGTCGGGGAACTTCAGGTCTCCGATTGTTGGAGGGTTGCCTTTGAGTAGGTTGAGGGTTGGAAATTAATACAGCATTTACAGATGAATGATGGTCCTTCTTGGTATGGGATCTTGCCCCATACACAACATTTGTTTCCTTTTTCCAGTGAAGGGCCTTCTGACGGAGTTGGATGTGGAACCAGATGCCATAGGAATTTTGCCGCTTCTAATATCGCTTTCAATCCTTTCACCAGTTAAAATCAACTTGGTGAATTCGGACGAAGAACTTCCAATTAACAAGTTAAAGAATGGACCAGTTAACGTACCCATAAACATATCAACTAGCTCTCTTTTGGTCAAAGGTGGCTGGACCCTACTGGCAAGGTCCCTCCACTTTTGGGCATATACTTTAAACCATTTGTCACTTCCCATGGTCATATTCTGAAGCTGAACTCTCGTTGGTGCCAAGTTGGTGTTGTATTGATACTGGTGATAGAAGGCAGTGGCCAAATCCTCCCACGTATGGACGCGAGAACCTTCTAATTGATAAAACCACTCTAACTGAGTTCCAACTAGACTCTCCTAGAAAAAGTGAATCCACAATTTTCTGTCAGCAGTGTGTGGTTGTATTTTGCGCACATAAGATCTTAGATGTAGTTTGGGACAGGAGACCCCATCATACTTGGTGAAGACTGGTGTCTTGAACTTATAAGGAATGACGACCCCAGGAACTAGGCCCAAATCAC
This sequence comes from Vicia faba, assembly GCA_948472305.1. NCBI lineage: Eukaryota > Viridiplantae > Streptophyta > Magnoliopsida > Fabales > Fabaceae > Vicia > Vicia faba. Next base: position 735,761,445 of record OX451735.1, on the reverse strand, counting down.
TAAAATCCAAGCCAGACACAGCTTGAATTTCAACTGCCTTTATCCTATCCTCCAATTATTTGTACTTTTCCTCACCAGCAGGTGGGTATTGTTCATCAAAGTGATCCTCATCTTCAGAAGCTTGATCATTCACACCTTCAGCACGGGTGATTCTTGCCTCCTCTGCTTGGTTCTCATCCTCCTCAGAGGAGTCTTCGACTACTTGCACTTGGCGAATCGGTTCTTTGAATCTCTTCCCCATGTTGATGAGGGCCTTCTTTTTCTTCTTTTTGGTTGTCAATGCTATCGTTAGGTCTTGCTGCCCTTTGTCCAAGGTCATCAAGGTGACTTGGAACTGAATGTTCTGAGCTTGCAAGTCCTTCACTGTTTGTTCGAGATCCATCCTTACTGAAACAAACAGTAGAAAGATGAGGAAACCTGTTGTGAAAAGCTTGCTTATGATATGATGCATGAATATAAATATGAAAATGATTTCAAGGATTTAAAGAGTTTAAATTTGTATAGACAAAGAGTGAATAAACGTTAACTTGCATTAAAGAGTTCTGATTTGAATACAAACACGCCTCTTGGGCTTACAACAACAAAAATAAGCATAAAGTAAACTCCTAAGACAGAAAAGTTGTGCACATCCTCTTTGGCGCAATGTAGGTGTTTAAACTCCTTTCTTCATGAAGCTCCCTTGTAAGCTCTAATATCTTCTCCTCGCCCTCATAGAACTTAGCTTCAAAGGTGTCTCGCTCTCCTCTTAACTGAATCCAAGCGTTTTGCAAATCTTCAAGAGAAGTAGGCATATCAGGATAGAGGATAATATGTGGAACGTCTCCCTCAACTACTGGCTCCATGATAACAGGTAAGACGGATTCATAAGGCATCTTAAGGCTTTGAGCGCGAGCCCGCACCCATTTAAGATAAGGTTCCAAAGGAATGGAATTCTTACGCCCCAACGTCTTACTATCAACTTTGTTAACCATACCCCAAGCTCGTATAAATCTTTAACGGTAACCTTGGGTATCGCTTTCATAGTCAAACGCAATTCCTTGGATGAGTACCTCATGAGGGCCATCTCTCCTAGCGTATCCAAATTGTCACAAAGCTAAACAAGGGTTGTAGGTAATGCCTCCCCTAATTCCAAGTAGATGGACATTAGAGAATTCCCCACAGTGATCAATGATGGTAATATCTTCCAAAGAGCGATAATACCAACGAATATCAGCATGTGAAAGTGACATCAATCTTTTAGACCACCTCATACCTTGTTCATTCTTCACCAAGGATCGAGGTAGGTGCAAAATAAACCACCTAGCTAAAATAGGAGTGCAACACATCAAAGTCCCTTTTTTCTTCAAAGTGCGAGAGTGAAGAGAATGCAAGATGTCTCCAAGCAATGCAGGCACCAGATTACGAGATATGAAAACTTTGATCGCATTTATATCTATAAGTTGGTCAGGATTGGGAAATAGTACCAACCCATAGACGAGAAGAGCCAAAATATCCTCAAAGGCTTGTAGATCCAAAGTATTCCAACACTCTTAAGCCTTCTCCAACAAAAACTTTGCTAGGAACCCTTTGACACCACTCCTTGTTACCCAATTCGCTACTACGTCAGATGGTTGCAAATGTAGAGCTCGAGAAATTTCCTCAGGTTTAGGGTCTCTTTCAATACCGTTGAAAGGTGATTGATCAAGAATAGGGGTCCCCATGAGTTGAGAAAATTCTTCCAAAGTGGGCACAAGTTGGTAATCGGGAAAAGTGAAGCAATGATGCAAAGGGTCGAAGAATTGGACAAGCACCTTTACCATATCTTCTTCAATTCTTGAGGTAACCAAACTAAGGAGTCGACCATGTCTTTTGGTGAATGGAGAATCCTCAGGGACCCTTGATACTAAATCCTTGAGTTGTGGAGGTATCCTAACGAGACTGACTTGGATAGTGTTCCTACGAGCGGAAGCCATGTCCTACAAAACAAAACAAAGATGAATTCCAAAAATCCTTGAAATAGTTAGTGAGAATGCTTATGATGTTCATGATGTTTATATATATATATATATATATATATATATATATATATATATATATATATATATATATATATATATATATATATATATATATATATATATATATATATATATATATATATATATATATATATATATATATATATATATATATATATATATATATATATATATATATATATATATATATATATATATATATATATATATAAACAAAGCAAACAAGTCCTTGGGTTTTAGGCTTGCATGAAGTCTCATAGGTAAGTACCCTCTTGAAGTTTAGTTGGCTCAAACCTGTCCTAGTAATAGTAACCGGGTTCTAAGGAGCTTAATATCACTGGTTTGTTTTCTCGGGCATTGTTTCAGTGCAAGCCTCTTTAATGGCGACCAAAATATCCCAAAAAACCAAACCTCAATGAGTGTAGTATCGAGTATCTACCAACTTCGGACTGCACCAAAGCCGGTCATTTCACTATGTTCTAATGGCCAAGTTGGTCAAGTAAAGGTTCTAAAAGTCGGTTAGTGCTTCATGACATCACTCAACGGCCCTGTATTCTCCTTAACAACTCAAGGTCTACCTGTACCCACAAATATGTCACACTAACATAGCTATTTCTTAGACCGTGTCGGTATACCCCGCACAGTTTCCACAATGTATTGCTACTTACCTATAAGGTATCCCAAATCCGGGTGGAGGATTCAAACCCAAACAAAGAACCAAAAATGTAAAACATACAAGTCAAACAAAGAGAGCAAATAAATGTGATCTAACCCTAAGGTCACCCCACTTTTCAATGATTCCCCAGCAGAGTCGCCAGTTCTGTGATACGGTGGGAGAACTGACTTGAGGTTTTTGCGTTTGTGTTTGCAAATGTTGTGGTTTAGCAAGAGTCGCCACCGACTTTTCTTTTATCCAAAAGGAAAGGTGAAAAAACAGGAAAGACCTTTAGAGATGTTTTTGAGTTCGGGGGGTAGATTATGAAAAGGGAAGGTGTTAGCACCCTTTTCATCCATGGTTTTCCATGGGCTCTTAGTTACTTGCTAGATCACTTGCTTTAGTTTGAAAATATGGTTTGTGTGGTTTTTGAAAGTTTTTTGAAAAGGAACCATCGTTTAGGAAAACTTTGTAATAGTTATCGTTCGTAAAAACGTATACAAAGTGTTGAGCATTTGAAAATATTCTATGTTTAGAAAGTGTTTTGAAAGTGTTTTTGAAAGTGTTTGTTTGTGAAAATAGCAAGGTTGTTTGTTTTGAAATTGAGAAAGTAATTAGGAGTAATCTACCTACTCAAAAGCTCTTAGGTGTTCTTTTTCCTCCTCCTTTAGATGTTGCTATCTTACCATTTATTTGATAAGAAGCTCCATCGTTGGATGTGAAGGGACGGGCGTTGGGTCATCGTATGACCATGATAGCAATCTTGTGAGATGACTTAGCACTTTTCTTTTATGGACTAAGATCATTTTTCAAGGCAACTTTGATAGCGTCATCGAGGGACTATGATCTTATATTTTTGTTTGTGCTAAGACACCCCACATGCATAATATGACCATTTTTTAGGCAATAAGTGGAGTTAACCTTAAGGGTACATGTGTGAATAGTGTGTTAGTTTGCATGTATTTTTTATTGTATTTGAAAGTCATCTATTTGTTGATTTTATCTTGCCATACATCCTATTTACTAGCAATATATTTCAAATCGATAAAAGTGCGGAATAGTAAATATCCTATGCTATTACAACCATTATGGGCATGGGGGTATATTTTTATGAATGGGGGTTGCAAATAAAATTAAATCCTAAGCTACTATTACAACCATATTGAAATGTACAATATTAAGAAAGAAAAGGGACTTGTTTAGAAAATGGTTTTTTTAGTCTTAAGTTAATTAAATAATAAAAGAAAATATTTTTATGTCTTTTTATGTTAATAAAAAAAGGTTAATATAAAAAATGATAAAAAGGAAAATAAATTAAAGAGTTAAAAAAACGTGTTGCTGCGAGCGAAACCACGGGGATCAGAAGTTCTGGAGTCAGGAGCGTTGTGACTCAACAGGAAATGTCAATGTGCATCAGAAGTTCTGAGTTGGTAAACTCTGAGGTCCTGCAAGAAATGTTAGAGGGAAAACACAGAAATTCTGGGTGGTATTCAGACAGTGAGCCAAAAGTCAGAAGTTTTGTGCTATGCTAAAAACAGTGAATAAACATCAGCAGTTTAGTGCATTATCAGTATGTACGAATCAGAAGTTCTAAGTGTTAGAGCAATGTAGAGAACTCAGAAGTTCTGTGTGCTTACACAGTGAGAAAATCCTAGAATTTCTATGTGTTAGAATGGTGAGTGAAAAACAGAAGTTTTGTGTTACATTTCAACTCTTTCCTTACATCAATCAGCACAACGATAAGTTATTCAGTTTTCAGCAAACAGCAAATCAGAAGGATAAAAGCACAACAGTTTATAGAAGTTCTGATTCTGATCCTGCGTCTAGCCATGATCAGAAAGTTCTGATCCTGAGTCTTTCTACTTACGAAGTGGTATGGATAACATTAATACTATGATAGTTACATGTTTAATGATGTTCAGAATGAAAAACAAGCAAAGTCAGAAATACTTACCTTGAACCTGAAGTGTGGGTTTAGGATTTGAGCTACTGCCATTGAATGTTCTGGGGTTTGCACGAACAGGAAACAACAATGTTAAGTTCTTTGTTTCAAAGGAAAAAATAAAGGTTTTTGATTTGGAAAATTCTAAGTTTATGAGTGTTTCTTTTTTTTCTCTCTTTTCTTTCGTGTATTTGATAATTCTCTCTCCAAAAGCCAGCCCCTTGAAAGTGTGATGGAGAAACTTATTTATAGATGAATTTATTGTGGTTTTGGGGGGAAAGAAAATGGGATTTAAAAAATTTTGGCACACTGTTCCATTGCTTTTTGATCACAGCCTTTTGTATTTGATACAAATAAAGGATTTGGAAAAATGCAGGCATGGACTGGATTAACTGCTGGTTAGAATATCGTACTATAGCAGTGCAACAGGTTGTTTAAACGAGGTCTTGGGATTTGGTGATATTCTGAATGCAGAAAATCAGAAACGTAACGTCCAAATGCTGAAGGGGCATCTTCTGACCGGAGCGTTGAACATAGCCTTCATATGCTGAAGAATCATGTTCTGACTGAAGAGCATCGCTTCTACATGTTCTGATTGAAGCGTCATGTTATGACACGTGTTTGCAACTTCTGACTGCACTTGCATGGAGGCTGACTCAGAAGTTCTGAATGAACTATGTTTGTAACTTCTATCTGCACTTGCATGGAGGCTGACTCAAGTTCTGAAGTATTAAATCCTCTTAACACTTAGAAAATTTTCCAAATGTTTAGAAAATTTGATTTTTTCAAAGTAATTTCTGACTTCTGATTTTTGATGAACCAATTTCATGTTTTAATGAAATATAATTGTTTAAACTTGGTTTTTGATTTAAGAGTCAAAATTTGACTTTCTTCAGTGTGCTTTTGACCATTTTGCCCTTGTGAGTGATTTTCTTGAAAAGTTGTAATTCAAGACTTGGGACTTGATAGGAGCAAACCTGAGAGTTCTGGATGATCCTTTGAGAAATGATAGGGCAAATTTTGGGGTACAACACATGTTTATGCCTTTGCTTCTAATACCGGATGTATGGCCACCCCAGTGGTAGAAAATGCACGCATAAGACATTAGTGTTAAGGATCCTGAGTTCTAGTCCCAGAAACACCTTTTTATGTTTATCCCCTGACATTTTTCCCATCATGGGCCAGAACTTCTAGACATCCTCACCCAACAAAATTATCACCTCACCCTCTCAAACAACTAGAACTTCTGACTTGCCAGTGACACTAGAACTTCTAGGTTCCCTACTACATCAGAACTTCCAAACTCTCTTAACAACCAGAAACTCCTGACTTTCCAGTAACATTAGCATTTCTAGGTTGCCAACGGCATCAAAACATCTAAAATCTCCTTTGTTCCCAGCGGACCCAGCACTTCTGACCTTCCCTATTTCTGCTAACATGTTATTTCTGTTTCTTGCAGCACACCAGAGTCAGAACTTCCGATCCCTTTTATTTCAGCAATGCGTTGATTCTGTTTTCTTTCTCCTTTACCATCATTTTTATTTTCATTAAATCAAAAACACCAAAAACATTTCATATTCACATGTTTTATTTTATTTCTTTTAGCATAAAAAGATCAAAATATTTTCTTAAGCAAACTTATTTCTTCACTTAAACAAAACAAGTTCATTTTACATTTCTTGCACATTATTTCAATATGGTTGTAATAGATAATTAGGACTTTAATTTCTTGCAATCCCCATCTATAAATTTGTACACCTCATCCCCTAATGATGTAATAGTGTAGGACTTTACTTTTCTGCACTTTTATTTCTTTCATATATTGTTAGTAATTAGGGTGTATATGGCAAGACATAAAAACAACAAGTAGACAACCCAAAAATCAAAGATCAAATGCATGCAATGAAACACACTTTCACACTCGCACCCCTAAGGTGATCTCACTTGTTGCCTCGGAAAAAATAGTCATGTCCCTCGAATATGGACGTTTTATCAAAGACCCTCGATAAAAGATCGTAGTCCCTCGATGTCCCTCAATGTTGCCTTCGGTAAACGATCTAGTCCCTAAAACGACATTGCTAAAAACGTCCCATAGGTTGCCTTCTATGACTATGAAAAACGTCTCACACCCATCCCTTCACATCCAATGACAGGGCTTCTTACCAAAACAATGGTAAAATAGCGACATCTAAAAGAGGAGGAAAAGAGCATCTAACACCTTTTGAGTAGGTAGATTGCTTCTAGTTGCTCGCTTGCTCACAACAAAAACATTTTTTACACCAACACTCTCATTTTGAAACATTTTCAAAAGATAAAGCTTTTTGTACGCATTCTTATAGAAACGAGAATCATTACAAAGACACTTTTCAAAATCACTTTCAAAAACACATTCCACAAACACCTCTTTGAACTATTTCCACAAACAACACTTTGTACGCGTTCTTATAGAAATGAGAGCCATTACAAAGACGTTTTCAAAATACTTTCAAAACCCACACCATAAGCACATTCAAACAAAAGCAAGTTGATCTAGAAAGCAACTAAGAGCCCGTAGATAACTACGGATGAAAAGGGTGCTAATACCTTCCCTTTTCATAATCTACCCCCCGAACTCAGAAAACATCTCTAAAGGTCTTTCCTGTTCTTTTCAGCCTTTTCTTTTTGGATAAAAGAAAAGTCAGTGGAGACTCTTGCTATCTGCAATAATTACAATCAAACGCAAAACATCAAGCCAGTTCTCCCACCGTGTTACAGAACTGGCGACTCTGCTGGAGACAGTACCTTAAAAGTGGGGTTACCTTAGAGCTAGATCACCTTTACTTGCTTTCATTGTTTGACTTGTGCGCTTTACGTTTTGGGTCTTTGTTTGGGTTACTTTAAAGATCCTACACCCCGATCTGGGGCACCTTTTTTAGGTAAGTAGCAATAGATCGTAGAAACTATGCAGGGTATACCGACACGGTTGAAGCGATAGCTACGTTGATGTGACACTTTGGTTGGTACGGGTAGCCCTTGAGTTAATCAAGGAGAATATGGGGCTTCCAGGTGGTGTCATGAAGCGTCAACCGACCTTAGAACCTTTAAATGGACAACTTGGCCATTAGGACGTAGATGGCCGTCTTTGGTGTATTCCCAAAGTCGACAGATACTCGATGCTACACTCATTGAGATTTGACTCCTGAGTTTTGTTTGGTTGCGATTCAATCGCCTATCGAATGAATCTTGTGGGAAAGGTCAGTGATTTTGAGATCCCTTAGAACTCGGTTACTATTAACTAGGACAGGTTGAGCCAACTAAACTTAAAGAGGGTACTTACCTATAAACTCCATGCAAGCCTAAACCTAAGGACTTGTCTGCTTTGTGTGAATATGATTATTTGTACTTGCTTACTTTGCATACTTGTACATAACATCAAGACATCATACCATAGCATTTTCAATAACCTTTTCAAGGATCTCAAGGGTCTATGATGCAGGTTCATGTTGAACCAGACGTCTATCAAGGGGCACAATGATTTATTTTCCTCTAGACAAATGCTGTCAAAGATCAAGTACAACAAACTTGAGTCAAGGGCTACAACCCACTTAACATGGTGAGCTTAATTCTCGTGGAAGGACATCCATCGATACAAATTTTTCCAATCAAAGATGTTGATCAATGTTCAAATTCTAAAATCTTCTTGTGTTTACCCCGCAAAATCCTTAAAAACATTGCATCCACATATCATGCATGTCATCATAACAGGTTTTCCCGTACATGTTTCCTTATCTTCTTACTGTTTATTTGAGTAGAGATGGCTCTAGAGTAAACAGTTAAAGATCTCCAAGCTCAAAACGCTCAGTTCCAGTAAGCACTCATGAACTTGGCCAAGGGGCAGGAAGATATGATAACACTCTTCACCAAAGAGAGCAAGAAGAAGAAAAAGTTAGTCATCCTCAACATGAGAAGAAGGTCCAAGGGGAATGCCCATCTAGCTCAAAGAGAAGATGCTTCTTCTAAATACAGTCAAGAAGAGGAAGCTGGAAGCATTAGAGCTAACATAGCTACTAATGACGAAGACTCTTCTGAGGAGCAGTATCCACCAGCGGATGAAAAATACAAACAGCTTGAAGACAGACTAAAAGCCGTGGAGATCCAAGTTGTGCCTGGTTTGGACTTAGGAGACATGGGTTTTGTTTTTGGAGTGGTCATCCCACCAAAGTTCAAAATCCCTACCTTTGGCCCAATATGATGGAGTCTCTTGTCCTGAGATGCATCTAAAGTCTTATGTACGCAAGATTCAACCATACACAACTGATCAGAAGCTTTGGATCCACTTCTTTCAAGAGAGTTTAGCTGGGATGCAACTTGAGTGGTTCTATCAATTGGAGAGTTCCCACATTCACACTTGGGAAGATCTAGCTGCTGCTTTTGACAAGCAATACCAGTACAACTCTGATCTTGCACAAACTCGGGTGCAGTTGCAGATAATGGCCATGCGTTCCAATGAGGGCTTCAAAGAATACGCCCAAAAGTGGAGAGACCTAGCTGGCAGGGTGCAACCACCTTTAGCTGACAGGGAACTAATTGACATTTTTATAGGAACTTTGACGGGACCTTTCTTTAATCATTTAATCGGAAGCTCCTCAGTCGGGTTCACCGAGATAATACTGACTGGCGAAAGAGTCGAAGCTGACATCAAAAGTGGAAAGATCCAAGGAGCTACATCCTCTGATGCTCAGAAAAAACCATACAATGGGAAGAAAGAGTCTGATGTTGTTTATGGCCAGAAGGGTCCTAACCAGAACCATCACGACCAACATGTGGGGGCAGTCCTGATCTCCAATCCTGCACCGGTGCAACAACGACAACAGGGGTATCAACGTAAGGAGGTCGCGCCTAAAATACAATTCACTAAGATCAACATACCACCAGCTTAAACGCTACAACACATGTTGAAAGCAAAGTTGATTACGTTAAAGGCTCCTCTCCGGAACCCCAACACTTCTACTCCTACCTATCATCCCAATGAAAGGTGCACATATCACTCTAATAGTCCTAGACACGACACGAACATCTGTTGGGCTCTGAAGAACAAGATCCAAGACATGATTGATGCCAAGGAGAATGAGTTCGACCCTCCAGGGGCTCCTAACGTGATCACTGCTCCTTTGCCAAATCATTAAGAGCGCTTTGTTCATTTTTGAATTTTCAATTGTAATTTCTTTTGCTTGTTCAAACACTTATCTATTAATGTCAAACTCTGTTTCATTAATGCATTGCATATGTTTCTCTTGAATTGATCCATTCGTTTTCATTACATTTAAACTATGTTGTTTACTCCCTTTATGATATTCAACTCTTGTTTCAAAAGTTACAAGCCTTTAGAGGGAGGATGACGAAAACAATGCCATAACTTCATACAGTATACTTTTAGACAGACCTTGTTGACGATGTACAAGCGTTTTTTAAATTCCTAAACACTGGAGTTATAAGGAGGATAATCCCTAGTCAACCCCTTTGAGCCAAAGAAGTAGGAGTTTCCTTTTTACACAAATTGAAACGTTTAATCAAAACCTGGGGCAGGGTAGTCTCTGAGTTAATTCAAATGCGCGTTCAGTCGCAAACTTTCACTTCATAATGCAACGAATGACGTTAAAAACATTCCTTTGGAATTAAAAGACGGTGATGGTTACCTATCACATAGGCAGTCTTTGTCTCCCAAAAAGAAAAGCCCGCTAAGTCAAAACCTATGAAGAAGACTTAAGAAAAACTGGGGCATCCCGTTTACTATAATCTCAAAACAAGAATAGTCAGGCAAAACCAGAGATAATAAACCGAAAAAAGAGGTCACAACAAATCCTCAACAACATGAAAAATGTTGCAAAAAATGACTGCCTTCCGATAAACTAAACTTGTCTGAACCATCACCAAAACGTCCTTTCAGACTCAATTGGAGTTCAAACGCATAATTAACTGAGTTTAGGACTGAAGAACATCACAAAGAATGGGCGGGTACAAATACACTTTGAGCCTTATCCTTTGTTTCTTAAACCGTGAACTAAGCCACGCTACAACCCTTCAAAAGTCCTAGATGAAGCATAGGTTAGTTCGAAAGCACACTGTTACAAAAGGTATCCTGACTTCTGTAAGGCTTACTCCAAATCCTGAGTTGAATTCATATTCTTACAAAAATTCTTTTATCTGCTAAAAACGAATTTTCAAAACTTCAAGACAAGCATAAACTTTGTGTATCACTGTTTGCATATGGCTAATTGTTCGACAGCCAAGTGTTGGCTGAAGATTTTGATAATGTTAGCTAGAATTCAAAAGAGTTAAAAGTTCTGATCGAAATGGAATTGAACACCATATTTCGAAGTTGCAGAAGCAGTGTTTCGAATGAGTGTGTCAAAGCTTGAAGCTTCGAAAGGTGATCATGGGAAAATATCCAAAGGGGTCTCGAAACAACAGCGAGGCTAGGTTTGGGAAGAGCGTTCGAAACGGAAGAACACTAAAGTATTTAAAATTCAAATGGAAGCGGGACTTTCAAAGTTTGAAAGTTTTGTGTTGGAGCATTTGGGGACACGTGGAAAGATGAAAGAAGCATTGTCTTGCATGTTAGAAACGTGGCATGATCCTATAGCGAGACCGTTAGGGTCGAATTAGTATAAATAGAAGTCTTAGTATTAGGATTTCAGGGTGTCATATCTGTTATACAAAATACTCAATAACATTCAAACTACCACATGGCAAGGGAAACGAATGCAAGAGAAATGTATGTATGATAGCACCATGTATTTCTAACTTAATGAAAGCCTTTTTACCATTTCCAGTACTTTCCTCTTTTCTTTTGTCGAACAACATTTGCAAGTTTCTTTATTTATTGTCTTTTCATTTCAAAGTCTTTTCCTCAAAGTTTTGCTCTTTAATGCTTTCTTTATATTTCGAGCACTTTATATTTCAGAGAACTGTTACGCTTTCAATACCTTTACTTCCAAGTATTGTTTTTCAAACGCATCCTTTTACTTAAAATTGCATTAAACGCTTTCTTCACATTTTAAACTTCTACATTCCAGAAACCTTTTATGTTAAATGTTTTGCAAATCGAAACCATTTACTTCATTTTTCATACAGTTTTATATGTCTCTTCAATCAGCATTACAATTAGCATTTATTCGTATAACTTAGTTTTCATATACATTTTGACCAAATTTTTAAACTCTTAGAGAGAGGGATCGAAATAAACCAAACACTTGTACAATAGCAACCATGAATAATTGTTCGATTGTGAGAGTAACTTTAATATCCAAGGAGTCCTAGGATCAATCTAGTCGATCCTGTGAGTTACCAGAGAGATTGAATAGCGTTAACAAAGATTATTTGATAGTTTGGAAGACTAGCGGTTGTTTACCAGAAATCACTGGAAACAAATTGGCACACCTGATGGGACCAATAGTTGGATATCAGAATTAAGGATTGTCGAGACGTAGCCATCCCAAAAACGTAGGAACTTAAGAAGTTTGCTGTTTTATGAACCTGAGAAGTGGTAAGATAACCAACAGCAACCAACCTTTATCCAGAAGAAAACGTTTGGACAAAATGTCTAATTCGGACAATCAACAAGGAAACCAAGGTGACCCACATGCAACAGGCACTAACGCGTCCATTTCGAGCGGAACATCTAACGTAATCCCTTCGAATGCACAGTCTGTTGCATCTTCAACCAGTAACATAGCCACCAATGGAATAAGTGGCATATCAACTAACAGTTCGATCTTAGGAAATACTGGAACTATGGGCTACCCTGGGGGATTCGTTCCACCACCAGGAACACAATCCCATTTCGCCACACCATCAACTAGACCACCCGGCTTCGATGGGAATAGAATTAGAAGTTCTTCTTACAGAATGCCAACATCTTTTATGGCAGGTTTACACATTTCCACTTCGAATTCATCCCCACAACTAGGATCTGGGTCTGGGGCGAACCAATTTATGACAAATAACCAAGGGTCAGTGGGTTATAGCACGTTGCCTATCCTAACCACAGATAACCAGTTGGCTTTTAGGCAATTGATGGATGACAGCAACCACAATATGATAGGGGTGTTAGCGCAAACCATGCAGGAAATATTTGCCCCAATAGTTCAGAATGTGACTGTGACGAACAGGGAAAACGCTGACAATATGAGTCGAATAGCAGACTTCTTTGCTCCCACAGAAAGGCGTAGGCAGAACCAGGCGGGATTTCGAACAAACATGCCTGTTATAGAACGAATCGCTAACGACCCAATTCATAGACTACCCAGAGAAGAAGCTAACTTAGGGGCCAGAGCACCAAGGTTAGAAGCCCCAGTAATTCAAGGCCCACAAAGGGAAGTTATGGAACCAGGGGCAAGGATCGAAAGGCCAGAAGCCCCAGAATTTCGAGAAGAACAACCTAGGGGAGTTGTTTTGGTTGGTCGAAATCAAGATGCCGATGCCGTCGTCCATAGGATTCGAAACGATAACATCTTGGCAGAAAATAACCTAACCACCATGATAGAGAGGATCATGGCCCAGAATGGCCTCAATACGGGAATGAGGAGGCCAAATTACACTTCGCCTATATTGGATTGTATAATGCATACTGATTTACCAAGGGGATACAAAGTCCCTAAATTTACAAAGTTCGCTGGGGATACCTACGAGTCAACAGTCGAACACATAGCGAGATATTTAACCGAAGCGGGAGACATAGCCAATAATGAAGATCTCAGGATCAAATACTTCCCAAGTTCCTTGACAAAAAACGCCTTCACTTGGTTTACCACGTTGCCTCCCGGATCTATTGACACTTGGGCCCTTTTAGAGAGATTATTCCATGAACAATTTTACATGGGACAATCGAAAATAAGTTTGAAGGAATTGGCCAGTGTTAAGAGAAAATTCACTGAACCCATAGATGATTATTTGAATAGATTTAGGCTGTTAAAATCCAGATGTTACACAGTAGTGCCTGAACATGAGTTAGTCGAAATGGCCGCTGGGGGTTTGGATTATTCTATTCGAAAGAAATTAGATACTCAGTATTTGAGGGATATGGCTCAATTAGCCGACAGGGTTCGACAGGTCGAAAGACTAAAAGCTGAAAAAGCCAGAGTCTTTAAGAATAGTAAGAAAGAAAGGGTTTCCTATGTTGGGACTGAGGAAGTAGAAGAATATCCTGAATTCGAATTCGAAGAGGTCGAAGTCGACCTCGCTGAATTAAAACAGGCCCCACCTTACTCCTGCAAAATGTTAGTTCCCACGAAAGGGAAAGATATTGTTGAAAATGAGAAAAGTGACAAGTTTCCAAAGAAGGTTTACACCTTCGACGTCACTAAGTGTGACGAAATTTTTGACTTGCTTGTCAAGGATGGCCAACTAATTGTGCCATCAAATGTCAAAATACCTCCCTTGGATCAGAGGAAGAAAAGGGGATTTTGCAAATATCATAGTTTCCTAGGCCACAAGACCTCACAATGTTTTCTTTTCAGGGACTTGATTCAAAACGCGATCAAAGATGGCAGACTAAAGTTTGCTGACAAGGTGAAGATGAAAGTGGACGAAGATCCTTTGGACGTCGCAGACACCAACTACTCCGAGCCTGCATGCATTGGAGAGGTCAACATGGTGGAAACTGATCGAAGCGACGCCCTAACAGGAGAGAAGGACACTGGAGTCGAAAACTGGGTGATGGTCGAAGTCAGCGAGGAAGTCACTGAAGACATCCAGAATACGCCAGATACTTCGATTGTTGCACCTGTGGCTGTTGCAGGAGAAACCCAGGCTACTGAAGGCCAAGGAAATCAAAACGAAGGATTGACACAAGTCACTGAGGGCTTGAGGCTGGAATTGGAGAAAGTCCAAATTACGCAGCCAGTTCCCCTTCAGAAGGAAATATGGGACACTCTGGGGGAACCCAGTGGAAAGTTCGACTATCTGGTCAAATATTCTGCCCCAGAAAGTTCGAAGGTCCAGATCGAAGATATAAAGCCCACAGGATGGGGCGATGACGAAACTAAAGAGGGGGATGTGGAAATAAATATGGTGGATATGGAAGGACCCCGTTCTGAGATGGAGGAAGTGGAAAAATACTTAGAAAAAGAAAAGCACAAAATGGGGGATAATCACACTGGAGATGCTACTCTCAAAGACTATCTCATGACATGCCACAAAGGAGATCCAGGCATGTTATTGTGCCCTAGGTGCAGCATCCTCTGCAACCAAAGAATTGCTGCAAATTTCGAAAGGGTACAGAGGGCTCGAACTGGCAACAATTGGCGCCAGGATAACCAACTCTTTAGGTGCTATCCCAAGGCTGGAGAGAGTTTGTTGGAGTTTGTTTTTCACTGCTACAAAGGGACAACTAAGTGCTTGGTTTGCCCAAGGTGTTCTGCTGTGTATGACCAAAGCATGGCCAGGGCCTTCGAAACGATCCCCTTCGCCCCTTGCTGGAACCATCAAGAAACTGCCCAGATGGGCCCGCGTTTCGACAGCAGATACAAACAGCGAAGACCAGATAGCCCTCACCCCAAAGTTGCTCGAAGGGTGACTTTCAAACTCCCTGCCGAAGTACCAACCGATAGATGGCTGCAAGTCAGAAATGACAAAGGCAAAGACAAATGGAGGGGTGCTGAACGAAATGCACGCCATGCTGTGACATACAGGAGGCAATTCAACACACAAAAAAGGGAGGAAGTGAGATTAGAGAATTACAAAGGAAGGAACCCCATGACAAGATCCCAGTGGCGCAGACAGAAAAGGATTCGAAAGGCTGAGAGAGAAGTTGTGGCAAACAAGGGGGATACTTCAACGAAGATACAAGGTGAATCAAGCACCAACAAACCAAAAAATCAGACTGAAGAGAAACCTCCAGTCAATAGGAGGCTTTTTTCTGAAGACCAACGAGACGAACCAAAGGAATACACTCCAGGCCCGTAAGAGGACGAAGATATGATAACAGATAACTTCGAATCGGAGGGGGAGTCTTCATTCAACCTGAACTGTAACGTGGTGTTTGTGCTTCCCTGCGAATTTGGGCAGGAAACCGAAATCAATGAATATGAGGAGGAAGACACCACAGATTTAATGAAACATAGGCCCGTGTGCTACTACGTGATGGACAATGGGGCTGTTGAGGAACAAAATGCGTTCTTCGAACGTCCAGAGCCTGCAATGAAGAATCATCTCAAGCCACTTTTCATTCGGGCGAAAGTAGGTGTCCATGGTGTGAACAAAGTTCTAGTGGATGGGGGTGCTGCAGTCAACCTGATCCCCCATTTCATGCTAAAAAGGTTAGAGATCCGCGAAGGAGATATCAAGCCCCATAATATGGTTCTATCCAATTATGAGGGAAAAGTGGGCAAAACACTGGGGGTGGTCCAGTTGGAATTGACAATAGGCTCAAGTTGCAGGCCCACCATGTTTATGGTTATCGAAGCCAAGGCCAACTATAACCTACTGCTAGGAAGAGAGTGGATCCATGGCGTGGGGGCAGTTCCTTCGTCAATGCTTCAACGACTAGTTCTGTGGAGAGATGACGGAATCGTGGAAAACATCGAAGCAGACCAGAGTTACTTTATGTCAACTGTCAATTTAGTTGACAAAAGGGATTATGATAAAAATCTGGCAAAGATTGCTCCATGTGTTCCAAACGATGAGATAAATGAAACTAGAAACGCCCACTACTACATGACACTTCGTCATGATGGTCTTTACTGGGATAGAACAATAATCAGTGAAGAAGAGGAAGTTGAAGGTGCTATGCAAAAACGGCCAGCAGGCTGGGACTTCGACAACCTTAACCATGACTGAGTCTACCTTCTTCGAAAGGATTTCGGCCTATATGGCTGAGAATGAATCGAAAGCGGCCTTAGAGGCTGAAATAAATGAGTCAACTGTAAAGATGAATGAAGTTAGTGGGGGGGGGGGGGGGGGGTTCGAAATGCTCACCCATCAAAGAGTTAGAGATGGATCAAAGGTTGGATGCCATCTACGACAAAGAACCCTTAGGCTTCGAAAGGGACCCCATAAACTCAGGTGTCAAAATGTTGGCACAGGACCCGCTCGAAGAAGTCAACTTAGGGGATGAAAAAACGAAAAGAGTAACTTACGTAAGTGCTAAACTTAGCCCAGGCCTCAAGGAAAAAGTGATCAAAGTCCTTAAGGAAAACAAAGATTGTTTCGCATGGGATTATGATGAGATGCCTGGTTTAAAGAGGGAGTTGGTCGAACATAGGCTGCCAATCAAAGATGGCAAGAGGCCCATCAAACAAACTCCCAGAAGATTCGCACCAGCGGTTCTCACAAAAATTAAAACTGAGATCGAAAGGTTGCTGCGCTGCAAATTCATCAGAACAACAAGGTACGTTGAATGGTTAGCAAACATAGTACCTGTTATTAAGAAAAATGGTTCTTTAAGAATTTGCATAGATTTTAGGGATTTAAATACTGCAACCCCTAAGGATGAATATTCCATGCACGTGGCAGAAATGCTAGTAGATTCTGCTGCAGGATTCGAATACTTGAGCATGTTAGATGGATATTCTGGATATAACCAGATTTTCATTGCTGAAGAAGATGTTGCAAAAACAGCATTTCGTTGCCCAGGAGCCTTAGGCACCTACGAATGGGTGGTGATGCCTTTTGGTTTAAAAAATGCTGGGGCAACTTATCAAAGGGCGATGAATTCAATCTTTCATGACTTCATCGAAACCTTCATGTAGGTGTATATTGATGATATAGTCATCAAATCTATATCTGCAGAAGCACATTTGCATCATTTAAGCCAATCATTCGAACGAATGAGAAAACATGGCTTAAAAATGAATCCCTTGAAATGTGCATTTTTTGTGCAGGCTGGAGATTTTCTTGGTTTTTTGGTCCACAAGAAAGGAATTGAAATCAACCAGAACAAAACCAAAGCCATAATGGAGACGAAAGCACCTGCGTCAAAAAGGGAGTTGTAATCTCTACTAGGGAAAGTTAACTTCCTCAGAAGATTTATTTCGAACCTGAGTGGAAGGACCCAAGCTTTCTCTCCGTTACTTCGTCTGAAGCAAGGTCAGGCCTTCGAATGGAACGAAGCCTACCAGGAGGCGTTTGACAAAATAAAAGAATATCTTTCCCAGCCTCCTATTTTGTCTCCACCATCATGGGGGAAGCCCATGAGACTGTACATATCTGCTTCTGAAGTTAGCATAGGTAGTATGTTAGCACAAGAGGATAACAATGGCGTCGAAAGAGCCATATACTATTTAAGTAGAGTGCTAAATGATGCAGAGACCAGATATAGCAATTTAGAAAAGCTATGTCTCTGTTTATATTTCTCTTGTATGAAACTCAAGTATTATATAAAACCTGTTGATGTTTATGTTTCGTCTCACTTCGATGTCATTAAACATATGCTTTCAAAGCCAATAATGCATAGTAGAGTTGGAAAGTGGGCTCTGGCCTTAACAGAATATTCATTGACTTTCATGCCCTTAAAAGCTATGAAAGGTCAAGTGATTGCTGATTTCATTGTGGATCATTCGTTGGTTGAGCAGACAAGCATGAGTTACGTCGAAATGCAACCATGGAAATTATACTTTGATGGTTCAACCTACAGGAATGGAAGTGGTGTTGGAGTCCTTCTAATTTCTCCTGAAGGAATTCCAACAAAATTCAAGTATAAATTGGATGGTCCTCGTTGTTCGAACAACGAAGCTGAGTATGAAGCGCTCATTGTTGGACTTGAAGCTTTGTTGGAATTGGGGGCAACCAGAGTCAAAATTAAAGGAGACTCTGAATTAGTGGTCAAACAAATCACAAAAGAATACAAGTGCATAAAGGAAAATTTAATGGTATACTTCGTCATAGTCAATAGGCTATTAAGAAAGTTTGAATACATGGATATTCAACACATACCAAGGTTAGAAAACCAAGAAGCAAATGACTTAGCGCAGTTGGCTTCAGGTTATAGAGTATCTACCAAGAATCTTAAGGATTTGGTCGAAATAAGGGGAAGAGTTATGGCTACTAGATTCACACCATCGGATTTGGAAAGTATGAGATTGGGATATGCTGAGAAACGGGGATTCGAAATTCTAGCCATAAATACTTTGTCAGATACAGATTGGCGAAGTCCATTAAAGAGTTATTTAGCAGACCCAACTCTAAAGGTGGATAGAAAAACAAAATATAGAGCATTGTCATATCTCCTCATGGGGAACGAATTGTTCAAAAAGACCCAAGAAGGTGTATTATTGAAATGCCTAGGAGAAAGTGAGGCATATTTAGCATTGTCTGAAGTCCATAATGGGGCATGTGGGGCACACCAAGCAGGCCATAAAATGAAATGGTTGCTATTTCGATATGGTTTGTATTGGCCTAGCATGCTCAAAGATTGCATAGACTTTGCTAAAGGATGTGAGGAATGTCAGAAACATGCAGGAATTCAACACGCCCCTGCAAGTGAGTTGCATTCGATCATCAAACCATGGCCATTCAGAGGATGGGCATTGGATCTGATAGGGGAGATAAATCCTGCTTCGTCCAAAGGTCAGAAATATATCTTGGTAAGAGTAGATTATTTTACCAAATGGATCGAAGCCATACCTTTGGTAGTTGCTGATCAAGAGGCAATGCTCGAATTTATACAAAAACACATTATCTATAGGTTTGGATTGCCAGAAAGTATAACTACAGACCAAGGCTCTGTATTTACTGGTAGAAAGATGCAAGGATTTGCCCAAGAAATGGGGTTTAGATTGCTAACATCAACGCCATATTATGCTCAAGAAAACGGACAAGTCGAAGCAGCAAATAAAGTAATAATAGGATTAATCAAGAAGCATATTGGCAAGAAGCCAAGAAATTGGCATAAAACTCTGGACCAAGTGTTGTGGGCTTGTAGAACATCTCCTAAGGAAGCCACCAACACTACGCCTTTCCAACTTACATTCGGCCATGATGCAGTGTTACCAGTAGAAATTCATCTGCAATCAGTTCGAATCCAGAAACAAAACGAAATTCCAGCTGCATTATATTGGGAAATGATGATGAATGAATTAGTTGAGTTGGACGAAATTAGGTTACATGCGTTGGAAATTTTGATGAGGCAAAAAGAAAGAGTGGCCAGAACATACAATAAAAGGGTAAAGAAAAAAGTATTCGTTATTAATGACTTGGTTTGGAGAGTCATATTGCCTATGGATAAGAAGAACAAAGCGTTAGGTAAATGGTCACCTCATTGGGAAGGACCTTTTCGAATATTAAAAGTATTCTCAAACAATGCATACGAAGTCGAAGAACTCTTGGATGATAAACGTGTCCTAAAGGTTAATGGGAAATATTTAAAGAAATATAAGCCAAGCCTGCGGGAGATTCGAATAATAACAACGTAAACAAAATATTATAAAAAGCCAAGATGGCAAGATAGAATGCCAAAATGGCGTTGTTCGAATATTACATGTAAAAACCAAAGTTATGGTCAGATAGACATAAAAATCTAGAAATAAACATTATTTTTCAATCGATTAAAGGTGCTTCGAAATGTTTCAAGTCTCTGCTGAGCAAACCGCCTGGCACCTTCCAAGGTTGCCACTTCTCCTTTAAGTTGTTCTGCAGTCTCCTCTTCTGCAAGCCCCTGGTTGAGAAGCTCTTCGAATTGGTTACCTGCAGGATTAGTTTCGAAGGCTAGTTGTTGTTCCTTAGCCTCCTTAATTTTCTGCTGAAGTTCCAGAATCTGCCTTTCCCAAATAAGAATGGACTCAGCTCGAGCCTCATATTCAGTTTTCGCCTGCTTCAGATGCATAGCCTGATCCTCAGCTTCTTGAGAAAGCTTCGAAGCTTGTTCATAGGCGGCATCCATGGCAACGCGTTTCTCGTGAACCTTCTTGGCAGCAGATTCGTCTTGGAGAAGGTAGCCAGTTACGTTGTCCAGCAAATTCTGAAGATCAAACAAGAGAGTACTAACTGGCAAAGAGCAGTTGGAAAGATTAACCTTTGTGAGCAGCTCCTTCATAGTATAGCAAGCAGTACTATCTTGCTTAAGCACTTCGAAGATATCCACATTGAGAATAGTTCTCCTAATTTTGTTAAGAAGAACGACTCTTTCATCTGTGGGAAGAGGATAGCTGGTTGAACTTGTGCCAGCCCTAGCGAGTGGAACGTCCCTCTGAGCCAACTTTGCCTTCATATACCCAATGGGGTCATTTCGCCTCAGAAGAGCCAGTTCCTCGTCAGTCATTCGAGACGGAGAGGATTGGGGGAATTCCACGCGTAGGGGGACCACGTTTGCTTCAACCTCTAGGGTTTCGTTGATTGCGTCACCATCCCCTTCATTTGCTTCGTGCTCTTGGTCTTCTTCATCTTCGTCCAAATCTACCACTTCGATACCATCCCTTTCGCCACTATGTGCGTTAGACTCCGTCCCGGCAGTCGAACCATCATTGACATTTTCCTCGTCATTGGCGTTTTCCTCCTCAGATTCTTCGTCTGCAGATTCTTCGAATCCTTGCCCAGAGTCAGCTTTTTCTTCTTCAGTCTGGGTATCCTTTGGGTCCTCTTGAAGAGTTTCAAGGGGGGACTTTTGAAGAACCCTTTGTGAATCCTCTGCAGACGTTTGAAGTATTGTTTCGCTCACCTCTTTCAGAGGAATGGAGGTACCTTGGTCATCTGGCTGTTCAGAAGTTCCAGCCAAAACCGCCACATTGGAAGAACCTTTGTTTTGGACCAAATTGCTGGAATCTCCTTGAGGAGAGGAGTTAAGCGGAGCAGCAGCCCTGGACGGTGAGGTCGAAATGGTAGAAGTGGGATTCAAGATGTTCTGCAAGGAGCAGCAAAATGTTAAAGAAAACATTCATCAAGGTAATAAGAAGTTAAACGTTTTTAGAAGTAGTTCGATTTACCTGTGGGCCCTCAGAGGAGAGGTTACTAGCTATGCGTTCCAACTGTGGGTTGGAGGTCGAAGGTGGATTTTTGGATTTTGGTAAGGGAGCAGCATCCCTGGAGTCGAGTCCAGAGACACTAGTCGGAACAGTGCTTTTGGGTGTAGCTTTCTTTAGCTTCTTCTTCGAAGCAGTATTTGAGTTTCCTCCAGCAGTAGGATCTTCCCCAGTAGTGCTTGGTTTCCGCTTCTTGGGAGTAGTGGGAGGAAGCTTGTTGGTCTGAACGAATTTTAACGAAGTTAGATATAAAAAGCTTGAGTGAATTCGAAGCGTCAAAAAACTAAGTGATTACCGTTGGAATTGGGGCACTTGTCGTTGTTGGCGTGATTGTTGTTGTTGTAGTTGCAGCAGTAGTAGTTGTTTCGGGTGGATTAGCTTTTTCGGTAGTTTCGATGGAGGCTTGAGAGGCACTCCCTTCCTTCGATTTCGAGGCAGCGGTCTTTATCCTGATAGCTGAAATTCAAAACAATTAAAGCAAAGGTTAAAGATATGGAAAATAAAAGACATCTGGGATTTTTCCCAAGCATTCGCACCTGTGCCTTGATCAGATTTAATTGACATAGCAGAAAGGTCGTATCGAAGATGTCCTGGGAAATCATGAAGCCAGTATCGAGCCCATGTCACAGTCTCAGATGGCTTTGGTTTCCTTTGAAGATATTTGAACATCTCTTTGCAAGTAAACCACCATGGATATGGGGGAAACCAAGCCAGAGCCAGTTCTGAGGTAGGTAATCTGGGAAATTTAGGTGGATGCATTTCGAATGCCAACCTATACCTATCCTCAGGTGACAGCCCTGAAGGAAGTTTTAGCTTAGAAACTTTTTGTTTAAATTTTTCCTTCAAGGTCTCAGCTGCTTGATGCACAGTGGAGTCCAAGCGCGTGGGGTCGTAAGTAGTTTCAAAATAATTTTGAAAAGCTTTTATCTCTTTGGCATGAGTAAACATACCTTTCTTTGCTGGTACCTGCACATCGAAGGCATCAATTAGTTTCTGTCGAATTGTAAGTGTATCGAACATGCAAGTTTGATAAAACTTAATCCACCACTCCAGAAATCCTTTAGCCGCGAGATGGGTAGGTTCGAAGGCTATCAGCTCAAATTGGGCAAAGCCTTGATATTGTTCTTGCTGGATCTTGGCTTCCCTTGCCTTGAAAGTTCGACCAGATGTGATAGCGCTCTCAGTCTGGAACAAAGGTTCAGGAATCAGTTGGCATAAGCCAAACTGCCTCGAAACGAAGTTTGGTTGATAGGCAAAGAGGAGAATTTGATTCTTAGCTGGGTTTATCCTTGAAGAGATGAGTCTAGGAAGCAAAAAAGCTCTCCATACATCTTGGATCTCCTTGCTCTTGATGGCTTCTGAGAGAGCCATGGTGAACCAAGAAGGTCCATGAGCCCTCGAAGCGAAAGGCGCCATGCTCTCTTCGAACTTATGCCTTTTGGAGAGGATCATGATGTACTTCGAGAATTGAACCTTGAAGTCATCCTTGTCATCATTAGGAGTTAGTCTTCGAAGCCTAGTGCCTTCGACTATCCTGTCACTTATTTCCGAATCTTGCTCATCTATAGTGTTAGCGGTTGATAAAGAAGGTTCGAACATGGCGTTTAGCCATAATTGGAGTAACCAAAATGGGCCAGCTAATAGAATGTTTTTAGAGGTGTGGGATTTGAGACTCGAAACGGCTGACCTCAGGCTCTCATAGAGGTCAACTAAGAGTAATTCACTTAGGCACACTTTGCGATTTTCGTGTAAATCCCTAGCTAAAGGAATGAACCTACTAGCTACCTGCAGGGATCTACTGCAGAAAACGTACCTAGACAGCCACAGGGTTAAGAATGCAATGTGCTCTATGTCAGACACATTGTCCCCTTCAGCATGATAATGGCTGATAAATTTGGAAAAGCTGGCTAACTTGACTTCGAAGTCAATTATGCTGGAGTGCTCTTCATTGTCAGGAACATAAGTTTCTCCCACTGGCGACAGCCCAGTAATGGCCGCTATATCGAAGAAGGTTGGGGTAATCATTCCACCTGGGAGATGGAAAGTGTTGTAGGTACTATCCCAGAAATAAAGGGACGCGAACAGCAGAGGGTGGCTATAGGTGAATCCAGGTTTCGATAGCTTAATGAGGTTATAAATGCCTAATTCTTCCCATTGCTGGGATTTTGTGGCTTCTACTTTCGTGAACCAGTTTTGATAGGCAATATCAGAAGTAGGGCAAGATCTAAATGGCTTAAAATTGCTTTTTACATAATCCAAAATAAATGGGTCCTTGGGATGAACAGTTGGGGTTTCTGCGGTATTCGAACTAAGAGATTCTACTGCCCTAGGGGCATCCATTTTGTTGAATAAAGGTTTGAAGCTATAACATACGGGAAAAATTGTCCTGGTGTCCTTTAGTATTTCAAAAACTGTAAGAGGGCCATTTAAGGCTAACCTCTTACCAGCAACATGGGTAGGGATGAGTACCTGTGATGCGTACAGCATTTCTTTTTCTTTGGAAATCATTTGAGGAGCAAGAGCAGATTGGCCTTGAATGGTGACAATTTTACTCTCCATGGTTGCTCCTGTAGTCTTTCCCTTCTTCTTTGAGACTTTCTTGAGTTGGGAAGAGGTGGAGGAAGACATTTTTGTTGTTTGAGAGCTTAGATTGTTTATGAGAGAAGAAGAGTAAAAATCCAGAGTATGAAAGATTTAGAGTGTAAAAAGAAAAAGGAAGAGTAAATTAACGTTTTATAATGAGAAGATTAAACATCCACCGAGTAAAAGTATGATACGTGGAGATCATGGGTTGGTGTGATGAAGAGGTGGCGAGAAGGTGATATAGGTAATAGGCGTGATTTAAAAACAATCATTACTTATAACTGCTCCACGCTGTGAAGTGACTCTGGGCGGTTAAGGAACTCAAAAGGTGCTATGATTGATGTGACTGGAGTCAAAGGCATTAAATGTTATGATGATTCGAAAATCCTATCAAAATCTTGTATAAATGTTTAAAATAGGTATTTCTCAAAGAGATCGAAATACATATTTTAAAGGGGCAATTTGTTGGCTGAAGATTTTGATAATGTTAGCTAGAATTCAAAAGAGTTAAAAGTTCTGATCGAAATGGAATTGAACACCATATTTCGAAGTTGCAGAAGCAGTGTTTCGAATGAGTGTGTCAAAGCTTGAAGCTTCGAAAGGTGATCATGGGAAAATATCCAAAGGGGTCTTGAAACAACATCGAGGCTAGGTTTGGGAAGAGCGTTCGAAACGGAAGAACACTAAAGTATTTAAAATTCAAATGGAAGCGGGACTTTCAAAGTTTGAAAGTTTTGTGTTGGAGCATTTGGGGACACGTGGAAAGATGAAAGAAGCATTGTCTTGCATGTTAGAAACGTGGCATGATCCTATAGCGAGACCGTTAGGGTCGAATTAGTATAAATAGAAGTCTTAGTATTAGGATTTCAGGGTGTCATATCTGTTATACAAAATACTCAATAACATTCAAACTACCACATGGCAAGGGAAATGAATGCAAGAGAAATGTATGTATGATAGCACCATGTATTTCTAACTTAATGAAAGCCTTTTTACCATTTCCAGTACTTTCCTCTTTTCTTTTGTCGAACAACATTTGCAAGTTTCTTTATTTATTGTCTTTTCATTTCAAAGTCTTTTCCTCAAAGTTTTGCTCTTTAATGCTTTCTTTATATTTCGAGCACTTTATATTTCAGAGAACTGTTACGCTTTCAATACCTTTACTTCCAAGTATTGTTTTTCAAACGCATCCTTTTACTTAAAATTGCATTAAACGCTTTCTTCACATTTTAAACTTCTACATTCCAGAAACCTTTTATGTTAAATGTTTTGCAAATCGAAACCATTTACTTCATTTTTCATACAGTTTTATATGTCTCTTCAATCAGCATTACAATTAGCATTTATTCGTATAACTTAGTTTTCATATACATTTTGACCACATTTTTGAACTCTTAGAGAGAGGGATCGAAATAAACCAAACACTTGTACAATAGCAACCATGAATAATTGTTCGATTGTGAGAGTAACTTTAATATCCAAGGAGTCCTAGGATCAATCTAGTCGATCCTGTGAGTTACCAGAGAGATTGAATAGCGTTAACAAAGATTATTTGATAGTTTGGAAGACTAGCGGTTGTTTACCAGAAATCACTGGAAACACCAAGAAATTCACACGATGAATATCCAGCGAACAAAAACCCTCTCAATTACAAAATCACTTCAAGTAGGAAGACGCTTCTCCATAACAGATCTCCTATAAGCGAGGGGCACGACATGATCATTATCTAGCACACCTGGGGTAGTCCACTCAAGATTCCAAGAAATCTCTCAAGAAATGCTGAATATACCAAGGGCAAGTCTCCATCTGAATCACTTGGGGCATTGAACGCGAATTCCGACAAAGGGTTACGAACAATCAAACATTTATTGGCGTTACCATAAACACCTGCTACTAGGGGCAGTGACAGATCTCCCCCAAAATCCTGTTCATAAGATGATCCCTAGCCAGGGTTTCAATCTCTGAAGACGTCTCCCCAACAGACTGGTGACATGGTTTATTTCCCCAATAAACTACAGATTCCCCAACATGTAGCCTGTTGGTTCCTTTTGCCTTCATATCCCCGAGGGGGAGAAACTTCTAGTTGCCACCTCAAAGATTCCCCAGCAAAAGCCATTTAGCTTCTCAGGATTTCCCAGTAGGATTTCATAAAGCCTACAAGTAATATACGACGTTTCTCTTCCCCAGCAGAGTTTATTTCTTTGATTATGGAAACCCATCCATCAACACTTCAACTTCAAATGAATACTTACACTCCTCATTCCCAGCGGTAGTCAGGGATTTATTTTCCCCAATCCGACAACACTGCAGCAGAACAACTTGCATGTGTATACATCACATCCAGGCATCATGAGAATTAATGGATCAAATGCATATATCACAATCTCATTGAACTATACATTTCATACATCATAGCATTACATACAACTAACTCTTCACCTTTTTCAGGAAAGATCAAACCACAAAAAGTTATTGCCAATAAGACTGGGCAAATGTCTATGAACAAATCAATTGTAGATTCCCGAATCGAGACGGGTGACTATCTATATGACATATAATTCCTCTAAACCTCTGTTGGTCCAGTTTAAATCTCTCAACAATTTATCCTGATTCTTTCTCGTAGACGTCTCCTTTGGTTCAGATAAGTCGCTCCAAGATTTATTCTGATTCTTCTCCAGACCTCTGCTGGTTCAGTTTAAATCTCTCAACAGTTTATCCTGATTCTTTCTCGCAGACATCTCCCATGGTTCAGATAAGTCGCTCTAACATTTATTCTGATTCTTCTCCATACTTCTGTTGGCTCAATTTAAATCTCTCAACGGTTTATCCTGATTCTTTCTCGCAGACATCTCCCCTGGTTCAGATAAGTCGCTCCAAGATTTATTCTGATTCTTTTCCAGACTCCTGCTGGTTCAGTTTAAATCTCTCAATGATTTATCCTGATTCTTTCTCGAAGACATCTCTCCTGGTTCAGATAAGTCGCTCCAAGATTTATTCTGATTCTTCTCCAGATTTCTGTTGGTTCAGTTTAAATCTCTCAACGATTTATCCTGATTCTTTCCCGCAGACATCTCCCCTAGTTCAGATAAGTCGCTCCAAGATTTATTCTGATTCTTCTCCATACTTCTACTGGTTTAGTTTAAATCTCTCAACGGTTTATCCTGATTCTTTCCCGCCGACATCTCCCCTGGTTCAGATAAGTCGCTCCAATATGTATTCTGATTCTTCTCCAGACTTCTGCTGGTTTAGTTTAAATATCTCAACGGTTAATCTTGATTCTTTCCTGCAGACACCTCCTCTGGTTCAGATAATCGCTCCAAGATTTATTCTGATCCTTTTCCAGACCCCTGCTGGTTCAGTTTAAATCTCTTAACGGTTTATCTTGATACATTCCTCAGTCACCCTGGATGGCATCTATAAGCCCATCTCCAACAATCATCCATCATCTCTCCAAATGGAATCTTTAAGCCTATTCCATATACAGTCAACTAACACATCTTTGAGTGCAAATTTCTGGGCACTCTAGTGTTCAATCATCTTCCACCTTCAAGTCACGAATGGAGGACTCGCCACTCTAACTCTTCAGGTTTAAGAAGATTGAACAGGGGAAGTTGTTGTACCCCGAAATTTGCCCTCTCATTTCTCAAGAATATTCTCACAAGATCCTCCATGACATCAAGTTTACAACATTGATACATCAATTTAGGCTTGGAATTGGCATAAGGGCAAAATGGTCATTTGCACACTGAAAAAGTCAAACTTTGACTTTTGGATCAGAAAATCAAGTTTCAAGAATCATATTTCATTAAGACATGTTGGAATATGAAGTTTGAAAATCAAAAATCAAAACTACTTTGGAAAATTCAAAATTCTAAATACTTAGAAATTTTTCTAAGTGTTAAGAAGAATGATCATATCAGAACTTCTGGGCCGATTTTCACCATGATGCAAGCTGATTCTGGAAGAACTTCTAACACAAGAGTTATAGTTCTCAATAAGACCTAAAATATTGCAGAACATAACTTCTTCTAGAAATGCTGGGATTTCATGTTATACATCTTCAAAGGCACGCCCCTGAAACTTAGACATTTAGTGGATTCTAAACCTTTCCAAAACAGGTTTTAGTTAGAACTTCTGGGCCAATTTTTCATGTAGGTCCAGTCAAAATTTGTAAGAGCAATTAAAAGAGGGTTCCAAAAGCGTGCCATAAGATTTCTGGAAAGTATGGGAACTCACTCAGAACATGCTGGAGCCAAGAGATTCAAAGATCAGAAGTTGGATGTTTACTCTAAGTTACGCTGAAGTCAAACTTCTGATCCAGAATTAAGATATAATGCATAATCTCATATTGCAGGATTTCTAGTTTGATAAATCTCATCATTATTTAATGCTCACAATCACTTTTGAGTGTTTATCCAAAGGATTTCCCCACGTGTGGCATAAAAGTACATTGTTGTCCTTGAAAAAGTAAACTTTTTCACAAGAGTATGTTAGGCCCATGCTTTGCTTTTGCTTCTGAGGGTAATTTTCCTTAATTCATGCTTACAAATCCAACTTAGGCACGGCTAAAAGTTGCTAGCCACCATACTTGTTTAACTTGCTTCAAGAACAAGTCAGCGCCCTAGCATGATGACTGTACCATTGATCTCTCCAAACTACAAATTTCTTTCCTATAAATTGAAATTCATTGGCAACTGTAAAGAGGTCGAAAATGTGAAAAGGAAAAGCCTTGAACCCCTCCTAAAATTCCAAGAATTCGAAACTTCAAACACAAAATACAAAACCTGTTAGCTTTTGATTCTTGCATTCAAACTCCATTTTTCCTCAAGTGTTTCTTGACCAAACCATCCATACAGCTTCTGATATATATTCAGGAACAGTCCTAAATTCTGTCTTCAGGCTATAACTCATTCTCCATCAAATATCCACCTCAGAAAGTCAGAACTTTGCTTCTTAGCTGTTCCAGAATTTTCCAGCCGTTCATAGCCCAAGTTAAAAGTTGTTTCAGCTTTCTGAGCACGTGAGGAAGCTGATCAGAACATCACAAGCAGTCAGAACCAGGCTCCAGCTCACAGAACATTTTACAGCTGCAAGGTAAGCTTTTGCTGACTCTCATCATATTAATTAGGCATTGTTAGATTTGCATGTTCAAAAATACAATGTAGACATCCTGATTCTGATGCTGTGCATATTATGAGGATTCATGTATTCTTTGCCCAAGTAGGGAGAATATCAGTTCAAAGCTTCTTAAGGAAATTAGGATTAGCAGATACATGTTTGTTTCAGATTTACAGTCCAAATATTTTTACGTTTCTGAAGCATGATGAAACCTGCCATAACTACTATGTGCGTATTTTTCTCTTTTGTTGAGAAATGACTAAGTTGCATATGCTCTGACTAGCATGGAGAAGGAGATGAATTTCATTATCAGAGTTTACTTTGTGATGCATGTTTATGCCTTTGCTTCTAATACTGGATGTATGGCCACCCCAGTGGTAGAAAAGGCACGCATAAGACATTAGTGTTAAAGGTCCTGAGTTCTAGTCCCATAAACACCTTTTTATGTTTATCCCCTGGCATTTTTCCCATCATGGGCCAAAACTTCTAGACATCCTCACCCAACAACATTATCACCTCACCCTCTCAAACAACTAGAACTTCTGACTAGCCAGTGACACTAGAACTTCTAGGTTCCCTACTACATCAGAACTTCCAAACTCTCTCAACAACCAGAAACTCTTGACTTTCTAATAAAGTTAGCATTTCTAGGTTGCTAGCGGCATCAGAACTTCTAAAATCTCCTTTGTTCCCAGCGGACCCAGAACTTCTGACCTTCCATATTTCTGCTAACATGTTATTTCTGTTTTTTGCAGCACGCCAGAGTCAGAACTTCTGATCCCTTTTATTTCAGCAATGCGCTGATTTTGTTTTCTTTCTCCTTACTATTATTACCATCACTTTTATTTTCATTAAATCAAAAACACCAAAAATATTTCATATTCACATGTTTTATTTTATTTCTTTTAGCATAAAAAGATCAAAATATTTTCTTAAACAAACTTATTTCTTCACTTAAACAAAACAAGTTCATTTTACATTTCTTGCACATTATTTCAATATGGTTGTAATAGATAATTATGACTTTAATTTCTTGCAATCCCCATGTGTAAATTTGTACACCCCATCCTCTAATGATGTAATAGTGTAGGACTTTACTTTTCCGTACTTTTATTGCTTTCATATATTGTTAGTAATTAAGGTGTATATGGAAAGACATAAAAACAACAAGTAGACAACCCAAAAATCAAAGATCAAATGCATGCAATCAAACACACTTTCACACTCGCACCTATAGGGTGATCTCACTTGTTGCCTCGGAAAAAATAGTCATGTCCCTCGAATATGGACGTTTTAACAAAGACCCTCGATAAAAGATCGTAGTCCCTCGATGACCCTCAATATTGCCTTCGGTAAACGATCTAGTCCCTAAAACGATATTGCTAAAAATGTCCCATAGGTTGCCTTCTATGACTATACAAAACGTCCCACGCCCGTCCCTTCACATCCAACGATGGGGATTCTTACTAAAACAATGGTAAGATAGTGACATCTAAAGGAGGAAGAAAAGAACATCTAAGACCTTTTGAGTAGGTAGATTGCTCCTAGTTGCTCGCTTGCTCACAATAAAAACATTTTTTACACCAACACTCTCATTTTGAAACATTTTCAAAAGATAAAGCTTTTTGTACACATTCTTATAGAAACGAGAATCATTACAAAGACACTTTTCAAAATCACTTTAAAAAACACATTCCACAAACACCTCTTTGAACTATTTTCATAAACAACACTTTGTACGCGTTCTTATAGAAACGAAAACCATTACAAAGACGTTTTCAAAATACTTTCAAAACTCACACCACAAGCACATTCAAACAAAAGCAAGTTAATCTAGCAAGCAACTAAGAGTCAGTAAATAACTACGGATGAAAAGGGTGCTAATACCTTCCCTTTTCATAATCTACCCCCCCCCCCCCCCCCCCCCCCCCGAACTCAGAAAACATCTTTAAAGGTCTTTCCTGTTCTTTTCAGCCTTTCCTTTTTGGATAAAAGAAAAGTCGGTGGCGACTCTTGCTATCCGCAACAATTGCAATCAAACGCAAAATACCAAGTCAGTTCTCCCACCGCATTACAGTCTAACAAAGCTAAAAGCATCTTTTATGGCTTATAATATAACTACGTTGACATACATCTTATCAAAATATTTGTATTCATTAGTGGTGGACAAATTTGAACCGTCCGATCGAAACCGACCATCACATTATCTTTTTTATACAAATGGATTGAGTCGGATTGAGTGTCGGGTTGATCCGGCTACTTAATTTGGATTGTATATGATTGTTCAGTCGGACTCAGATGATTATTTTAGATCCGTAGAAAACCAAACTCGACCGAACTTAACTAATATTTGTTTTTTATATTTTTTATTACTTATAGAATCGAACCATTATAAAATTGAGGTTCATAATATTATCAAGTTATTATCTTTTTTATAATTTAATGGTGGCATTGTATACTCACAAAAGTATAAGATATATAATATAAAATTTTGAATGTTATTCAGTGTCAAAAATATTTTTTTAGTGTTATTTAATTTATTGTTTAAAATATGATAATGAACAAAATAATATCAAATGATATTTGAAATGTTATTACGTGATAATAACGTTTTTTCAATAATAAAAAATAGTTTTTCTTTGAGTTATTCTAAAATTTTGTTAGTTTTAAAAAAAAATTAAAAGATGAATATTTTTTAATTTTATAAAAGATGAGTCATTTTTATTAATTTATCTCAATACATATAAAACGGACAAAACTCACTCAATTTATCCGACAAGTCGATTAAATTGAATTCACCAAAAATTAAAATTTTATTAGTCAAAATTGGACCTTAATAATGAAATCGCAGTTTGCGTCGAATTTATATTTTTTTGCTCTATTTCGACTCAAACTAACTACTCGTAATTTTCGCATTGATCTTACCCTTTCTCAACAAGCTTGACTTTCTTTCATTATGTTTGTTATGAAAGACCTATTTAATTCTTATCACTAATTTAGATTTCGATCAAGGCTTTAATAGAATTAGTTGAGCGGATGTCATTCCTTTAAATTCATTATCTCAAAATTTGAATCATTCATTTCTATTTAAAAAATAAATTTAAATATATTTTTGGTCTCTTTATATTAATTTTTCTAACATTTTAGTCCTTGTGAATTTTTTATAATCTCATATCATTTATCAGATTTTTAAATGACATGACACCTTAAAATATGTCTAGTCACTTGCCACATCATTAAAATTAATTTATTAGTTTGAAATGCTTGTAAGTCTATACAAAATATCATTCTGCTAAATATCAGATTATGGAGCATTCATGGAGAAATTTATTTTGCTTGCATCTTTAAACCCCACATCAAATTGTAAAGTAAAATATTTAATGTTTATATAAGACTCTTGCACTTGCTTTAATTAAATATTAGAGACGGGATGCTCTTGTAAAGAAGTTGGACATTATGCTCATATAAAATTTTTAGAATATTTAATTTTTAAATAAATAAATAAATATGAATATAATAAAATAATTAAAATTATTAAAAACATTTAATTATTAAAAAATATTAAAGAAAATAAATATTAAATTACAAATTATTAAATCACAATTTAAAAATAAGGGGACTAAAATGTTAGAAAAATCAATACAGAGGAATCAAAGTGTATGGATACCCATAGCTTTAGTGCAAATTGATTTAAATTTTAAATTTATTTTAAAATAAAATAATTATACTTCTACCTCATAATTATATTATTTAAATAATTACACATGTCACAGCAACATTCTTCTAACCTGCATTGTGTATACGAATTACGACGTTTTTAGAACAACTAAGATACAGATATCTTAGTATATTTTTTTAAAACATAACTAAAAAGTAAAAAATAATTATATTATTTAAATAATAAAATATTAAAATTAAAAAATTTGTTTAAGAAAAGTTAATATCTTTGTGATAATATAAATAAATTACATTTAAAAATTATCAATAAATTATAAAATTATCAGTGAATATTAATTTTTTTTTCAATATCATTAAAAAAACCGATTTCTAGTTCAGGTTCATCGAGAGAAAGACTAATGACTTCAAGAATATCAACTCTATTAAATAGATCTTATTTATTTCCACCAATATATCATATTTTTGTTGTTCTTTCATTATAAACCTTACTCTTTCTCGAGAGAAGATCGAGATTCGTATGAATAAAAATTAAATTCTCGACCTCACAGGTTCCAACTTATATTCTTCTCGGAGAATATCCAAGATGAATATAAACAAAATACCATTGCCTACCTCGACATTCAAGTATGCTTACACATCATAGTTATTTAAATACAATCTTAATGATGAATTCAAAAAAGGTAATAGTAACTGTCTGGAATTTACACAAGTTCAACAACTTTATAAATATGGTGTGAATCCCCATATAGATCATTCAATTTCCAACTCATGCATCACTATCGTTTCAGGTTCTAGATAAATTTGGCATTAAAGTGTCTTTGACAGTTCATCTTGTTTGTTTGGATAAGGAGTATTCTGAGAGCGAATTGAAGTTCACATGGACATGAAAATCACCATCTCCGATAATCAAGAACAATGAAGGAAAAAGATGAGGCACACTAATGTTAAAGTTGAGTATAATAATAGTCATCTTCAAATGTTGATCACATACCCTTCAAAATTTCATATATTTTTCTTTGAAATCCTAAACATCTTTGGAATGAGTGGATCCAAAATTTTCGAATAAAAAAAAAAAGTGCAATATAAGAATTATATAAACTTAATTTTCTATTTAAGAGAAATCATGAAAATGTGGATCACATACACTATCCAAACAACATTATCAAGTTCAAATTCAATGAAACCATAAAACCACCAAATACAAATGAAATCCTATTAAACAACGCACACCTAAACAATAGCGTGATAAATACGCAAACTAGTAGATGAAGAATCCCTTCAACAATATCTCATCTTTATTGCACAAATGAACTCTAGTAGTTTATATTATATTCTCCATAAGAAATTCCTTATCTTGCTCCAACTTTCCCATAGCCTCAGGCTCCAATGTTAGTTCTACATCAATGCTTCTTCCTCCACTCTTCCCTGGATACAAATATATCATTCCATTAAACTTGTTATTAGTTCCACTTCTCACATTCTCTGGCCTCCCCCATCCGAAATCAATGTCATAAACCTTAAACCTTGGTGAACTTCCTACAGCCACACAATTGATTCCAGCATCTTTGAATTCAAATATCTTGGGTGAACTCTCCCACTCTTTGTTACGTCCATCGATAGCTTTAGCGTCATGCGCTTCGATTGCCTTTTGGATCAAGGATGCACCGAATTGTGGCGGGTGGGCCGATAAAAGTCCCGCGGCCGTGACCGTGAATATGGCTTGAATTAGGTTCCCGAAGTAGGCCTCCGGCATTGGTGGATCCACTCGTTTTCTACAATCCACGAAGACGGTGAAAACCGTGTAGTCTTCGGGTTTTAGGTCACGTGCAAGAGTCACATGGCGCCAAATATGAGTGGAGAGAGCTTGGAATGTTGAGAATGGTTTTGAACCATCGCTTCGAAGAGTTTGATTGACTGTTGACTTAATCTTATCAATAGCCACTTCAGAAAATTTAAAGATCTTTTCTCTTAATATAGGCTCAGACTTTACCCCACCATTAACTAATGGTGCAGGGCTTTCGTTCTCTGACTTTGCCTCACCATTAGTCAATGGTGGTAGAGCTTTGGGCTCAGGTAGAGAGAGATCAAGCTTCACGCGAGTGTTTCGGGCCTTGGTCCGGTCCAAAAATGGTTGGGCTGTTGTGGAGGGTGTAACGCTGCATATCTCGGCCCATGAAGTCATGAAGTGCCATGTGGAAGTTCCATCAAGGACCGCATGGTTAAAAGCCAAGCCCATGGCGAGCCCATCTTTCAGCTTTGTCAACTGTTAAAAATCAAAATGGCAATGATGTTATTTCATTTTTCCTATTTAATGAAACTATTTTATTAACAACTATAGGTAAAAATAAAATAAAAACGGGACATAGAAAAACAGAAGAAAAATTTTTATTTGTGAAAGTTATTTACATATGGGAAGTGGAGTCTAGTATATGGGCCATGCTACAATCAGCCATCAAATTTGCACAAAAATATCAAAACTTTATCTTATCTTTTTTTATTGGTTGAGATTTATAAGTCATTTATGAATTACAGCTGGATTTGATTAGAACATTTTTATGTACAAGAACTAAAATTGACCACTAATTGATTTTTTTTTCTCGATAATCTAGGTTAATTGTTAGTAGTCACTAAATTGTGACATTTAATTTATTTATTTAAGAAAAGTGAAAATTTAGTCACTAAGTAACTTAATCAAGGGTAGTTTGGCAAAAAGTTATCATTAACAAATTTTTACTCTAATTGTTATTTAATCCGTTTCAAAGAAAAAATTTACATGCATTTCTTCTTAACTAACCTTTTAAATGATTTTCTTTTGTCTTAGTAATAAGACAAAGGAAAACATAACGAATAACAAAATCGATGTATTTTTAGAAGTTTTATGTGAAATGTGACCATACAAAAACCTCATCTAAGTTAGATCTCATAAAAAAACATTGAATCAACAAAAATAACCATATTTTAACAAAAAAAAAAAACTGAATTACCTGAACAGCCAACAAAGGTCTATGCATGCCTTCCAAATTACAGATTCCACCATAAGGAATCAATTCCTTCAAGCTAGCATTACTTTCAGCAACGGTTAGATCTTGGACACTAACCTCATTAGCAACGGTTTCAACAACTTCAACACCAACCATATCATCATCATATTCAACCAAGAAAACACCCTCTTCATCTTTTCCTATTTTACCAGCAAGTTGATGAAACTCCTTCAAAACAACACCAAGCCCATTTTTCAGCTTCTCAACATTCTCTTCAAAGTTACCTCCTTTGTAAAAAATCAGTTTTTGGTTATAGTAAAAAGCCAAGTAAGGTAGGTCAAATGTGACCAATTGATACTCTTTTTTTCCTATTTTTTCATCTGGTTTCACATAGCTTTTGCTAGTGATTTTCAGATTTAGAGACCCTTCTTTCTTTGCTACTTCACTTGACATTTTGGTGGAGAGAAAGTTTGAAATAATGCTTTTTTTTTCTTCTTGGAACTTGTTTGGTTTGTGTGTGGGATTAGAGTTTTGAGGACTCTTATAGACAAGTGTTGTAGGTATGCATTTAAGGAATTCATGGAAGCGGTTGTGACCAATTAATAGCCCTTACTATGTTAGTTTGGTTGGAGGTAATTATAGATGCGGCAATTGTTTGGTCAAAATAACTAAGACTTTGGCTTAGTTAGAAAATATTGCTAAGTTCATAACATGGGGAGAATTTACAGAAGTACTCTTTAGTGCAAAGAACATTAACCGATTTAGAACTTTTCATTTTGGAATTTAATGTGGTTATGCTACAAATTTCAGCATTAAAATCTTCGGGTATACTCCCTCCTTTCTCATATAGAAAGAAAGAAAAAACTTAATATATTTTTTTTCTTCTCATATATAGTCATTTTATAAGAATTTTTTTAGGTACAATGAATCGATAATGTACCTGGACAGTATGTAAATCAAATTACATCGGCTATTTAATAAATTAAAAAATATTTTTTATAAATAGGACAGTAAAAAATTCTATTTAAATTGAGAAAAAAATGATCCCAATTTGAAAAATGGCCTATGTGTATTTCACATAATTAACATCTATAAGTACAATATAATTTATGTCCTTAAGATTATAAATTTAAAATCCAGAATCACAAACCCATAAAGTTTAAACACACATAAGTCATCTATTTCTTATCTAATTTTTTATCAACTTCTCATTTTATCCAACTCTTTCACTTTTCCCATTAATTTTATAACACAACATTGGCATTCACAACCATGTTAGCAAGCACCACCAAAGCCAAACTCTGAGTAATCTCCACTTCATTAGCTTTATTTATCGTAGATGCTACTTATTATACTCCAAAATTTATTCTCTCA
The DNA here is from genome assembly GCA_948472305.1 of Vicia faba. NCBI lineage: Eukaryota > Viridiplantae > Streptophyta > Magnoliopsida > Fabales > Fabaceae > Vicia > Vicia faba. The sequence continues at coordinate 735,724,165 of OX451735.1, read as the reverse complement.
TTTTTTTCAAAACATTTTCACAAAGGTCTCAAATACTCAAAGCTATTAAAGAGTTGATTGATCAAACCTCCTCCTAAGCAAGAGTCTACAACTAGGATTTTTGTGCTTCTCAAAGAAGATTGGGTTGCAAGGGTCTCAAATGACTTTCAAGGTTTATCATGGGTCCTCAATAATGCTCATGTCAAGCTTCAAGTCTTGCACCACATGTTTGCTCAGTCAATGACTCAGAAGATTTAAAGTGAACTGTATTAGGTAAAAAGTCAACTATGGTCAACATATAGTCAAACTTCAAGATTTTTTTGCTAATATCAATATTTTGAGGTGATATTCATCATTTGATCAAGGGTTGATCACGATTCCTCAAGGAAAGCCCTCAAATCATCAAAGATAAAAAATTACCAAATTAGGATTTTGATTGAAGATGACTGACTAATCATTGACTTTTGGCCTAGTGCATGATCTAATGGCTTAAAGCATGATCTCAAGGGCTCAAATATAACATCTTGACCTAATTACATGACTCAAGACATTTCCAAAGATACAAGTGATTGATAGTTGAAGAATTGAATCAATTGATAAAAAGTCAATAGTCATACAAAAGTCAAACTTTGACTTTTTGGTCAACATTGGAATTCAAAAATCAAGAATCGTCAAAATATTCAAAATTATCAAGTTTGATCATCAAGAATCAACAAAGTCAATAAAATCAAGAAAAAAGTCAACAAAAGTCAAAAGTTGAAAATTTTTCCAACACTTAGAAAAATTTCTAAGTGTTTTGTTCTTAACAAAGTCACTACTTTATGACCATTTTTCACTAAGATCCAAATTGATTCAGCAAAAACTTTCAACAAAAATGTTGTAGGGAATGAAAAGTTCTACAACTTTGTTAATGAGAGTTGATCTCCAAAAAATGCTCAAATAAAGAGATATAAGAATGTGAAATTCTGCCAACACTTAGAGAAATTTATCAAACAATTTTGACATCAAAAAGTGACCAACTTCATGGCCATTTTTTCACCAAGATCCCAATTGATTCAACAAAAGTGTTCAACATGAAAGTTGTAGACAATGTTTCAAGCTTTCAAAAATGTCCAAGAGCATAAATTTCTCATACTTGAGCTAGGAGATTCGAAGAAAAGAAGTTGGTCATTCAAACTTCAATCTTAAGTCATTTTTTGATGACCTTATGCCAAAACTCCAACCAAAGCTACAAGATATCTCTTTTCAGGCTATGTTATCTTTAAATCTCTCCATAATTAAGTAATTACACAGGCCCTAAGTGTATTACACAAAGATTTAAAGCTTTGTCCAAGTCTTGGTGCCATTTTTGGATGAATTTGCATAAAGTCACTTTGCCTCTTTGATAAAGCAAGATTTATGTCAACAACTCCTCACTTAAGCTTGTAACTTTCTCCTAATCAGATCACACAAAATCTCAATATCAAAATCAACTTCTAGAGGTTAGAAAAAGCATGGCAAATCCCTTGAATCACTCCCTTGCTTCATCATGAAGCAACATGCTTTTTTGTGCATTTTCAAACCAAATGACAAAACCATACTCCCATATGAATAGAGCTTGATTTCTGCAAGTTAAAGGGACCATTTGTAACCTCTATAAATACCTCTCCATGTCACATAACTCAATACACGAAAATTTTCTTAAAAAACACCATTGTAGAAAGTTCTTCAAGCCTCAAACTTCCATTTCTCATTTTACTTGTGCATTTTCCATTGTTATCATTTACAAAGTTTCTAGAACTCATTTAGAAGTTATTCAAACCATAAAATCCAAATTTACACCATGCCATTATGACCCTCTCACTCAAAAAACAGTCGCTTGCATATTGACTTGGTTGAATCGTTTCAACAAGTTTTAAAGCAAAGTAAGGATTGAAATAGTTTCAGTGAAGTCCCAACAAGCTCATAGAATCATCACATTGCACCTGGAAGCCGTAGAATAAGCTTTGGACTTTCTCCAAAAGGGTAAATTCTGACCTCTTTCGAAAACCATCATTCATACATCATTAGTGTTTAATTTTTGAAGCAAAAATGTAGCTTTTAATGTGTTAAGTGTGAGCCCTAAGCTAATTGCCTTCAATTTTGTTTGTACTATGAGTTTGGTGCTTCTGAACCTTTTTTTTGGTTATGTGGTTTTTGAACAAATTCATAATATTCTTTGAGCGTTAGTTAAAATAAATGGTATCATTCAAATCGTGGCTAAAATTCAAGTAACTTTGCTGTTTACACTTTTTGAAATGGTTGAGAAATGAAGCTTTTACAATATTTGAAAATGATGTTGATGTTGCTGGCGCGAGAAATAAGATGAAGTTCATCTTCAAATTTTTGAAAACTTAGTTTATTTTATATTTAATGATGGTTGTGTTTTAAACGGATGAAACAGCCGTCCCAACGGTAGGAGGAAGCGTGCAAAGACTTTGGTGTGCCAGGGCAGGGGTTCGATCCCTGCTTCTGGCATTTTATTTTCTAACATTTTCCTTGCAGATCCCATACAAGCAATCCCAACGTGCGCATGATGTACCTCAACTCCATACCATAAAATCTCAACTGATCTTGATCCAGTGGTCCGAAGTCAGCACGCCATGATGCACCTCCTGAAAGCCACCATAGGGGATCACACAACATAGTTCCAGGCCTCCTTGAAATGGGCTTGAAAAATTCAAATTCATACTCCCAATTTCCTTTTGCAATATCAGGCCTTTTTAATTTCTTTTTCCTTTGTTTTGTTTTAATTAATTATTTCTTTTTTAATTATTTTTTTTATAAAATCAGAAGAAAAAAAAATCATAAAATCATAAAAAAATTTAGATCTAGGTTTTTAATTAATTAATTTAATTTTTGATAATTAAAATTAATCTAACTTAATCATATTTTGCTTTTATTTATTAATTAACTAATAAATTAATTAGAATTAGGGTTTACTTATTATTTCACACTTCAAAATATTTTTTTTAACACAAAAACATCAAAAATATTTTCTTACACCCTTAGAAATATTTTAGGTTTTTTTTAAACCATTTTTTCCCTTTTCAATCTCCGCGTGCTCAGTTACTTTTTCGTATTATTTCCCAATATTGTAATTGTTTGAGAGTTTGTAATAGATAATTAGGGTTTATTGCTTTCCTCTCCAGTTTATGGTTTATACTCCCTATCCCTGAAGCGATGTAATAGTGTAGATTATTTCCTGCATTTTTATTTTTCGCATTTAGATATATTTAACTGGTAGATTAATTAGGCGTGCATGACAAGGCGTAAAAAACCAACGTTAGATAACCTAATCTTAAGACTAATAACTGAAACATAACACACTTCACACACACGCACCTCCAGGGTACCCTCACTTGTTGCCTCGGATTTAAACAATCATGTCCCTCGAACGTGAGACACTTTTGCAAAGACCCTCGGTTAAAAGATTGTAGTCCCTCGACGACCCTTCGTTGCTGCTTTCAGTAAACGACTTAGTCCCTTACAAAAATTGCTAAAGTGTCCTACAAGTTACCTTCTATGACTGTACGATGACCCACGTCTGTCCCTCACATCCAATGATAGGTCTTCCTACTAACTAATGGTAGGGTAGCACTATTTAAAGGTGGAGGAAAAGAACAACAATTTTTTTAAGTAGGTAGAACGCTCGTAGTCACTTGCTCACAAAAGTTTCAAAACAAAACATCTTTTCACAAAAACAACACTTTCTTTCAATAAATATTTTCAAAAAAACAAATATTTTGTATACATTCTCAACGATACGAGAATCATTAAAAAATTGCCGCACTTAGGAATTTTAAAAATATTTTCAAACATACACAAGCACAAAGCATTTCTAAAAAGTGAGCTAGCGATTAAGAGCCTGTAGAAAACTACGGATGAAAAGGGTGCAAACGCCTTCCCTTTTCATAACCTACCCCCCTTACTCAGAAAATTCCCAAAAGGTCTTTCCTATTCTTTTCACCCTTTCCTTTATTGGATAAAAGAAAAGTCGGTGGCAACTCTTGCTATATGCAACATTTACGATAAAATGCAAAACCCAAAAGTCAGTTCTCCCACCGTATTACAGAACTGGAGACTCTACTGGGGACAAAATCAAAAGTGGAGTTACCTTTAGAGATAGTTCACCATTATTGATTTACTTGCTTGCTTTGTATGCTTTATATTTCGGGATATGCTTGGGTTTATTTTTGTATATATCTTATACCCAGATCTGAGGGCATTTTAGGTAAGTAGCAATAGATCGTGAAAACTGTATGGCGTAGACTGATATGGTTGAAATGATGGCTACATTAGTGCGACATATTGGTTGGTGTCGGTGTCCCTTGAGTCAGTCAAGGAGAATGCTGGGTTTCCACATGGTGCCATAAGCATTAACTAACCTTAGAACCTTAGTTGACACAACTTAGCCATTAGAAAGTAGTGAGATGGCCGACTTTAGTGCAGATTGAAGTTGGTTGATACTCGATGCTGCACTCATTGAGATTGGACTCTCGAGACATTTCGGTCTCAATTCAGATGCTTAAGCTGAAATAATGCCTGCGATAAAAATCAGTGATATGAGATTCCTAGAACCCGATTACTTCTTTTAGGACAGGTTGCACCAACTAAACTCAAGAGGCTACTCACCTATAAACTCCATGCAAGCCTGAACCTAAGGCCTGGTGTATCTTGTTTGTGTTTGATTAAATTTGTGTAAACATGACATCATGACATCATGATATCATTACACATGTCATTTTCACTAACCATTTTAAGGACCTAAGGATTTATCTTCGTTCTTTGTTGTAGGTTATGGCCTCTACTCGTAAAAATACTATCCGAATCAGTTTTATGAGGATACCTTCTCAACTTAAGGAGTTAGTCTCAAAAGTTCATGAGAGCTCCCAACTCACCAAAAGGCATGGTCATCTACTCAGTTTGGTAACTCCGGGTTTTGAAGAAGACATGATGAGTGCTTTATTCCAGTTTTTTGATCTCGCACATCATTGTTTCACCTTTCCAGATTATCAGCTGGTATCCACAATGGAAGAATTCTCTAAGCTACTGGGAATACGTGTTCCTGATTGGACACCTTTCACTGGTTTAGAGATAGATCCACAACTTGAAGAAATTGCAGCAGCCTTACATGTGAAGCGGTCCGACATTGCATCTAATTGGGAAACAAGAAGTGGAGTCAAGGTTTTTCTTGCTAAATTTCTGTTAGAGAAGGCTCAACTGTTTCTGGATGCTATGAGTTTTCAGGCTTTCGAGGAAATCTTAGCTTTGTTGATATATGGTTTGGTGCTATTCCCTAACCCAGACCAACTCATATATGTGAGTGCTGTCAAAATTTTCCTCACTCGTAACCCTGTGCCTACTTTGCTTGGATATATTTTGCATTCTCTTCACACTCGTGCTATAAGGAAGTGAGGGACTCTTATGTGTTTCATACCTTTTCTATCCAGGTGGTTTATTTCTCACCTTCCCCGATTAGTAGTGAATAATGAACAAGGTTTGATGTGGTCTCAAAGGATGATGTTGCTCTCTCATTCAGATATATATTGGAGTTCCTGATCTCTGGAAGATGTTACAATCATTGACCGCTGTAGGAAATTCCCTAATGTCCCAGTCATTAGCATTAGGGGAGGTATTACCTACAACCCTTCTATATCTATACGACAATTTGGTTATGCTCGAAGAGACGGTCCTTGTGACATGCTTATCTAGGGTATTGTATTCGATTACGAGAATGATTTTCAAGGTTATCTCAAAGGTTTATACGCGCTTGGGGCAGGGTAAACAAGATTGATAACAAGACTTTAGGACAAAATAATTCCATCCCTTTGGAGCCCTACATCAGATGGGTATGATCTCGTGCTCAAAACCTTATGATACCATATCCCGTTGTCTTACCGGTAATTGTGGAGCCTATTGTTGAAAGGGATATTCCTTATACCATTCTTCATCTAGATATGCCTACTGACCTTGAAGAGCTACATAAGTCTTAGATTCAACTAAAAGAATAAAGGGACACCTTTAAGACTCAGTTTTATGCTAGCGATAAGAGAGTGTTGGAGCTCATAAAGCAACTTCACGAGGAGCAAAGCCTTAATGCATACATCTACATGAAGAGGAAGCATCCATGAGAGACTTGAGTCTTAGGTTTTAGAAGTTCATATTGTTATCTCTTTGAGACCCTTTTGTTTTCATTGTAAGCCTAAGAGGCAATTGTAATCTTGAACTTACTAATATAAATCTTTGTTTTTGTTTCCTCTGAGTTAGAAAATCTAAATCTCCTAAGGTCCTTGAAAACATTACATCCACATATCATGCATCATATCATAAAAAAGTTTTCTAATACACGTTTCCTCATCTATTTACTGTTTATTTCAGTATAAGATGGCCTCAAACAAACTGTCAAGGATCTCCAGGCTCAGCATGCACAATTTCAAGAGACTCTTATGAATCTGGCCAAAGGGAAACAAGATATAATGATGCTTCTCACCAAGAAGAAGAAGACTAGAAATCCGGTTGTCATCCTCAATATGGGGAGAAGATTCAAAAAGGTCCTGCTCAACCGTTTCAAGTGGATAATGTTTTCTCTAAGGAAGACGACAACCAAGAGGAGGATGGTAGAAGTGTCATGGGTGAAGATAGAAATAACCAGGGTTCTGAGAATATTCCTGAAGATGAAGACTACTCTGATGAACAGTACCCTCCTGCAGATGACAAGTACAAGTAGTTAGAAGACCGTTTCAAATCTATGGAAACCCATAAAGTGCCTCGATTGGATTTTGGAGAGCTAGGTCTGATCTCGACGGTGGTCATCCCTCACAAATTCAAGGTCCCTATATTTGCTAAATATGATGGGGTCTCTTGTCCCAAACTTCATCTGAGGTCATATATTTGAAAAATCCAACCTCATACTGCTGACAGGAAATTATGGGTCCATTTCTTTCAAGAAAGTTTGTCCGGTACTCAACTTGAATGGTTTTATCAGCTGGAAGGAACCAACATTCACACGTGGGAAGACTTGGCTGCTGCTTTTTATAAGCAGTATCAATATAATGCTGACCTTGCACCGAATCGTGTACAATTTCAAAACATGTCCATGGGCTCGAATAAAGGATTCAAGGAGTATGCCCAGAAGTGGAGAGACTTAGCTGGAAGGGTCCAACCTCCCTTGTCTGACCGGTAATTAGATGATATGTTCATGGGTACTCTAACAGGCCCATTCTTTAATCATCTGATTGAGAGTTCTTCATCTGGCTTTACTGAGCTAATTCTGACAGGAGAAAGAGTTGAAAGTGGTATTAAGAGTGGGAAGATTCTAATGGCTACAACTTCTAATGCTGTGAAGAATTCGTTCGGTGGTAAAAAAGAAACCAATGTTGTCTATAGCCAGAAGGGGCATAGTAAAAATGACCGCCATCAGTCTGTTGGAGCAGTGTTGATCTTTAATCCAGTGCCTGTTCAACAATCACAATAGGGAAACCGTCGAAGGCAAGACACTGCGTCAAGGAAGTTTACCAAGATTGGCATGTCTTTATATCAAGTATTACAACATTTGATAAAGGCTGAACTCATTTCACTAGGAGATCCTCCTTAGAATCCCAACATATCCTCTCCAAAGTACAACCCAATGCAAGGTGTTCCTATCATTCAAACAGTCTTGGACACGACACCAACAAATGTTGGGCCCTGAAAAGCAAGATTCAAAATATGACCAATAATAAGAAAATTGAGTTTGATCCTCCGGAGACTCCGAATGTGATTACTTCACCTATGCCTAAGCATGACAAAAGCATAATTTCTATTGAAAATGTTTTATATGTTGCCTCCGTAAGTGATGTAGTTACTCCTCTCTCAACAGTCAAGGAGAATTTGCTACAAGCCAGTTTATTTTTGGGTTGTGTTAAAGAATGTTATTGTTGTGCTGTTCAACCCAATGGTTGTGGGTTACTGAAGGAAGGCGTTCAGCGCCTGATAGATAAACATGTAATTTTGTTTGAGAAAGTTCAGGATGCTGAGATTTTGTGCCAAGATTTGTTTGTCATATCTGGTACTCCTTTCAGGATCACTTTCAAGGGTCCTATAAGGATTACTGTCAGTCTAAAAGCTACTCCTTTAATCATTATAACACCTGGGCCCATCCCATATTCCTCGGAGAAGGCTATTCCATGGAATTATGGGTCTGATGTCTATTACCACGACGTTAAAGAAGAGTTGTCTGACGAAGAGTCTGATCCCAATATTGACAATATTCTGGGGACAAATAAAATTACTAGAAGTGGAAGGATTTTCTCCGCATAAATATCTCCACCTGTTCAAGTCACAGTTACCAATACAACTGCCGAGGTTCTGCATAAAGAGCCAATGTTAGAGCCTTCCCAGATAGAGGCTCCAAAAGAAGATACCGTCAAGGACACCTCTGGACAAGAGTTAGAAGAGGTTTTGAAAATCATCCGCAAGAGCGACTATAAAATTGTTGAACAGCTGGGGCAGACTCCGTCCAAAATATACATGCTATCTTTACTACTGTGTTCTAAAGCCCATGTGCATGCTTTAGTAAAATTCTTGAAGACTGCTTATGTGCCGCAATAAATTTTGGCTGATCAATTTAAAAGTTACGTAACGAGTTTAACAACTGATAATGGATTAGGCTTCTCCGATGCTGACTTGACTTCAGAGGGGATAAATCATAATAGGTCCCTGCATGTCTCCATTAAATGCAGGGGCACTACGTTGGCTCATGTGTTAATTGATACCAGATCTTCTCTCAATGTTTTTCCAAAAGGCGCTCTTGACATACTATATTGTGAAAGGGATGTGCTAAAACCCAGTAACATCATAGTTAGAGCCTTTGACGGATCCAAAAGAATGGTGCATGGAGAAGTGGACCTCCCAATCAAAGTGGGTTCACAAATATTTGAGTCCACCTTCTATGCAATGGACATACGACCAACTTATTCTTGTCTATTTGGACGCCCCTGGATCCATGGGGCAGATGCTGTCACTTCTACCTTGCACCATAAATTAAAGTACCCTGTAAAAGGAAAGGTTTTTACTGTCTGAAGAGAGGAGGAGTACATGGTTGGCCACCTGAATTCATTTCGGTACGTGGAGATGGACAGAGAATTTATCGAGACTCCATGTCAGACCTTTGAAGTGATTTCCCATGCTGCTGTTGAAGATGTTTCTTCCGTTCCAAAGACCACCAAGGTTCCGCACAAGATGGCTTCCTTAAAAGATGCCAAAGCAACTATAGAAGAAGGTGGTTGTACTATTTGGGGTCAACTTCCTAATATCCCTTACAAATCTGACAAGTTTGGTTTGGGATTTACTGCAGAAGGTCAAAGGCTTGTTCATCGCGCTCGAGCTGGAAGACCTCCATTCCGTATCAGCAAAATAACAGAATCAATGTTATAGAAGACGCTGATAGTGATTTTGATTTCGAAAACTGGATCTTTCTTACCAGGGGAAACATACTCAATAATTGGAAGGCGAAAGACATTATCTCTATCTCCTTTAGTCAAGAGTAATATCTATTTCTGTTTTATTGCTTTAAGAAGTTTGGTTATGTAATTTCTTTTAAAAACTGATCTTGTAGTTGATCAGAACCTTGAGAGTGGTCGGAGAATGATCTTCAGTCGGGCAGAGGAGAGAGGGGGTTGTACCTGCAAGGTACTCCAACGATCAAGTAAGAGCGGGAGAAAGAAGGTACTAGCAAAATATCAGGTAATAAGTAGTAAGTATGTGATATATGGCCCTCACAGGTGTGAGGGTTTATATACTGCCCTTGGCGCGTGGCCATTGGTTCCTGATTTTCTGCCTAGATATGGGGGTCCGGAAAATCAGGTAAATGCCAGGACTTGGTCAAACCGGGCATATGTGCCCACAACTAGCCGTTGATTCCGGGGAGGACGCTGATTGCGGGCATCTCTCTGGTCGGTCTCTGGTGGTCTACACGACGCTGGAGTCGGGAAGACCGAGAAGATGCTTGACGAGCATCTTGGATTGGAGCTGGATCAAAAGGTCAAGAGGGTGGTATTTCTTGACAGGTATGGGCAGTCCTAGTCATGGTCGGTGGGTGGCACATGTGAGACGCCTTAGACTGGGTCCACTCATGCTTTCAGGCCAATCTAGAACAGTAGCCCCTCAAGTCGTTGCTTCTGGGCACATGAGTAAAGAATTTAATGCCTGCTTGGAGGATGGGGAAATGAGCATTTTCTCGTTGTACTTCTTTGTCGGGGAGGCGAAACATTCACCGTTGGGACCATTGAATTTGGAGAGGTAGCGTGTTTTGGGAAACATGCGGTCGAGCAGCACAAATGATGGCCTAGGGTTAGGGTGTCATGATGACGACCCTGGGGTTCCCAAGGTGCGTGCTTTGTACGCGCTGACTATTTCAGCTATAAATACGAGAGGAACATGTAGATTAGTATTTTTTGCTTTCTCCTTCAACTACTCGTATTAGCTCGACGGTCGACCATCAGTATTTGCTCAGTTTCCTCTTTCACGGTCATCCAACTTTGTCTCTTCTTCTTCTCTCAGTGAGTTTCCGTTTCTCCATTGTTGCATGTTTTAGCGCTTTCTTTTTTTTCTTCTTAGATATCCACGCGGTTAGGATTTAGGGTTCTGTTAGGGAGGAGATCATTAGAGACCCTAGGAGGAGGACGTCGTTTCTGCGGCACATGGATGCCATAGTCGCCGTGGAGCTCTCTCGGGGCCTGGTGTTGTTCTATAGGTGATTCGTTTAGGGTTTGAGTTTTTTCTACAACATGTGCCCGTCAGAGCACCTTAGCGGACTTATGGGCTTTTTCTACGTTTTGTACCCGGCAGCGCACCTCAGTGAGGGTTCTGGTCGGGGATATAATCCTCATCTCCCAGCGCCCTTTCACATGTTTAGCGGTGGAAGGGTGATTCTGGAATTGATGTCGATCTCACCCTTTTCCTCTGCTTTTCAGGTGTTATGGTTGACGACGCACATGTTGTCATTTCGACCGAATCTATGGAATCCTCCAGGAGCTCTTCGAGCGAGACTAGTGGTAGCTCGTCGAGCATATTAGAAATCTCTGGGGAGCAGCAAAACCTGATGGATCAACATATGGAGGAACCCGACATTGGGGAGACCTCTTCGGCATGGGGCAACCTGTTTCCTCCTCGAGATGACAAGGATCCTCGAGATTGGGTAGCTAAGGACCCTTGGAAGTGGCAGTCATATTTTTACGAGCACGAGGAAGATGTTTTAATCGACATTTACATTCACGAGGAGGGATCCCAGGAGGAGTGGTCGTTATATGTCCCCGGGAAAGACAACAGGGTCTGCTCAAGATACGACAGGAGGAGGATTCCTATGTATGATATAGTTTTCTGGGAGATGGGTCTCCATCTTCCTTTTTCTGACTTTGAAGTGGATGTTTTCCAGCATCTGCATGTGGCCCCCTCCCAGTTTCACCCGAACGAGATTGCATTCGTGCGAGCATTCCAGATAGTGTGCGACTTTCTAAAGATCGGGGCCACGATCCCGTTGTTCTTCTATTGTTTTCATATTCAGAGGATCTGAACTGAAGGACAGTGGGGATGGGTCTCCCTTAAACAGGGAAACGAGAAGTTGTTCAAGGCATACTTGGAGTTCGTGCACCATTTCAAAGACATGTACATTTTGGTGCAGCCCACGTCGACGAAGGCGTTGCTGAACGTTTTTAGGAGCCGATGATCTATCAACGAGGATGAGACTCCTTGTATTAACGAGCTAGGGGAACCTACCGCGACGCTGGTCGCCAAGTTCCCGTTCCAATGGACTAGCAGCCATTTCGAGAAGGAGCTGGGCTCCTATGTCTGGAGAGAGAGGGAGCTTGCGGATGAGGACCTGTCGAGCTTCACCACTTTGACCTTGTTTATTGCTCGAATTCCTCCAGTCCAGTGAGTCAGTCGAGGAGGTAGGCCAGTGCTGGACAGAAACGGGGAGCCCGTGTTCGAGCCGAGTCTCATAAACGTCCGAGAGCTCCTTGGGAGTGAGGACCTTGTTAGATACCTGGGTATAAATTCCTTTTTCCAGTATATGATCGTTGTTTGTTTGACCCGTCGTTTTACTGACTCTTGTTTTTTCTTTGTTTTGCAGAAAATATGAATCCTGCTCAAGAACGTCTGGCCAAGACACTCGCTGCTCGGGCGAGAAAGGCTAAGAAGGATGCCTAGACTAGCGCGGGACTAGTTCCTGCTCCTGGATCAGGTGGGTCGTCCTCGACCCCATCCACATTTGCTTTATCTCCGTCTGCTATTTCCTTGAAGGCGAAGAGGCCTCAACCTGAGGGGAGCGTTTACCTTACTGGGGAGACGGGAAAAGGGGTTTATGATCTGCCTCCTTTCTGGCTGGAGAGGTCCTTTTTCGAGAGGTCGGTACTTCGTCTTCCCAGGGCCGAATCTTTCCTTCTCGAGGGAACGAGTCATCCGAAAAAGAGGGCGACGCTGGCTTAAGATGCGGGTGGCTTGATGCGGATCTTGGAGATGGTTGTGGCGTATACCGAGGGGAGTTCATCCCAGGATATGGAAATCAAGAACCTCCGAGCCAAGTTGGCGATGACCGAGAAGGCCTTAGTCGATAAAGACAAAGCCCTAAAGTTGGCTGAGACAGAGTCGGGGAAGTTGGTCGAGGAGGACAGTGCCTTCATGCTCAAGAGCGAGAGTCTCGAAGGGAAGGTGGCGAACTTGAACATCGAGCTATCTCCCACTGAAGACGAGCTGGAAGATACCAAGGACACGAAGACTCGGGCCGAGCTAGTAGCCCATTTTCAGCTCGCAGTGGACGATGCTCAGGATGCTTTTGAGGGGAGCTTCGACAACACAGTGAAACATATACATGTGTTGAATCTCGGCGTTGAGATCAACACTTCGGGCATGGGTGTCAACTACTATGTGGCGGAAGGACAGATTCTGGTTCTCGACTACCCGAGGGATGTCATCTCTCAACCGGCTGGGGATCCTGCTCGACTGTCGCCTATTGTCGAAGGAGAAACAGACGGATGATCGTTCATTTGTTTCGTCCTGTGTGCCGCTTTTTTTAATATTTGTTGTTTCCCGGGCTATTGCCCGTTTATGTAATATTCACACAAATTTGGCCCAAGTGGTCGATTTATTTATTTTCTGGCCATTGGTCGTTTCGCTTTGAATATTTAATGTATTATTTGCATGATTGCTGACAAGTTAGCCTGATTAGGACTTTTGTATTTCGCTGAGTTTATATCTAGGATATGCTCGTTTTGTATGTTCGTCAGTATGGGGGAACTGATCAAACCTCTAGGGCGAATGCCGAGTGATAGCTGGAATCCAGGTCTCGTTTTCGACAGACTCGGGTTCGGCAGTGTGAACTTCCCGTCGCGAGTCGGGCGTTCTACCATCGTGGCACAAAGACTGTGGAGCTCGGTCGAGTTATCCACGTCGGGCTAAGGGTACGCTTGTCAACAGAGCGAAACCTCGCCCCTTCTACATACTTTGGATGTTATGCTTGTGCCTAGGTGTGCATGCGTGGTCGGGTTCAGGCGGGCCTGTCTTGTTGACCGAACTTGCCGATAACTCAGTGTTTTCAACTGTAGTACTATTTTATCTTTTCAGTGTTTCATGATCGAATGAGCTGATCCCCTTGTAAATTTTCTAAGTAATACGCTCCGGTTCCCGTTTTAGCGTAGACGCGATAAGGACCTTCCAAGTTCCCCGCGATCTTGCCCTCACGACATTCTTTGCAATTTCTCTTCAGGACAAGGCTGCCGACCCTAACTCTCGATGTATCACCTTGGCGTCGTAGGGCATGGCTATTTTTTGTTTGAGCAAGGCCTCTTGCAAGGCGCTCCTGTTCTGATTTCTTCCACTAGGTCGAGCTCTTCTCTAAGGGCGACGTTGTTCATCTCCTCATCGAGAGGTGCCTTGATTCATCTGGATGGTTCCCTGATTTCTACAAGGATAATGACTTTCGTCCTGTATGCTAGCCGGAATGGATATTCCTCGGTAGACGAGTGAGTGGTTGTTCGATACGCTCAGAGCATGCTGTGTAGCTTCTCGACCCATCGCTTCTTGGTTTCGTCCAACCTTCACGTGAGGCCTCTAAGTATCACCCTGTTGGCGGCCTCGGCCTGGCCGTTGGTCTGGGGGTGCTCGACGGAGGAGAAGTGTTGGATCGTGCCAAATTTTGTGACGAATTCGTGGAAGGTGTGGTCCGTGAACTGGGTCCCATTGTCAGTGACTATCGCTCGTGAGATTCCGAAATGAGCCAGGATATTTCTTTTATAGAAGCGAAGGATATTCTGGGCAGTGATTTTGGCTAGGAATTCGGCTTCTATCCACTTGGTGAAGTAGTCGACCGCTATTATCAGATATTTGTTCTGATTGGTTTCGACCACGAATGGGCCGGGGAGATCTAGTCCCAACCAAGCGAAGGGCCGGGGAGAGGAGAGGGATTTGAGCTCGCTAGGAGGAGCTAAATGCATGTCCCCATGTCTTTGGCATTTATCTCATTTCTGCACGTGTTCTCTTGCATCGTGCTGCATGGTGGGCCAATAGTATCCTACCCGCAAGGTTTCCTCGCGAGGGATCTTTCTCCCAGATGCTGACTGCCGATGCCCTCGTAGATTTCAAGCAGTATGTGTTCTGCCGAGCTTAGGTCGACACACTTGAGGAGTGGGATGGAAAATACTCTTCTGTAGAGTTTTCCTTCGACAAATACGTACGACCAGGCCCTTCGTCTGACGATGATCAACTCTTTCGAATTGTCGGGGAGTTTACCTTTAGTGAGGTGGTCGTGTATGGGGGACATCCAACAATCACTGTCCCCGATGGCGAATACTCCTAGGGTGGCAGATGGTTTCTGGGTGCTTGGCTGAGGGAGTACCTCTTGTATTACTGATTTATTTCCTCCCTTCTTCTTTGTGCTTGTTAGTTTGGATAAGACGTCTGTACGGACGTTGTGCTCGCAAGGGACGTGTTGAACGTCCACAGACCTGAATTTATTCTTCGCCTCCTGGACATGGGCCCAATATTCGGCGAGTTGGTCGTTTTTAACCTGATATTCACCTCGGACTTGCGAGGCGACCAACTGATAATCAGTGAAGATTTTTACTTCCTTGGCTCCCAGATCTTCGTCTAGCCGTAAGCCTGCGAGGAATGCCTCGTACTCGGCTTGATTATTGGAGGTCGAAAAAGACAGTGAGGGAAACTTCGACCAGGGTCCCTTCCTCGTTCTCTAATATGATACTCGTGCCGCTTCCAGTGAACTGGAGGTTCCGTCGACGAAGATCGTCCAGCGGCGTGAGCCTTTCGGATCCCCGGGTGAGGTCATTTCCACTATTAAGTCGGCCAGGGCTTGTGCCTTAAGGGATTTCCTGCTTTCGTATTGGATATAGAATTCAGAGAGTTCCATAGACCATTTCAACATCCTTCCGGCCATGTATGGTCTTTCGAGCAACTATTTTATTGGTTGATCCATCCGGACCACTATGGTATGCGCCAGGAAGTAGTGTCTTAGCCTCCTCGCAGCGTTTACGAGGGCCAGGGCTACTTTCCTGAATTGTTGTTATCTTGCTTCCGGGCCATGCAGGTCTTTTCTCGTGAAGTAAATTGGCCTTTGTCTCTCCGGGGTTTCCCTTATTAGTGCCACGCTTATTGCCTCGGAGGCGACAACTAGATAAAGGTAGAGGACTTCGTCTTTCCCGGGCCGAGATAAGACAAGTGGTTGTAAGAGCTCTCTTTTCAAATGGGTGATGGCTTGCTCATATTCGGGCGTCCACTCGAAGGTGGCTTCCTTATACAGGAGTTTAAGTAAGGGGAGCGCATGCTGGGCTGATTTCGCTACGAATCAGGAAAGAGAAGTGAGCATGCCGTTCAAGATCTGGATGGATTTCTTCGAGGTGGGCGTCAGAAATTCAGAGAAGGACCGACATTTGTCGGAGTTCACCTTGATGCCCCGTTCTGTCAGATAAAACCCGATGAACTTTTCTACCCATATGCAGAAAGTGCACTTTTTCGGGTTGAATCACATTTGACATTTTCGGGCTTGCTCAATCACTTTTTTCAAATGGGCGGCATGGTCGAGATCTTCAGTGTACTTGACGATCATGTCTTCCATGTAGACTTTGAGCATGTCTCCTATTTCGTTGGAAAATATTTTGTTCATTATGCGCTGGTATGTAGCGCTCGCGTTTTTCAGGCGGAAGGGCATTATGTTGTAGTAATAATTGCTCGACTCGGTCATGAAAGTGGTATATTTCTTATATATCTTTTCCATGGGAATCTGGTTGTAACCAGAGTATGCGTCCATGAAAGATAACAGTTCAAAACCGGTCGAATTGTCAACCAGTTTGTAATTATTGGGGAGGGGATAAGGATCTTTCGGGCAAGCCTGATTGAGATCAGTATAGTCAATGCATATTCTCCATTTCCATTAGATTTTTAACGAGGACTACATTGGAGAGCCAGGTTGTGTACTGAGCTTCAGAAATAAAATGTGCCTCTAGGAGGTCTTTTACAGCTAATTCAACAGCTAGTGACTTCTCGGTCGACTGCTTTCTTCTGGGCTGCGCGATTGCCTTGACGATGGGATCAATGGTCAAGTGATGGCATGCGACCTCAGGGTCTAAACCGGGCATCTCATCCGCACTCCAGGAAAAGAGATTAGCATTCTCCCGCAGGCAAGATTTAAGTTGCCTCTTCACCAGGCCGGGGAGGTCTGCTCCGATCTTTACTCCCCTTGTGGGGTCGTCTCCAAGGGGAACCAGCTCGAAGTCGCTGTCCGGGATAGGTCGTGCATGACTTGAGAGTTGTTGTGGCTAGCATAGGAGGTTGACCCTTCGTCTGGGACCATAGGCTCTTTCCCTTTCTTCCTTTGCTCGACCCTGTCTTCCATGGAGAAGCGACTGTCGATGTTAACGGTGTCGACCCTCGGCAGCGGCCTGGATTCCTCAAAGCTGGAGGGCAGTATGGCTCCAGTGGTCGTTCGAGGATGGGCGTTGATGGAGATGAGGCCCTTAGCAGAAGCTTTGAAGCACCTCTTGGCTACTTGGATGTCCCCGTGAAGAGTGGCAACCAAACCTTTGGCCGTGTAGTATTTCATCTTGAGATGAACAGTGGAGGGGACTGCGATGAGTTCAGCGAGATTGGGTCTCCCGAAGATGCATTGGTAGAGAAATGGGCAGTCCACCACCAAGAATTGGGTCTTGATGGCTCTGGCCATTATTCCCCTGCCAAAAGTGACGATCAGCTCCATGTACCCCCATGGCTTCGTGCTTGCCCTGCTGAAACCTTGAAGATCAGAACCCACGTAGGGGGTTAGATGGCTCTCTTTCAGCTGCAAAGTGTTGAACAGTTGGGCGTACATGATGTCCACCGAACTGCCCTGGTCGACCAAAATGTGATGCACGTTAAAGTTAGCCATCAGAGCTCTCACGAGTAGTAGGATGCTCGAATTTGGAGCTCCTCCCAGTAACTCTTCCCTGTAGAATACGAGGGGTGAGATCCTCCCCAAAACTTGTCGAGCATGGAGTCCATCTCAGAGTTGGCCTCGATGAGTTGGTCGAACCTTATCTTCACCGATCCGACCGTATGCCTGTTGAACCCTCCGCCGGAAATGACCATGGATGCGGGGAAGGATTCCCACAAACTGTGGGTGGAGAAGAAAAGATGGATGTCCTCCATGTTAGGAAAGTAGAAGTCTTCCGGTCATGAGATGCTCAGGGCGACCAAAATGTTGTTGAGGTCGTGGTATTTCTTCCCTTCCTCGACATTCTTCGTCTCTGGTGTTTCGTCACGGGAAGCCTCTTTTTTCTCGTACTGCTTGAGGTGCCCATCTCTAATTAATATTTTGATTACATCCTTGAGGTGAATATAATCCTCTGTGTTGTGGCCGTGACTCTTGTGGAACCTACAATCTTTGCATTTGTCGGTTCCTGGCTCCGATGGTGTTTGTCGGGGGAAGCGCACCCCGACTTGCTTGAACTTATAATTAGCGCATTCATAAAGAATACGCTCCCTCGAGGTTGTCAGGGGGGTGTAGTCATGCAAGCGACCGACCGACTCCTTGTAAACTTTCGGGTCACGGGATTTGTCCTCCCGTTTCTTCTCCTCCCGACGGGATATCGAGGGTTCATCATTCTTTGAGGGTATGACACTCTCCCTGTGCCTGGATTCCTGGGCGCTATTGGCCGCCTCCTTCTCCTTGTACTGTATGTATGCCTGGGCCTTTAGGAGAAGGGAATTGAGTGTGGCTGGTGTTTCTATGCCCACAACCTTGGCAAAGTCGCTGCTGGGATGGATCCCATGCTCGAGCAGGTATTTCTTCATGTTGTCTGTTGTCGGGACCTGGACCGCTTCTTTGTTAAAGCGCTCAATATACGCTCGCAGAGATTCGTCTATGCCTTGTATGATTGCCTCGAGCGAAGCTTCTAATTTAGGATGTCGGCGGGATGCAGTGAAATGCCTTGAAAACATCTTCCCGAGCTGTTTCCACAAGGTGATGGATTTGTCGAGCAAACTTTTGTACCATGCCATCGCCCCTTTTCTGAGAGTAGTCGGGAAGAGTCTGCATTTGATGGCTCCCCTGACCCAACTGTAGTTGAGGAGCACATCGATGTTCTCAATATGCTCGTCAAGATCCATCGTGCCGTCATAGGTCCCTAGAGTGGGCGGCTTCTCTAGGCCGACGGGGAGTGAAGCTTCAGTGATCTCCCTGGGTAATAGGCCGTGGGGCTCGTCATCTTCACTGTTGATCGGAGATGGAGAAGAAGAGTGATAATTTCTCCCTCGTTGGTCATCGCGGTCCCATCGAGGGGAGGAGCTCCTTCATTTTATTTTTTGCTTGGGAGAGGGCAATCGAGCGCGGTCGATCTGCCTGTTGTCCTTCCTCTTCTTGAATGAAGGTGAGTCTTGATCTCGAGCAGGAGGTGTGCGATTGCGTTTCTTGAAGAAAGAAACATCACGCCTTTCCTTCTTGGTCGGTGGACCATGCCTGGGTGGTGATGCACTGGGGGAACTTCGTCTTTGGGTCCTTCGGGGAGGAGATCTCGAATGCCTGTTTTCTAAGGCTCCTATCCTCTGGTTTTGTTGAAGGATGAGGGTGTTGGTCTGATTTAGAGATGCGAGCAGTGCTGCCATGGCAGGGTCGGAGTCGAGAGGGATAGGAACCGGTTGCAATATTTTTGGTAGTTCCCCAGCAGGATTCTTGGAACGCCTTCTTCCAAAAGTAGTCGTCGCCACATCGGGCGTCGGCGGAATTAGGGGACACAATTTGTCCGTTATGGGGGATCAGGTTGTCCTCAAGGCGAGGGTGTTCCTGGCTCCCATCAGTCTTGCGAGCAGGGGAAATGATGGTTTTTCTAAACAGGTAAAGATCGTTACGGTCGACCATGATATGTGAGATGGATCTTGAAAGGAGAATTTCTTTGATCTTAGGTTCCGAGGGAAGAAAGATGGGGATAGAAGATTCCCACAGATGCTGCCACTGATCTTGCAGTTGATTAGAATCTTGAGAGTGGCTGGAGGATGATCTTCAGTCGAGCAGAGGAGAGAGGGGGTTGTACCTGTAAGGTACTCCAATGATCAATAAGAGAGGGAGAAGAAGCTACTAGCAAAATATCAGGAAGTGAGTAGTAAGTATGTGATACTTTGACCTCACAGGTGTGAGGGTTTATATACTTCCCCTGGAACGTGGCCATTGGTTCCTGATTTCCCACCTAGATATGCGGGTCCAGAAAATTAGGTAACTGCAAGGACTTGGTCAAACCAAGAAGATGTGCATGCAACTAGCCGTTGATTTCGGGCAGACTGAGAAGATGCTTGACGGGCATCTCGGATTGGAGCTGGATCAGAAGGGCAAGAGGATGGTATTGCCTGATAGGTGCAGGCAGTCCTGGTCATGTTCAGTGGGTGGCACCCGTGAGACGCCTTAGACTGGGCCTACCAAGGTTCTTTAGTTCCAAAGACCACTAAGGTTTCACACAAGATGACTTCCTTATAAGATGCCAAAGCAACTATAGAAGAAGGTGGTTGTACTATTTGGGGTCAACTTCCTAATGTTCCTTACAAATCTGACAAGTTTGGTTTGGGATTGTAACACGGTAGGAGAATTGACTTGGTTGTTTTGCGTTTGATCGTAATGTTGCGGGTAGGAAGAGCCGCCGCTAACTTTTCTTTTATCCAAAAGGAAATGCTGAAAAGAATAGGAAAGGCCTTTTGAGATGTTTTGTGAGTTCGGGGGGTAGATTATGAAAAGAGAAGGTATTAGCACCCTTTTCATCCGTAGTTATCTACAGGCTCTTAGTTGCTTGCTAGATCACTTGCTTTTGTTTGAATGTGCTTATGGTGTGGGTTTTAAAAGTATTTTGAAAATGTCTTTGTAATGGTTCTCATTTCTACAAGAATGCGTACAAAGTGTTATTTCGAAAATAGAGGTGTTTGTGGAATGTGTTTTTGAAAGTGATTTTAAAAAGGTGTCTTTGTAATGGCTCTTGTTTCTATAAGAACGCGTAAAAAGTGTTGTCTTTAGAACATGTTTAAAAAATGAGAGTGTTGGTGTATAAACTATTTTTGTTGTGAGCAAGCGAGCAACTAGGAGAAATCTACCTACTCAAAAGGTCTTAAATGTTCTTTTCCTCCTCCTTTAGATGGTGCTATCTTACCATTGATTTGGTAAGAAGCCCCATCGTTGGATGTGATGGGACAGGTGCGGGTCAATCGTATAGTCATAGAAGGCAACTTGTGAGACGCTTTAGCAATTTTTCGTAAGGGACTAGATCATTTTATCAAAGGCAACATCGAGGGACATCGAGGGACTACGATCTTTTTTATCGAATGGTCTTTGCTAAAGCATCCCACATTCGAGGGATAAGACTGTTTTTCTGAGGCAACAAGCGAGGTTGCCCTAGAGGTGCGCGTGTGAAAGTGTGTTTGATTCAAGTTAACTTGTTCTTTTATTAGGGTTATCTAGCGGTTGATTTTAAATCTTTCCATGCACTCCTAATTACTATACAGTATAAGGAAAACAGTAAATTACGGAAAATTAAATTCTACGCTATTACAGAGCTTTCGAGAATGGGAGTACAAATTCACAAGTGAGGATGTATCAATGCGATTAAAAGTCCAAATAGGCAATCAATACAACCAAATAGAATCGAGCAATCAATTGAAACTACAACAATTTATGAAGTAAAAATTAATTAACAAAGTATGAAAATAAAATTCTTGGTATTTTGTTTGTGAGGAATTTGGAAAGAAAAAAAAGAATCTATTATTATTTGAATTTTATTATATATAGACTAAATATTTTAAAAATAAAGTTTATTGAACTATTAAAAAAAGTTGACAAAATTATTTACAAAGTCCTAAATTAACTAATTTTGAAATTATATAACTTTTATTTAATTGAATTTTAAAGTCAAAACTAAAGATTAAACCAATTTTATTATCTAAAATAAATCAAGAAAAATATAAAACAAAACTAAAGTCAAAACTAAAGATTAAACTAATTGTTATCTAAAAGAAATCAAGAAAAATAGAAAACAAAGCCTCAGGAAGGGTTGAACCCGGTTCCTCTAGGATAGAGTCAATGATGCCTTACTAACTGAGCTGTATTTTTTTATCTTGCATGAAAAATGGGAGGGCAAATTTTGGGGTACAACAGGGATTTACTGCAGAAGGTCAAAGGGCTGTTCGTCGCGCTCGAGTTGGAAGACCTCCGTTCTATAGCAGCAAAACAACGGAATCAATGCTATAGAAAACCTGAGTAATTTTGATTTCGACAACTGGATCTTTCATACCAGGGGTAACAGACTCAACAATTGGAAGGCGGAAGACAATATCTCTATCTCCTTTACTCAAGAGTAATAGCTATTTCTGTTTTATTGCTTTAAGAAGTTTGGGTATGTAATTTCTTTTAAAAATAATGACTTTAAACCTTGTGTCTTTCCCGGGGCACAATGGTCCATTTGTTAAGGGTTGTCATTTCATAAGTCATATTTTCATTTAATAAAAGCATTGGACGTTTTTCATTCAAATTTTGCGCTCTCTGTCTCTCTTTTACTTTATTGCACTTTCAAATAGCTATGTGTTCTCACACACACCCACACATTACATTGCAGATCCACATCCACTCTGGATCTCGTTGATAACGATCCTGCTATTGCCGCTTATGACTTTGAAAATACGATCTACCAAGCCGAGAATGAAGATGAGAAAGATTGTGAAATACCTAGAGAACTTGTCACACTCTTAATACAAGAAGAAAAGGCCATCCAACCGCACGAAGAATCGATCGAAGTGGTAAACTTGGGTTCTGAGACAGACAAAAAAGAGGTCAAGATAGGTGCCAACTTAGAGTGAAGTGTCAAGAACATATTGATTCAGATGTTGCACGACTATGTTGAGATATTTGCTTGGTGATATGAAGACATGCCAGGGCTCGATACAGATATTGTGGTTCACCGTCTGCCGATGAAAGAGGGTTGTTCTCTGATTAAACATAAAGTTCGTCGCATGCGTCCCGAGATGTCATATAAGATCAAGGCCGAGGTTATGAAGTAATTCAATGCAGGTTTCTTAGCAGTGACATCCTATCCTCAATTGGTTGGTAATGTTGTTCCGACACCAAAGAAAGATGGCAAGGTATGTATGTGTGTAGATTATAGAGATCTGAATAGGGTGAGCCCCAAAGATGACTTCCCGCTACCACATATTGATTTCTTGGTCGATAACACCGCTCAGCACAAGGTATTCTCCTTCATGGATGGTTTCTCGAGTTATAATCAGATCAATATGGCTCCTGAAGACATGGAAAAAACTACCTTCGTCATACAGTGGGGCATTTTCTGTTACAAGGTCATGCCTTTTGGGTTGAAGAATTCGGGGCAACTTATCAGCGTGCCATGGTAGCCTTATTTCATGACACGATTCATCATGAAATAGAAGTCTACGTCGACAACATGATAACAAGGTCACAGACTGAAGAAGAACATCTTGATCATCTACATAAGTTATTTGAAAGGCTGAAGAAGTACAAACTAAGGCTAAATCCAAACAAATGCACTTTTGGGGGTGAGATCCGGTAAACTCCCGGGTTTCATCGTCAATGGTAAAGGTATTGAAGTCGACCCCATAAAAGTTAAAGCTATTCAAGAAATTCCGACTCCCTGCACCGAGAAGGAAGTCAGAGGTTTCTTAGGACGACTAAATTACACTACCCGATTCATTTCCATTTGACTACTTCTTGTAAACCAATCTTCAAGCTGTTGAAGAAAGATCAAGTAGTAAAATGGAACAAAGACTGTCAAATAGCCTTTGGTAAAATTAAATAATACCTACAAGAACCTTAGATTATGATGCCACCGGTTGAAGGAAGGCCTCTAATCATGTACCTAACAGTGCTAGAGAACTTAATGGGGATGTGTATTGGGGAAACATGATGAGTCTGGTCGAAAAGAGCATGCAATATACTATCTTAGCAAAAAGTTTAGCGATTGTGAAATAAGATATTCACTGCTCGAGAAAACTTGATGCACTTTGGCATGGGCTGCTTGCCGACTAAGATAGTATATGTTGACCCATACTACTTTATTGATCTCTAAAATGGATCCCATCAAGTTCATATTCGAGAAGCCGACTCTGTAACACCCCATTTTCCCATATGAATATTTATAATGAAATATACGACAAATGCACCAGAGTTCACAATGGGATGCCTCATAAATCATAAAATCCATAAAGTTCTCAAAATACTTTATTACTTCGTGTATCCAAAAATGGTTATTCGGCAGCAGAAAATCAACATAAAAGTAGTTCATTGACATTCTAGCCTTAACAATAATTCAAATCCACAATACGTGGTCCATCATAAGTTTAAAAGAAAATGTGCAACATTTGAAATCATGCAAAACATAATGAAAATCCCAAATCCCGTGTTACATATCAGAGCGGCTCCTAAGACTCGATCTGGTAACATCACTTCAAGCACTACTCGGGTACCTGATTATCTGTACCCCCGAAGAGTACAGACACAATAACACAAAAGTGGTGAGAATTTCATTCAATAATTAAACGGTGAAATAAAACATGCTAAGGAGTAGTAAATCATAATATATAGAAAATTCATCACTATTGTACCCCGAAATTTTCCCTCTCATTTTACTCAACACATGCCCATTGAGGTCCTTAACTTGCTCAAGGATGCCCAAGAGTTGATCAGACAAACTCCCTCCTAAGGCAATGTACCTCAAATTAGGATTTCCATTTTCATCAGGGTGGGGGAGCTCCAAAGGTCCCAGATTCCCTCCATGGTCCTAATATGTTCTCAAGATCATCCATGTCAATTTTGATTCCTTGCACAAGAAGTTTGCTCAATCAATTGTCCAGATGCCTGAAAATCAACTGTACTAGGTCAAAAGTAAACTGTGGCCCACATACAATCAAACTTAAAGATTTTTGGTCAACATCAAAATTTTGAAGTGATATCCATCATTTGATCAATGGTTGATCATGATTCCTCAAGGAATGCCCCAAATTCATCAAAACCCAAAAGTTGTTAAATTAGGGTTTCTTAGGAAAAGTCAAACAGACTTTGACCAAGCATAACCTCTTCATACTTTATCAGAATTTTTCCATACAAGGCTCATTTTTAATATGATGCAATTCCATACAATTCATCTTCACCCCCCATGTTCAAAATATGCACTCATCAAAATATATGAATTTCTACATTATAGGTCCTTTTGAAAAGTCATAAAAAACACTTTTTGGGTCAAAGCTTTTTACATGAACATGGAAGAGCCAATTGAGATGAAACCAAGAGGGTTGTTTAGGGGACATCCTTAGCTTTCTAAAAAGTCCAAGAACACCCTCTTAGGGTTAAAGTTGACGGAGATATGTATTGTCAAAATTGACCAATTTTTGGAAATGTGCATGAAGTCAACATTGATCAAAATGACTTTTTTTCCAAGTGGGCCCATGTTTTCTTGTTTGAAACTTGTTCCTAAGATGTCCCACGACCCCTGAGATTATCCACCTATTATTTTATTATTTTTATTATTTATTTTGATTTTTATCCATTTAAATCAAAATAAATCAATTTAAATAGTAGAATAATCAAGTAAAATCAAAGATTTAATTTTATGAGCATATTATAAGTCCATGAACAGCTAGCAAATCAAAAAATTCGTGCAAGAGCTAATTGATTGGAAAAGATCTTAATTTGGTCTATTTTGGAAACAAATCATACAAGGCAAAGAATGAAACCAAATCTCCATAATTTGCAAAGATATGATCAGTTTTTGATGACCTAAATCATTCTATGATATATACGCAACATTTCCAAAGCATAAAAAAGGGTTTTTGGTCGTGAAAACAAAGGAGTCAACTTCAAATTTTGTCAAAAAAAGTGCTGATCACATATTCCTTCATAGACTGATTCAAGCAATTCCAAGGCCAACAATCCGTTCCTGGACATTTTCTGAAGCTATTCCAACCATCCTCAAGCCTTAAAACCTTCAGAAATTAAGCCTCACAGTGCCACGGTTTGCATCTTTTTTCAAGATTCGTTTTCAATAATTTATCCATCATAAACATGTTTTGATCATATTTCCATGCTTGCTATCATATTTGTAATGTTTTTTATTGGTTTGATTGAAGTTTAAGTGTCGGAATGGCACGATGCCATTGTTAGGGTTTTGAGGTCCCAAATTTGGAATTCTATATAGAGGAAAAATTGGACAAAATATGTGGTAATATCATGCTTAGAATATGATTTGAAATTGATCCATGTCTTTGGTTTGAATTTATTCTGCTTGTGCTGCGTTTTTGAATTTTACAGGTTTATGGCTATGAACAAAATCCGTCACTATAGATTTTAATGACAGAAACGACTGTATGTAAAAGTGTGTCCAAAAACAACAGTTATGGGGAAGAAGACAATTAGGTGGCAGAATTCCATTGGGTGATTTGAATCACGCACGCGTTTGGGAAAGACTACTTTATTTCCTTTATATTTTATTTATGTTATTATACTTACAACTAACCATCCAGCCATTGGATTCATCATCAATCCAGATCCAACGCTCAAGTCATACCATGGACCGTCATAAAGAGCATCACACTGGATCTAGCGCGTTGACTGGGCTGAGCAAGGAATGAGCCTAACAAATTCAATACTACACTCCCTGAATTTCTCAACAATACAGGCCTAATTTATTTTCTTTTTTTATTTTATTTCCTTTATTTTAATTATTTGATTAATTATTTCCTTTTACAAAAATTACACAAAAAAATCATTTTTTTATTTAATCATAAAATCAAGAAAACCACAAAAATGTAGAATTAGTTTTTTTTAATTAAAATTAGTTTTTTTTGGAAAATAATTAATTTAATGATATTGACTTGATAGTTTTCATAGTTAAAATTAATTAGACAAATTAGGTTTAATTCACAAATATTTAATTTTCTCAATAAAATATCGAAAAATATTTTTCTTTAATTAATTAGATTTAGGTTAAGATTTCAAATATTTTTCTCAACAATAAAATACAAAAAAAATATTTTCTCTTTAATTGATTAGATTTTAGAATTTAAACTTTGATTCCCGTATTTAATTCTCGCGCGCAATATTTTATTTTCCAATTATTGTATTTGCTTCGGGTTTGTAATAGTTTTTAATTAGAGTTTACCGCATATTATTTACTGTTTAATCCCCGGTTTTTGGTCATGTAACCCCCTCCCCGAAGCCTTGTAATAGCGTAGATTTACTTTTTTGCTTTTAATTTCCGCAACTATGAACTGTCTAGATGTATGGATAATAGGCTTGCATGCAAAAGACAAATAAAATTAAAACAGTAGATCACCTTAATTGTGCAAAGATTAAATAACTGAAATCAAACACTGCTTCACACTTGCACCCTTAGGGTATGCCTCACTTGGTTGCCTCGGAAAACAATGGTCATGTCCCTCAAACGTAGGGATATCTTAGCAAAAGACCCTCAATCTAAAAATCATCATAAAGATCATAGTTCCTTAATGTCCCTCGAGTTTCCTACGAGAAATGATCTTGTCCCTCGATGTTGCCTATATGATGACAGTCCCTTCGAAATGCTAAGGTATCCTTACATGTTGCCTGTAATGACCATTACGTCCCTTTCAATAGTCCCTCAAACATCCAATGACTAGGGTTACCTACTTACTAATAGTAGGATAACACGGTCTAAAGGATAGGTGGAAAAGAGAGCCTTTTTTCGAGTAGGTAGATAACTGTTAGGTACTTACTCAAAACAACAAATCTTTTACACCATACACTTTCAAAAAAACTTTTCAAAACACTTCGTAACACTCTTGAGGATAGAAACAAGGGTTAAAATGAAGTAAAACAAAACTTTTCAAAACAAGCACACACAAGCAGTTTTCAAAATGAGCAAGTACCTAAGAGCCCGTGGAAAACCACAGATAGAAAGGGTGCTAACACCTTCCCTTTCTATAGTCTACCCCCCCGTACTCAGAAACATCTCGAAAAAAGTTTTTCTGTTCTTTTTCCTTTTCCTGATTGGATCAAATAAAAGTCGGTGGCGACTCTTGCTTACCGCGACATTTTGCAAACAAAAAACACAAACCAGTATAACAGTCGGTTCTGCCACTGTATCACAGAACTGGCGACTCTGCTGGGGAATATAAAGTGGGGTTTACCTTAGGATATAGGTAATTTTAAAATTGATTTCTTGTTTTGCCTTGCCTACTTTAAATTCAATGGTTTTGTTTGGGTATTATTAAAGATCCTACACACGGATCTGGGGACACTTTTTAGGTAAACAGTAATAGACCATGGAGACTGTACGACATAGACCGATATGGTTTAAGCGATGGCTGTGTTGGTGTGACACTTTGGTTGGTACCAGTATCCTTCATCGGTAAACAAGGAGAATACAGGGCCGCCGTGTGCTGTCGTGAAGCACTAACGGACCTTAGAACCTTAGTTGAACCAAGTTGGCCATTAGAAAGTAGTGAGATAGACGGCCTCGGTATAAAGCTGAGGATTGGTTGATACTCGATGCTACACCCATTGAGATTAGACTTTCGGGATATTTTGGCCGCAAGAAAAGATTGCTTGAGCTAAAACAATGCCCGATAAAGGATGATCAGTGATATTGAGATCCTTTAGAACCCGATTACTATTTATAGGACAGGTTGAACCAATCCAACTTCAAGAGGGTATGCCCTTAAAACCCATGCAAGCCTAAACCTAAGGTTGTTTGCGTAACTTGTGTGCTTTCGACTTGAACTACTTGCAGAGTTTTATTACCTGACAACATGAGTTCCTTGCAGGTTTTGTTTACAGTTATTATCTAATAACTTGGATTTCTTGCAGGGTTTAATTGCTTACATCACTTTACACCTTTGCTTAAAAGCATATCATACACATCATAACATCATGCCTTAACATTTCCTTAACCATTTCAAGGATCTCGAGGGCCTGTGATGCAGGTTATGATAAATCAGACGTCTAGCAAGGGGATTTATTTTCCTCTAGCCAATGTCGTCAGAAGATCAAAACTCAATAACTTGAGTCAGGGGCTATGACCCACTTGATATGGTGAGCTTTACTTTCGTATAAGGACTCTCAACGATACAAAGATCTTCAATCAAAGCTGCAAAATTCAACTTCTGACATTTTCTTGTTTACCCCGCGAGATCCTTGAAAACATTGCATACATATCATACATATAATTGCATAAGCAGGTTTCCAAGCAGGTCTATCATGTTCTCGTTGTTTATTTCAGCAATGGCTCTCCAACAAGACAACAAAGATCTCCAAGCTCAAGATGCCCAGTTCAAGGAATTTCTCCTGAATCTATCCAAGGGGCAAGAAGACCTAAAAACACTCTTCGCCGGGAATCTGACCATGGAACGTCCTGACAACAACAAGGATGAACAATTGGAACAACTGCAAGCTGGGGTAGAAGCAATGGGAATCCAGATGCTGGGGCAGATGGCTCTTATCCAAAACTTAGCTCGAGAACAAGAAGGGCTAAGAGCCTTCCTCAACAAGCTTCGCCAAGATGGATGCAGATCCATGAAACAAACAGTTAAAATTGTGGATCAAGGAATTAATCAACCCCCAATGAGAGAAGAGGTTGGTTTGGTCAGGAACATACCTTTCCAGATTTCTACTACATCACAAGCCCAACCACAACTTCGCCAACGACAATGGGGCAATCGGCATAAGAAGAATACATCCGAAAGACGCTTCACCGAAATCAACATGTCATTGGCTCAAGCATTGCAACGCATGTTAAAGGCCAAGTTGGTTGTGTTAAGGGACCCTTCTCAGAATCCCAACATAGCCTCCCCAAGGTACAATCTAAATGCAAGATGTGCGTACCACTCCAACAGTCCTGGACATGACACCAACAACTGTTGGGCGTTGAGAAATAAAATTCAAGACCTAATTGATGATGGAGCGCTAGAGTTTGCACAAGACGGTCAGGCTGAGTTCTTCTGCCATCCCTCCAAGGCATACCATCTGAAGTGACAAGTTCTCACAAGAAGACTTTTTGTTCATTAGAATTTTCAATGTGTAATTTTCTTTTGATTTGTTTGAACATTTATTCATATCAAACCTCGTTATTTCATTAATGCATTGCACATGTTTGTTTTGAATCAGTTCATTCGTATTCACTATTTCAAAAATGCATTCTTATTTCCTTTTGTGATATTCAACTCTCGATTAAAGAAACTCTAAGCCTTAGAGGGAGGATGAAGAAAATGATACCACAATCTCTACAGTATGCTTTTGAACAGACCCCGCTGACGATGTACAAGCGTTGTTTCAAATCCTAAACAGTGGAGTTATAAGGAAGATAATCCCTAGTCAACCCCTTCGAGCCAAAGAAGTAGGAGTTTTTCTTTTCACACAAATTAAAACCCTTAATCATAACCCGGGGAAGGGTAGTTTTCTCAGTTAATTCAGAGGCGCATTCAGTCATAATCTGCCGCTTTGTACACAATGAATGGCATCGAAGACGTCCTTCCAAAACAAAAGATGGTGATGGTTCCCTATAATCGTTAAGACAGACAGTCATTATCTCTCGAAATAAAAGCCTATTAAGTCAGAACCTATGAAGGAGACTTAAGAGAAAAATTGGGGCATCCCGCTGACTGTAATCACAAAAGAAACAGTTCAGGAAAAAGAAGGGATAATGAAAAAAAAAGGTTACTACAAATCCTCAAAAAAAAAGAAGATTACAAAAATGACTGCCTTTTCAAAACAAATGTTCAATTTCTGAATCATCACCAAGTATTAGAGCAAATATTCCAGACTCAATCGGGATCTAAACGCGCAATTAACTGAGCATATGACTGAACAACATCACGAAGAGCGGGTTGGGTACAAATAAAATTTGAGCCTTTATCCTTTGTTTCTTGAAACGTGAACCATGCCATGTTATAACCCTTAAAAGTCCTAGCTGAAGCATGGTTTAGTTTGAGAGCACACTGTTACAAAGGTATCCTAACTCCTGTAGGCTTTGTTACGAATCCTGAGTGGATATCACATTCTTGCAAATTTCGTTTTACTACACAAAACACATTTTCAAAAAAATTTCAAGACAACCATAGTTTTGCATTCTTTAAATGACATTGTTTGCATATGACTAATTGTTTGACAGCAGAGAAATCCGCATAATGGATATTCAATGAACAAACATCCTCTCAATGGACAGAATCACCTCAGCGGGAAAGACTCTTCTAATAACAAGTCTGCCATAAGCAAGGGGCATGACACGATGTCTAAATACACTTGGGGAAGTCTCTCCAAAAGTGCTAAATAACCAGGGGCAGATCTCCATATGAATCACTTGGGGCATTACGCACGCATTCCAACAATGGATCATGTGCCATCAAGAAAAAATTTTTGACTGTACTACAACACAACACTATGGACAGTGACAACTCTCTACATTCTAAAAGCATGGACATAGTCGGAAAATACTACGCATAACAAAGACCCGCTAGGTTGATATACCTAGGAAAAAATAATGCCACCCCGACGAACTAAAAGGGTTCGGGCAAAAATTAGGTATAAAAAATGAAAAGATCTGTACACCCGGCAAGTCAAAAACCCGAAAGGGCGGATTGGGCAAAAAAGGGTATCCCGGTGGACTGAAAACCCGAAAGGGCGGTCCAGGAAAAAGTTAGGGATTTAAAACGTACGATTATGTCCCGTCACCTATCTATCAGTGGAAGACTTATACCTTGATCAACATTCATCAAGAGCACCAGAATTCAGATACATTTCAGATACGCTCCAGATAAGGATGCCATTCTGATACTCATTTAGATTCAGCTTTCAGATACAATTTAGATACACTCCAGATACGAATTCCATTCTGATACTCATTCAGATTCAACTTTCAGATACAATTCAGATACGATCCAAATAAGGATGTCATTCTGATACTCATTCAGATTCAACTTTCAGATACAGTTTAGATATGCTCCAGATACGGATGCCATTTTGATACTCATTCATATTTCAAATACAGTTCATATATGCTCCAGATACGGATGCCATTCTGATACTCATTCAGATTCATCTTTCAGATACAATTCAGATACGCTCCAGATACGGATGCCATTTTGATACTCGTTCAGATCCAGCTTTCAGATACAGTTCAGATACGCTCCAGATGCGGATGCCTTTCTGATACTCATTCAGATTCAGCTTTCAGATACGGTTCAGATACGATCCAGATGCATATGTCATTCTATTACTTACTCAAGATTTTCATACATCAAGAAATGGTTCAGATACAATCCAGAGACGGATGTCATTCTGACACTCATTCAACATATGTTTCAAGTACAGTTCAGATATGATCTAGAGACGGATGTTATTCTGACACTCATTCAACATATGTTTCAAGTACAATTCAGATACGATCCAGAGACGAATGTCATCTTGACACTCATTAAATACATGTTCAAGTATAAACACGACATAGATCGATACACAAAATATCCGCATGTACTTTTTCCATCATGGTACAAGGGGCAGAGACAGTTGGAAGCGAAGTCACTATCACATACAAGCCAGTGATACCTATATTCCCCATAGAGCCGAGACAACCAATGTCCGACCTCCGTATCCCCAAGCAGGAATTCCTTCCCCAGCAGGTTCCTTCAGAAAGATGATATCTGCATTCCCCAGCCGAGTTTTATAACCATGAGCAATTTATAAAGCCATCTCCCGAGAAGAGTTTATTTCTCTGACAGCGGAAGCTCAATCTCCAACAGAGCTCTTCTCTCCAGCAATGGAAGTTCATCCCCAGCTGAGTTTATTTCTCCAAATCAGCAGATCTTCCAACAGAGTATCTCCATTCCCCACAGAGTCATCCCTCCACAGGATTGTTCTAAGATAAAGTCTCTATCGACAGAATATTCTCAAGAAGAATGGATGTAAATCTCCAGCTAATCATATTCGGTCACTATCCCCAGCGGAAACGAAGAACTCAACTCATACTCTCCAGCAATAATCCATGATTTATTTTCCCCAGCTAGAGAATATCACAATAGCATTGCATATCCATACATCATGGCATGCACATACATATTATACAACACAATCTCATTTATTTTGAGAACATCATTACTCAATACATTTCATACATCATGACGTTACATACGACTAACTCTTTACCTTTCAGGGAAAGATGCAATCAATTTCTCACGAGTTCTCTCTGGTTCAGCCAAAATGACACCAAGGTTTCTATTCCAGTTGAAGATATTCCAACACTCTTCAAGATTTTCTATGGTTCACTGACACCAAGGTTTCTATTCTAGTTAAAGATGTTCTAAGACTTTCATCTGGGTCAGCCGAATCGCTGCTAAGATTCCCCTGATTTCTATGCCAGTCAAAGTTAATCCGAGACCTCTTCCGGGATCAGTCAAATCGGTACTAAGATTTCTCTCCCAGTTAAAGTCCTCACAAGTTCTATCTGATTCAGTCAAACTGGCACCAAGGTTTCTATTCCAGTTGAAGATATTCCAACACTTTTCAAGATTTTCTCTGGTTCAGTCATACCGATACTAAGGTTTCTATTCCAGTTGAAGATGTTCTAAGACTTTCATCTGGGTCAGCCGAATCGCCGCTAAGATTCCCTTGATTTTTATGCCAGTCAAAGTTAATTCGAGACCTCTCTCGGGTTCAGTCAAATTGATACTAAGATTTCTCTCCCAGTTGAAGACAACTCGAGACCTTTCCCTGGTTCAATCAAATCGATACTAAGATTTCTATTCCAGTTTAAAAGCTATGAAGCCAGGAAATCGACCGGATAACAGCTTAATTTCCCCATATACTGCGAAGCCTGGGACACGACTGGATAACAACACAAAATACTATGAAGCCTGGAATCGAACAGATAATGGTATATCTCAAATTCAAGCTCTGAAGCCCGGAAATCGACCGGATAATATCTTGATTTCTCCAAAATACTATGAAGCCTGGAATCGACCAGATAGTGGTATAAGACACCGTGAAGCCTGGCGCATGACCAGATAACGGTATAAGACGATGTGAAGACTGGAGAACGACTAGATAGCGGCAAGAGACACTATGAAACCTGGAAATTGACCAGATAGCAATATGAGGTACTGCGAAGCTTGGAATTCGACCAAATAGCAGTTTACTCGGCCAATTACTATGAAGCCCAGAAATTGACCGGATATTAGTATGCCTTAAATTCAAGTTGAAACCCGGATGCAATCGGATAACCACTTAATTCCATATGAAGCCTGGAACACGGCCAGATAAGAATTGAGAAATTGCAAAGCCTGGATTACAACCAAATAACAAGTTTAAATCTCATCTCCCCAGTAAGTCACTGTGAAACCTGGAGGACGACCAGATAACAGTTAATCTTATTATCCTCAGCAAATCACTGTAAAGCCTGGAGCACAACCAGATAGCAGTTCACTTTCACCTCCTCGATTAAGAGATAATTCCCCAGTGGAGTAACGGACAACTGAAGCTCCTAAAATTCTATTTCTCCCAGGACAGAGACCAACATTCCTCGGCAGATCCCTCCTCGATGACATGAACAGGAATTCTCATTGAAGGAATATCTCATAAATTCAACATTCTTCTGGATGGCATCTTTAAGCCCATCTCCGACGACTCTCCATCATCATCATGGATGGAATTTTTAAGCCCATCTCCAACGATCTTCCGTCATCTTTTCCAAATGGCATCTGTAAGCCCATTCCCAATACTACCTACACAGTCCAGGACCATCTCAAACAAGTGCAAATTTCTGGGCACTTAATGTTCAATCATCTTCCACCTTCAGACTACGAAAGATAGACATCCAATCTACATCCTCAGGTTTAAGAAGATTGAACATGGGCAGCTGTTGTACCCCAAAATTTCCCCTCTCATTTTACTCAACACATGCCCATTGAGGTCCTTAACTTGCTCAAGGATGCCCAAAGTTGATCAGACAAACTCCCTCATAAGGCAATGTACCTCAAATTAGGGTTTCCATTTTCATTAGGGTGGGGGAGCTCCAAAGGTCCCAGATGCCCTCCATGGTCCTAATATGTTCTCAAGATCATCCATGTCAAGTTTCATGCCTTGCACAAGAAGTTTGCTCAGTCAATTGTCGAGATGCCTAAAAATCAATTATACTAGGTCAAAAGTCAACTGTGGCTCACATACAGTCAAACTTTAAGATTTTTGGTCAACATCAACATTTTGAAGTGATATCCATCATTTGATCAAGGTTTGATCACGATTCATCAAGGAATGCCCCAAATTCATCAAAACCTAAAAGTTGTTAAATTAGGGTTTCTTAGGAAAAGTCAACCAAACTTTGACCAAGCATAAATTCTTCATACTTTATCAGAAATTTTCCATCCAAGGCTCATTTTGAAGATGATGCAATTTCCTACAATTAATATTCAGCCCAATGTTCAAAATATGCACTCATCAAAAGATATGAATTTCTACATTATAGGTCCTTTTGAAAAGTCAACAAAAACACTTTTTGGGTCAAAGCTTTTTACATGAACATGGAAGACCCAATTGAGATGAAACCAAAAGGGTTGTTTAGGGGACATCCTAAGCTTTCTAAAAAGTCTAAGAACACCCTCTTAGGGTTAAAGTTGAGGGAGATATGTATTGTCAAAATTGACCAATTTTTGGAAATGTGCACGAAGTCAACATTGATCAAAATGACTTTTTTTTCTTCAAATGGGCCCATGTTTTCTTGTTTGAAACTTGTTCCTAAGATGTCCCACGACCCCTGAGCTTATCCACCTATTATTTTATTATTTTTATTATTTATTTTGATTTTTTTATCCATTTAAATCAAAATAAATCAATTTAAATAGTAGAATAATCAAATAAAATCAAAGATTTGATTTTATGAGCATATTATGAGTCCATGAACAACTAGAAAATCAAAAAAATCGTGAAAGAGCTAATTGATTGGAAAAGATCTTAATTTGGTCTATTTTGGAAACAAATCATACAAGGCAAAGAATGAAATCAAATCTCCATAATTTGCAAAGATATGATCCATTTTTGTTGACCTAAATCATTCTATGATATATACACAACATTTCCAAACCATAAAAAAGGGTTCTTGGTCGTGAAAACAAAGGAGTCAACTTCAATTTTTTGTCAAAAAAAGTGCTGATCACATATTCCTCCATAGACTGATTCAAGTAATTCTAAGGCCAGCAATTCGTTCCTGGACATTTTCTGAAGCCATTCCAATCATGAGAGAAAATAGAGTGCTGAAGCCATTCCAATTCCCTTTGTTTACCCAGTCCTCAACTCACTTCACTAGTAAGTCCAAATAAAACCCTGCAGTATCCTCACTTGATTTCCAATTGTCTTTCACCTCTTTCCAACTCAAATGAAGAATTTCAGCAATAACTTCAAACTTTGGCTTCTCCGGCACTTGGACAAAAGGAACTTCATCAGACAACTTGATATTAAGTAGGTACGCGTACTCTTCCAGTGGGAACCAATTGATAATCTTGAAAAGTAAAACACCGTAATTCCTTGTCATAGAACTGGAAGAGAGTGATCAAAGCAATTGGGTCATCTAGAGTGTTAAGAATTAGTAACAAATTGCCATAATTTTTGTTGAAATTATTCAGAACATCACCCTTCAAATAAGAACTCAACCTCTTCAACTTGGACATATCAGTGGTAGGAATTTGATAAGAGAAAGTATGCCTGGTGGGCTCTTTAACACAAACTGAATTAAACTTATCTGAAGGGAGGCCAGTCATTTCTGATAGAAAGAAGACTCTTGAATGTCCTTGGAAAATGACATGCGCATGCTAGTTATATTTTTTTACATTATTATTATTTTTTTAAATATGCTATGATGCAATATGACAGGATCAAAGTTTCACACTGGATCATGGCTGGACCATTATAGAACAACACCACTCAAGATCAAAAGAAAATCCCAAAGCTCCAAAACTATCATGGGAACCCGAGTCACCTTCGCAACACAAAGTCACCAACAGTACCTGTACATGTAAGAAAAGTTTTCCTACCCCTCTCACGGGTGTAGTCTAGGTCAAGGTAAGGTTAAAAGCCAAATCAGAGTACAAGAGCTCGAATGTCGGTATCATCATACGATAACACCTATCCGAACTACCTCTGAAGTCATGGGTCTCATGGCCAGGTCTATAAAGCATCCGACTCATAGCTGCCATGGCCACTCTATTCCTGGTTCCTATGGAATTCACTCATAGCCTAGGTATGAGGCCTTTTACCTCATGGAACAACCCACCCACCAAGAAAATCCAGAATCCAAACAGTCCAGCCAAATCCAGTATGCAGAAAGTAAAGCGCACATAGGATGCAATGCAAATAGGTAAATATGCAAAGCGGTAAAAGTAAACACCCAAGAAGAAAACAAACAAGAGCTATGATCGACTCCGGGATGGACCAGCAAAAGGTCAATCTGTCCCCAGTGAAGTCACCAGCTGAAACAACCTGGCCGAACTGTCATCTTATAATGAAACATCAATGAAGTCGCCGCCAAATGTATTTTATCCCTCCGAAAGGGAAAGGTAAACATCGAGAAAACCTGAAAAGGGAGAAATCACGGTCTTTCGGCTGAGAGATCGGGTAAGGGAGTCTGTTACACGAGGGGAAGGTATTAGCACCCCATACTCCCGTAGTACTCTACGGTATCCACTCTTGTTGTCTAATCTAATGGTTGTGGTCAAATCCTATGTCTATGGCTTAAAGCTGAAAAGGGAATGCATGCGAAAGAAAAAGGAAAAACTATGTAGGGAAAATAAAGTTGTGCTCGGTTGGGCCCTACCCCAATGCCTACGTATACCTTTTAAGGAATCAGAGCAGCCGTAGTTAGGCTTACGTATTTTGGTTGGTTTGTGTTTTTTAGTTAAGACAACAAAAACAGGCAAGATGGCAAAACATCAAATAAAACAACAAAATAGTGAGATAGTAGAACATCGACTAAATAATAACAAGGTAACATGTCAAAGATGGTGAAACATCAAATGAAAAAAATGGATAACAAAAACATCGA
This sequence comes from Vicia faba, assembly GCA_948472305.1. Lineage (NCBI taxonomy): Eukaryota > Viridiplantae > Streptophyta > Magnoliopsida > Fabales > Fabaceae > Vicia > Vicia faba. The sequence goes on along the minus strand of OX451735.1, from coordinate 735,686,597 downwards.
TAAAACGGATGAAAAAATATCACACCTAACAATGATATTGAGAATCAATGTAGGATAACAAACATGTGCGATGGCGAAACATCGGCTTCAAGATAACAAGGTATCATGGAAAAGATGGCGAGACATCAATAAAACGGATGACAAAACATCACACCTAACAATGATATTGAGAATCAAAGTAGGATAACAAATATGTGCGATGGCGAAACATCGACTTCAAGATAACAAGATATCATGGCAAAGATGGCGAGACATCAATAAAACGGATGACAGAACATCACACCTAACAATGATATTGAGAATCAAAGTAGGATAAAAAACATGTGCGATGGCGAAACATCGGCTTCAAACAAATGTGCGATGGCGAAACATTGGTAAACTAGGTTTAAAAGCAAGGCCAAGAGGCACACGGATAAAGTAAAATTGGTTTGTATCTTTTACCTTGAAGAAGGGTTTGAGTTTATTAGAAATGTCTTATGATTTGCCAAGAAAACAAATTTTGTTTTAAGATGCAGAATGCATAGAAAGGGAAAACAACTAAGGGAAACTAACCTAGTACTATTCCTAGTGTTATCATACAGTGGTTGACCCTAAGGTTGAGGATAAAGGAAAATCCTACCCTAATTAACATGTTAAAGGAAGCTTAACAAAACTATCCTATAGGGAACATGCACTGAGAGCGAAGTCGTGATCTCAATTTCTAAATTGAGTGACTCATCGATCAATATTTAAAGAAGAAAAACAATAAGCATCCTATAGGGAACATGCAATGAGAGAGAAGTTGTGATCTCAATTTCTAAATTGAGTGACTCATCGATCAATATTTAAAGAATAAAAGAAATAAGCATCCTATAGGGAACATGCAATGAGAGCGAAGTCATGATCTCAATTTCTAAATTGAGTGACTCATCGATCAAAAGCAAATACAACAGATGTATCAGACAAAAACCAGAGGGCCTCCTGACATATATCAACAACAGAGGTCCCATCACGCAATCAAAGAACTATGCAGAATGAAAATGGAAGAAAGGAGATAGTGCAATACCAAACGGATAAATATCCGTAGCAACTTAGCAAGAATAAAAGAAACCCATAGAACTTCAAGCAAGCTGGCATCAGTAGACAAATCAAGTAAGAAATTACGCCATAGGGATGCAAGTAATGAGATTATCAGATATGAACAGATCCCATGGGCAACGTGTGGCATTCACAATCAAATGTATATATCCTGCATGGAATATCAAACATGCCAAACACAATAGCAGTGCCAGTATGATAAGTTGTGTTTCATAAATAAAGTGAAACACAATAGCCTCAAGCCAAAAGTGGAAACTTTCTCAAAGTACCTCGCACATTCAACAACCAAGTTAGTATTCCACAAGGTGAATGATGACTCACCTAAGGGATGAATGCAACACGATGAAGTGAGAACAACATGATAACAATTACCAAACATTAGACATGATAGACAAGAGGAAACAGGAACATGCACAATTAGGTCAAAAGAAAAAGAGGAATGTTGCTCCTTTTTATTACCATATTGAATTGACAATTGAATATCAATCAAGGATCATGGGAGCTTGATAATAATACAATCAAAGATCATTAAGGTCAGGGGCAAACACATTTCAATCATGTACAATTAACTCAACTACAACTCACATGCACAATTAAAAGTGAATCCCACACAATGCATTAAAAGGTTCAAACATTCAAACATGAAGCATTAAATGAAATGGCTTGAGCTATCATGGATAATCAGAATCAAAATGATCATTAGGTGCCCAATTATAGGCCTCACTCAAGTTCATTGACCATCAAACAAAGTGCAATAAGATATGCAACATTAATTGGGTACCTTTACTTCAAAAATACATCAAAAATAGAAAGTGATTTCAATAATTCAAACCAAAAATCTCTTGGCATATTTGAAGTGTATAGAAGTCAGAAAGCAAGTCTTGGGTTCATTAATTGTTGAGGAGGGGGTCAAATGAGCCCCAAAGTTCAAAACTAGTTGGCAAAACCACCAAACTAGACAAGTTTTCAAAATAATTTGTGGAAAAATGTCAAACCAAGTTAAATAATTCAAGAAAAATGGTTTTCATATCCTCAATACATTCATGGACCCTAATCAAGACTTGAATTCTATTGAAAATCCAGGGCATAGTGGTTTTGGAAATGAAACTTGCACCATAAGCATCCAAACCCTAATTTTTGACTTTTAATCTTAAATATTGTTTAAGTAAGATCAAAGTTCAAACAATTTAAACCAATATCATACAAATCAACAAGAGACCCTAAATGTCAGAAAATACATTTTTTCACATTTTTTTGAATTGAAGAAAAGTCAAAAATGAAATTAATTTCAAACAATTAGACAATTAAACAAATAATCACATCTCAAAATAAGACTTTAATCAAAAAATCAGAATAATTCCCAAACAAAATTATATTCAAATGTTAGAAATAAAAACACACATCCCTTATTTTTTGTGGAATTTTTGAATTAAAGGAAATATTAACATTAAAAAAAACAAACAATTAACAATTAAACTATTATTTAATGGAAAAAATGTAAACCCTAGCCAAAAATCATCAAAAGGTCAAATATGAAATTATATTCAGACTCTAGGATTAAAAACTAGCTTACATGATTTTTTTTTGGAATTTTTGAATTAATGGAAGCATTAAAATAAAAAAATATAATGCAAAATTTAAAATAAACTTCTCAAATTAAAATTCTAATCAAAAATAGAAAATATGCTAAACCAATTTCAGAATCAATTTCTGCATTATTTTATGAGTTCAAAATGTTTTTTGTGGATTTTTTAGATCAAAGGAACTATTAAAATAAAAATAAACTTTGAACAATCAATTAATTAAACCTATGAATTTTTTAAACCAATCAAATCATTTAAAAAAATTTCAGAAAAATTATGACAAATACTAGAAATTATTACTGACCTATGGTAATTTTTTTATGATTTTTAAAAATATTTTGATCAGAAAATAAAATCAAACAAAATACCAAATGAAATAAATAATTCAAATGAGCCAAAAATTCAAACGGACCAATCATGTAGTGCCACCACATCATCTTCAACCTTTGGACAAACTTAAAAACGCGTGTAACACTCAGTCCTAGGGCTCATGTTAAGATCAATATAACATACTCAATTTCACACCATTTTTCATGAAATCAAGCGCATATTAAAGCCAACATTTCATACTTCATTTTGCAATTTGAATCAAGTCGAAACATAAACCATATTGTTCACAATCAAGCCAGGAATATGAGCAAACTCATTCTGAATTGCAAGTTTCAGGGTACTCAAACATTCCTTCTTTACCAAATCAAACACTATAGAGCTTCAGAAACATTCCACCAACATCAATGAATACTAATCCAAGCTCAAACACCTCAATAAACAAGTACATCTCGAAGATTGAAGTTTAGGATTATTACCTCAAGGCAAAAAGTATTCTACTGTCTCCTTCACTCCAGATGCAAACAAATAGTGCTAACTTGATCTACTCCTTTTACTGAAGCTGAATCCACAAGAATTTTGAAGAAAACACCAAGGAATTGAGAGAATCGAAACAAGTTGCAGAAGAAGGGTGGAAATCTCAGATCTGGAATTCTTGCAATGGGAGCGTTCTCTCCTTTCACCCAGCTTGCCTCTTCTTATATAGAGTTTATAGAGGAGCATAGAAGTGGAAATGTGACCTCAAAGCCGTTGGAGGGCAGGATTGGAAATTTTGGCCAAAAATGAAGTGTGCACAGGATCAGGTGATTTGTTCGTGCGTTCTTTAGCCTCTTATGCATTTTGTGGGACAAATTACTTCAGAAGATCATCCTCAAAATCTTGGCCCTTAATTCCACCTGATCAGAAAGTGTTGGAGTTTTTGCAATTTTGGGCAAGTTTGTCATTTTTGTACCCAAGCAAACATCACGGTCCATGGAGCACGAAATAGCTGGCATTATGGGCCTTAGCAAGTCACAAATAGGTCATGGGATGGATGGAAACAAAGAGAATCGCTGAAACTTGATTTCTCATGAATTGGCCATTTTACACATTTGTCAAATTTCAATAAAATGCCTCAAAATTCCAAAGCTCATAACTTGCTCATACTTTTGAATTGGGACACAAATGAGTACAATTTGGAAATATATTGAAAATATTTACAATCCCTTAGTTTTGAGTGTTTGCAATTGAATCCATTAAGTTTCTCAAAATTGAGCTTGAAATTCATTAATTTTGGAAAATGACTTATAATTTTGTGACTTCAAAAGACCATAATTCTTGACTCCTTATTAATTTGGACATGGGACCAAAAGGATATGAAAGATCATCCTCTTATCTTTACAAGCATCCTTCATTTGCATTTTCTTGATCAAAGGTGAATAAACTATGAATTTTTGAAATTAAGTCCTTATTTTCCAAAATTAAAAACTTTTAGGGTTTCTTCAAGAACAAGTTTCAACCCAAACCTCAATCTCCTTGATCCAATGACCAAAATGGACTTGAAATATGAAAAGTGCATCCTTGAATTGATGATTGGCCAAAAGTTCACTTGGTAAACCTTGACTTTGACTAATTTTGACCAAAATGACCATTTTGCCCCTTTGAATCAATTGGTCCACTTCTCTTCAAAATTGATGGTCAAAACTTCAAACGTACTATCTCCCAAATATATAGATGCCATGTACAAAGTTTCACTTCAAAATTATCAAGAAATCCTGATAAAAACCCAAACCCTAATTTTGATTAACACCTTAGGAGACTGATGAATCATCCTCAAAACTTCAAATCCTCTGGGCATCATGACCAATTCCTTGTGAAAAGATTTTTTCAAATGCCAATGAGATGTTTTGGCTTCCAAATCAAGACTTGGTAAATCAAGCAAAAGCCTAATTTGACTGGTAAATCAAGGGAATAATTCCCTTTATAAATAAACACAAACTTCAATCCTCTGATGATCCAAAGAGATGAATAAAGTCTCTTGAGATATGAAATAACTTTTGAGCTTGAAAGACTCAGAGGTTTAGATGATAAGATTCTACTTGAGCAACTTGTCAATACAATCAACCTTCATAGCTTGAGGAAAACTTGATAACCAAATTACTTTGATCCTATCACAATATATGAATGTAATGCAGTATGATGTTCATGATGAAACATAAGCCTAAATCAAGAGGGTAAATTTTGGGGTGCACAGTTGCAGGTGAAGGCTTTAAGGACTACGCTCAAAAGTGGAGAGACTTGGATGGAAGAGTCCAACCCCCTTTGTCTGATAGGGAGTTGGTTGACATGTTTCTAGGGACGCTATCTGGTCTATTTTTCAATCACTTGATCGGCAGCTCGTCATCTGGTTTCACTGAGTTGATTTTAACTGGAGAAAGAGTGGAGGCTGGCATTCGAAGTGGTAAAATTCAGAAGGATGCCTCTTCGAGTTCGGTAAAGAAGCCTTTTACTGGTAAGAAGGAAGCTAGTGCAGTCTATAGCCCAAGGGGCCAAAGCAGATCTAAACACCGTCAAACAGTAAATGATGTAGTAATACCAAGATCCACAGTTGCTCCACAATGCAACAATCAACAAAGGATGGAAAGACCACAATGACAGTTTACTCGCATCAACATGACACTGGCTAAAGTGTTACCTTATCTGCTGAAATCCAACTTGGAAACCTTGAGAGAGGCTCTGAAGAACCCCAATACCACATCTCCCTGCTATAACCCGAATGCCCGCTGCGCTTATCACTCTGAAAGTCCAGGTCATGATACAAACAACTGTTGGTCCCTGAAAAATAAGGTGCAGGACTTGATCGAAGCCAAAGAGATTGAGTTTGATGCTCCGGAGAAGCCCAACGTTATAACTGCACCCATGCCCAAGCATGGCTCGGGAGTCAATGCTATTGAGGTTGTCTCCGCCACAGAAGATGCTGATGATGAGAACCTGGATGTTGACAGTTGGATCTACCCAACGACCAACAATGGACCAAATAACTAGACGGCGAAGGACTTCCTACCTGTTTCTTTTATTCCGTAGTAATTGACTTTTGTTTTAACATTTGTAATAAACAATTCGAAACTTTATGGCCCGGTGCCTTGCCTGAGGCACCTTGGCTTTGCTTGTGAGGGTTTATTATTTGGAATTTCATATATCATTAATAAAGCATTGGGCGTTTCTTGCATTACAAATTTTGTGCTCTTTGTTTTTCTTTTCTGTTTCCTACTTTATCAAAACAGCTATTCGCTTACACACACTCACGTATCATACTGCAGATCAATATCCACTCTGGATCCCATTGATAACAACTCTGCTACTGCTAGTTATGACATCAAAAATCCGATCAACCAAGCCGAGGACGAAGGTGAGGACGATTGTGAGGTGCTTGGAGAACTTGCTAGACTATTACAGCAGGAAGAAAGGGCCATACAGCCTCATGAAGAGACAGTTGAGTCAGTAAATTTGGGTACAGAGGAAGACATGAAAGAGGTTAAGATAGGTACGAATCTGGAGCCTAGTGTCAAACAACAGTTAATACAGATGCTACGCGACTATGTTGAGATCTTCGCCTGGTCCTATGAAGATATGCATGGTTTGGACACTGATATTATGGTTCATAGCTTACCGACTAAAGAAGACTTACCTCTGGTAAAACAGAAGGTTCGCCGTATGCGCCCCAAAATGTCAGAGAAAATCAAGGCAAAAGTCATGAAACAGTTCGACGCAGGGTTCCTAGTTGTCACTTCTTATTCGCAGTGGGTTGCCAACATTATTCCGGTACCTAAGAAGGACGGTAAGGTACGGATGTGTGTGGACTATGGAGATCTGAACAGGGAAAGCCCCAAGGATGACTTCCCACTTCCTCACATTGATGTTCTAGTCGATAACACCGTACAACACAAGATCTTCTCCTTCATGGATGGTTTTTCTGGCTACAACCAGATCAATATGGGTCCTGAGGACATGGAGAAGACAACCTTCGTTACACAGTGGGGCACCTTCTGTTACAAGGTAATTCCTTTTGGGTTGAAGAATGCTGGGGAAACCTATCAGCGCGCCATGGTCCCTTTGTCCATGATATGATTCACCACGAGATCGAGGTTTATGTTGATGATATGATAGCCAAGTCCAAGACCGAGGAAGAGCACCTTGATAATCTCTAGAAACTGTTTGACAGGTTGAAGACGTACAAGCTGAGGTTGAATACGAACAAGTGTACCTTCAGGGTAAGGTCTGGTAAGCTTCTGGGTTTTGTTGTCAGTGACAAAGGTATTCAGGTGGACCCCGCAATGGTAAAAGCCATACAAGAGATGCTGGTCCCCCGCACAGAGAAGGAAGTTAGAGGTTTCTTGGGACGTCTGAATTACATCGCAAGGTTCATTTCACATCTGACTGCTACTTGTGACCCAATCTTTAAGCTGCTGAAGAAAGATCAAGTGGTAAAGTGGAATGATGAGTGCGAGACTTCTTTCGAAAGAATTGAGGAATACCTTCAAGAACCACCAATTTTGATGCCTCCAGTTGAAGGAAGACCTTTGATATTATACTTGACAGTGCTAGACAATTCAATGGGGGTGTGTGCTGGGGCAGCATGACGAGCCTGGACGAAAAGAGCACGCTATTTACAACCTTAGCAAAAAGTTTACCGACTGTGAGACCCGATACTCATTGCTCGAGAAAACTTGCCGTGCTTTGGCATGGGCTGCTCGCCGACTGAGACAGTATATGCTGACTCACACTACCTTGTTGATATCAAAGATGGATCCGATCAAGTATATTTTCGAGAAGCCTACTCTCTTAGGAAGGATAGCAAGATGGCAGATGATCTTAACTGAGTACGACATCCAATACACAACCCAAAAAGCAATCAAAGGGAGTGTATTGGCGGATCATTTGGCGCATCAGGCCGTGGATGACTACCAGTCCATGAATTTTGTGTTCCCGGATGAGAATATCATGTTACTGTCTGACTGCGAAGAACCTGGACCAGATGAAGGACCCGAGGAGGGATCCCGATGGTTTATGTATTTTGATAGATCCTCGAACGCATTGGGTAACGGCGTTGGCGCTGTAATCATATCTCCTGAGGGCTGTCATAATCCGTTCACCGCCCGATTATGTTTTAACTGCACCAACAATATGGTGGAGTATGAAGCGTGTATCATGGGTCTTCGAGCTGCTATTGACCCGAGGATTAAATTCTTGAGTGTATTCAAAGATTCCGCTCTGGTGATAAGTCAGATCAAAGGCGAGTGGGATACGAAGCACCCGAATCTTATTCCTTACCGAGAATATGTACTGACATTGCTCCCACACTTTGAGGAGATAACCTTTGAACACTTCCCAAGAGAGGAGAATCAGTTGGAGGACGCGCTAGCTACCATGTCTTCTATGTTCAAAGTTAGGTGGGACAATGAAGCTCCCCAGATTACCATAGAGAGGTTGGATGAACCCGCACATTGCTGTGACATTGAGACTGAAGAGGTAGCAGATAAACCTTGGTTTCACGAGGTAAAGAGGTATCTTGAGGCTCAAGAATATCCCGAGGGAGCATCTGTTAAGGATAAGAAGTTTATGAAAAGGTTCGCTGCAAAGTTCTTCATCAGTAATGGAATTCTCTATAAGAGTAACCATAATTTAACCTTACTGCGATGCATGGACAAGAGCGAGGCAGAAAGGATCATGAAAAAATTACATGAAGGTACCTTCGGAACCCATTCTAGTGGACATACCATGGCGAAGAAAATCCTACGGGAAGGGTACTACTGGTCCACTATGGAAGCCGATTTTTATCAGCACTCTCAAACCTGTCATAAGTGCCAACTCTATGCTGATAAGGTGCATGTACCTCCGGTTCCCGTGAATGTTTTGACAGCTCCTTGGCCCTTTGCAATGTGGGGCATCGACATGATCAGCGAGATCAGACCCACTGCATCTAACGGACATCGCTTCATTCTGGTAGCCATTGATTACTTTACAAAGTGGGTTGAGGCAGCTTCCTTTGCTACAGTAACCAAGAACGTCGTGGCGCGGTTCATCCGACACAATCTGATTTGTCGATATGGTGTACCAGAGAGGATTATTACTAACAATGGTACAAATCTGAACAATACAATGATCACCAAGCTCTATAAACATTTCATGATACATCATCATAACTCTTCTCCCTACCTGTCGAAGATGAATGGGGCTGTTGAAGAAGCCAACAAGAACATCAAGAAGATTATACAGAAGATGACGGTGACATACAAAGACTGGCACGAAATGTTACCATTCGCTCTTCATGGGTACCGTACCTCAGCATGGACGTCAACAGGGGCAACACCCTACTCTTTAGTGTATGGCATGGAGGCAGTCCTACCCATCGAAGTCCAGATTCCATCTCTCAGGATTATGAAGGATGCGGGTTTGAACAAAGACGACTGGATCCAAACCCAACTTGATCAGCTGAATCTAATCGATGAAAAGAGACTTACTGCTATCTGTCATGGTCAGACGCATAAAAAATGGATGATCAAGGCTTTTAATAAGAAAGTCAGACGTCAAGAATATCAAGTCGGGGATCTAGTGATCAAACGCATCATACTACCGCAAGGTGATCCCAGGGGCAAATGGACCCCCTAATACGAAGGGCCATTTATGGTTAAGAACATCTTCTCGAGAGGAGCTATGATTCTAACCACCATGGATGGTGACGACCTTCCTCACTCCATCAATGCAGACATAGTAAAAAGATACTACACATAATCAAAGACCCACTAGGTTGACTGGCCTAGGCAAAAATAAGGGCTTCCCGGCGAACCAAAAGGGTTCGGGCAAAAGTAAGGGATGAAAATGAAAAAAACACTGTACACCCGGCAAGTCGAAAACCTAAAAAGGCGACTTGGGCAAAAAAGGGTATCCCGGTGGACTGAAAACCCGAAAGGGCGGTCCAGGAAAAAATTAGGGATCAAAGCGTAACACTGTCTCATTGGATCATCTCGCAACCAGACTTTGGTATCGACTATCAAGCTCAAACGGCGCCAATCAATCTGATTCACTTACGACCGAGCAGTAAAGTGATGAGACATTTGAAGATATAAAGGCAATAGTAGAGTTGGAACCCAATGGGATTGTTTCACATAGATTTTTTTCTTTCTTTTACACAAATTATATAATTTATATCTTTCGGTGGCATTCTCTTACTAGAGCATCAGTCTCTTTGTACAAAAACGCCTATTACAGGCCAACTTCAAAAATCAATACAATTCATTTTTACAAGAAATTTCAAATTGTTCTTCTTTTTTTTTTTGTTTTGTTTTACAAAAACGTCAAATGATTCATTTTTGATATATGCGTTTGAAAATAATTGTTGCTCATAAATATTTACATAAGAAACAAAAGACGATTACTCGTAATTCCAAGAACAGGGACAAACAAGAAGTGCCCAAACCTTACAGTTATTCTGCCCATCAAATACAGGGATAGAGACAGCTTGAGAATATGAGCTGTGGTACATACGCTCCCCACAGAGTAAAAAGTATCTAAAGACAGATGTAAGCTTCCACGAGCAGGACATAACTCTCCCTTGCTGAAGTTCACAATTGCGAGTGAGCCGGTGAATTGTTCCCCAAGCAGAGTTTATTTCTCTTACCAGCAGAAATTCAATCCCGACATATTTCATTATCACCAGCAACGGTAATTCATCCCCAACGGATTTGTTTCTCCAAGTAGGTATATCTATCTACAGAGCATCTCCTCTCCAACAGAGTTATTCCCTGCAGAATTATCCTCAGACAGGGTCTCCTCGGCAGAATCTCCGTAAACAAGGGGCAAATCCCCCGCATAGTCATCGTTGTTCACCATCCCTAACAGAAGTAGAGGTACTATGGTTTGTTACAGCAGTCAAATACCATTTCTCACACTCTCCAAACAACAACTCGGGATTTGTTTTCCTGGACTCATATTGTTATGTCAGCATTTCATGTTCATACATCATGACATATGCATACATCACATATAACATAGTCTCATTTATTTTGAGAAACGTCATCATACAATGCATCGCATATAACTAACCTTGTATTTCTTTCAGGAAAGACATTATTATCAACAATTTCCAGCAAGTCCATGATCAACACTCGAAGCTAAATGGAGTAATCATCGGCGCGATAAGAATAACCTTACCCAGGTTCCCTCTGCATTTTTACCCAAACTCATTCCGAAACAGCCCTACTATCTAGGCTTTCATATCGAAGTAACCCTACTATCCAGGTTCCTTCTCACAACCCTACTATCCAGGCTTTCATCTCGAAGTAACCCTACTATCCAGGTTCCTTCTCACAGCCCTACTATCCAGGCTTTCATATCAAAGTAACCCTACTATCCAGGTTCCTTCTCACAGCCCTACTATCCAGGCTTTCATATCGAAGTAACCCTACTATCCAGGTTCCTTCTCACAACCATACTATCCAGGCTTTCATATCGAAGCAACCCTACCATCCAGGTTCCTTCTTATAACCTTACTATCCGGGTTCTTCTTCTCTTATCCCCAGAAAGCAGTCCACAACACTATAATACCGGGACCCGATCAAACACGTTTGGTTTCACATTTCCCCAGAAAGTCACGGTGCAGCATATACCCCGGCCAAGCACACAGTTCACTTTCGCTTCCCAAACCGAAATTATTCCCCAGTAGAGTAACAGACAACTGAAGCTCCTAAAACTCTATTTCTCTCAAGACAGAGACCAACATTCCCCAGCGGAGTCCTCCTCAAACAACAGGTATACGGGTTCTCGCAAAGGAATCTCTTATGCGATCGACGCTTCTTCGGATGGCATCTTTAATCCCATATCCGACAATTCTCTAGCAATTTCCAAATGGCATCTGTAAGCCCATTCCCGATATCACAAATCAAGTGCCACTTCATGCGAGTGCAAATTTCTGGGCACTCTAGTGTTCAATCATCTTCCACCTTCAAATCACGAAAGGCAGACGGGCCAATCTATATCCTCAGGTTTAAAAAGATTGAACAGGGGCAGCTGTTCTACCCCAAAATTTTCCCTCCCATATTTCTATTTCAAGTGAGGTCCTCAAATTGCTCAAGGAAGTTAAAAAGTTGACCAGACAAACTCTCTCCTAAGGCAGTCTACTTCAAATTAGGGTTTCATTTTTCTTCAAGATGCATGAGTCCAAAGGATCCCAAATGATCACCATTGTCCTAATATGTTCTCAAGATCATCCATGTCAAGTTTCAAGCCTTGAAGAGGAAGTTTGCTCAGTCAATTGCTCAAAGGCCTGAAAACCGACTGTGCTAGGTCAAACGTCAACTGTGGCCCACATACAGTCAAACTTCAATATTTTTGGTCAAAATTCTCATTTTGAAGTATTATCCATCATTTGATCAAGGGTTGATCATGATTCCTCAAGGATTGCTCATAATTCATCAAAACACAAAAGTTGCTAAATTAGGGTTTTATAGGAAAAGTCAACTCAACTTTGACCAAGCATTACTTTTTCATACTTTATAAAAAATGACCCATCCAAATCTCATTTTTAATAGTATGCAATTCCCTACAATTCATCTTCAGCTCCCAAGTTCAGAATATGCACTCACAAAAAGATATGAATTTTGACATTATAGGTCATTTTGAAAGGTCAACAAAAACACCTTTTGGGTCAAAGCTTCATACATGAACATGGAAGACTCAATTGAGATGAGACCAAAAGGGTTGCTTAGAGAACATCCTAAGCTTTCTAAAAAGTCCAAGAACACCTCTCTAGGGTCAAAATTGAGAGAGTTATGCATTTTCGAAGTTGACCTTTTTTGCAAAATTGCCAAAAGTCAACATTGGTTAAAATTGCATTTTTTCCACATGGGCCCATCTTTTCAAGATTGAATCTCATTCCTAGCATAGTCCACGACCTATGGGGACCTTCCATGCTTTATTTATTTAATTTATTTTGATTTTTATTCACTTAAAATTCAAATAAAATCAAATAAATCTAAATAAATCATATAATGTGTGTTAGGGATGATTCTTGCATTGAAGAAAGATCTTATGTGCTGTCAATTGAGAATCAATTCGTGCAAGGCTAATTTGGGTGGCAAAAGATTGAATTGAAGCAAGTTTGGAAAGATATCATATGCCATTAAAGACCAAATCAAATCTTCTTAATGAGCAAGATTGAATTCATTTTGGTTGACCTAATATGTTGTATTACATATACAGAAGCAATCCAAGGCAAGAAAGGAGGTTGAGCGGTCGTGCAGAGCAAAAACAAAAACTGAAAAATCTCAAGAAAAAGTGGTGATCCAATTTCAAGTTACAGGCCATCCCAAGCCATCTTCACCTTGCCAATCAATTGCTGGACGTCTCAGGATCATGTTCCAATCATTGGCAAGCATCCCCACGTCCTGAAACGCATTGTAGCAGCCACCTGGTTAGCCAAAAATTTCGTTTTCGTTTTCATTGATTTACACATCATTTGCACGTTTTGATTACATATTCTTGTTCCTTAATGATTTTGCAAGCTAATCAATATATTCAATTGCGTTTTTGATGATTGTATGAAAAACTGCCATGGCTAGGGTTTCTTGTTTAGTTTTAGGGCTTTGCAATACAGGTAAAATTGGACATTGATTCTGGTACCATGATACTCGTGGGGATGAGGCGAGTTGATTGGTAGCAGCCATAATGATTTATCTTTCTTGTGGACCATTTTTGAAATACACAGGTTTGTAGCTACAACACCATGTCCGTAGGTAAATGTATCTTGGGCTAAAACGACGGTTGGGAGGAAGAAGATGGGATGCGTGGCACTCCCTAGTTGGATGATTTGAATTTTAGCGCGTTTTTACATTAACCATCATTTTCCATATATTATATTTTGTTTTTATTGTATATAGAAATAACAAGTGCAACACAGATGACAAGCGTGCATTGGAAAAGTGCATGAGGACCTGGGTTCGATCCCCAGGTCCCAACCTTCGTTCATAATATTTTTCAATAGGTAATCCAGCATGTTGCAAATCAAGAAGTCCACCGTACGCCATCAACATCTGGCCACCACACACCCCTCCAGCCAGATCCAAGGCTATTCCACTGAAGGCCTACCATGTTCCTCAAGTCAGCACGCATACTAGATTGAACAAAGTCAAACGGGCTATCAACCTTGGGCCCATAATTTCCTCAGCACACCCTCCCGATTGCTAAACACCACCAGACCCATTTACTTCCTTTTTGTATTTTTATCTTTTATTCTTTTAATTTCCTTTATTCACAAATTAATTTATTTTTCATAAAAGTCATAAAATCAATAATTCACAAAATTAGGATTAGTTATTTTTTATTTATCAAAATTAATTTAATTTAAGTTTAACTTAGGAAATTGTAATTTGTTTTCATAAATAAAATAAAAATAGAAATTAGGTTAAACTTTTGATTTAATTTAATTTCCTCTTTTTTTTCTCAAATAAATAAAAATACAAAAAATAGGTTTTTAGAATAAATTAGTTTATTTTTCTTGATTTAAAATTAATTAGAATTAGGATCTTATTTTTTAATTTAATTATTTCTTTGTTTCCTTAAATAACAAAACATTTTTTTAGTCAATCACAACTAGGTTTAGTCAAAGGGCAAAATCCTAGTAGTTTCGTATTTGATTCTTTGCGCGCTTATTATTTATTTTACAATGTTTTTGTAACTGTTCACTGGTTTGTAATAGTTTAATTTAGGGCTTTACTTATCGCTTTTCCCCGGATTTTTGGCTATGTAATTAATCCCCCTCCCCGAAGCCTTGTAATAGCGTAGATTTACTTTCTCACATTTTTAAATTCTCGCAAATATTTAACTGTTTAGATGTATGCTAATAGGATTGTATGACAAGAATGCATGACAAATTAATACGTTTAGAAAACCTAATGTGCAAAGATAAATAACTGAAACAAATCACCCACACATATCACTCTTAGGGTATATTCTCACTTCGGTTATCTTCGGTAAACGATCATTAAACATAGGGTGTCTTAGTGGTTACCCTCCTGTCTAAAAAAGATTTAAAGTCCTTTTCGAATGTTGCCTCGGAAATGTTGCCTCGAATATGATCTTAAGACTCTAGGGATGTTACTAAGGTGTCCTAATATTGCTTTAGTGATTGTACGTCCATTTTGAATTGACCCTTACAACTCCAATGATGATGCTACCTATTTCTCAATAGTAGGATAACATTGTCTAAAGGAAACGAGAATAGAAACGAACTTTTTTCGAGTAAGTAGATGCTAGTAGGTACTTGCTCAATATCAAAACTTTTCACACTTACACTTTTCAAACAAATTTTTAAAACAACTTCATCACACCTTTGAGGACTGATACAAGGGTTATCACGAAGTCAAACTTTTCAAAAACAAAGCACACACACAAGCAATTTAAAAAAGATGAGCAAGTACCTAAGAGCCCATGGAAAACCATGGATAGAAATGGTGCTAACACCATCCCTTTCTATAATCTACCCCCTGTACTCATAGTATCTCGAAAAAGGATTTTTTTCTGTACTTTTTTCCTTTCCGATTGGATGAAATAAAAGTCGATGGCGACTCTTGCTTACCGCGACATTTTGCGAACACAAAACGCAAAACGCAAACCAATATTAACAGTCAGTTCTGCCACTGTATCACAGTATGTATAAATAAAAGTGTTTGAGTGCATTGGCAAGTCATAACTACAAGTTCTTAGCTTTTGGCTAGGTTACTTGATTTTGAAGAAAAGAGGGAAACAAGTGTCAAGAAGAGGTACAAGCATGGGATGCGTGATTGTAAGTGTTTGAAACATTTCTCATGAGTTATAGGACCTATTTGATTATAAGAGAACAAGTGCAAGGCTCAAGAACAAGTTTTGTACAAAAAGTCACTTTATCAAAATGGCAATGTGACCTTTCTTCCAAAAATGGATAAAAAGCATGTTCATGCATTGAATGCTTGAACTGAGGCCTCTAACAACCGTGTTAACCATTAATTATGGAGTGTCTAACAAGTCCGAGGCCTGCAAAGTAGTGTTTATGCAGCATGATTTGAATTTGAATTTTGTTCATGACTAAAATGACTTGTAATAAAAGTGATAAAACCCTAACTTCATCTCTTCGATTCTCCCTACTCAAGAATGATCTCAAGGAGTTATTAGACATTTTGGAAAGCTTGCAATGTGCTCTACAACCCATATTTGAATTGCTTTTGAATATTACTCTTGTAATTATATGAAAAAGTGTCATGAAGTTAGGTCAAAATCCTGGCCAAATTAGGGCAAAATTTCACTAAGTGTTTAGTTTCATGACCACATGTTCATAAAATTATAACTTGAGATCCAAGCATTTTTGGAAGGAGTTGTGTAAAGAAAAGTTGTATATTTCATGGAGATCTACAACTTTCATGTTGGGAGTTTCTCTTGAATCATCTTGCATCATGGTGAAAAGTTTGCTCAAAGTTATGAAAAAATAAGAAATTTTCAACACTTAGAAAAATTTCTAAGTTTTAGAAATTTTGACTTTTCAAAATGAAATCTTGACTTTTTGATTTCTTGATGAATAAGTTTCATATTTTGACATGTTTTGATGAATCGTGATATATGGCACTTGAATTTGACCAAAAAGTCAAAGTTTGACTTTTCAGTATACAAGTGACTTTTGATCAGACTGAAAAATTCATCTGTCAATCCAATGGACTTGCAATGTTTTGGAACCATGTCATTAGGTAAAAATAATGCAATTGGACTCTTGGGATCATATCTTAGACCAATTGATAATTTTTTAGGTAAAAAATCAGAAATTGCCCTTTCCTAGTCAAAACCCTAATTTTGACCATTTTGCCCTTTTGGAGATTTGATCAAATTTCTTGAGTTGTGGTCCAAACTTGTTCAAATGATACAAATGAGTTTAAAATTTTTATGTGGGTCAAAAATTATGAAGTTTGACTGTAAATTGGCCATAGTTGACTTTTACCCAATACAACTGATTTTTAAGTCAATTGCTCAATTGACTGAGCAAAAATGTGATCCAAGGCTTGAAACTTGACATGTGTGATCTTTGGGGTCCAAAATGATCTATGAAAGTTTTATGGGGAATTGGAAGCTCAAAAATCCTTGTGCAAACTTAAATCCTAATTTTGGTCATTAATGCTTAAGGAGGTGTCTTGAGCTGATCAAACCCTAATGCAGTCTTGAGTCAAGGGAGATCTTGTGAACAAAATCTTGATATGTGAGATGGAAAATTTTGGGGTACAACAGCTTCCCCTGTTCAATCTTCTTAAGCCTGAAGAGTTAGATTGGCAAGTTTTGCCATTCGTGACTCGAAGGTGGAAGATGATTGGACACTAGAGTGCCTAGAAATTTGCACTCGGTGATGTGATGGTTGAGGGAATGGGATTAAAGATGCCATTTAGAGAGGTGATATAAATTTGTTGGAGATGGGCTTGTAGATGCCATCCAAAAGTGATTGCTGAATTGTAATTTGTAAGCTGAAGTAATGAGTATCAGAATGACGTCCGTGTCTAGAGCGTATCTGAACTGTATCTGAAAGCTGACTCTGAAGCATATCTATACTGTATCTGAAAGAGACTCTAATTAAGTATCAGAATGGAATCTATGTCTGGAGCGTATCTGTACTGTATCTGAAAGTTGACTGAGTGTCAGCATGGCGTCCGTGTTTAGAGCGTATCTGAACTGTATCTGAAAGTTGATTGAGTTTCAGAATGGCGTCCGTGTCTGGAGCGTATTTGAACTGTATCTGCAAGCTTTGAACATTGTTAATGGTAGCTGTTAACCTTATCCTGAAAAGGGTAGAATGTTAGATAAAATGCAAAGTCATGTTGTATGAATTTCATGGTATGATGTATTCGTGTTATCAATGTTTATGATCTATGGATGCGATGTATGCATATGTGAGCTAATCTGGTGCACTGTTGTTGGATTGGGGAAAATAAACCCCTGATTGCTGTTGAAGATATGGGGTGTAAATCTTCATGTTTAAAGTGTTGATGATTTTCCACTTAGAGAAATAAACTCTGTTGTAAGGGAAATGTCGTGTACTGCTTGTAAAATTCTGTTGGAGAAATCTGAGAAATTGGACGACTTCTATTGCGGATGGATAACTAGAAGTTTTATTCTGCTGGGGATTAAACTGCACAATATGGGGGGATTTCATGGAGATAGCTTAGAGAGATTTCCCTACCTCTTAAAGCCATTAGTGACTGTCTTTCTATTTTGTTTATTTGTAAACGGTAATTATGTTTAAAAATAAACCATTGGATGTTTTTGTAAACAAAACAAGAGTAAAGAAAAACATATAGTTTTGCACTTTCAAAGAGATGTCTTTGTATTTACTTTGAGTAAGTATTTTGTACAAGGAGACAAACATTCTAGTAAGAGAACACCGTCGTAAAAAATGAAATTTGATACAAAGAAAAGATAGTTATGTGCAATAATCCCATGGGGTTCCCATTCTGCTATAGCCTTCGTGTCTCTGAGCAACTTGTCCACTTGCTGCTTTGTCCGAAGTTGATTGAATTGATCAAAACCTATGAGTTTTCTAGTGGAAGCCAAAGGTTGTCCGTAAGGTGATCCAACGGGACATAGTCATACGATTTAATTCCCTAACTTTTTCCTAGACCGTTCTTTTGGGTTTTCAGTCCACCGGGATACCCTTTTTTTCCCAAGCCGCCCTTTCGGGTTTTCGACTTGCTGGGTGTACAGATTTTTTTGTTTTATCCCTAATTTTTCGCCGAACCTTTTTGGTTCTTCGGGATGACCTTTTTTTGCCTAGGTTGTCAACCTAGCGGGTCTCTTATGCGTAGTATCTTTTGACTATGTCTGCGTTTGCAGGGTGCGACAGGTCGTCGCCATCCATGGTAGTCAAGATCATTGCTCCACCAGAGAATATGTTTTTGATTACAAACGGTCCTTCCTATGTAGGAGTCATTTTCCCCTGGGGTCACCTTGCGGTAGTATGATATGTTTGATCACCAGATCTCCAACTTGATATACTTGGCATCTAACCTTTTGTTGAAAGCCTTGATTTTCCACTTTTGATACATTTGACCATGACAGACAGCAGTAAGCCTTTTCTCATCAATCAAGTTTAGTTGATCAAGTCGAGTCTGGATCCAATCGTCTTCATTTAGCCCTGCATCCTTCATAATTCTTAGAGAGGGGATCTGGACTTCAATAGGGAAGACAACTTTTATGCCGTATACCAGAGAGTAGGGTGTTTCCCCGATTGATGTGCGAGCTGTGGTACAATATCCGCGGAGAGCGAATAGTAGCATCTTATGCCAGTCTTTGTATGTGACTGTCATTTTATGTATGATCTTTTTAATGTTCTTATTTTTGGCTTCGACAACACCATTCATCTTTGGTCGGTAAGGGGAAGAATTGTGATGTTAGATCTTGAATTCCTCGCATAAGGTGGTGATCATCATATTGTTCAAGTTCGTACCATTGTCTGTAATGATCCTCTATGGGATACCGTAATGACAGATGAGATTCTGTTTGATGAACCGGGCGACAACATTCTTGGTAACATAAGCGAAATAAGCTGCCTCCACCCACTTGGTAAAATATTCAATGCCCACTAGGATGAAGAGGTGTCCATTGGAGGCTGCTGGTTTGATTTCCCCAATCATATCAATCCCCCACATAGAAAAGGGCCAAGGAGCTCTCAAGACATTCAGAGGAACCGGAGGTACGTGCACCTTGTCAGCATAAATCTGAAACTTGTGGCAAGTTCGTGTGTGTTGATAGCAATCTGCTTCCATGGTAGACCAATAATAGCCTTCCCGTAGGATTTTCTTTGCCATCGTATTAATACAGAGTCATGGTTGCATTTGTAAAGAATGCCATTAATAAGGAAGAATTTAGCGGAGAATCTCCTTAAGAACTTCTTATCATTTACTGAAGCTCCTTATGGATATTCTTGAGCCTCGAGATACCTCTTGACTTCGTGAAACCAAGGCTGGTCCACAACTTCTTCAGTATTAATTTCGTGGCAGTGAGCTGGTTCATCCCTTCGTTCAATGGTGATCTAAGGAGCCTCATTATCCCATTTAAGTTTAAACATATATGACATTGTGGCCAGTGCGTCTGCTAGCTAATTTTCTTCTCGTGGGAAGTGCTCGGAGGTAATCTTATCAAAACGTGGGAGCAATGTCAAAACTTATTCTTTGTAAGGGATAAGGTTAGGGTGTTTTGTGTCCCATTCTCCTTTGATCTGGCTGATGACCAAAGCTGAATCTCCGAATACATTTAAGGATTTGATCCCCAAGTCTATGGAAGCTTTGAGACCAAAGATGCACGCTTCGTATTCCGCCATGTTATTTGTACAATTGAAGAAGAGTCTTGCAGTAAAGGGAGTATGACACCCTTCAAGAGATATGAGTACAACACCAATACCATTGCTGAGTGTGTTGGATTCCCCATTGAAAACCAGGGTCCGTTGGGATCCTTGTTCAGGTCCGTCATATGGTCTAAATTCTTCACAGTTGTTTACCATCATGATGTCCTCATCTGGGAATTCGAACTTCATGGACTGGTAATTTTCCACAGCTTGGTGAGCAAGGTGATCAGCTAGTACACTGCCCTTTATTGCTTTCTGGGTAGTATACTGTATGTCATATTCTGTCAGGATCATCTGCCATCTCACTATTCTCCCCGAGAGAGCAGGCTTCTCAAAGATTTATTTTATTGGATCCATCTTGGATATCAACAAGGTAGTATGGGTCAACAAATACTGTCTTAGACGGCGAGCAGCCCATGCCAGAGTGCAGGAAGTTTTCTCGAGCAGTGAATATCTTGTTTCACAGTCGGTAAATTTTTTTCTCAGGTAATAAATGATGTGTTCTTTTCGGCCAGACTCGTCATGCCGCCCCAGCACACACCCCATTGAATTTTCAAAAACGGTTAGATACATGATCAATGGTCTTCTCTCGACTGGTGGTATTAAAACAGGAGGCTCTTGTAAGTACTCTTTGATCTTGTCAAAAGTAGTTTGGCACTCATCATTCCATTCGACTACCTGATCTTTCTTCAGTAGTTTAAAGATTGGTTCACAAGTGGCTATCAGGTGAGAAATGAATCTGGAAATGTAATTTAAACGTCCCAAGAACCCTCTGACTTCCTTCTCAATACGAGGAGCAGGCATCTCTTGTATAACTTTCACCTTGGTAGGATCTACTTCAATACCTTTATTATTGATGACAAAGCCTAGGAGTTTACCAGACCTCACCCCAAATGTGCACTTATTTAGGTTCAATCTCAGCTTGTATTTCTTTAGCCTCTCAAACAGTTTCTGTAAATGATCAAGATGCTCTTCTTCTGTTTGAGATCTAGCTATCATGTCGTCCACATAGACCTCTATTTCGTGGTGTATCATGTCGTGAAATAGAGCTACCATGGCACGGTGATAGGTTGCCCCAAAATTCTTCAGTCCGAACGGCATAACCTTGTAGAAGAATGTCCCCCATTGTGTGATAAAGGTTGTCTTCTCCGTGTCCTCAAGCGCCATTTTGATTTGGTTGTAACCTGAGAAACCGTCCATGAAGGAAAACACTTGGTGATGTGCCGTATTGTCAACTAGAATATCAATATGGGGAAGTGGGAAATCATCCTTAGGGTTGGTCCTATTCAAATCTCTGTAGTCCATGCACATTCGTACCTTGCCATCCTTTTTGGGTACAGGAACAACATTGGCAACCCATTACGGATAAGAGGTGACGGCCAAGAATCCAGCGTTGAATTGCTTCATGACTTCAGCTTTAATCTTCTCTGACATATCTGGTCGCATTTGACGGACCTTTTGTTTTACTGGTGGGCAGTTGTTGTACCCCAAAATTTTCCCTCTCCTTTTATCAACATTTCTCATCACAAAGCCCTTGGAACTCAAGATCAAGCTAGGGTTTGCTCAGCTCAAGACACCTCCTTGCACTGTTGACCTAAATTAGGGTTTGAGTTTTCACAGGGATATTTTGACTCACAATTCCCAAAGTGACTTTCATACTTCATGTTGGACTCACAAGTTTATCCATACCAAGTTTCAAGCCTTGATTTAAATTTTTGCCCAGTCAATTGGACAGTTGACCTAGAAATCAACTGCATTGGGGAAAAGTCAACAGTGGCCAATTGACAATCAAACCTCATGAAATTTGACCCACATCAACATTATTAACTCATATGAACCATTTGATCAAGTTTGGATCACAATTCCACAAGAAATTTGATCAGATCACCAAAAGGGCAAAATGGTCATTTTTAGGGTTTTTGACTGCACAAAGAGCAATTTTTGACTGTTTGACCTAACCAATGGCAAACCACGCTCACATATGGACTCAAGGACTAAATGACATTGTGTTGACCCATTCAATAAGTTCAAAAGATCTCAAATGCATAGGATTGACAGATGAATTTTTCAGTCAACTGATCAAAATTTGACTGCATACTGAAAAGTCAAACTTTGACTTTTTGGTCAAAATCAAGTGCCAAGGGTCATTTTTCATCAAGACATGTCAAATTATGAAACTTGTTCATCAAGAAACCCAGAAATGCAAATTAGGGTTTAAAATGGAAAAATTTCATAACTTAGAAATTTTCTTATTTTTTTCCTAACTTTGTCCCACTTTTTCACCAAGATGCAAATGGATTCAAACAAAACTTGCAACATGAAAGTTGTAGTCCATCACAAAGTCTACAACTTTGATTTACAAAGTTTTCTCAAAAGAAGCTTTTATCTCAAGTTATGATGTTTGGAACAAGGGTACCTAAAACTTTTAACTTAGAGAAAATTTGCCCTAATCTAGGCAGGATTTTGACCCATCTTCTTGGCCTTTTTTTACATAGTTCCACTTGGAGTTTCAAGTTGCATTACAAATAGGGATTTTAGTACATGTTCCAAGCTTTCCAAATTGTCCAAGAACTCCTCAAATACCCTTGTGGTTAGAGAGAATCGAATGCTTGAAGTTGGCAAAAGCTCACTTTTGTCCATGGCCAATACATGTTCATAACAACTTGCAATTCTGATCTAGCTAGCTTGGTTCAACATTATAGACCTCGAAACCAATTTGTACTCCTTAATTTAATGCATATCCATTGTATTAAGATATTGTCTTGGTCATTAGGGCATTATACTTTAGTTTAAGCCTTAAAAGGAAAAAGCAACAATGCCATTTTTGCCTAATTTCACTTTATGTCAAAACCAAATCCTTGAGGCATGGGGGCCAGATCTTTGAGGCAAGATCAAGTCCACTAATTCCAGTAACCAAGAACAAAAGTTGCAGCATGATAAGAGGGCTTGTACAAGGCTATAACATCATTTCCATTCTCTTGCTTCAAGTAGAAGAAAGGTGGCAAAACATAAGCAATCTCTCATATCTGTTAACAGAAGCTTACAAGAACTTTGTGAACGAGTTCCATACATCCCAACAAGCCTAAAGCACGACCCTTTCATCACTAAAAACTCCTCATACTCAGAATCACTGTTTTTCTTCTAAAATAGAGCAAGTTCTACATCTTGCAAGCCACAACCAATTTCCATCGTGCGTTTTGTCCCAAGATAGTTCCAACACCTTCCAATCAACTCACCTGAACTATCCCAAGCCCCCATTGCAAGCTGTAACACCTCTAACACACTTTGCCATTTTCATTTCAAAGCTCTGCAGGTTGAGTTCTACAGCACGATTCAAGTTGTTTCAAAGCAAGCCAAGTATTGGAGAAGCTTCCTTGGACCTCAGGCCAGCTCAACAAAAGCTTAAACACCATTGAAGGTTGCTACATTGTCCAGCTCGAAGTCAACTGAAACAGGTATTTCATGGACTTCTATATCTCTATTTAGGAATGGTTAGGCTTAGGTTTGTGAATGAAATATGTTGTACTCATAGCCTTGAAGCCATACATATGCTTAGTTTTCATTTACATTAATCGTGCTGAGAGAATTTCACTCATGAACTTTCTGAAAAAACTAGGTTAAAAATTAGGGCCAGAGAAATTCTCTCTGGTCTTTGAGAGTTAATCCAAGTTTTTTATATGGTTGAATTCGTTGTTTAATTCTCTACAATGTTCATGTTACGAGTTTTATCAAAAAATCAAAGAATCAGGAGTTGGCCATTGATACACAGAAGCGTGTGTTTTGTGAACAAGAGGAAGAAGAAGAAGTCTGGTGGGTTGGGCCTGTTGTGTTTTCACTTCTAACACCCCTATTTTCTGTTTACACCCCCCTGGCCCATTTCTTTAATCTTTATCATTTTGACATTTTATTTTTTTATCCTGAATTTATTATTTTTTGTATAAATATAAAAAATGCCAAAATAATTTTCCATTTTTTTATATTTATTTGATATTTATTTTATTTTATTAAATATACACATGTAAATAAACTATTTTCTTTTTAAAAACAAAACTAAAAAATAATACAAAAAATATACTTATTTTCATTTATTTCATTTATTTATATTTAAAAACATTTTCTTGAAAATATTCATTTTTTTAAATAATTTATTTTAATTTTTTGCACACTTAATATATATATATATATATATATATATATATATATATATATATATATATATATATATATATATATATATATATATATATATATATATATATATATATATATATATATATATATATATATATATATATATATATATATATATATATATATATATATATATATATATATATATATATATATATATATATGTATATATATATTTTATCTTGTTAAATAATTAGGTCAAAAATACAAAAAATATTACATTTTCATTTTTATTATTATTTTGGACCAAAAATATCATTTTTATAATATACTTTTATTTTTTGTATAAATTAGTATATTATTGCACATAATTAATAAATAATATTATTTATTAGGAACTAGGGTTTCTTGCCCTAAATAGGAAAATAGTTAAAATTGATCTTTTTTTTATTTTACATTTCACATTGAAAAAATACTTTTTACATACTAAAAACATTTTGGCATAATACATTTTAGTTACATTTATTTATTGTATTTATTTCAATTATTGTACATTTAAATATTGTATCTTGTACATTCAATTTGGTTGTAATAGTAATCTAGGGTTTAATTTCTTGTCAAATATCCCCAATTCAAATTTGTACCCCCTCCCTATATCATGTTGTAATAGTGTATCATTTAAATTCCCGCACATTTAAAAGCTTTCAATTATGCCATGCTTAGACCTAGGGTTTGTATGCAAATAAAACCAACAATTAGTTTGACCTAATCCAAGATAACATGCATGAAAAACAAACATAATACACACTTGCACCCCTAGGGTTTCATCCACTTGTTGCCTTTAAAAATGGGTCATGGTTGCATGTCAAGTAATTTGGCAAAATAAAAACAATCAAAAAGATCATAGTCCCTAAATGATGCTATCTGAGTTGCCTAAACAAAATGATCAAGTCCCTCAAAAAATTGCCAAAGACACTTGACACTATTGCTATCATGGTCTATACGATGACCCGTGCCTATCCCGTTAACATCCTAACACAAGGTTGTTCACCAAATACAATGGTGAAACAACACTGTTAAAAGAGTTAAAAACATAAGAAAGATCTTTGAGTAGAATAGGGTAGATAGCTCCTAGTTACTTGATCAAACTTGCAAAAACATCCTTGCTATTTTCAAAACACACTTCACAACACAATTTCAAAACCCTACTTTCGAACATTGAAAACTTTTCAAAA
This sequence comes from Vicia faba, assembly GCA_948472305.1. Classification (NCBI taxonomy): domain Eukaryota; kingdom Viridiplantae; phylum Streptophyta; class Magnoliopsida; order Fabales; family Fabaceae; genus Vicia; species Vicia faba. Next base: position 735,660,861 of record OX451735.1, on the reverse strand, counting down.
GACAAAAAAAAAACACCTTTGTATACATTCAAACAAGAATCATTACAAAAGTTGCCACAACGATAGCCTCTTTTCAAAATATCTTTCAAAATCACACACAAAGCACCATTTTAAACAATTGAAGAGCACCATTTCAAACAATTGAAAAGCAAAGCAAGTGATCTAAGCAAGTAACTAAGAGCCCATGGATAACCATGGATAGAAAGGGTGCTAATACCTTCCCTTTCAATAATCTACTCCCCGAACCTAAGAAAACATCTCAAAGGTCTTTTCTGTGCTTTTTGCCCTTTCCTTAGGATAAAATAAAAAGTCGGTGGCGACTCTTGCTAAATCGAAACATTTGCAAACACAAACGTAAAATCCCAAGTCAGTTCTCCCACCGTATCACAGAACTGGCGACTCTGCTGGGGAAATCTTTAAAAGTGGAGTAACCTTAAGGCTTAGATCACCCTTGGCATGACTATTGTTTGTTTTGATTGCTTTACATCTTTGTTCTCTTGTTTGGGCTTGAAATCCTCCACCCGGATTTGGGAAACATTCATAGATAGCAATACGTTGTGGAAACTGTGCGGGGTATACCGACACAGTTGAAGCAATATCTATATTAGTGCGACATATTTGTGAGTACCGGTAGCCATTGAGTCAATCAAAGAGAATACGGGGCCGCTGAGTGATGTCATTAAGCACTAATGAACTAGAACCTTACTTGACCATCTTGGCCTTTTCATTAGGGGTAGTGAGATGACCGGCTTTGGTGCAGTCCGAAGTTGGTAGATACTCGATACTACACTCATTGAGGGTTATTTTCTTGGAATATTTTGGTCGCTAGTTAAGTGGCTAAACCAAGAGAATGAACATAGAAAACAATCCAATGATATTGAGCTCTTTAGAACCCGGTTACTATTTATAGGACAAGTTTTGAACCAACTAAACTCAAGAGGGTACTTACCTATGAAACCTCATGCAAGCCTGAAACTAGGGTTTTGTGTGACTTGCCTGTACATGTGTTTGTGCATACATCATGAACATCATAAAGCATCATATGCATCCACTAACCATTTCAAGGGTTTGGATCTTCATCTTTGTTCTTGTTTTGTAGGTCATGGAATCTCTTCGTAGGAAAACAATTCAAGTCAATCTTGTAAGAATCCCTCCTCAAATCAAGGAGCTCACTTATAGGATTCCATAGAATTCTCTCTTCAGTGAAAGACATGGTAGACTCCTTAACTTAGTCAACACCAGTATTGAAGAAGACATGGTGAAAGTACTTTTCCAGTTCTTTGACCCCCTACACCACTGTTTTACATTCCCTGATTACCAACTGGTACCAACTTTGGAGGAATTTTCTCAACTCCTGAGAATTCCTATTCTTCATCAACTACCCTACAACGGTACGGAAAAAGAACCAAAGCCTGAAGATGTTGCTCAAGCATTACACTTGCAACCATTTGACATCAAGGGGCATTGGGAAATCAGAAGTGGTGTCAAGGGATTCTTGGCAAAGTTTCTGTTCGAGAAGGCACAAGACTGCTGGAATTCTCTTGATCTAAAAGCCTTTGAAGAGATTGTGGCTCTCCTCATCTATGGGTTGGTCTTGTTCCCAAACCCTGATCATCTTATAGATGTGAATGCTGTCAAGATTTTCATATCCAGGAATCTTATACCTACATTGCTTGGGGACATCCTACACTCATTTTACACACGAACAATGAGGAAAATAGGTGTTCTCATGTGCTGTACTCCCCTCCTAGCAAGGTGGTTTATTTCTCTCCTTCCACAATCAGTTCTGAAGAATGAGCAGGGTTTAAGGTGGTCACAATGATTGATGACCCTCACACATTCTGATGTACATTGGTGTTCTCGATCCAGAGAAAATGTCATCATCATTGATCATTGTGGGGAATTCCCTAATGTCCCACTACTTGGTATTAGGGGAGGCATTACCTACAACCCCTGTCTAGCTTTAAGACAATTTGGATATGCTCGGAGGGATGGTCCTCATGACATGCTGATTCCTGACCTAGTTTTTGACTTCGATAACGATGCGCAAGGACTTCGACAAAGGTTCATCAGAGCTAGGAGGATGCCTAACAAAATGGATAGTAAGACACTGGGGCACAAGAATTCAATCCCCCTTGAGCCTTACCTCAAGTGGGTACGTACCCGCTCCCAGAATCTAATGATGCCATATCCACACATTCTCCCCTTGATAAAAGAGCATGTTATGGAAGGAGAGGTTCCATACACCATCCTACATCCTGACATGCCAACATCATGGGAGGAAATGAAAAAGCGTTGGATCCAACTCAAACAAGAACGGGATACTTTTGAAGCCAACTTCTATGCTAGTGAGAAGAAGGTTTTAGATCTCACCCGCCGACTTCACGAGGAGGAAACTCTCAACACCTACATCGCACCAAAAAGGATGCGCAATGTCTTTTTACATTAAGAATTTTGTAATATTTCGCCCATAGGGCATTTATGTACTAACAAATCTTTTCTTAATATGACGTGCGTTCTTTTTGTTTACAACAAATTCGAATTTTTGAACCCTTGAAAGCATTACATGAATAACATACCATTCATCATATGCATAAACAGGTCTTCAAGCCAGGTTTCCTTATCTTTCTGCTGTTTATTTCAGCAAGATGGATTTGGAGCAAACAGTAAAGGACCTACAGGCACAAAATTCACAATTTTAGCAACTCCTCATGACCTTGGCAAAGGGTCAATAGGATCTCAAAGTTCTTCTAGAGAAGAATAAAGAGAAGAAAAAGAAAAAGAGACCGGGGGTAGCCACTTTTGGAAGAAGGTTTGAGAGAGATGCTAGGAGGACTCTGGAGTTCCCTTTGACGTCTGACGAAGGGGCTGGAAAGGGGAAAGGAGTTACTGTACCTTCTGAGTCTGAGGTAGAAGAGGAGGAAGAGGAAGAATACAAGGACTATTCCGAACAACAGTATCCACCTGCAGATGACAAATATAAGAACCTTGAAGACAGATTGGCAGCTATGGAGTTGCAGAGGGTACTCAGATTGGATTTTGAGGAACTGGGATTGGTAGCTGGGATTGTTATCCCTCCCAAGTTCAAGGTGCCAACATTTTCCAAGTACGATGGTCTGTCTTGCCCTAAGATGCACCTGAGGTCGTATGTTAGAAAGATTCAACCTCATTCATCCGATAGAGATCTCTGGGTACACTTTTTACAAGACAACTTGTCTGGCACTTAATTAGACTGGTTTTATCATCTCTAGAGATTAGAGGTTCACAATTGGGAAGAATTGGCAGCTGCTTTTTATCGTCAGTATCAGTACAATGCTGATTTGGCGCCCACTCGTACTCAGTTACAAAGTATGGGGATGGCTTCAAATGAAGGGTTTAAGGAGTACGCCCAGAAGTGGCGTGATCTGGCTGGAAGGGTACAGCCACCACTATCAGATAGGGAATTAGTTGACATGTTTTTGGGGACCCTATCTGGCCCTTTCTTCAACCATCTAATCGGAAGCTCTTCTGCGGGATTTACTGAACTGATTTTGACCGGCGAAAGGGTGGAGGCCGGTATTAAAAGTGGAAAGATTCAAAAGGATGCTTCCGCATCCACAGCTGTTAAAAAACCTTTCCCAGCTAAGAAAGAAGCATCTGCTATGTATTCTCAGAAGGGATTGGGAAGAACTGAGCACCGTCCGACTGTAGGGGCCGTGATGATTCAAAATTCGTCAAATGATCAACCTCGTAACAATCAATCGAGACCTAATCAACAACGGGTAGAACGGCCATAACGGCAGTTCACCCGTATCAACATGACGCCTGCTCAGGTCCTTCCCCATTTGTTGAAGCTGAATCTGACCAGTTTGAAGGAGGCACCAAAAAACCCTAACACCTCCTCTCCGTACTACCACTCTAATGCTAAGTGTGCTTACCATTTCGATAGTGCTGGACACGATACCAATAATTGCTGGGCACTTAAGAACAAAATTCAAGATTTAATTGACGCCAAAGAGGTTGAATTTGACGCTCCTGAGAAGCCCAATGTTATATCCGCTCCGATGCCCAAGCACGGCCACAATGTGCATGCTGTTTTGGAAAACCTCCATGTTATTGATGTTGCCGATCTGTTGACTCCATTGTTAGTGATTAAAAGAAATTTGTTGAGAGCCGGGATCTTTCATGGTTGTGGTAAGGACTGTTATTTTTGTTTGAACATTCAAGGTGATTGTCCAATGTTGAAGTCAGGTGTCCAATGCCTGATGGATACGCAAGAGATATTTTTCCAAAAAACCCCTGTTAACACTTTCAATCCGATTACTCCTGATACTTGTGATACTTCAACCAACGATATTGCTATCATAACCATTTCCGACAATCCTCCCAAGGCTTGTAAAAGGCCTTTCAGGATTACACCCAACTCTGAATGTGTACCTTTAAAGATCACCATTCCGGGACCTGTCCCGTACCAATCAAGCAAAATGATATTGTGGAACTATGGGGGAGAAATCTTCTACCACGGCATCAAAAAAATCGAAACAGTCCAAGAGATTTCTGAAGAAGACCCTGATATAGGGAACATCGCGGGTACAAGCAAGATAACCCACAGTGGCCGAATCTTTTCTCCAGAGATTGCTCCCCCTCGAGCAGTTTTCGGACCCTTAAAAGCTTCTACACCTGTTGGGCCTTCTGTGCAAGGCCCAGTGATTGAAGAATTAAATACTCCTGAAGAAAGACCATCTGCTGATAATACCGACAAGGGTAAGGGGATACTGGAAATGCCTGTCAGGACGAAGGCTCATGCTGTGGTTATCCCAAAAACCACTCAGAAGGAAATGGATGAAATCCTAAAAATAATCAGAAAAAGTGACTACGACGTTATGGAACAATTAGGGAAAACCCCTTCTAAAATTTCAATGTTGGCTCTTCTGCTATTTTCTGAGGCCCATGCCAAGGCCCTAATCAAATTCTTGAAGGCGACACATGTTCCCCAAGAGACCTCGGCTGACCAGTTTTAGGATTGTGTGGCCAGTTTTACTGCTGACAATGGCCTGGGCTTTTCCGACGCTGACTTAACTCCCAAAGGAAGGAAACATAATGATGCATTACATGTTTCAGTTGAATGCCGAGGAACTACTCTCGCCCATGTCTTGGTTAATACTGGTTCTTCCCTAAATGTGCTTCCAAAGAAAGCCTTAGACCGTTTGGATTGCGAAGGTTTGACCCTCAAACCTAGTAACATCGTCGTTAGGGCTTTCGATGGTTCCAAAAGAATGGTTCATGGAGAGGTTGATATTCCTATCAAGGTAGGCACCGAAGTGTTCAATTCCACCTTCTACGTGATGGACATCCTTACGTCATACTCATATTTGCTAGGAAGACTGTGGATCCATTATGCCGGGGCAGTTACATCCTCTTTGCACCAGATGCTGCAATATCCTGTTCAGGGTAAAATCATAATTGTGCACGGAGAGGAAGAGTACATGATCAGTCATCTCAATTCCTTTCGATATGTGGAGTTGGATGGCGAGTTCATCGAAACGCCTTTTCAACATTTTGAGGAAGTTTCTCCCAAGGTAGCAGTTGCAAAGACAATGGTTGAGGTGCCTATTATTCCCAAGCATGTATCTAGGATGGCATCTCTCAAGGACGCAGAGGCGGTGATCAAAGAGGGTAAGAGTACAACATGGGGGTAATTGCCTAATTTTCCCCATAAGACAGACAAATTTGGGCTAGGGTTTACAGCTGCAGGACAAAAGGCTATGCGTCGTTCCAAGACTGGAGGGCCACCCGTAAGGATCTCACACCATGGAATCAATGCTGTAGAGGACGAAGATGAGGAAAGCCACTTTGAAGATTGGATCTTTCCGACTGTCGAAGGGGGTTTGAGCAATTGGGAAGCAAAGGATTTTGTTCATATCACCTTTATCAACCAGTAATTTTATCTTTGAACAATTTGCCATTTTTTATGGTCTGTAATAACTAAAACAATTCCCACACTATTTTCACCTCATGCCTTGCCCGGGGCATGTAGGTCCATTTGTAAGGGCTTGATTTTCTTCATAATCATATGCCATGTTTTAGTGAATCATTGGACGTTTTTCATCTATAAACTGTTGTGTTCATTTTTCTTTCCTTTTGCATTTTTGTTTTGTTTAAGGATGGTTATCCCTTACACACACCCACACTCACAAATGCAGGTACCCATCCATTCCGGATTCCATGGGAAATTATTCTGTTTCAGCCTTCGATAACTCTGAAGATTTGGTCAATCATGCTGAGTACGAAGTTGACGAAGGTTGTGAGGTGCCAGGAGAGTTATCCAGACTTCTACAACAAGAAGAGAGGGCCATTCTGCCTCATGAAAAGTTGCTAGAAACCATCAACTTAGGGACAGAGGAGGACAGGAAGGAAGTAAAAGTGGGTGCCAACCTAGAACCGAGTGTCAAGGAGCGCTTAGTGCAGTTGTTGAATGAATACGTTGAAATCTTCGCTTGGTCTTATGAAGACATGCCAGGGCTAGACACCGACATCGTGGTTCACCGTCTCCCTACAAGAGAAGATTGTCCACCGATCAAACAAAAGGTTCGCCGAATGAGGTCTGACATGTCTGAGAAGATTAAGGCTGAAGTAATGAAACAATTCAATGTTGGCTTTCTGGCTATTACAACCTATCCACAATGGGTTGCTAATATTGTGCCCGTACCCAAAAAGGACGGCAAGGTCAGAATATGTATGGACTATCGGGACTTGAACAGGGCTAACCCTAAAGATGATTTTCCGCTACCACATATCGACATCTTGGTTGACAACACAGCTCAGCACAAGGTGTTTTCCTTCATGGATGGGTTCTCGAGATACAACCGGATCAAAATGGCCCCCGAAGACATGGAGAAAACTACCTTTGTCACGCAATGGGGTACCTTCTGCTACAAAGTGATGCTGTTCGGACTGAAGAACGCGGGGGCAACTTACCAACGCGCCATGGTAGCTTTGTTTCATGATATGATACATCATGAGATCGAAGTTTACGTGGACGGCATGATAGCTCGATCACAGACAGAAGAAGAACACCTTGAACATTTGCAAAAGCTGTTTGCCAGGTTGAAGGAGTATAAGCTCAAACTGAATCCAAGCAAGTGCACTTTTGGAGTTAGGTCTGGTAAACTTCTGGGATTTATTGTCAGCAACAAGGGCATTGAGGTTAATCCAGCTAAAGTAAAAGCTATACAAGAAATGCCTGCCCCCCGTACTGAAAAGGAGGTTAGAGGATTCTTGGGACGCTTGAATTATATTGCGAGGTTCATCTCTCACATGACATCTACCTGCGAGCTGATTTTCAAATTGTTGAAGAAAGATCAGGTCGTTGAATGGAACAATGATTGTCAAGTTGCCTTTGATAAGATCAAGGAGTACTTACTGGAACCTCCTATTCTAATGCCACCCGTCAAAGGAAGGCCGTTGATCATGTATCTGACTGTTTTGGATAACTCAATGGGGTGCGTGCTGGGTAAACATTACGAGTCTGGTCGAAAAGAGCATGCCATTTATTACCTTAGCAAAAAGTTTACCGACTGTGAGACTCACTACTCATTGCTCGAGAAAACTTGCTGCGCTTTGGTATGGGCTGCTCGCCGGCTAAGGCAGTATATGTTGACTCATACCACTTTGCTGATTTCCAAGATGGATCCGATCAAGTATATCTTCGAGAAGCCTGCTTTATCTGGAAGAATCGCTAGATGGCAGATGATCCTGACTGAGTATGACATCCAATATACTATCTAAAAAGCTATAAAAGGGAGTGTACTAGCTGACCATCTAGCTCATCAAGCCGTCGAAGATTATCAATCTATGAGATTCGACTTCCCTGACGAGGACATCATGACTTTGGACAACATCGAAGGTAACAGACCGTATGACGGACCTGAACAAAGATCCCGATGGACCCTGTACTTTGGTGGTGCCTCTAATGCACTTGGCAACGGTATCGGTGCGGTACTCATTTCTCCAGAGGGTTGCCATATACCCTTCACTACCCAACTTTGTTTCAGCTGTACCAACAACATGGCCGAATATGAAGCTTGCATCTTTGGTCTCAAGGCTGCTATAGACCTGGGGATCAAATCTTTGATCGTATTTGGGGACTCGGCTTTGGTTATCAGTCAAGTCAAAGGAGAGTGGGACACCAAACATCCTAATCTTATCCCATACAAAGAACATGTCCTGACATTGTTGCCTCATTTCAAACAGATTACTTTCGAGTACTTCTCGCGAGAAGAAAATCAGCTAGCAGATGCTCTGGCTACAATGTCTTCCATGTTTAAACTCAACTAGGATAATGAGGCTCCCCAAATTACCATCGAGCGAATGGATGAACCTGCGCACTGTCATGAGATTAATACCGAAGAAGTAGTGGAACAACCCTGGTTTCATGAAATCAAAAGGTATATCCAGACTAGAGAATACCCTGAAGGAGCTTCCGTCAATGACAAAAAGTTCTTAAGGAGATTTGCTGCCAAGTTCTCCCTAAGCAATGGCATCCTTTATAAGCGCAGCCATGATTGTGTTTTACTCCGATGCATGGACAAAGCCGAAGCAGAGTTGATCATGACTGAGGTATACAGTGGCACATTTGGCACCCACTTGAGCGGACATACGATGGCTAAGAAGATTCTAAGGGCAGGCTACTACTGGTCTACCATGGAAGCTGATTGTCACCAACATTCCCGTATTTGCCATAAATGCCAAGTCTACGCTGACAAGGTACATATTCCTCCTGTTCCTCTCAACGTTCTGACAGCTCCTTGGCCATTCGCAATATGGGGCATTGACATGATTTGAGAGATCAAGCCCACGGCATCCAATGGACATCGCTTCATCCTGGTGGCTATTGATTATTTCACCAAGTGGGTCGAGGCAGCTTCCTATGCCTCAGTTATAAAGAATGTGGTTGCCCTCTTCATCAAGCAGAATCTCATATGCTGGTATGGTATCCCCAACAGGATCATCACAGACAACGGTACAAATTTGAACAATACTATGATCACCGCTCTATGCGAACAGTTCAAGATTTATCATCACAATTCATCTCCCTATCGGCCGAAGATGAACGGTGCTGTTGAAGCCGCGAACAAAAATATCAAGAAGATCATTCAAAAGATGACAGTCACCTAAAAAGACTGGCATGAGATGTTACCATTTGCTCTACATGGATATCGTACCACGACACGTACTTCAACAGGGGCAACCCCATTTTCTTTAGTATATGGCATGGAGGTTGTTTTGCCTATGGAAGTTCAGATTCCTTCTTTAAGGATTATGAAGGACACTTGTTTGAGTGAAGACGATTGGATTCAGACCCGGCTTGATCAACTTAATTTGATCGACGAGAAGCGACTTATTGCTGTTTGTCATGGTCAGACGTATCAAAAACGGATGATCAAGGCTTTCAACAAGAAAGTCAGACATCAGGTATATCAAGTAGGAGATCTTATAATCAAGCGGATCATCTTGCCGCAAAGTGATCTCAGGGGCAAGTGGACTCCTACTTACGAAGGACCATTTGTGATTAAGAGCATCTTTTCTGGTGGGGCAATGATTCTGACCACCTTGGACGGCGATGATTTGCTGCACCCTGCAAACACAGACATAGTTAAAAGATATTACGCATAAACTGACCCGGCAAGTTGAAAACCCGAAAGGGCGACTTGGGAAAAAATAGGCATCCCGGTGAACCGAAAACACGAAAGGGTGGTTTAGGCAAAAATTAGGGATAAAACAAAAAAAATCTGTACACCCGGCAAGTTGAAAACCCGAAAGGGAGACTTGGGTAAAAAAGGGTTTCCCGGTGGATCGAAAACCCGAAAGGGCGGTCCAGGAAAAAGTTAGGGAATTAAAGCGTATGACTATGTCTCGTCGGATCACTTTAAGGACAATCTCTTCACCAGACAAGCTCCAAGCCTCTGATCAATCCAGTCATCGACGGACGAAGCAGTGAATGGACAAGATATTCAGAGTTATGAAGGCTATAGCAGAATGGGAATCCCATGGAATTGTTACACATAGCCATCTTTCTTTTGTATAAATTTTTTTCAATTTTTACGACAACATTCTCTTACTAGGGTGTTTGTCTCTTTTGTACAAAGATACTCACGAAAGTTAAATACAAAGATACTTCAAAGTGCAGAAATTTTCTTGCCTTTCTTTTCTTTTTATAGTTATGTTTTATTTGAAAACGTCCAATGTTTCGTTAAAATAGGCATATACATTCGAATATAATCCATGCTTACAAATAGAACAAAATTGAAAAAGGGTAATTTTTGATAGGTTGAAGGTGTAGGAAGATATCTTTGTGCCATTCCAGAAAGAATCCCCTACGATACATCATTCAGATCCTCAACAGAGCTGAAACCTTGGAGTATTTCCCCAACGGAGTTAAACTTCAAGATCCTCAGTAAAGCCAGTTTAATCTAAACCTTATCCCCAGCGGAGCCAGAATGGTGAGTATTTCCCCCACAGATTTATCTCCCAGCAAGATCAAAGATTCTTGGTCCCATTCCTCCAAGGCTTCAATTCCCCAAAAGAGATTTTCAGAGTTCCCCCAATATCCCAGGAAAGTCAACAAGGATATCTCATCTTCAACAATCAAAGTGTTGGAATCCCCAGCTTCGGTCGAAGGTTTATTTTCCCCGACAGCAGTCAAAAATGTCATTATCTCCAGCTATCCAGGATTTATCTTCCTCAGCAAGACAACTATTCAGCTTACATGCATAAACATTACATCCATATATCATAAACATGGGTTACAATTCCTTGCATCATACATATCATGCAATATAACTTCGTGTTTTAGCTAACACTTTAACCTTTTCAGGATAAGATTAAAAGGCTATTGTTAACAATTATTCAGATACAGTATGGATACACCTCAGACACGGCGGTCATTCTATTACTCATTTACACTTCAGTAATCAGATACCGACTAGATACGCTCCAGACACGGCAGCCATTCTATCTCTCATTCATATTCGACTATCAACTACAGGTCCAGATATGCTCCAGACACGGATGCCATTCTGGCTCCTACATCAGCAGTTTGACTCTCCCAATGCAGTCGCCACGGAAATCATTTTGTCACTTATTCAGATCCCAGATACAGTACGGATACACCCCAGACACGACGGTCATTCTACTACTCATACAGGTCTCAACTTCAGATAAAGTCCAGATACGCTCCAGACACGGTTGCCATTCTGTCACTCATTCAGAGTTTAACCCCAATACACAGCTGCTCCATACACAAAAGTTTTCCTGTTACCTAGATACAATACAGATACACTCCAGACACAGCAGTCATTCTGATGTTCATTCAAAGTTCAAATACAGTTATAGCTCAGATACGCTCCAGACACGGATGCCATTCCTTTGCTCATACGGACCCAGTCTCCAGATATAGTTCAAATGCATTCCAGACGCGGATACCATTTTGATGCTCATTCTCCTAACCTACAATATTACAGTTCAACAAATACTCTTAGATGGCATCTTTAATCCCATCTCCAGCAAGATTCTACCATCTCCAAATGGCATCTTTAAGCCCATTCCCTCGACAATATTTTGGCGAGTGCAAATTTACGGGCACTCTAGTGTCCAATCTTCCTTTACCTTCGAGTCGCGAAAGGCAAAACTTGCCAATCTAACTCTTCAGGTCCAAGAAGATTTAACAGGGGAAAATGTTGTACCCCAAAATTTGCCCTCTCCTTTTATCAACATTTCTCATCACAAAGCCCTTGGAACTCAAAATCAAGCTAGGGTTTGCTCAGCTCAAGACACCTCCTTGCACTGTTGACCTAAATTAGGGTTTGAGTTTGCACAGGGATATTTTGACTCACAATACCCAAAGTGACTTTCATACTTCATGTTGGACTCACAAGTTTATCCATACCAAGTTTCAAGCCTTGATTCAAATTTTTTCCCAGTCAATTGGACAGTTGACCTAGAAATCAACTACATTGGGGAAAAGTCAACAGTGGCCAATTGACAATCAAACCTCATGAAATTTGACCCACATCAACATTATGAACTCATATGAACCATTTGATCAAGTTTGGATCACAATTCCGCAAGAAATTTGATCAGATCACCAAAAGGGCAAAATGGTCATTTTTAGGGTTTTTGACTGCACAAAGGAAATTTTTGACTCTTTGACCTAACCAATGGAAAACCAAGATCACATATGGACTCAAGGACTCAATTACATTGTCTTGACCCATTCAATAAGTTCAAAAGATCTCAAATGCATAGGATTGACATATGAATTTTTCAGTCAGCTGATCAAAATTTGATTGCATACTGAAAAGTCAAACTTTGACTTTTTGGTCAAAATCAAGTGCCAAGGGTCATTTTTCATCAAGACATGTCAAATTATGAAACTTGTTCATCAAGAAACCCAGAAATGCACATTAGGGTTTAAAATGGAAAATTTTCATAACTTAGAAATTTTCTAAGTTATGAAATTTTCTTATTTTTTTCCTAACTTTGTCCCACTTTTTCCCTAAGATGAAAATGGATTCAAACAAAACTTGCAACATGAAATTTGTAGTACATCACAAAGTCTACAACTTTGATTCACAAAGTTTTCTCAAAATAAGCCTGTATCTCAAGTTATGATTTTTGGAACAAGGGTACCTAAAACTTTTAACTTAGAGAAAATTTGCCCAAATCTAGGCAGGATTTTGACCCATCTTCTTGGCCTTTTTTTACATAGTTCCACTTGGAGTTTCAAGTTGAATTACAAAGAGGTATTGTAGTACATGTTCTAAGCATTACAAATTGTCAAAGAACTCCTCAAACACCCTTGTGGTTAGAGAGAATCGGATGCTTGAAGTTGGCAAAAACTCATTTTTGTCCATGGCCAATACATGTTCATAACAACTTGCAATTCTGATCTAGCTAGCTTGGTTCAACATTATAGGCCTCAAAACAAATTTTTACTCCTTAATTTAATGCATATCCATTGTATTAAGGTATTGTCTTGGTGATTAGGGCATTATACTTTAGTTTAAGCCTTAAAAGGAAAAAGCAACAATGCCATTTTTGCCTAATTTCACTTTATGTCAAAACCAAATCCTTGAGGCATGGGGGCCAGATCTTTGAGGAAAGATCAAGTCCACTAATTCCAGTAACCAAGAACAAAAGTTGTAGCATGATAGGAGGGCTTGTACATGGCTATAACATCATTTCCATTCTCTTGCTTCAAGTAGAAGAAAGGTGGCAAAACATAAGCAATCTCTCATATCTGTTAACAGAAGCTTACAAGAACTTTGTGAACGAGTTCCATACATCCCAACAAGCCTAAAGCACGACCCTTTTATCACTAAAAACTCCTCATACTCAGAATCACTGTTTTTCTGCAAAAACAGAGCAAGTTCTGCATCTTGCAAGCCACAACCAATTTCCATCGTGCGTTTTGTCCCAAGATAGTTCCAACACCTTCCAATCAACTCACCTGAACTATCCCAAGCCCTCATTGCAAGCTGTAACACCTCTAACACACTTTTCCATTTTCATTTCAAAGCTCTGCAGGTTGAGTTCTATAGCACGATTCAAGTTGTTTCAAAGCAAGCCAAGCATTGGAGAAGCTTCCTTGGACCTCAGGCCAGCTCAACAGAAGCTCAAACACCATTGAAGGTTGCTACATTGTCCAGCTCGAAGTCAACTGAAACAGGTATTTCATGGACTTTTATCTCTCTATTTAGGAATGGTTAGGCTTAGGTTTGTGAATGAAATATGTTGTACTCATAGCCCTGAAGCCATACATATGCTTAGTTTTCATTTACATTAATCGTGCTGAGACAATTTCACTCATGAACTTTCTGAAAAAACTAGGTTAAAAATTAGGGCCAGAGAAATTCTCTCTGGTCTTTGAGAGTTAATCCAAGTTTTTTATATGGTTGAATTCGTTGTTTAATTCTCTACAATATTCATGTTATGAGTTTTGTCAAAAAATCAAAGAATCAGGAGTTGGCCATTGATACACAGAAGCGCGTGTTTTGTGAACAAGAGGAAGAAGAAGAAGTCTGGTGGGCTGAGCCTGTTGTGTTTTCACTTCTAACACTCATATTTTCTGTTTACACCCTCCTGACCCATTTGTTTAATATTTATCATTTTGACATTTTATTTTTTTATCCTGACTTTATTATTTTTTGTATAAATATAAAAAATGCCAAAATAATTTTCCATTTTTTTAATATTTATTTGATATTTATTTTATTTTATTAAATATACATATGTAAATAAACTATTTTCTTTTTCAAAACAAAACTCAAAAATAATACAAAAAATATACTCATTTTCATTTATTTCATTTATTTATATTTAAAAACATTTTCTTGAAAATATTCATTTTTGTAAATAATTTATTTTAATTTATTGCACATTTAATATATATATATTTTATCTTGTTAAATAATTAGCTCAAAAATACAAAAAATATTACATTTTCATTTTTATTATTATTTTGGACCAAAAATATCATTTTTATAATACACTTTTATTTTTTGTATAAATTAGTATATTATTGCACATAATTAATAAATAATATTATTTATTAGGAACTAGGGTTTCTTGCCCTAAATAGGAAAATAGTTAAAATTGATCTATTTTTTTTTACATTTCACATTGAAAAAATACTTTTTACATACTAAAAACATTTTGACATAATACATTTTATTTATATTTATTTATTGTATTTATTTCAATTATTGTACATTTAAATATTGTATCTTGTACATTCAATTTGGTTGTAATAGTAATATAGGGTTTAATTTCTTGTCAAATATCCCCAATTCAAATTTGTACCCCCCTCCCTATATCATGTTGTAATAGTGTAGCATTTAAATTCCCGCACATTTAAAAGTATTCAATTATGCCATGCTTAGACCTAGGGTTTGTATGCAAATAAAACCAACAATTAGTTTGACCTAATCAAAGATAACATGCATGAAAAACAAACCCAATACACACTTGCACCCCTAGGGTTTCATCCACTTGTTGCCTTTAAAAATGGGCCATGGTTGCACGTTAAGTACTTTGGAAAAATAAAAACAATCAAAAAGATCATAGTCCCTCGATGGCGCTATCTGAGTTGCCTAAACAAAATGATAAAGTCCCTCAAAAAATTGCCAAACACACTTGATACTATTGCTATCATGGTCTATACGATGACCCGCGCCTGTCCCGTTAACATCCTAACACAAGGTTGTTCACCAAATACAATGGTGAAACAACACTGTTAAAAGGGTTAAAAACATAAGAAAGATCTTTGAGTAGAATAGGGTAGATAGCTCCCAGTTACTTGATCAAACTTGCAAAAACATCCTTGCTATTTTCAAAACACACTTCACAACACAATTTCAAAACCCTACTTTCGAATATTGAAAATTTTTCAAAAGACAAAAAAAAAACACCTTTGTATACATTCAAACAAGAATCATTACAAAGGTTGCCACAACGATGGCCTCTTTTCAAAATATCTTTCAAAATCACACACAAAGCACCATTTCAAACAATTGAAGAGCACCATTTCAAACAATTGAAAAGCAAAGCAAGTGATCTAAGCAAGTAACTAAGAGCCCATGGATAACCATGGATAGAAAGGGTGCTAATACCTTCCCTTTCTATAATCTACTCCCCGAACCTAAGAAAACATCTCAAAGGTCTTTTCTGTGCTTTTTGCCCTTTCCTTAGGATAAAATAAAAAGTCGGTGGCGACTCTTGCTAAACCGAAACATTTGCGAACACAAACGCAAAATCCCAAGTCAGTTCTCCCACCGTATCACAGTAGTCCTCTTTTGTAGGTAGATAATGTACCATAATATCTGCATCAAGTCCTGGCATGTCTTCATACGACCAGGAAAAGACCTCAACATACTCGTGTAACAACTGAATCAGACGCTCCTTGACACTGGGTTCCAGATTGGTGCCCACCTTGACTTCTCTTTTGTCTTCTTTGGTACCTATATTGATTGTATCCACTGGTTCCTCGTGGGGCTGAATGGTTCTCTCTTCTTGTTATAGTAATCTGGAAAGTTCACCTAGTACTTCACAATCTTCCTCACCTTCGTCTTCGGCTTGGTAGATTAGATTTTCATAGTCACAAAAAGCCATAGCAGAACCGTTACCCAGGGAACCCTGAATGGATGTAGACCTGCATTGTGAGTGTGAGTGTGTGTAAGAGTATAACTATCTTTGAAAGAAATGAAAATGTAAAAAAGAAAAACAATGAGCACAAAGTTGGTATGCAAAAACGTCCATAATTCATTGATGTCATATGGAAATGAGATAATAACCCTTACAAATGGACCGTTGTGCCTCGGGTAAGACACAAGGTTTTAAGAGTTTGAATTGTTTTAATATTACAGATACAACAAAATGTAAAGACAAATTACTATGGGATAAAAGTGATCGAGACAAAATCTCTAGCCTCCCAGTTGCTAAGCCCTCCACTGGTAGTTGGGAAAATTCAATCCTCCAGGTTGTAGCTATCTTCATCATCCTCCACCGTATTGACTTGGTAATTGCTGATCTTCAGGGGTGGTCCTCCGACACGAGCGCAGTGTACAGCCTTCTGGGCACCTGAAGTGAAACCCAAACCAAACTTGTCAGATTTGTATAGGATATCTGGGAGTTGTCCCCAAATAGTGCACCACCTTCTTCTATCACTGCCCTGGCATCCTTCAAAGAGGACATCTTAAGCGGAGGCCTTGTGATCTTGGGAACTTGAGACACGACCTTGGTTACTGCCACATCTTGCAGGACTTCTTCAAAGTGCTGGAATGGAGTTTCAATAAATTCACCATCCAATTCCACATATCTGAAGGAATTGAGATGGCTAATCATATACTCTTCTTGTCCATGAACGGTGATGATTTTCCCTTGAATTGGATACTTCAGCATTTGGTGCAGCGTATAAGTAACAGCGCCAGAATTGTGAATCCATGGTCGGCCTAACAAGCAGGAATATGAAGGGCGAATATCCATTACATAAAAAGTTGAATCAAATGTTTGGGTTCCAACCTTTATGGGGATATCCACTTCCCCATGCACCATCCTTTTTGAGCCATCAAAGGTCCTCACTATTATGTTGCTTGGCTTCAATGTCAATCCCTCACAGTCAAGCCTATCAAGAGATTTTTTAGGCAATACCTTCAGAGACGAGCCAGTGTCTACCAAGACATGAGCCAGAGTTGTGCCCCTGCATTCCACTGAGACATGCAATGCCTCATTATGCCTCCTCCCTGTTGGCATTAAATAAGCATTTGAAAAACCTAAACCATTATCTGCAGTCAAGCTGGCTACGCAATCTTGGAACTGATCGAAAGATGTTTCTTGTGGTACATGGGCAGTTTTCAGGAATTTTACCAAGGCCTTTGCATGCGCCTCGGAACATAGTAATAAAGCCAGCATGGAAATTTTAGATGGAGTTTGCCCCAGTTGCTCGACTATATTGTAGTCGCTTCTTTTTATGATCTTTAGAATTTCCTCCATCTCTTTCGGGAGGTCTCAGGGATAACCAATGATTGTGCCTTCATTCAGACAGGCTCAACCAAAATACTTTTACCTCGAGTCTCAGTTGACTTGGCAGCAGGAATATCAGTAGGAGTGATAACAAGAGTTGTAACAACTTTGTCAGTAGGAGTATTAGCAGAGATGATTGTAGGACTGGGAACAACCTTTGGGGGAGTAACAACAACATGGATGATTACGGGTCCAGAAACTGCTTTGGGGGGAGCAATTTATGGAGAGGATATCCTTCCGCTTCGAGTTATCTTACTAGTCCCTGCAATATTACCGATATTGGAGTCAACCTTCTCAGAACTTGAATCTTTGGTAGCTGGCCAATCTTGCTTGATCCCGTGGTAGTAGACATCCCCTCCATAATTCCATGGTACAGTTTTGTCTGACGAATACGGGATTGGTTTGGGAATTATAATTATCAAAGGAGCTATTTTTGGAACTGATGTAATTCTAACGGGTCTTTTGGTGGATACCCTGGAAGAATTGTCGGAAATGGTCACGATGGAAACATCATTATAATAAACAGTTGGAATTGCAACCTTCTCGAACAAAATTTCCTTGTTATCTATTAGGAATTGAACGCTTGATTTCAACAAAGGACAGCTGGTTGGTGAGGATGAAAAAAAATGGCAGCTTTCATCACATCCTGGGAAAACACTGGCATTCAATAAGTTCCTTTTGATAGTCAGGAGTGGGGTCATAATTTCATTAACTGAAGTAACAAACATATCTTCCTCAATGACGTTGGTATTATGGCCGTGTTTGGGCATAGGGGCGGAAATGACACTGGGCTTTTCTGGCGCATCGAATTCAATCTCTTTAGATTCAAGGAGGTCTTGTACTTTGTTCTTTAGAGCTCAACATTTATTAGTGTCATGGCTGGGACTCTCAGAGTGGTATGCAAAATGGGCATTAGGATGATAGTGAGGAGAGGTTGTGTTAGGGTTCTTTGAGGCTTCTTTCAAGGTCACTAGGTTGGATCTTAATAGATGTGGAAATACTTGAGATAGGGTCATGTTAATTCTGGTGAATTATCTGACTGGTCTTTCCATTCTTGGTTGGTTGTTCCTTTGCTGATCAGGCGCAGGTTTAGGAATCATAACAACCCCCACCATTGGACGGTGTTCGGCCCTATCTTGATTTCTCTAAGGATATACAACAACCACTTATTTCTTTCCGATGAATGGCTTCCTTACAGCAGTAGAGGATGCATCTTTTTGAATCTTTCCATTCTTTATCCCGACTTCTACCCTTTCTCCGGTCAATATCAATTCAGTAAAACCTGTCGATGAACTCCCAATTAAGTGATTGAAGAAAGGACCAGACAAGGTGCCCAAAAACATGTATACCAACTCTCTTTCAAATAGGGGAGGTTGAAATCTTCCGGCCAAGTCCCTCAATTTCTGTGCATAGTCCTTGAAGCCTTCACTTGAAACCATGGCCATACTCTAGATTTAAGTACGTGTAGGCGCAAGATCAACATTGTATTGGTATTGTTTGTAAAAGGCTGCAACAAGATCTTCCCAATTATGGAAACCCTCCCTTTCTAACTGATAAAACCAATCAAGTTGAGTTCCAGACAAACTGTCTTGGAAGAAATGTACCCATAAATCCCTGTCAGCGGTATAGGGCTGGATTTTCCTCACATATGACCGAAGATGCATTTTGGGGCATGACACTCCATCATATTTGGTGAACACAGGTGCTTTGAATTTTGGAGGAATGACAATCCCTGATACTAACCCCAACTCCTCAAAGTCCAAGCCAGGCACCTTTTGGATTTCCATTGCACTCAACCGTTCTTCTAGATGCTTATACTTGTCGTCGGCTGGAGGATATTGTTCTTCAGAATAGTCTTCTTCTTCCTCTTCCTCTTCTGAATCAGACTGAACAACTGTTTCCTTTCCTTTCCCATCTTAATTGTCTTTCTCACCGGATGTCGTTGCAAATTCTAAGGCCCTTCTTGTTTGCCCTTGGAATCTACTTCCCATGTTCAGAATTCCGGTTATTTTCTTCGTCTTCTTTTTCTTCTCCTCAACCAGCAAGGTCTTCAACTCTTCTTGTCCTTTGGCCAGAGTTAAGAACAAGTGTTGAAACTGTGAATTCTGAGCTTGGAGGTTCTTCACCGTTTGCTCGAGATCCATCTTACTGAAATAAACAGTAGAGAGATGAGGAGACTTGTTACAAGAAACCTGCTTATGTTATGATGAATGATAAATGCATATGCAATGATTTCAAGGATCTTAAGATTCAAATTTGTTTTAGACAAAAAGGAAACACATATTATATTAATAAATTAAAGCTTTGAGTACATCAATGGCTTCTTGGGAAAAATAATACAAAAAATCTAAGATAAAAAGGTAGTACACATCCTCTTTAGTGCGATGTATGCATTCAGAGTCTTCTCCTCATGAAGTTGCTTAGTGAGTTCCAAAACCTTCTTCTCACTTGCGTAGAATTGGGCTTCGAAAGTATCTCGCCCCCCCTTGAGTTGTATCCAATCCCTTTTTAGGTCTTCAAGAGAGGTGGGCATGTCAGGATGTAGGATAGTATATGGAACATCTCCTTCCATGAAATGCTCAATGATTACCGGGAGACTTGAGGGATAAGGCATCATAAGATTCTGAGCACGAGTTCGTACCCATTTGAGGTAAGGCTCAAGAGGGATGGAATTTTTGTGCCCCAAAGTCTTTCTATCTACCTTGTTCAACATCCTCCAAGCTCGGATAAATCTCTGGCGAAGACCTTGATCATCGTTGTCGTAGTCAAATACCAAACCTTGAATCAGCATCTCGTGCGGGCCATCACTTCGGGCATAACCAAATTGTCTTAAGGCTAAGTAAGGGTTGTAGGTGATACCTCCCCTAATGCCAAGTAAAGGGGCATTAGGAAATTCTCCACAACGGTCGACAATAGTAACATTCTCTATGGATCGGGAGCACCAATGAATGTCTGAATGTTTGAGCGTCATCAACCTTTGTGACCATCTTGAACCTTGCTCGTTCCTTAATACAGATTGGGGAAGATGCGAAATAAACCATCTTTCCAAGAGATGAGTGCAACATATAAGGACACCTCTTTTCCTCATAGTGCGAGTGTGAAAATAATGTAGGATGTCTCCTAGCAATATAGGTACTGGGTTGCGGGACATGAAAATTTTGACGGTGTTCACATCTATGAGTTGGTCAGGATTTGGAAACAAAACCATCCCATAGATGAGGAGAGCCACAATTTTCTCAAAGGCTTGTAAATCCAAGGAGTTCCAATAGTTTTGGGCTTTCTCAAACAAGAACTTTGCTAGGAAACCCTTGACACCACTCCTTGTTTCCCAATGAATTGTGACATTAGATGAGTGCAAGTGTAGAGCTTGAGCAATCTCTTATGGATTTAGGTCTCTATCTGTACCGTTGAAAGGTAGTTGATTAAGAATGGGAATCCTCAAGAGTCGGGAGAATTCTTCCAAAGTAGGCAAAAATTGATAATCGAAGAATGTGAAGCAATGATGTACAAGATCAAAGAACTGAAAGAGCACCTTCATCATGTCCTCATCTGTGTTAGAGGTGACCAAGTTGAGTAGGTGACCACGTCTCTCGGTGAATGGAGAGTTTTTAGGAATCCTTGAAGCTAGATCCTTAAGTTGTGGAGGGATCCATACAAGGTTGACTTGAATAGTTTTCCTGCGAAGAGAATCCATACCCTACAAAACAGAACAAAGATAAATCCCAAGATCCTTGAAATGGTTAGTGAATGTGTATGATGTTATGATGTTCATGATGTTATGTACAAGTATGTATATACAAACAAAGCAAATAAGTCCTTAGGTTTAGGCTTGCATGGATTTTCATAGGTAAGTACCCTCTTGAAGTTTAGTTGGCTCAAACGGTCCTAGTAATAGTACTGGGTTCTAAAGAGCTCAATATCACCAGTTTGTTTCCTTGGTCATTGTTTCAGCACAAGCCTCTTTAATGGCGACCGAAATATCCCAAGAAACTAAACCTCAATGAGTGTAGTATCGAGTATCTACCAACTTTGAACTGCACCAAAGTCGGTCATCTCACTATATCCTAAAGGCCAAGTTGGTCAAGTAAAGGTTCTAAAAGTTCATTAGTGCTTCACGACATCACTCAACGGCCCCATATTCTCTTTGATTAACTCAAAGGCTACAAGTACCCACAAATATGTCGCACTAACATAGCTATTGCTTAGACCATGTCGGTATAACCCGCACAGTTTCCACAACGTATTGCTACTTACCTATAAGGTATCCCAAATCCAGGTAGAGGATTCAAACCCAAACAAAGAACCATAATATAAAGCAAACAAGTAAAACAATGAAAGCAAGTAAATATGATCTAACCTTAAGGTGACCCCACTTTTAAAATTCTCCCCAGCAGAGTCGCCAGTTCCGTGATACGGTGGGAGAACTAACTTGAAGGTTTTGCGTTTGATTGCAAATTTTGTGATTAGCAAGAGTCGCCACCGACTTTTCCTTTATCCAAAAGGAAAGGTGAAAAAGCACATGAAAGATATTTGAGATTATTTCTTGAGTTCAGGGGGTAGATTTTTAAAAGGGAAGGTATTAGCACCCCTTTCATCCATGGTTTTCCATGGGCTCTTAGTTACTTGCTAGATCACTTGCTTTTTGTTTGAAAATTGTGCTTGGTGGTTTTTGAATGTATTTTGTAAAGAGGCCATTGTTTAGGCAATCTTTGTAATGGTTCTTGTTTGTAAGAATGTATACAAAGATGTTTGATCTTTTGAAAATGTTTTCAATTTGTAAGAGGTTTTGAAAGTGTAGGTGTTTGAAAATAGCAAGGATGTTTGTTTGAAATTGAGCAAGTAATTAGGAGCATTCTACCTACTCAAAAGTCTTTCATGTTCATTTCCTTTTCCTTTGACATTGTTATCTTACCATTGATTTGGTAAGTAACCCTATCTTTGGATGTAAACGGGACTGGCGTGGGTCATCGTATAACCATGATTAGCAATGTTGTAAGATATCTTAGCATTCTTTTTAGGGACTAATATCATTTGAAAGGCAACTTAGATAGCGTCGTCGAGGGACTATGATCTTGTATTTGCTTTGTTTTTGCTAAGATACCTTACATGCGTAATATAACCGTTTTGTATAAGGCTACCAAGTGGAATAACCCTAGGGGTGCTTGTGTGCAAATGAATTGTTTCCATGCTTATTTTTGTCTTGAATTAAGGTTTTTTAAGTATTAGTTTTAGTCTTTCCATACAAATCCTAATTACTAACATTTGTATATAAAGCGATAAATTGCGAATTTAAAGTTACTACGCTATTACAATATTTGTGAGAAGAGGGTGCACAAATTGAATGGGGATTGCAAAAATATAAACCTAGTTAGTCAATTATAACCATATTGAATAGGTATTGATGTGCAAAGATTTAAATGAATATAATGTACAAGATGAAATAAATATACAAGAAATGTAATTGTTAAGAAAATGGGTACTTTTGGAATTTTATGAGAAAAAGGGAAATTGTTTTAACCTAATTAATTAAAGAAAATAATTAATTAAACTTGAATTTATTTAAGAAAAGATTTTAAATAAAACCCTAGTTCTATTGATTAATCAAAAGAAAATAAGTTTAAGAAAAGTATTTTTTAGTATTTTTATCTTGAAAATATTTATGACATTATAAAATATTTTTGGCCCTTTTTAATATATAAATAAATATATTTTAATAGGTGTAAAAAAGAAAAATAAGTACTAACCTTGTTTTAATTTAATTTACAAGATGATTTGTAAAAAAAATAAATAAAGTATAGTTAATAAAAATATTTTTTGTGAGAAAAAATAAAATAAACTAAATTAAAATGCAAATCTAATTTTTTATATTTTTCATGATTTTAATATTAGTAAAAAAATAATTAAGAAAACAAATGAAATAAAAATAGGAAAATAAAAATAAACTGGGCCAGGGGTGCAATTAGCCTGCAGGGGGTTAGTAAGTAAAAAATAAAAATAAAACAGTATAAGCCCAATAAGGCCCAGGCGCTTGCAAAAATCAGAATGGTGCAAAAATATGAGGAAAACACAAAAGGGTACCACTGGGGCTCGAACCCAAGTCCCAAAGGTTACAGGCGCACCCTTCTACCACTGAGGTGGCTATACATCTGTTAACATAGGTAAATCAATAAATATGTAAGGCAAAACGTACCCTGATGACTTCATCTTTAACCTCCAGCCAGACCAACTGTAACTTGCTTATTTCTCATCAAAAATGAAAACTATAAACATGAAACTTGTAGCAAATTTTCTCACAGTTTCAGAAATGTAAAGCATTAAAACTATAGATCAAAGATAAGCATGAATTTTAAAGATAAGAAAATTTTCCTTGTGTCAAAAATGGTTTGTGTATGTATAAACAAAAGTGTTTAAGTGCATTGGCAAGTCATAAGTACAAGTTCTTAGCTTTTGGTTAGGTTACATGATTTTGAAGAAAAGAGGGAAACAAGTTTCAAGAAGAGGTACAAGCATGGGATGGGTGATTGTAAGTGTTTGAAACATTTTTCATGAGTTATAGGACCTGTTTGATCAGAAGAGAAAAAGTGCAAGGCTCAAGAACAAGTTTTGTACAAAAAGTTACTTTATCAAAATGGCAATGTGACCTTTCTTCCAAAAATGGATAAAAAGCATGTCCATGCATTGAATGCTTGAAGTGAGGCCTCTAACAACTGTGCAAACCATTAATTATGGAGTGCTTAACAAGTTTGAGGCCTGTAAAGTAGTATTTATTCAGCATGATTTGAATTTGAATTTTGTTCATCACTAAAATGACTTGTAATAAAAGTGATAAAACCCTAACTTCATCTCTTCGATTCTCCCTACTCAAGAATGATCTCAAGGAGTTCTTGGACATTTTGTAAAGCTTGCAATATGCTATAAAACCCATATTTGAATTACTTTTGAAGATTCCCCTTGGAATTATATGAAAAAGTGTCATGGAGTTAGGTCAAAATCCTAGCCAAATTAGGGCAAAATTTCACTAAGTGTTTAGTTTCATGACCACATGTTCATAAAATTATAACTTGAGATCCAAGCATTTTTAGAAAGAGTTGTGTAAAGCAAAGTTGTATATTTCATAGAGATCTACAACTTTCATGTTGGAAGTTTCTCTTTAATCATCTTGCATCATGGTGAAATTGTTTCTCAAAGTTATGATAAAATAAGAAATTTTCAACACTTAGAAAAATTTCTAAGTTTTAGAAATTTTATCTTTTCAAAATGAAATATTGACTTTTTGATTTCTTGATGAATAATTTTCATATTTTGACATGTTTTGATGAGTTGTGATCTATGGCACTTGAATTTTACCAAAAATTCAAACTTTGACATTTCAGTATACAATTGACTTTTGATTAGTTGACTGGAAAACTCATCTGTCAATCCAATGGACTTGAAATGTTTTGAACCATGTCATTAGGTAAAAATGATGAAATTGGACTCTTGAGATCATGTCTTAGACCAATTGACCATTTTCTAGGTCAAAAATCAGAAATTGCCCTTTCCCAGTCAAAACCCTAATTTTGACCATTTATCCCTTTTGGTGATTTGATCAAATTTCTTGAGGAGTTGTGGTCCAAAATTGATAAAATGATACATATGAGTTTAAAATGTTGATGTGGGTCAAAAATTATGAAGTTTGACTGTAAATTGGCCATAGTTAACTTTTTCCCCAATACAACTGATTTTTAGGTCAACTGCTCAATTGACTGAGGAAAAATGTGATCCAAGGCTTGAAAATTGACATGAGTGATCTTGGGGGTCCAAAATGATCTATGAAAGTTGTATGGGGCATTGGAAGCTTAAAAATCCTTGTGAAAACTCAAACCCTAATTTTGGTCATCAGTGCTTAAGGAGGTGTCTTGAGCTGATCAAACCCTAATGCAGTCTTGATTCAAGGGAGATCTTGTGAGAAAAATCTTGATATGTGAGATGGAAAATTTTGGGGTACAACACCGTCCAACACGATCCCATCTACTATCAGCAAGAGATTAAGGGTGATCAGTTCCTCAATTTTTCAATAGGTAGCTGTTGTACCCTAAAATTTGCCCTCCCATATTTCTCAAAATATTTCAAGAAAGATCCTCAAGTTGCTCAAGGTAGTCCAAGGTTTGGCCATGCAAGCTCTCTCCTAAGGCAGTCTACCTCAAATTAGGGTTTCATGTTGCATCAAGATGCTTAAGTCCAAGGGACCCTAAATTCTCAACATTGTGCTAATATGTTCTCAAGATCATCTATGTCAAGTTTCAAGCCCTACAAAGGAAATTTGCTCAGTCAATTGCTCAAAGGCCTGAAAATCGACTATGTTAGGGAAAAAGTCAACTGTGACCCACATACAGTCAAACTTCAAGATTTTTGGTCAACATACTCATTTTGAAATATATTTCATCATTTTATCAATGGTTGATCATGATTCATCTAGGATTTCTCATAATTCATCAAGAACCAAAAGTTGCTAAATTAGGGTTTTGTAGGAAAAGTCAACTCAACTTTGACCAAGTATAACTTTCTCATGCTTTATGAGAAATGACCCATCCAAAGCTCATTTTGAAGAGGATGCAATTCCCTACAATCTATCTTCAGCTCCCAAGTTCAAAATATGCACTCACAAGAAGTTATGAATTTGGACATTATAGGTCATTTTGAAAAGTCAACAAAAACACCCTTTTTGTCAAAGCGGCATACATGAGCATGAAATATCAAATTGAGATGAGACCAAAATGTTTGATTAGAGTACATCTCAAGCTTTCTAAAAAGTCCAAGAACACCCTCATAAGGTTAAAATTGAGAGAGAGATGCATTGTCAAAGTTGGACAATTTTTGAAAAAATGCATGAAGCAAATATTGACCAAACTTGGATTTTTTTCCAAATGGGCCTATCTTTTCAAGTTTGAAACTCATTCCTAACATGGTGCAAGACCTCTAAGCCCACCCATACATTTTTCTACTATTTATGCTATTTAATTTGATATTTTATTCATTAAAATTCAGAATTAAATAAATAAATTATGGAAATAATGTAAATTTTGATGTGAATCCATTTTGGGAAAGTTTTATGCTGGTTTATGTCAATTGATTTCGTGCAATAACTTTTCAAATATGTCCAGGTTCATCCACATGTGAAAATGGCATAAAATCATCAAATATGACATTTTTTCAAATCTTGATCATGGTCTTAAAACACAACATTATGAGGGAGATTATTTCCATGCTTTCTTGTCTCCTCATTCTCCTCTATAAATATAGAGCCATACAAGCTTGAAAGGGACGAAAATCCTCTCTAAAAAGCTCTCAAAAAGCTCTTCAAAAAGCTCTCTAAAAGCTCTTCAAAAAGCTGTCCAAAAATCAAAGAATTGGTGCAAGTCATATCTCGAGGTTACGGTATCTCTCAATTGACATCAAGCATAAAACCATCCTCTTGAAGTCCTCAAGAGTCTTACAAGGCCCAAGAGCAATCCGTCACACGCCTAGCATGCCCCCATTTGACAACACCGGTTTGGTAAAATTTTAAATTTTGAATCTCTAATTTTAATCACATTTTATGGTATGCTAACGTTTGCTTGAGTTTATATAGATCAGTTATGGATGTTTAAATCATAGGTTCCACGCAAGAATAAAAAAAAAACACCATAGTTAGAGCATGAAGCTTTCGAAGATTCAGGCCTAGAGATTTCTGATGATTGCACCCTCTAAAAAAGGCCCATTCTCTCTTTCTCTTTATATTTTGTTTATTTAATTTAGCTATTTTATTTTATTTGAATTAATTTCTAACCAATAGATTAATTTAACCTTTTATCAAAAAATCACAAAAATATCATTTTTGTCCAATTAAAAATTCAGAACTTTATTTTTCTTTAATAAATTTTAATTAATTAATTAGGTTTTTTTAATTCTAGGAAACTTTAATTTATTTTTGTAAATAAATAAAATCAATTTGAAATCATTAGGTTTTAATTCTAACTTAATTATTTTAATTTCTTTCTTAAAATATCAAAAACTCAAAAAAAAAAAACATGTCATTAATTATTATTTTTCATTTAATTAATTTAATAATTAATTTAGTTATTTAATTTAGGATTTAATTTCTTTTCTTAAAATAAAAACAACAAAAAAGCATTTTCTTTAAAAGGGTCAAAACCCTAGTTCGCATTCGATTTAATTTTGCGTCGCGCTTTATTTTTCTTTATCCATATTGATGTATCTGCTTCCGGTATGTAATAGATAATTAGGACCTTTATTTATTTTACCGCTTTATTTTATTTTCAAAGGGTTGCTTTTGGCGATGTAAATAACCGATGCCTTGTAATTTATTTTCCGCACCTCTAATTTCTGCTAATTATAACTGCTAGATGTATGATAATAGGGTTTGCATGACAAGACTGAATGTTTAATCTTAAAATCAAATTAGATCACCCTTAACATGTGCAAAGATAAAAATAACTGAAAACGACACACTCGCACATGCGCACTCTTAGGGTACACCCCACTTGGTTGCCTTCGTAAACGGTCATTGAGTATAGGTCATTTTAGAGGTTGTCCTCTTGTCTAAAAGATCATAGTCGCCTCGAAACGGTTGCCTCAGATATTGTTGCCTAAAACAAATGATCTAAGACAATAGGGTTACTGCTAAGGCGCCCTAATATTTCTTTAGTGACAATATGTCCCTATTCGAATTGACCCTCAAACTCCAATGACGGTGCTACCCACTCACTAATAGTGGGATAGCATTGTCTAAAGGAAATTAGCATAGAACGATTCTTTTTTCGAGTAGGTAGATTAAATCTTAACTACTTGCTCAAACAAAACAAACTTTTTTTTCACACTTACACTCCTTTTTAAACAAAGTTTTCAAAAAAACACTTCATTACACTCTTGAGGACAGAAGCAAAAGTTAAATCGAAGTTTCAAACAAAAACTTTTTCAAACCCACAAGCACAAAGAAAACAATTTTGAAAACAATGAGCAAGTACCTAAGAGCCCGTGGATAACCACAGATAGAAAGGGTGCTAATACCTTCCCTTTCTATAATCTACCCCCGTACTCAAAAATATCTCGAAAAATGAATTTTTCTGTACTTTTTTCCTTTCCTTGTTGGATAAAATAAAAGTCGGTGGCGACTCTTGCTTACCGCGACATTTTGCAATTACAAACGCAAAACTCAAACCAGCATTCCAAAAACAGTCAGTTCTTCCATCATATCACAAAATTGGCGAATCTACTGGGGACTGAATAAGTGGGGTGTACCTTAGGATTAGTTCATCATGTTGTTTTCAATTGTTTGATCTGCTTGGTTTATCTTTGTGGGTTATGTATCAGAGTTACTATAGATCCTAACCCGTATCTGGGGATACCTTTTCGGTAAGCAGCAATAGATTGTGAGGGAACTGTACGGCGTAGACTGATACAGTTGAAGCAGTAGCTACGTTGGTGTGACACTTTAGTTTGTACCGATATCCCTTGTGCCGGAACAAGGTGAATATGGGGCCGCTAAGGGGTCATTAAGCACCAACTGACCTTAGAACCTATAATTGACCAACTTGGCCATAGAAAAGTAGCAGTATGCTACACTCATTGAGACCATACTCTCGCGATGATTCCGGTCGCAAGAAAAGGTTGCTAAATTGGAATCATGACCGATCGAGGATGGTCAGTGATATTGAGATCCTCTAGAACCCGGTTACTATTACTAGGACAGGTTGAACCAACTAAACTGAAAGAGGGTAATACCTAGACCCCATACAAGCCTAAACTTAAGGCTGTTTGTGTGACTTGTATGCCTTCAAACTTGAACTACTTGCACATTCTTGTTATCTAACAACATGAGTTCCTTGCAGGTTTGGTTTACAGTCCTTATCCAATAATTTGGATTTATTGTAGGGTTCACTTACAGCACCTCCCACTTTTGCTTAAACGCATAGCATACACATCATAACATCATGCCTTAACATTTCCTTAACCATTTCAAGGATCTCAAAGGTTTGTGATTCAGGTTATGGTAAATCCAATGTCTAGCAAGGGGAAAAAGGGATTTATTTTCCTCTAGCCAATGTCATATAAATATCAAAACAAGATAATTTGAGTCGGTGGCTATGACCCACTCGATATGGTGAGCTTGACTCTTGAAAAAGGACTCTTGATGACACGAAGTTTCTTCAATCAAAGCTGCAAAATTCAAATTCTAACAGTTTCTTGTTTACCCCGCGAGATCCTTGAAAACATTGCATACATATCATTGCATAACAGGTCTCTCAGTACATGTCTCTCATGTTCTCGCTGTTTATTTCAGCAATGGCTCTCCAACAAGACACCAAAGATCTTCAAGAAACTCAGTTCAACGAAATATTCCTAAACCTGTCCAAGGGGCAGGAAGAGTTGAAAACACTCCTTGTTGGGGACCTGGTCAAGAAAAGTCCTGAAGACAATAAGGACGAACGGATAGAACAACTGCAAGCTTAGGTAGATGCAATAAGAACCCAAATGCTGGGGCAGACGGCCCTTATCCAAAGCTTATCCCGGGAACAAGAAGAGCTGAGAATCATTATCAACCAGCTTCATCAAGACAAATACAACAGTATGAAGAAAACAGTCGAGGCCGGGGACCAAGTCGTTTATCAGCCTCCAAGAAGACAAGGGTTTGGTTTGGTGAAGGGTGGACCTATCCAAGTTTCTACTACCTCAAGGATCCAACAACAACCTTGCCCTAAACAACGGGTTAGTCAGAGTAAGCCAGATATGCCCAAGAGGCAGTTTACCAAGCCCAACATGCCGCTGTCTCAAACTTTACAACACCTGTTGAGGATGAATCTGGTGACGTTGAGAGGACCTCATCCGAATCCCAAGACTTCCTCACCTAACTACAATCCTGATGCAAGGTGCACATATCACTCCAACAACCCGGGGCATGATACCAACAACTGTTGGGCGTTGAGAAACAAAATTCAAGACCTGATTGATGAAGGAGTATTGGAACTCACACAAGACGGTCAGATTGAGTTCTTCTGCCATCCCTCCAAGGATCACCATTTGAAGTGACAAGTTCTGACAAGAGAGGGCTTCTTGTTCATTAGAATTTTCAATTTGAAATTTTCTTTTGATGGTTCAAACATTTAATCATGTCAAACTTTGTTACTTTATCAATGCATTGCATATGTCTGTTTTGAATCAATCCATTCGTATTCACTATTTGCATTCTTATTTCCTTTTGTGATGTTCAACTCTCGATTAAAAACTCTAAGCCTTAGAGGGAGGGTGACGAAAATGATATTGAAATCTCTACAGTATGCTTTTGAATAGATCCCGCTGACGAGGTACATGCATTGTTTCAAATCCTAAACAGTTGAGTTATAAGGAAGATAATCCCTAGTCAACCCCTTTGGGCCAAATAAGTTGGAGTTTTTTTTTATTATCACACAAATTAAAACCCTTAATCACAACCTGGGGCAGGGTAGTTTTCTCAGTTAATCTAGGTGCACAATGAATGGCATCAAAGAAGTCCTTCCGAAACAAAAGACGGTGATAGTTCCCTATAATCGTCAAGACAGACAGTCATTATCTCTTAAAAATCAAAGCCCATTAAGTCAAAACCAATGATGGAGACTTAAGAAAAAAAAGGGGGCATCCCGCTAACTGTAATCACAAAAAGAAACAGTTCAGGCAAAAGGCAAGGATAATAAAATCAAAAAAAGAGGTCCTACAAACTCTCAACAAAACGACTGCCTGTTCAAAATAATCTGTAAGTATCTGAACCATCACTGGAATATCAGAGCAAAGACTCAAAACAGGGTCTAAATGCACAATTAGCTGAGTTTAGGATCGAAGAACGTCACGAAGAACGGGTGGGTACAAATAAAATCTGAGCTTTTATCCTTTGTTTCTTGAACCGTGAACCAGACCACGTTATAACCCTTAAAATTCCTAGCTGAGGCATGGGTTAGTTTGAAAGCATATTGTTACAAAAGGTATCCTGACTCCTGCAGGACTTGCTGTAAATCCTGAGTTGACATCAGATTTTACAAAATTTGCCTGTTTTACTAAAAAATGCATTGTCAAAAATTTCAAGACAGACATAAGCTTTGCATTCTTAAAATAACATTGTTTGCATATGACTATTTTTTCAACATCAGAGAAATTCGCACGATGAATATCTACTGAATAAAAACCGTCTCAATAAAAAGGATCACCTCAAGTGGAAAAACACTTCCAACCAAGGGGAACGGCATGATCATTGTCCATCATCTGGGGCAGTTAAGTCAAGATTCAAGGAATCTCTCAAAAATGCCAAATAGCCAGGGGCAAATCTCCATCTAAATCGCTTAGGGCATTAGACATGAATTCCAGCAACGAATCTTGCACGATCAGACAAACATCTTCTGGTATCATGGTAACACAACACTACCGATAGTGACAACTCCATACACCCTGAGAGCATGGACATAGTCAGAGAATACTGTGCATGAACAAAGACCCGCTAGGTTGGCTGGCCTAGGAAAAAATAAGGGTGTCCCGGTGAACCAAAAGGTTCGGGCAAAAATTAGGGATAAAAGACAAAAAGATATGTACACCCGACAAGTCGAAAACCCGAAAGGGCGGCTTGGGCAAAAAAGGGTATCCCGGTGGACTGAAAATCTGAAAAGATAGTCCAGGAAAAAGTTAGGGATTAAAGCGTACGACTATGTCCATGCATCTCATCGCTAAACTACCATAAGAAGGTTTGTCATTTCAATCGGCAATTACCAAGCACCTCATAGGTTGGGATAATACTCGATCCACAAGGCCTCCGCAGGCACCTTCTCCCGCAGATACAGGGGCAAAAAAGTCTCGATGCAAAGCCATCGTCATATCCTCAGCACGCATCCCATTAACATTCACTCCCCGCAGAGTAAGAAAAAGACATCAATGTTAACTCTCCCCAGCTGAGGCTCGCAACCGCGAATGAGTCGGCAATATTCTCCCTAAGCAGAATTTATCCATCATCAACAATAGACAATTATCCCCAGCGGAGTCTGGAAAATCATCCCCAGTAGACTCTTGAAGATTGTCCCCAGTAGAGTCTAAAAGGTTATCCCCAGTGAAGTCGCAACTGAAAGATCATCCCCAGCGGAGTTCATCTCTTTCACAAACAGACACTCAATTCCCAATAGAGTTTCATTATCACCAAGCAACGGTAACTCATCCCCAGCTGAGTTTATTTCTACAAATCAACAGGTCTTTTAGCAGGGTATCTCTTCTCCCCATAGAGTCATTTCCCCATCAGTTTATTCCCCAACGTAGTTATCCTCTCCTGCAGGTTTATTCTCATAATCATCTTCATTCACTATCCCCAGCGGAAACAAAGAATTCAACTCTTTTCTCCAGCAGCAATACGGGATTTATTTTCCCCAGCTAAAAACATCACATCTTCATACATCATGACATGCATACGTATCATACAACACAAATCTCATTTATTTTGAGAACATCATTGCCTGATGCATATCATGCATTACATACAGCTAACCTTTACCTTTCAGGAAAGATACAATCAAATTCTCAAAAAATTCAAGCTATGAAGCCTTACCTAGGTTTCTTCCCGGTTCAGATGCAGTTTTACCTAAACTCCTCATGAAGTAGCCTTACTTAGGTTTCTTCCTGGTTCAGATGCAGTTTTACCTAAACTCCTCATGAAACAGCCTTACCTAGGTTTCTTCCTGGTTCAAATTCAATTTTACCTAAACTCCTCATGAAGCAGCCTTACCTAGGTTTCTTCTCGGTTCAAATGCAGTTTTACCTAAACTCCTCATGAAGCAGCCTTACCTAGGTTTCTTCCCGGTTCATATGCAGTTTTACCTAAACTCCTCATGAAGCAGCCTTACCTAGGTTTCTTCCCAGTTCAGATGCAGTTTTACCTAAACTCCTCATGAAACAGCCTTACCTAGGTTTCTTCCCGGTTCAGATACAGTTTTACCTAAATTCCACATGGAGCAACCTTACCTAGGTTCCTTCTCTTTCCTGATGTAGTTTCACCTAGACTCATCCTGGAGCAACCTTACCTAGGTTCCTTCTCTTTCCCGATGTAGTTTCACCTAGACTCATCCTAGAGCAACCTTACCTAGGTTCCTTCTCTTTCCTGATGTAGTTTCACCTAGACTCATCCTGGAGCAACCTTATCTAGGTTCCTTCTCTTTCCCGATGTAGTTTCACCTAGACTCATCCTGGAGAAACCTTACCTAGGTTCCTTCTCTTTCCCGATGTAGTTTCACCTAGACTCATCCTGGAGAAACCTTACCTAGGTTCCTTCTCTTTCCCGATGTAGTTTCACCTAGACTCATCCTGGAGCAACCTTACCTAGGTTCCTTCTCATTCCTGATGTATTTTCACCTAGACTCATCCCAGAGCAACCTTACCTAGGTTCCTTCTCTTGCCCGATGAAGTTTCACTTAGACTCATCCTGGAGCAACCTTACCTAGGTTCCTTCTCTTTCCCGAATTAGTTTCTCCTAGACTCATCCCGGAGCAACCTTACCTAGGTTCCTTCTCTTGCCCGATGAAGTTTCACCTAGACTCATCCTGGAGCAACCTTACCTAGGTTCCTTCTCTTTCCCGATGTAGTTTCACCCAGACTCATCCTGGAGCAACCTTACCTAGGTTCCTTATCTTTCCCGATGTAGTTTCACCTAGACTCATCCTGGAGCAACCTTACCTAGGTTCCTCAGTTGAATAACGGATGACTGAAGTTCCTAAATATCAACAAAGATGTTTCCTCAGTTGAGTACGGGCGATTTAAGTTCCTAAATATCAATAGAGATGATTCCTCAATTGAGTACGGACGACCAAAGCTCCTAAATATCGACAGAGATGACTCACCAGCAGAATAACGGATGCCGAAGCTCCTAAATTTCTACTTCTCTCAACAAAAATCAGCCTTCCCCAACGGTATTTTCCTCAAATAACAGGTATACAAGATCTCGCTAAGGAATATCGTATGCGATCGACACTCCTTCAGATGGAATCTCTAACCCCATCTCCTGTCAGCAATCTGCAAATGGCATCTGTAATCCCATTCCCGACATCGCAAGACAATTACCACGTCATGTGAGTGCAAATTTTTGGGCACTCTAGTGTTCAATCATCTTCCACCTTCGGATTACGAAAGGCACAAAAGCCAATCTACATCCTCAGGTTTAAGAAGATTGAACAGGGGCAGCTGTTGTACCCCAAAATTTGCCCTCCCATATTTCTCAAAATATTTCAAGAAAGATCCTCAAGTTGCTCAAGGTAGTCCAAGGTTTGGCCAGACAAACTCTCTCCTAAGGCAGTCTACCTCAAATTAGGGTTTCATGTTGCATCAAGATGCTTGAGTCCAAGGGACCCCAAATGCTCAACATTGTCCTAATATGTTCTCAAGATCATCTATGTCAAGTTTCAAGCCCTACAAAGGAAATTTGCTCAGTCAATTGCTCAAAGGCTTGAAAATCAACTATGCTAGGGCAAAAGTCAATTGTGGCCCACATACAGTCAAACTTCAAGATTTTTGGTAAACATCCTCATTTTTAAATATATTTCATCATTTGATAAAAGGTTGATCATGATTCATCAAGAACCAAAAGTTGCTAAATTAGGGTTTTGTAGGAAAAGTCAACTCAACTTTGACCAAGTATAACTTTCTCATACTTTATGAGAAATGACCCATCCAAAGCTCATTTTGAAGAGGATGCAATTCCCTACAATCCATCTTCAGCTCCCAAGTTCAAAATATGCACTCACAAGAAGTTATGAATTTGGACATCATAGGTCATTTTAAAAAT
Organism: Vicia faba; assembly: GCA_948472305.1. Lineage (NCBI taxonomy): Eukaryota > Viridiplantae > Streptophyta > Magnoliopsida > Fabales > Fabaceae > Vicia > Vicia faba. The sequence goes on along the minus strand of OX451735.1, from coordinate 735,625,484 downwards.
TCAACAAAAACACCCTTTTTGCCAAAGCTTCATACATGAGCATGGAATATCAAATTGAGATGATACCAAAATGTTTGATTAGAGGACATCTCAAGCTTTCTAAAAAGTCAAAGAACACCCTCATAAGGTTAAAATTGAGAGAGATATGCATTGTCAAAGTTGAACAATTTTTTAAAAAATGCATGAAGCAAATATTGACCAAACTTGGATTTTTTCCAAATGGTCCTACCTTTTCAAGTTTGAAACTCATTCCTAACATGGTCCAAGACCTCCAAGCCCACCCATACATTTTTCTACTATTTATGCTATTTATTTTGATATTTTATTCATTAAAATTCAGAAATAAATAAATAAATAATGGAAATAATGTAAATTTTGATGTGAATCCATTTTGGGAAAGTTTTATACTGGTTTATGTCAATTGATTTCGTGCAATAACTTTTCAAATATGTCCAGGTTCATCCACATGTGAAAATGGCATAAAATCATCAAATATGGCATTTTTTTCAAATCTTGATCATGGTCTTAAAATATAACATTATGAGGGAGATTCTTTCCATGATTTCTTGTCTCCTCATTATCCTCTATAAATATAGAGCCATACAAGCTTTAAAGGGACGAAAATCCTCTCTAAAAAGCTCTCAAAAAGCTCTTCAAAAAGCTCTTCAAAAAGCACTCTAAAAGCTCTTCAAAAAGCTCTCCAGAAATCAAAGAATTTGTGCAAGTCATATCTCGAGGTTCCGGTCTCTCTCAATTGACATCAAGCCTCAAACCATCCTCTTGAAGTCCTCAAGAGTCTTACAATGCCCAAGAGCAATCCGTCACACGCCTAGCACACCCCCATTTGACAACACCGGTTTGGTAAAATTTTAAATTTCGAATCTCTAATTTTAATCACATTTTATGGTATGCTAACGTTTGCTTGAGTTTATATAGAACAATTATGGATGTTTGAATCATAGGTTCCACGCAAGAATAAAAAAATACCATAGTTAGAGCATGAAGCTTTCGAAGATTCGGGCCTAGAGATTTCTGATGATTGCACCCTCCAAAAAAGGCCCATTCTCTCTTTCTCTTTATATTTTGTTTATTTAATTTAGCTATTTTATTTTATTTTAATTAATGTCTAACCAATAGATTAATTTAACCTTTTATCAAAAAATCACAAAAATATCATTTTTGTCCAATTAAAAATTCAGAACTTTATTTTTCTTTAATAAATTTTAATTAATTAATTAGGTTTTTTTAATTCTAGGATACTTTAATTTATTTTTGTAAATAAATAAAATCAATTAGAAATCATTAGGTTTTAATTCTAATTTAATTATTTTAATTTCTTTCTTAAAATATCAAAAACAAAAAAAAAACATGTCATTAATTATTATTTTTCATGTAATTAATTTAATAATTAATTTAGTTATTTAATTTAGGATTTAATTTCTTTTCTTAAAATAAAAACAACAAAAAAGCATTTTCTTTAAAAGGGTCAAAACCCTAGATCACATTCGATTTAATTTCGCGTCGCGCTTTATTTTTCTTTATCCATATTGATGTATTTGCTTCTGGTATGTAATAGATAATTAGGACCTTTATTTATTTTACCGCTTTATTTTATTTTCAAAGGATTGCTTTTGGCGATGTAAATACCCGACGCCTTGTAATTTAATTTCTGCACCTTTAATTTCTGCTAATTATAACTGCTAGATGTTTGATAATAGGGTTTGCATGACAAGACTGAATGTTTAATCTTAAAATCAAACTAGATCACCCTTAACATGTGCAAAGATAAAAATAACTGAAAACGACACACTCTCACATGCGCACTCTTAGGGTACACCCCACTTGGTTGCCTTTATAAACGGTCATTGAGTATAGGTCATTTTAGAGGTCGTCCTCTTGTCTAAAAGATCATAGTCTCCTTAAAACGGTTGCCTCAGATATTGTTGCCTTAAACAAATGATCTAAGACATTAGGGTTACCGCTAAGGCGTCCTAACATTGCTTTAGTGACCATATGTCCCTATTCGAATTGACCCTCAAACTCCAACGACGGTGCTACCCACTCACTAATTGTAGATAGCACTGTCTAAAGGAAATTAGCATAAAACGATTCTTTTTTCGAGTAGGTAGATTAACTCTTAAGTACTTGCTCAAACAAAACAAACTTTTTTTTCACACTTACACTCCTTTTCAAACGAAGTTTTCAAAAACACACTTCATTACACTCTTGAGGACAGAAGCAAGAGTTAAATCGAAGTTTCAAACAAAAACTTTTTCAAACCCACAAGCACAAAGAAAACAATTTTGAAAACAATGAGCAAGTACCTAAGAGCCCATGGATAACCACGGATATAAAGGGTGCTAATACCTTCCCTTTCTATAATCTACCCCCCGAACCCGAGAAATATCTCAAAAAAGGAATTTTTCTATGCTTTTTTCCTTTCCTTGTTGGATAAAATAAAAGTCGATGGCGACTCTTGCTTACCGCGACATTTTGCAAACACAAACACAAAACGTAAACCAACATTCCAAAAAATAGTCAGTTCTTCCCACAGTATCACAATAGCCGACAATCATGATGGCGCATAAACAATCGTTACTAAACTGGAATAGTGTTTCTTTAGAATTTATGCTCAAAGTTACCTAAAGCACCATGATCCAATTAATCTCTCCTCAAAACATGATCTACACCTTGACAACTTATCATAAATTACCTTCATTTTCAACATTCTAATTCAAATCACAATGTTCAACATTCTGCTAATCTCAATCATTACTTTACTCAATGGTCGGTAATCCATACACGACCTCATTTAATTATTCACAAACATGCAAAACTCTAAGCCTCATATCCCAAGGGTTATCCTACTTGCTTAGCAAATACAAACACCAGTTCTCTACTGTCACTGAACTCAGATCCACGCTCTAGAGGCAAGTCGCAAATATATTTAGGAAAAAGATCAGGAATCACACAACACTGGCATATCACTAGCCGTTACAATACTCTCTATTCTCTGAGAAGAAAAAAAATCAAAAATAGCTGATCGTTCTTTCTGAAGACATCCCAACTTTACTTGCAGACAAAATCACGAATTAGTACTCTCTTTAGTTTCCAGAAACAACATAGCTCCAACAATACTTGCACTCTTTGTAATTCAGCAGTGTATTGCACCAACTCCCATACCTGAAACATCTCAGAGAAGAAAAATCTTCTCCCCCACTTGTTTCAAACCAACCCTTGCAGATAAATAGTTAGAAAAACAAGCAAGTACCGACAGTGTTTCACACACATGTCGTACATTAAGGAACAAACAACATTAGACAACCTGGCCGTACGGACCGGCATTCTCTGATACCAATTGTAACACCCCATTTTCCCATATGAATATTTGTAATGAAATATACGACAAATGCATCAGAGTTCACAATGATATGCCACATAAATCATAAAATCTATAAAGTTCTCAAAATACTTTATTACTTCGTGTATCTAAAAATGGTTATTCGGCAGCGGAAAACAACATAAAAGTAGTTCATTGGCATTCTAGCCTTAACAAAAATTTAAGTCCACAATACGTGGTCCATCATAAGTTTAAAATAAAATGTGTAACATTTGAAATCATACAAAACATAATGAAAATACCAAATCCCGTGTTACATATCAGAGTGACTCCCAAGACTTGATCTGGTAACATCACTTCAAGCACTACTCGAGTACCTGATTATCTGTACTCCCGAAGAGTACAAACACAACAACACAAAAGAGGTGAGAATTTCATTCAATAATTACACGGTGAAATAAAACATGCTAAGGAGTAGTAAATCACAACATACAGAAAATTCATCACAAACAACAATCATCAAATCATACAACACCAATTTAGTGTTTATGCAATACAATAGTCCTTCATCAACATGAATGTGGTACCATCAAGGCATAAGCCTTCAACTTAATGCCAATTGGGAAATAACATAGCATAATTCCTCAACAAAACGCCAATCCAGACTAACATCAGGGCATAAGCCCTCATCCATGAATGCATGCAATATTAACATGCAAAAACGTGAAATCATACAACGACAAGGCATAAACCTTCATCACCTTTTTAAGTAAGTATCAATAAATCATATAAGTTGTACAGCGTAGACCGATATGGACAAAGTGATAACTATGTTAGTGTGATACTCTGGCTTGTACTAATTTTCCTTGAGCCAGTCAAGGATAACATTAGTCTTCCTTATAGTGTCATTAAGCGCTAACTGACCTTTAGAAACTTTACTTGACTCATCCTAAGACATTAGAAAGTAGTGAGATGGCCAACTTTGGTTCTGACCGAAGTTTGGTTGATACTCGATGCTACACTCATTGAGATTGGACTTTTGGGATATTCTGGCCGCAATACTTTGGTGCTTGAGCTAGAACAATGCCTAAAAGAAAGGTCAATGATATGAGACTCCTTAGAACCCCATTACTATTAATAGGACAGGTTGAGCCAACTAAACTGGAAGAGGGTACTTACCTTTAAAAACTCGCGCAAGCCATTAAATTTAGGGTCTTTGTGTGACTTGCTTGATATATCTGTGATTTCAGAGCATAACCATAACATCATAAACATCATGACATACACGCTAACCATTTCAAGGACCTGGAGATTTATTTTTCCTTTTGTTTTGTAGGGCATGGATTCAATTCGCAGAAAGACCATCCGAATCAATTTTGTAGAGGTCCCCCAAGCTCAAAGAACTGGTCCTGAGAGTTCCTGAGAGCTCATCGTTCAACAAGGGATATGGTCACTTGCTCAGTTTGGTTACTATCGGGTTTGACGAAGGTCTGATGACTGTCCTGTTTGAGTTCTTTGACCCTAAACACCATTGCTTCACATTTCCAGATTACCAGTTCGTGCTTATGTTGGAAGAATTCTCCAAGATACTTGGTTCACCTATATTGGAGCAAGTACCTTTCACCGGTCTAGAACAAGATCTAATTGCTGAAAGTGTTGCCGTAGCTCTGCATTTGAAACCATCTGATATTGAATCCAATTGAGAAAGAAGAAGTGGAGTTAAGGGCCTCCTTGTAAATTTTCTAATGAAGAAAGCTCAGATATTCTAAGATGATATGAGTTACCATGCCTTTGAAGATATATTAGATCTCTTGATCTATGGATTGGTTATGTTCCCCAATTTAGACCAGTTTATAGTTGTTAGTGCCATCAACATATTCCTTGCTCCCAATCCAGTGCCTACATTGCTTGGAGATATGCTGCATTCACTCTACACTCGTACCATGAAGAAACGAGGGACTCTTATGTGTTGTACGCCTTTTCTCTATCGGTGGTTTATTTCGCACCTCCTTTGATCAGTAATGAAGAATGGGTTAGGCTTAAGGTGGAATCAAAGGATAATGTCCCTTTCTCACTCTGATATCTATTGGTGCCCTCACTCTCAATAAGATATATCTTTTATTGATCGCTGCAGAGAGTTACCCAATGTACCACTCCTTGGCATTAGAGGAGGAATCACCTACAACCCTTCTTTGGCCATGCGTCAGTTCGGTTACGCCCGGAGGGATAGTCCCCACAATATGCTCATCCAAGGTATTGTGTTTGACTATTCAAATGATTTGCAAGGTTATCACCAGAGGTTCATTCGCGCTTGGGGCATGGTGAAGAATTGTGATAGAAACATCCTGGGACGCAAAAACTCCATCCCTTTGGAGCCTCACCTCAGATGGGTGTGAGATCGTGCTCAAAGTCTTGTGATGCCATACGCTGCTATCTTGCCAGTGATCTTCGAGTCTGTTGATCAAGAAGACGAGTCTCACATCATTTTTCATCCTGATATGCCAACCAACTTCGAAGAATTGCAAAAGTATTAGATCCAACTCAAATAAGAATGAGACACCTTTGAGAACCAATTCTATGCCAGTGAGAAGAAGGTCATGGAGCTCACAAAGCAGCTTCATGAAGAGCGAAGTTTGAACGCCTATATTTCACCAAAGAGGATGCGTTTGACTTTTTATCTTATGAGTGTTTTATTTTTTATTTTATTTCTTCCATTGTAAGCCCCAAGAGGCATGATGTAATCCACTATTGATCTATTAATACAATGTGTGTTTCCTTTTGTCTAAGCAAATTTAAATCTCCTAGTTTCCTTGAAATCATTTACATATGCATTATCATTCATCATAACACAAACGAGTTTTTTACAATGGGTCTCCTTATCTTTATACTATTTATTTTAGTGAGATGGATATGGAACAGACAATAAAGGATCTTCAAGCGCAGAATGCTCAATTTCAACAGATGTTCCTGGCTCTGGCTAAAGGATAAGAGGATCTGAAGGCTCTTATGATCAAAGATAAGAAGAAGAAGGCGAAGAAACCAGTTGGTGTTTTAAATTTAAGAAGAAGGTTCAGAGGACCGGCCAAGCGAACTCTATATTTCGCAAGCTCGTCGGGTGAAGGAGATAATCAAGAAGGAAAGAACAAGGAAGGAAAATGATAACCCAGAATCTGAGGAAGATGAAGCTGACTACTCCGAAGAATAGTATCCTCCTGCTGACGATAACTACAAACAACTGGAGGATCGCCTCAATTCTATGGAGATCCAGAGGGTACCTGGGATAGATTTTGAAGAGCTAGGAGTGGTCTCAGGGGTGGTCATCCCGCAGAAATTCAAGGTCTCCACATTTGCTAAATATGACAGTGTCTCTTATCCTAAGTTGTATTTAAGGTTATACGTCAGGAAGATTCAACCCCATACTGCTGATAGGAACCTATGGGTACATTTATTCTAAGAAAGTTTGTCAGGGACGCAGTTGGATTGGTTCTATTAGTTGGAAGGAACTGATATTCGCAAATGGGAGGATCTGGCTGCTGCTTTTTACAAGCAATACTAGTATAATGCTGACCTAGATCAAACTCGAACACAACTGCAAGGTATGTCTATGGGTTCTGGTGAGGGTTTCAAAAATTATGCCTAGAAATGGAGGGATCTCGCAGGAAGAGTCCAAACCCCTTTATCTTCTAGAGATTTGGTGGATATGTTCTTGAGCATATTGTCTGGTCCATTCTTCAACCATCTGATCGGAAGCTCTTCAGATGGGTTTACTGAGCTGATCATGACTGGTGAGTGGGTAGAAGCCGATATTAATAATGGAAAGATTCAAAGGGATGCATCCTCAAGCACGATAAAGAAACCCTTCACTGGAAAGAAGGAGGTCAGTGTTGCTTATTTCCATTGGAATCAAAACAAAACTGAATGTCATCCGACGGTAGGGGCTGTTATGATCTCCAATCCTGTATCAAATCAACAGCGAAACCATCAACGCAGGCCGGAGGCGCCCATAAGACGATTCACCCGGATCAACATGACCTTGTCCCAGGTTTTGCCACATTTTTTGAAGTCCAATCTGGTGACTCTAAAGGAAGCTCCCAAGAACCTCAATACTGCTTCTCCCCGCTACAACCCAAATGGTCGATGTGCCTATCATTCTAAAAGTCTGGGGCATGATACAAACGATTGTTGGGCCCTGAAAAATAAGGTACAAGACCTTATCGAGGTGAAAGAGATTGAGTTTGACCCTCAAGAAACACCTAATGAAATAACGGCGCCAATGCCCAAACATGGCCAAAGTGTTAATGCTGTTGATGGTTATAGTTTTGTTTCCTTCGTGGATGAATTAACTACTCCCCTTTTAACTGTTAAAGAAAATTTGTTGCAAGACGGTTTGTTTCCGTGCTGTGGTGAAGGTTGCCATTTATGTATGTCTCTACCAGATGGCTGTTTGTTTCTAAAAATAGGCGTCCAGCGCCTGATGGTCAACAAAGAAATTATGTTCGAAAAAATCCCCCTTACAAGAAGTTGTTGTGAAGATGTCTCGATAATCACCATTTCCGACAATCCTCCCAGGGTCTCCACCAAAAGACCCGCCAGGATTACATTTGTTCCCAAGTTTGCTCCCTTGATCATCACCATGCCAGGGCCAATACCTTATTCCTTGGATAAATCCGTTCCCTGGAATTATGGGGTTGACGTCTATTACCATGGCGTCAAGCAATACCTATTGGCTACCGAAGACAAAGTTGTTAAAGATACTGAGCCTGACATCGACAATATTGTTGGGACAAGTAAAATTACGAGAAGTGGAAGAGTTTTCTCTCCCGAGATCTCTCCAAAAACTGTTTCTATTCCTGTGATTATTTCTGCCACCGCTCCTGTCAATATTCCCAGTGTTACTCCTATTGTTAGTCCTACTATTATCCATGCCACCGAGTCGGTCGAGACACGGAGCAAACATGTATTAATTGAGTCTGTCCAGACGAAGGCGCCTCCATAAGTCACCCCTGAGGCTTCTAAAAAAGAAATGGAAGAGATATTAAATATAATGAAGAAAAGTGATTATAACGTCATGTCAGACCCCCTCAAAAATATCAATGCTGGCCTTACTTTTGTGCTCTGAAGCCCACGCTAAGGCTTTAGTAAAATTTATGAAGACCGCCCACGTGCCCCAAGAGACCTTCGTTGATCAATTCGAGAATTGTGTGGCCAGTCTAACTGCTGATAATGGACTGGGTTTTTCTGACGCTGATTTAACTCCCACGGGAAGGAAACACAATGATGCCCTGCATATCTCCATCGAGTGCAGGGACACTACATTAGCCCACATTCTGGTGGATACAAGTTCGTCGCTGAAAGTCTTACCCAAGAATGCTCTTGACCGATTAGATTGCGAAGGACTCACATTGAATCCCATCAACATTATGGTGAGGGCCTTCGATGGTTCTAAAAGAACGGTGCACAGGGAGGTGGACATCCCTATCAAAGTTGGAACTCATACTTTTGATTCAACCTTCTATGTGATGGATATCCGCCCATCTTGTTCATGTTTATTGGGTCGACCCTGGATCCATGAGGCTGGTGTTGTCAATTCTACCCTACATTAGATGTTGAAGTACCCAGTCAAGGGAAAGATTATCACAGTCAATGGGGAGGAGGAATACATGGTTAGCCACCTGAACTCTTTCAAGTATGTTGAAATGGACAGTGAGTTCATTGAGACCCCCTGTCAGAAATTTGAGGAGGTTCCACAGACAATTGTTGTGATGAAGACTGCTACCAAGGCTCCGAATATTACCAGACCTCCATTGAAAATGGATTCTCTGAAGGATGCTAAAGCAGTAGTTGAGGAAGGTGGATGTAGCATTTAGGGTCAACTTCCGGATATTCCCTATAAATCTAACAAGTTTGGTCTGGGTTTTACTTCAGAGGCCCAAGGAGTTGTTCGACGTACTCGCGCTAGGGTACCACCATTATGCATCAGCAATCATGGAGTCAATGTGTTGGAAGACAGTGATAACAACTATGACATGGACGAGTGGATTTTTCCAACCATCGGCGGTGGACTCAATAATTGGGAGGCCAAAGATTTTGTTCCTATTACGTTTATTCAAGAGTAATTGTCTTTTAAATTTTCGGAATTGTAATATTTAAACAATTTAAACTTTAAAACCTTGTGTCTTACCCGAGGCACAATGGTCCATCTGTGAGGGTTGTTACTTCATCTTCATATGTCATTAATAAATCATGAGACATTTTTGCATGCAAATTTTACGCTATTTGTTTTCTTTTTCTACCTTTTATTTTATCAAAGATAGCTATGCTCTTACACACACTCGCATATCGAAATGCAGATCCACATCCACTCGGGATCCCATTGGTAACGGTTCTGCTATTACCTATTATGAGTTTGAAAATCTGATCTACCAAGCCGAGGATGAAGGTGAGGAAGATTATGAAGTACCTGGGGAACTTGCTAGATTATTACAACAGGAAGAAAGGACCATACAACCCCACGAAGATCCGGTTGAAACAGTTAACTTAGGTACTAAAGAGGATAAGAAAGAAGTCAAGATAGGTGCCAATCTGGAGCATAGTGTAAAGAAGCGTTTAACTCATATACTACATGACTATGTTGAGGTGTTTTCCTGGTCATACAAAGACATGCCAGGACTCGACACTGATATCATGGTCCATCGTTTGCCGACAAAAGAAGACTTCCCTCCAGTGAAACAGAAGGTACGTCGTATGTGGCCAGAAATGTCAAACAATCAAGGATGAAGTCATGAAGAAGTTCAACGCCGGATTCTTAACTGTCACCTCTTATACATAATGGGTTGCCAATGTTGTTCTGGTGCCTAAGAAGGACAGTAAGGTACGTATGTGTGTGGATTACAGAGACCTGAATAGGGCAAGCACCAAGGATGATTTCCCGCTTCCCCATATCGATATTCTGGTTGACAACACCACACAACATAAAGTATTCTCCTTCATGGATGGTTTCTCCGGATACAATCAACTTAAAATGGCACCTGAGGACATGGCAAAAATGACCTTCGTCACACAATGGGTCACTTTCTGTTACAAAGTTATTTTATTTGGACTGAAGAACACCGAGGCAACTTATCAGCGTGCCAAGGTAGCTTTGTTTCACGATATAATCCATCACGAGATAGAGGTCTACGTGGATGATATGATATCCAGATCTCAAACTGAAGAAGAACACCTGGACCACCTGCAGAAGCTGTTTGAAAGAACGAAGAAATATAAACTAAGGTTGAACCCAAATAAATTCACTTTCAGAGTAAGATTTAGTAAGCTCTTAGGCTTCGTTGTTAGCGAAAAAGGTATTGAAGTAGACCCTGCAAAGGTAAAAGCAATACAAGAAATGCCCACTCCTCACACTGAGAAGGAATTTTAGGGGATTCATAGGACGGCTAAACTACATCGCCAGATTCATTTCCCATCTAACCGCTACTAGTGAACCAATCTTCAAATTAGTGAAGAAAGATCAAGTGGTGGAATGGAATGACGACTTCCAGGCCGCCTTTGACAGGATCAAGGAGTACCTTCAAGAGCCTCCCATTTTGATTCCGTTAGTTGAGGGAAAACCTCTGATCATGTACGTAACAGTTTTGGAAAATTCAATGGGGTGTGTGCTAGGGCAGCATGACGAGTCTGGCCGAAATGATCATGTAATATACTATATGAGCAAAAACTTTACCGACTGTGAAACCAGATATTCACCGCTCGAGAAAACTTGCTGCGCTCTGGGATGGACTGCTCGTCGGCTAAGACAATATATGCTGACTCACACTACCTTATTGATATCCAAGATGGATCTTATTAAATACATATTCGAGAAGCCCGCCCTCTCTGGAAGAATAGCAAGATGGAAGATGGTCATGACCGAATACGATATTCAGTACACTACCCAAAAGGCAATAAAGGGAAGTGTACTAGCTGATCATTTGGCTTATTAGGCTGTGGATGACTATCAATCCATGAATTTCGAATTCCCAGAAAAGACATCATGTTGGTAAATGATTGTGAAGAACTCGGACCGTATGACAGACCTGAACAAGGATCCCGATGGACCATGGTTTTTAATAGAGCTTCCAACGCACTCGACAATGGCATCAACGCTGTGATCATATCTCCTGAAGGATGTCATACTCCCTTCACTTCTAGGATGTGTTTCAACTGTACCAATAATATGGCTGAATATGAAGTGTGCATTATGGGTCTCAAAGCTGCCATAAATTTGGGGATCAAGTCCTTAAGTGTATTTGGAGACTCAACCTTAGTAATCAGTCAGATCAAAGGAGAATGGGACATTAAGCATCCTAATCTCATCCCTTACAAACAACATGTGTTGACACTGATCCCATATTTTGAGGAAATTACCTTTGAGCATTTTCCACGAGAGGAAAATCAACTAGCAGACGTGCTAGCTACTATGTCATCCATGTTCAAAATCAGGTGGGATAATGAAGCTCCTCATATCACTATTGAGAGGATGGACGAACCAACATTCTGTCATGAGTTTGATACTGAAGAAGTAGTGGACAAACCTTGGTTCTATGAAATTAAAAGTTCCTAAGAAGGTTCAGAATATCCTAAGGGAGCTTCAGTCAATGATAAGAAGTTCCTAAGAAGGTTCTCTGCTAAATTCTTCCTCAGTAACAGAATCCTCTATAAGCGTAACCATGACTCTACTTTGCTTCGGTGTGTAGACAAGAGTGAGGCTGAAAAGATCATGGCTGATTTACATGAAGGTGCCTTTAGCACCCATTCTAGTGGGAACACGATGGCTAAAAAAATCCTACGGCAGGATACTATTGGTCCACTATGGAAACAGATTGTTATCAACATTCACGAACTTGTCACAAGTGCCAGATCTATGCTGACAAAATATATGTGCCTTCGGTTCCTCTAATCATCTTGAATTCTCCTTGGCCATTTGCAATGTGGGGAATTGACATGATTAGAGAAATCATACCTACAACTTCTAATGGACACCGCTTCATTCTGGTTTCCATTGATTACTTCACAAAGTGGTTCTAGGAAGCTTCATTTGCTTCTGTTACCAAGAATGTTATGGCTTGATTCATCAGACATAATCTTATTTGTCGGTATGGTATTTTGGAAATAATAATTACAGATAATGGTACCAATCTCAACAATACTATGATCACCGGACTATGCGCGCTATTCAAAATCCAGCATCATAACTCTTTTCTTTACCGGCTGAAGATGAATGTCGCTTTAGAAGTCGCTAATAAAAACATCAAAAAGATCATACAAAAGATGACAGTGACCGATAAAGACTGGCATGAGATGTTGCCATTTTCTCTCCATGGTTACCGTACCACGACGAACACATCAATATGGGAAACTCCTTTCTCTTTGGTATACGGTATGGAAGTTATCCTACCAATTGAAGTCCATATACCTTCTTTGAGAATCATGAAGGATGCAGGTTAAGTGAAGATGAATGAATTCAAACTCTACTTGACCAATTGAAATTGATTGATGAGAAGAGGCTTACGGCTGTCTGCCATGGTCATATGTACCAAAAACGTATGATTAAAGCTTTTAACAAGAAGGTCAGATGTCAGGTATATCAGGTTAGTGACCTAGTAATCAAGCGTATCATACTGCCACCAGTTGATCCCAGGGGAAAATAGACCCCTACATATGAAGGACCATTTGTGATCAAAAACATATTTTCTGGTGGGGCCATGATTTTAACCACTATGGATGACAACGACCTTCCGCACCCTGTAAATGTGGACATAGTTAAAAGTTACTACGCATGAAAAAAAAGACCCGCTAGATTGACTGGCCTAGGAAAAAATTAGGGATAGACACAAAAATATCTGTATACCCGGCAAGCCGAAAACCTGAAAAGGTGGCTTGGGCAAAAAAGGGTATTCCGATGGACTGAAAACCCGAAAGGGCGGTCCAGGAAAAAGTTAGGGATTTAAAGCGTATGACTATGTTCCGTTGGATCACATTACAACCAACCTTCAATATCAATTGTCAAACTCAAACGGTACTAATATATCCAATCAGCTTCGGACAAAGCAACAAGTGGATGAGACACTCAGAGTCATAAAGGCTATAGTAGAATGGGAACCCCATGGTATTATTTCACATAGCTGTTTATCTTTGCATTAGTTTTCATTCTTAAAACGACATTCTCTTACTAGGATGTTCGTCTCTTTGTACAAAAATGCTTATTGAAGTTAATACAAAGCTATTACTTTAAAAGTGCAAAACTATCTGTTTTTTATTTTTCTATTTGTTTGAAAAAACGTCCAAAGATTATTTTTGAACATAGGCATTTGAATGCAATTACTGTTTACAAATGTATGCATAAAAAGGAAAATAAAACAGAAAGACAATTACTAATGGCTTTAAGAAATAGGATAATATCTATAGGCCATCCCATAAAATTCCCGCAGGTATTTTCTCCAACAGGAGCAAAGGCAGAGACATCCTGCTATAGGACCACTGTCATATCTCTAGAATGCAGCCTAATGGTATCAGGTACTCTCATATCCTCGATGAAGCAAAATTTCCAATTACCGCTCCAAAAATTCCCCAGTGAAAATTGTCGAGCTTATCAGGATTCCCCAGCAGGATTTCATAAAATCCCCAAACAGTGCACAGAGTTTCCCTTCCCCAACAGAGTTTATTTCTCTAAAAAATGGAAACCTATCTATCAACATTTCAACTCCAGCAAAATATAAAGACTGACACTCCTCATTCCCAGCAACAGTCAGGGATTTATTTTCCCCAGTCCAACAACACTACAGTAGAATAACTAATATGTTCACACATTGCATTCATACATCATAGCATCGACAACACAAATGCATATATCGCAATCTCATTTATTTTGAGAAACATTATTACGCCATGCACTTCATACATCATGACATTGCATACAACTAACTCTTTACCTTTTTAGAAAAGATCAATCAACAGAAAATTATTATCAAACAATTTTCGACAAGGAATGATAACTATCTTTACAATCAACAAAAACAAGTTCCAAATTAATACCTGAAATGAAACAAGACAACTATCTGTGAACAAATCGATTGTAGATCAATTCCTGAAACAAGACGGGGTGACTATCTACATGACAAATACTTCCTTTAGACCTCTGCTTGTTCAGTCTAAATCGATTAATGGTTTATCCTGATTCCTTTCTGGTAGACACTTTCTATGGTTCAGATAAATCGCTCCAAAGATTTATCTTGATTCTTTCCAATTAAAGAATATTCAAGACCTCTGCTGGTTCAGTTTAAATTGATCAATGGTTTATCCTGTTTCCTTTCCGGTAGACACTTTCTTTGGTTCAGATAAATCGATCCAAAGATTTATCCTGATTCTTTCTAGTTAAAGAATATTCAAGACCTCTGCTGGTTCAGTTTAAATTGATCAATGATTTATCATGATTCCTTTTTGGTAGACACTTTCTTTGGTTCAGATAAATCGCTCCAAAGATTTATCCCGATTCTTTCAAGTTAAAGGATATTCAAGACCTATGCTGGTTTAGCTTAAATTGATCAATGGTTTATCCTGATTCCTTTCTGGTAGACACTTTCTCTGGTTCAGATAAATCACTCCAAAGATTTATCCTGATTCTTTCCAGTTAAAGAATATTCAAGACCTCTGCTAGTTCAGTTTAAATCGATCAATGGTTTATCCTGATTCCTTTCTGTTAGACACTTTCTCTAGTTCATACAAATCACTCCAAAGATTTATTCCGATTCTTTTCCAGACCTCTACGGTTCAGTCTAAATTGATCAATAGTTTATCCTGATTTCGTTTCGGTAGACACTTTTTCTGTTTCAGCTTAAACAAACCAAAAATTTATTCTGATTCTTTTGCAGTTAAAGTCAAGCTTAGACTTAGTCTAATTTATGTCAACAATCACCTTTGGATGGCATCTGTAAGCCCATATCTGACAACTTTCCATCATTTCAGCAAATGGCATCTTTAAGCCCATTCCCTACACAGTCAACCACCACATCATCGAGTGCATATTTCTGAGCACTCTAGTGTTCAATCATCTTTCACCTCCAAGTCACGAATGGCAGACTCACCAATCTAACTCTTCAGGTTTAATAAGATTGAACATGGGCAGCTGTTGTACCCAAAATTTTCCCTCTCATTCCTCAAGGCATTTGTCACAAGGATTCTTAAAATTCAAACTTGCACAAGTACAATTGTATTTTCCAGCATCAAGTTAAAGAGGGAACTATTAAAAAAGGGCAAAACAGATAAAAATAATATTTTTGACAAAATTGGATAAAAAACAAGTTTTCTTCAAGTCCCCTTGCTTCGATTGGGCTATGGTCCCTTTCATGCCTCCTTAGATCCATCCTTTATTCCTCCTTTGATCCACAAAGCAATGATCTCCTGCATGCAAGCTTTGACTGCACCATTAGTCTCACATGGTTCACAATACAATGGTGGCCTGCATGCCTGCTTCGATTGGACGTTTGATGCCTGCATTGATTAGACAAATAATTCTCTCCATGTTTGCTTTGAGTCACAAAGTAATGGCTGGCTACATAAAAACTTCGATTGAGCAGTAGTTTACTTCTTGCATGCTTCAACGAAAGAGGCTCCCACCAGGCCAGCAGACACAAGGCAAAGAAACCCCCTGTGGCCTCTTTCAATTCAAAGAGGAAAAGCCTCCTATTGATGTCCTTCAATTCAGGAGGAAAAAGCCTCTTTTCTGGGTTCCTTCGATTGTGCCCTTTACGCCTTGCATGCTTTCTTCGTTTGGGCATGTGGCTCCCTTTCAATACAAGCTTTGGTTGCTTTCTTCGTATGGGTTTGTGATTTCCTTCAAATGCAAGTTTGGGTTACATCTTTCATTTGGCCACATGACCCCTTGCAGGCAAGTTTGAGTGGGTAGTGGTTCTTCATGCAAGATTTCGTTTGAGCAAAGGCTCCTTGCATGTTTGCTTGGAGTCATAAAGCAATAGCCTTCTAAATGTTTCCTTCGATTCAGAGGCCATTTGCCCTTTGCATGATTCCTTCGACTCAAAAAAACCAGGACTCCCTTTAGGCCAGAATGCACAAGGAAAAAAGCTCCCCCATGGCTGGCATTCACAAGGCAATGGCGTCCACAAAGCGTTGGCTACTTTCATGCTAGTTTCGACTGGGCAGTATCTCCCTTGGAAACAGTTTGTTTCGACACACATAGTTTTTGCGTTATGACACTCACAACTGGCACATTCGAAGGAACATACAAGAGGCCTATTCGAAAGACACCTATTTGGGCCCCTTAAAGGATACACATATGAGACATTCGAATAACACTTTGATTTGAAAAGCAATGTTGTTGTCTGAAAAGGAGTCTGGTCGAAGGATAAGGCTAGGGGGTCAAAACAAAAGGTTGAGATATCCAAAGATACTTTCTGGCCAGAGTCTCATGTGTTTCCAAGTTCAGGCCTGATACACTGGCCATAACACTCCAAAACTGATGCACAACAGTTCTACAATACTGCCCTTATTCTTGCACCATTTTGGCATACGAATACTGCCCCTCGAAAGCTACAAGAACAACATTCCCTTTTTGTTCAAATTTCTTTTGTTTTCCCACCACCCCATAATCACTTTTCTTGATTATTTTTAAGAATTCTCCCGCCTCTTGGTCAGTGAAATTATTACTTGGAGATTCTTGTTCTTGGCTTGTCTCCATAACAACTTTTCCTTTGTCCTTAACCATAGTATTAACCTTCTTTTGTTATCTAGGGCCGTATATTCGACCGTTGTGGGTTATGCCCCATGTTCCTAGTATATTTGTAATTGCAGGTCCTTGGCTTGTTGATGGCTCACATTCTTGCTTTAAACCATTGAAATAAACAGTAGAATCATAAATCCACAGTACGACTTTGCCACTTTCATAAGGAATTGGAGATGCCCCCCTAATCACCATTGTAGTCTTCGGAAGTATTAGTATCCTCAGAGTCTGGCGTGATATCTTCACTAGTGGTTATGTCATACTTGATTCTCCCCATGTAATTACAAGAGTTTTCTTCGAAAGACTCGGCCCCTGGCAAGGAATTACATATGGCTTCTTCGTATTTCCATCAATCACAGCTACATACTCTTCTTCAAGGTATCACCCGAATTGGACTATCCCTTGATCCACCAATTTCTGTAATGACTTTTCAAAAGCGTCATTATGTTCCAAAAGGAAACCATGTTCAAACAAATATTCGTTCAGGAGATCTATCAGAGTTTTTACTTGTTTAGCCACCCCATAGTTAGTGACTACCTCAATTGCGTTCATAGTTGTCCCGCCATGCGGGGGCATGGGGTTTGTCTTAATATTAGGCTTGTCAAAAATGATTTCTTGGGAGTCCAACAAATCTTACACTTTATGTCTGAACTCCCAACACTTCTCTATTGTGTGACCTGGAGAGTTGGCTTGATATTCACACTTGGAATTTGCATCATACTTAGGTGGGAGTGACCCAATTGGAGAAACTAGTGGCTTTTTCTCTACTAAAGATGCCTTGAGTAGATGATGTAGTAACTGACTGTGTGGCATAGGAAGAGGATCAAATCTTCTCAGAGGCCTTTCAAATCTATTCTGTTGTTGTTCTTGCGGAATTACCAATGGCTTTTGTGCTTTTGAATGTGATGCGACAACATTAATTTCTCCCTTCTTCTTCTTCGAGAAGTTAGGAACATGCTTCTTTAAACTATAAGGAGTACTAGATGATGCCCATTGTATCTTGTTGCTTTTTATACCTGCTTCAATTCTTTCACCAATAGTTACCCGATTTGAGAACCCTTAGGAGACGCTTCCTACCATCTTCTTATAGTACAAACCTTGTAAAGTACCCATGAACATATCGACCAATTCTTTCTCCATGAGCGGTGGTTGTACATGGGTTGTCATTTGTCTCCATGGTTGAGCATACTCTTTGAAGGACTCTTCTTTCTTTTAAGATAAATTCTGGAGTTGCATGCGGTTAGGATCCATGTCCAAGTTGTACTTGTATTTTCTTAAGAAAGCGTTGGCAAGATCTTCCCATGTCTATTTATGGACTCGCTCCAATTGCATATACCAATCTAGAGATGCCCCACTCAATTTGTCTTGTAAATAATGGATCACCAGCTTCTAATCTTGAGCACAAGCATTCATTTTCTGGCAATACATGCGTAGATGGTTCCTTGGGCATGTGAGTCCCTTATGTTTTCCAACGTCATGTACTTTGGATTTTAAAGGGATCACTACATTTGGAACTATGCCAATTTCGAGAGCATCGACATCGAAAGCATTATAGCCCTCCACAACCTTCAACCTTTCTTCAAGAGCCTTATACTGATTAAGCACCATGGGATTTTCAGCAACATTGGTATGGGAAGTCCTTTGAGGCACTTGATTGATGCCCTTTAGGTCATGGTCTCCATACTGCAAGTCTATATAGTTATTCATGTTTTATGGACTATTGACTGGAATCTGTAAAGATCGAGATGCCCATGCCGTCAGAGGAGGTGGGACAAAGCCTTCAGTATCAGCTTGCTTGACCTCTTCCTAAGCCATAGTTGACTTCAGAGGACTTGATTCTAGTTCTTGTCTTGGTTTGTGACCTCTCGATGCACCAATAGTCTGGGCTACTTCTTTATAGGCTACCTTAGGAATTTGATCCTACCTTTCAATGATGTTCTTTAGGGCTAGAAGAACTTGACTCATGTATCCTTTCATCGAGTTAATGCTACTCTTCTGTTGCTCTAAATCTTCTTGGAAGACATCTTGATTGTGTTCGATCTATTCCATCACTTTCTTCTGATGAGCTTTGGTTTGATATGGAGGTCGGAAATGTGGTACTTGTTTACCAATGATTTAGCTGGAGAATGATTTTGAAAATGTAAGTTTTATGTATGAAATTTGCTAAATGTGATGCTTGTGAATGCATGGATGCGTATGAGTATGCTAAGATTTTATGTCTTATTCACATTGGATCTCCTTTTTATTTTATATTCTTTCTTGTATATATTTTATTTTAGGTTTTTCTTTTTATTGGTGAGTATCCAAAAATAAATACACAACTTGAATACGGAAGAAAATGTACTTTTATTAATAAAACCATCCTTTAAAAGGGAAACACACTCCAAGATTTGAAACAAAATAACTTAAGGGAAAATAATGGAAGGGAAATACTGAACCAAATGTCAAATATTGAAAGCAATCACAAAAGGGTAACCCAAAATCTCCTAATTGCACTTGCGGATCTATACCCTAAAACCATCAACCATTCCCCTACAAAGTTTGAGGAAGTCTTCAATGTCCTTCGAGAGAGGTGTTGCAACTGGATTTAAAATCAGAGTCGCCACTACTAGTTTTTATCCTAAGGAAGGGAATCTAATAGGAAACTCTAATTTATAAACAGAGATTCTAAGTTTCGGACTTCTTTATACAAAAGGAAGGTGTTAGGCACCTTTCATCTACCTTATTCTTAATGATACTAGGTTTAGGTTTAATAATTATGTACAAAGGGTTTTGAATTTTTAATAGGGGAACTCGCCACGATTTTAGTCGCATGCCTACGTATCCTCTTATGAGGAATCAAAGTCCCAATTTATAGTTTGTATGGGATTTGTGTTTTTTAAGGGTTGCAAATGTATTTTGAATCGCCTCGTATTTGACCGGGTGTAGAGATTGTGGAGACGTGGACTAAATGCGCGATTAGTAAAAATTCGTTTGGAACCCTTTTGCAAAAATAGTTTGTTTAGATTAGTTTATTAAGGAAAATAGGTTTGAGATTCGTTATATATTTTTTAACAATGTTAATTGCGAAATATCTTAATTAATGCATGACTGAAAAAATATTTAATGTAATAATATAGAAATTATATTCATGAGTTTTAAGAAAAATAATTTATTTACATGCCAATAAATAATAATATGATAATAATAATAATAATAATTAAAATAAATAGGAATTAATATTAATAACAGTAATAAAATATAATAATTATAAAATAGAAATAGAAAATAATTAGTTAGTATCCAGGGGGGTGTACTTTTAAGTTAGTAAGTAAAAGAGTAGGGTGCTAATAGTCAGGCTGGACTTGGCCCAAATGGAAATTCTGAAGAGGGTGCAAATTGTTTGATAATTTAGAAACTATTGGCAAGGGGGGTGGTGAAAATGGCTTGGCCCAAACGCGTATTTTTTAAGGGTCCGGTGCGATTGAGTGGGTGAGGGGGTATGAAAGTTACAGTGGGACTTGGCCTACAACCGTCCGATGCAGATCTAACGGATGGGACTGAGGCAGTATTAACAATTTGTTTAGCATTTTTTCAATTATTTTGGTTTTACAGTAAACCCTCTTTCTTTCTCTCTCTCGCGCCTTACCTTTCTCCCTTCACTCTTTCCCTAACCCTAGCCTTAACAAACCCTAGCACCAACCCCCACGGCAGCGCAATCGAACCAAACCCCTAACACAAATTAACCCCACCTATCCCTAAACAAAAATAAGAACCATCAATTGAGAAAAGCTAATAGTCACCCTTCCGTGATATCGATTTATGTTCTTGAGATTTGGTCTAATTTCAAGCTAATCCCCCTTTGTCTTCTTTGATTTGCAGGTTTCGGTGAAGAGAGTTTAGCAACGGCGGTGGTGCTTATTCGCTTAGGGTTTCAGATGTTGAAACCCTAATCTCCCTCTTATCTTGGTCTTCAACAACGAGTGAGGTTCTTCGTCTTCATGTTCTTTTGTTCATCTTCGAATTCACTCCTGTTTTCCTCGTTTGTCTTCTCCTCCAACAATCTTTCTTCTTTGTCTTCAAGGTCTCGCGGTTCTGTCCTTTGTACTGTATTTCCGTCTTCCCTCTTCTGTCATATGTTTCTGTATTTATAGGCTTAGTTCTTTGATTGACATTACAAAATTGTTAGCATAAATTTATGTATTAGAAATCAATTAGAGATTCGATTCTTGTATATTAGAGATTCGTTCTTGTAATTGATTTGTAATGTTTGATTGGATTATGAGATTGGATATATATTTTCCGGTTCTTATATGAAGGTTCGTTTTTTAGTAAGATTTGATTTGCAGTAAGATTAAGATTTCTACAGTACTGGTTAATGGAAAAAATGCGCGTTAATTCTGGATACGATTGATACAGTAGTAGTTAGCCAACATTTGGGCATGCGTTACAATTTTCTTGGTCCAACAACAATACCTTACAGCAAGACAATTGGGCTTTAATAAAAATGTTAATTGGGCTTATGCTTTCTGAAAATAATCCAATCAGATTTTCTTCTAAACAACAATCTTTAATTATAATAATTAATGATTAATATAAAAATTATTATAAAAGTTTTTTTTTAAAACATAACTTTCTTTCCCTTATATATATATATATATATATATATATATATATATATATATATATATATATATATATATATATATATATATATATATATATATATATATATATATATATATATATATATATATATATATATATATATATATATATATATATATTATTGAAATATTAATATCAAGGAGTTTTAATAATAATTCCCTTTTTTCCTTAAAACAAAAAAGCAAATGGGCTGCTAAATATCCAATGGGCCTGATAAATTAATAACTATACCCCCCCCCCCCCCTTTCGTTGTTCACCAGTCATAAATGAAAAAGAAGGCCAATATGCATTTTAATGGGCTTTTAAAATTTAATTTTAACCTCCTATTTTACTAAAAACAATAAATCCTAATGGACTTAATAATAATTAAAACTTAATATTTTTTTGCTAAAATAATTTTCCATTTTCGAATCTCATGAGTCATTGGCCAAAATGCTTCGCGAATGGGTTTACGGATACATGAGTCTTCCTGATTTAGAAAGCCCCATTCCATTGAATTAAAATGCACCCCCTGGTTGTCTTATATTTAAGAATGAGTCATCAGATATTGCTGAACCATCCTTAATTAAGATATCTTCTTCCATCTTTAAATCTTGAAAATATGATCGTCGAGTTAGGGCAAATTTGGGGTACAACAACTGCCCCTATTCAATTATCTTCCAATCGAATAGCGTGAGAAAAAATGAGTCTTGCACATTCTGATTGGGAGTTTATTGAATACTTGGAATACCCCAAAATTTGTCCGACAAACATAAGGTTACACTGATATAGCATACCCTTAAGAGTCTTGAGGAAATAGGTGAAGCTGATGATATATCGCTTACCAGGGTTTGATGATGAGGCATATAGTCTTGAGCTTGAGAGAGAAATCTTGTAGGTCTTTGTTTGCTTTAGCATATTCATCCATCTGAATAAGACAACACTTGTTAACACATGGCTGCTTGGAGACTGAGGCAATGAGGTATGTTCACAAATCGCTGCATGGAAACTTAGGAGATAGTCTAGATTTTGGTTTTCGAGCATCATTGCATGGAGTCTTAGGAAACGGTCTGTATTATAAAATAAGGGAACACACTACTGCATGGAGTCTTAGGAAATGGTTTAGGTTTGCGAATCGCTGGGTGGAGTCTTAGGCGATAAGTAAATTTGGATTTCGAACACTGCTGCATGGAGTCTTAGGCAATGATCTAAGTGTTGCGCATTATGGCCAAGGGTATTAGGTAATGGGTAAAGGAAGGAAAACACATTGTCGCATGGAGTCTTAGAAAATGGGTTATGTTTCACTGCTGCCTGGGGTCTTAGGCAATGTACTAAGTTTCGCGCATTACGGCCTAAGGTCTTAGGTAATGGTCTAGATGAGGAAAATACATCACTGCATAGAGTCTTAGGCAATGTACCAAGATTCGCACATTACTGCATCGAGTATGAGGTAATAAACTACATTGTAGAGGGAAACCATCACAGTATGGAGTCTTAGGTGATGGGCTGAACACGTCATGGCATGAAGTCTTAGGTGGCAGATCTTATTGGCTTTCGGACATTGCGGCGTGGAGTCTTAGGCAATGTACTAGGTTTTGCATATTACTGCATGGAGACTTAGGTAATGATATGGGTTTTTCACATTACTGCCTGGAGACTTAGGTAATGCTACGTTGTAAGGAACACATCACTGCATGGAGTCTTAGGTGATAGTCTGAACACATCACTGCGTGGAGTCTTAGGTGATGGGTTAGATTTATAAAAGGAGTGTGCTTTGCTGACTGACCCTTAGATAGCTAAATCGAGGGTGAGATTGTTTGTTTGTTGTATGACGCATGCGTATTCCGTATGATATTGATATGGAACCCTGAGTGTATATGTGTTGAATGTCTGATATTGATATGGAACCCTGAGTGTATGTCTGATATTAATATGGAACCCTGAGTGTATGCGTATTAAATGTTTGTATTGATTTAGATATCTGAGTGTATGTGTATTGAATGTTTGATTTTGATTTGGAACCCTGAGTGTATGTGGTTTAAATGTTTGTATATGCAAAATGTATGAGAAATGTGTGTATGCTTCATGAAGATGCTTCCGACATTCTCTCCTTTAAACCATTGGTTTTGAATTACCAATTCCCTTGCGTTGTATGTTTCATTGTCATAGTATCTTTGGATTGATTTGGATATGTTTAATAGTGTTATCAAGATTTTGATTTTTGTATTATAAGCGCAAATATAGGTGTAAACATATGTATTGGCATATGTGTGGACTTTTGTGTTGTAAGTGCTGGCGTAGAAATGTGTATGGACGTAGACGTGGATATGAATCACAGGTAAGCTTCCTAGTGAGATCTTGATAGTGACATCTTTGACGATTGTGTCCGTTGTCAACCGAGATAGCTATAGCAAGGTGAATGGATAATGCTGAGCTTGGATTTGAATTTGAGTTTGTCTTAGCTGGTAGTCATGCCTTGAGATTTTTCCGCAGTTTTCTATGGGCATTTATGATTGAATGTAATGCATGTATGCATGTTTGATATGATTATGCTTGATGTATGAATGATGTATGGTACGTATGCCTTATATGATAATGTTATGAATTGAAATGATGCGATGATTGATAAATGCAATGCCCCTGTTATTTGAACAACATAACCAATGCTTAAGGCAGACTATTAGCCAAGACTTATTCTTTCCGAGAAGCCATGCCAATTAGGGCCGGGCTTTTGAAAAGGTATGCCAGACAGGAAGTGGGATTTTGAAAAGATATGCCACACATGAACTGGGCTTTTGAAAAGATGGGCCACACGGAAACTGGGCTTTGCACCAATATCCATATGGTTGCTTTAATAGTATCAACTCGATGGCTTGGAAATGTGAAACAGAAAGCAAGGTCTCTAAAATTGGTAAAGTTACCTAGAGACATTAATTGGAAAATGTGAGTCATCTCACGACTTTTACGTAAGGCCGCTTACGTAGGATGGGTAATGAATGTATGAGGTTGCTCATGCTTCGTATGGCTGCCTATGAATGAGTAGTGGATGAGGTTGCATGAGGCTTCTCACATCTTTTATGAAACGCAAATTTAGAAAATGTGTGAGGCTTCTCACGTCTTGTATGGTGGTACGTAAGGTTGCTTACAGTGTAGTTTGACGAAGAATGCTTGTATCATCGACTCATTCAGAGGCATATTCGAAGAGATGTTAGAGATTGTAATAGCGACTTTCCTAGAAATTGACTCTAGATTTTTACGGGGTCCTAAGTCTCGAGCTATGATATGTTATGAATGCATGCAGATGCAGGTGTTAATGCGTGAAATGACTGACCAATGCATGTAATGGGTGACTTGGATATGTGTCAATGGATGTTGAAATTGTGATGTGCCAATGAGAATTGGGCTCTCTATTAGATCCATGCTGTCAGAATTCGTCAGCCGAATGAGATGATAGGTGTAGTTTGGCAATATCCTAATGAATGCATGCTAATGATTTATGTAGACTTATGCTTTATGATTATGACTCGCAAGATTTGTTGAATGATTCCTCTGTGATAGGTCGTTGACCATTAAGCATAAAGGTCTGACTATTTAACACTGTTGTTTGTCACATGGTGGTCAAATGTTGTGCTTGCATGATTTCCCGATACTCTCTTTGAACTCAAAAGATTGCTGATATAGAAGAAAGATCCATTGGAGATTAAGAAAGTACGTAGGGAGCTTGCCTCAATGTGGATTGTCTTTCTCTAATTTTTGGTAGGGTGTTGGAGGAGATTCTCATTGATATGAGCTTGAAAATAGTTTGATCATAGTATGGATGACCCCACTATTTTTCACTTTGAAACATTATGCCCTTGACTAATGGGCTCTTGGATGGTTTGTCCTTGATGGGTTACTTTTTTGAACCAACTCGTTTTGATGAGCCTCGTAGCGGTATACCTTAACATTTGCACTTCTTGAAAGGTAAGTCCCCAATCTCTAGAATTTAGAAGAGGTACTCTTGGATGATTTGCCCTTGATCAACTCCTTTTGATGCTTCATAGTGGTTTTCCCCACCATTCGAATTTTGAAAGAGGTGCCCCTCAATTCCCTAGATCTGGAGGAAGTACCCTCAAAAAGAACTTAGACCTCACCCTGAACTTTGATATAGATTTCCCCAAGATTTGAATCTTTGAAAAGTTTGTACTTGAAGTTGCTTGAAGAGGAACTTTGACCCTATGGGCGGTAGGATAAACCTGTATTGCCCCAACATTTGAATCTTGGAAGATTTCCCCTTGAATCAAAGCCTTGAGAGATTTGTTTAAAATGAGGGAACCGAGTCATACCCTTTTAGGATATGACTTGATTAAGGAATGTTCCTTCGAAATGTATGCCCCTGATTGAACAATTCTTTGAAATTTGATCCGGGTTGATTGAATTTCAGAATGATCACCCATTGTCAATAGAATCTTCATGTGATATGCCCCCATGGTCATTAGTATTTGCCCATGTATATAGGGATCCTTTTAGATTCTTTTCCCCTAATTAGAAGCTTCTTGGAAATATTGCCTTTGATCAGACCAATTTTGAAATCTCCTTGATGCAAAGTATTGATTCATAGTTAAATTGTACACTTTTAAAAAGCAATTCCATTTGATGCACATGCAAGTTCTTGAAATAAAAGTTTGAATATGGAATAGAAATGGATGGTTAGAGATGGATATTCGCAGAAGATAAGTGATTAGCAATAATTTTAACAAACATAGGAGTCAGTTTAACACAAATTTTGCTTAGTATGCTTTCATAGTTAACCTTGCTTCAATTAGGACTTTTGAAGGTTGTAACGTGGCCATGGTTCGTGGTTTAAGAAAAAAGAATATAAGGCTCGAAATTTATTTAGCCCACCCCATTCTCCTTGACATTCTCCAGTTCTAATTCCATTAATCCAATAGATGCGTTTAATCCCCAAGAGGAATTTTGTAGTTGCACAGATGATGAGAAGCGTAGATAAGGTTCAAGCGCAGATGAGAAGCATTGATACGATCCAAGCACCGATGAAAAGTATTGATAATATCTAAGCATTGATGAGAAGCCTTGATGATTCTTGAGGTGGCAGTCACAAGATTGTTCTCCAATTTGTTTTCAATCCCTTATTTTTGCCAGTCAATTTTTTTCTTCTTTTGACTTAACGGGCTTTCTTCTTCTTTTGTTTTTTGAATTTTTTTTTCTTTTTGATTGCTTTTGATTTTGAAATTTTGTGACAGCCACACTGATTGTTGTAAGCTTTGTCTTCATCGTTTTTCTCGATTTTGAATGATGTATTGAGTAAGAAGATATTGAGAGCTTCATGGATTCCTCATTCTTGGTGGATGCGAGGAAAAGGATGTGCTTGAACCCTTGCTTAGATTATTTCCTCAATGATGTATCAAGGAAAGGGATATGCTTGAACCTTTTGTTTAGCTAAATCACTTCTCTTAAGAATAGAAATCGCCATTAAATTAATTGAAAGAATACCCCGCCCCTAGTTGAAATTAAGTTTTTTTATAGAAAATATAAACAACTCCAACTTCTGGCTTTAGGGGGTTGACTATGGATTAACTCCTTATTTCTCCACTGTTTAGGAATTGAAACAATTCCTTACATCGTCAGCACGACTTACATTGAAAGCATAGCTTAGCAAAATTCAGTTATTTGATTTTCATCATTCTCCATCGAAGTTTGTTAATTTGAAAATGGAAAAGACTGAAAATAGAAAGTTTTTGATTTTTGTGGGTTGAATCGATTTCGAAAACATGCATGCTTATTTTATTAGAATTACTGATCCAAAGATACAAATTTACACCAAATGAACCTTAGTAACTAGGAAATTACAATTCGTACTTGATAAAGCCTAATGATCTTAAGGAAGAGCTCGTTTGTTGATCCTCACGACTTCAAGAGATCTTCTTAGTTCTTGGACTTGTCAAAGCGTGAGGGTGACCTTTGACTTTTCTCAGGCATACCTATTTTGTTGATAAGGCAGTTGCTCTTGATGTAGAGGAATCACGAATGGTAAAGGCATTTGAAGCGCTGCGTAGACCCATTGTTGACCTTGTGAAGATCTGTCTTCTTTCTTTGTAGGGCAAAGTTTAATTGAGTCTCCAATGTTTAATCTCCTCCTTCCACATTTTCAGACATCCTCAAGCGAGTACCAAGAAATCAGCTAGCATGTGGGTAATAGTTGGATAAGGGCGAAGGCGGAAATGCATGGGATGCAAATGTATGAATGTATGTGAATGCATGGGTATGAAAATATGTTTTTGGCTTTAGGGTATGATGCAAAAAGGTTTGATGGATATGCAATGTGATGCAGACGTAGTATGAGGGTAGACGCAGGGGTACCCTATACAGGTTTAATGGTAGACATGAAAATGATAATATCCTACATTATCTTAGAGATTGAAACAGATAGGAATTCCTTAAGGACGAAAATAATTTGATGTGGATTTGGAGGTACCCTACACTGACTCAGATATTGAGACAAATAGGAATTCCTTAAGGGCGAAGATAATGATAGACATGGAAATGTGGATACCCTACACTGACTCAGATATTGAGTCAGATAGGAACTCCTTAGGGATTAGGGATCATAGAAGACGAAGGGGAATCCCTACAAGCTAGAGATGTTAATTGAGGGACGATAATTCCTACAAGCTAGGGATTGTAATAGACTAATGGACGATTAAAGAATCCCTACATGCTATGGGTTGTGACTTATGAAAGATAAACCATATAGCCTAGGGATTGTAGTATACCAGAAGTAACCCTTACGGGTTTAGAGATAGTAGAAATGAGATTATATGAATGATATCCTTAGAAGGTAGGCTACTAGTTTTGGCCTGCAGATATTCTACCCTTCCTATAAGGTGGTTTCTTTAAGGGTATCATGAATAACACTAGAGGGAGAAGGAACAAGGGACTCCCTTAGGTGGAACCTCTTTATGGACCGAGAAATTCGTCTCAAAGTCGTGAAAGATCTCGTCGTGAGATTTTGGGTTAATGTCGTTACAAAGAGTCATGGGTGGCATTCTAAAGTCTTACTCGTCAAGAGGATATCTCTCGATAAGTATTCCTTTTGCGGAATTCCACTGAATCTAGGCGAAGTCATCACATGAACTCGCAGGGATGATGTATCCCTTAAGCTAATAGAGGAACCTTCTTTCTAAGGGTTATTTGAGAATATATTTTTTTGAAATAAAAAACCCGCCACATAGCAAATATATAATGATAAATAAAAATAGACAAGAAATAAATAAATGAAATAAATAAATAAATGCAAATAAATAAATAAAAATAAAAACCCAGAATAAAACCTAAAACCTAAGGTTGAGGTCCCTAGAGGAGTTGCCAGCTGTTGCAACTGGATTTAAAATCAGAGTCGACATTACTAGTTTTTATCCTAAGGAAGGGAATCTAATAGGAAACCCTAATTTGTAAACAGATATTCTAAGTTTCGGACTTCTTTAGACGAAAGGAAGGTGTTAGGAACCTCTCATCTACCTTATTTTGAAGGATACTAGGTTTAGGTTTAACAATCAGGTAAAAGGGTTTTTAATTTTTAGTCGTATGCCTACGTGTCCTCTTATGAGGAATAAGAGTCCCAATTCGTAGTTCATATGGGATTTATGTTTTTTAGGGGTTGCAAATGTACTTTGAATCGCCTCGCATTTGACCGGATGTAGAGATTGCGGAGATGTGGACTAAATGCGTGATTAGTCAAAATTCGTTTGGAACCCTTTTGCAAAAATAGTTTGTTTAGATTAGTTTATTACGAAAAATAGGTTTGAGATTTCTTATATATTTTTTAACAATGTTAATTGTGAAATATCTTAATTAATGCATGACTGAAAAATATTTAATGTAATACTATAGAAAATATATTCATGAGTTTTAAGAAAAATAATTTATTTACATGCAAATAAATAAAAATATGATAATAATAATAATTAAAATAAATAGGAATTAATATTAATAACATTAATAAAATTTAATAATTATAAAATAGAAATAGAAAATAATTAGTTAATATCCAGGGGGTGTAGTTTTAAGTTAGTAAGTAAAACAGTGGGGTACTAATAGTCAGGCTGGGCTTGGCCCAAATGGAAATTCTGAAGGGGGTGCAAATTGTTTGATAATTTAGAAACTATTAGCAAGGGGGGAGGCGAAAATAACGGGCTTGGCCCAAACGCATATTTTCTGAGGGCCCGGTTCGATTGAGTGGGTGAGGGGGTATGGGAGTTACAGTGGGACTTGGCCTACGACCGTCCAATGCTGATCTAGCAGATGAGATTGAGGGGGTATACTTATTACCGTGTATACGCCTGAATTGGATTCTAACAGAGTATTAACAATTTGTTTAGCATTTTTTCAATTATTTTGGTTTTACAGTAAACCCTCTTTCTTTCTCTCTCCCGCGCCTTACCTTTCTCCCTTCAGTATTTCCCTAACCCTAGCCTTCACAAACCCTAGCACACACCCCACGACGGCACAACCGAACCCAACCCCTAACACAAATCAACCCCACCAATCCCCAAACAAAAATAAGAACCATCAATTGAGAAAATTTGAGCGTTACCCTTCCGTGATATCGATTTCTGTTCTTGAGCTTTGATCTGATTTCGAGCTAATCCCTCTTCGTCTTCTTTGATTTGCAGGTCCCGGTGAATAGAGTTTGGAAACGGCGGCGGTGCTTATGCGATTAGGGTTTCAGATTTTGAAACCCTAATCGCCCTCTTCTCTTGTTCTTCAACAATGAGTGAGGTTCTTCGTCTTCATGTTCTTCTGCTCGTCTTTGAATTCTCTTCCGTTTTACTCATTTTTGTCTTCTCCTCCAACAATCTCTCTTCTTTGTCTTCAAGGTCTAGCGGTTCTTTCCTTTGTATTGTATCCCCGCCCTCCCTCTTCTATTCATATATTTCTGTATTTATAGGCTTAGTTCTTTTATTACCGTTACAAAATTGTTAGCATAGATTTAGGTATTAGAAATCAATTACGGATTCGATTCCTGTATATTAGAGATTTGTTCTTGTAATTTATTTGTAATGTTTGATTGGATTCTGAGATTGGATATATATTTTCCGGTTCTGTATATGAAGGTTCATTTTTAGTAAGATTTTATTTGCAGTAAGATTAAGATTTCTACAGTACTGGTCAATAGAGAAAACACACGTTAATTCTGGATACGATTGATACAGTAGTAGTTAACCAATGTATGGGCATGCGTTACAATTTTCTTTGTCCAGCAACAATACCTTATAGCAACAGAATTAGGCTTTAATAAAAATGTTAATTGGGCTTAAGCTTTCTAAAAATAATCCAATCATATTTTCTTCTAAACAATAATCTTTAATTATAATAATTAATGATTAATATAAACATTATTATAAAAGTTTATTTTTGAAAACATAACGTTCTTTCCCTTAATAAAGATATATATATATATATATATATATATATATATATATATATATATATATATATATATATATATATATATATATATATATATATATATATATATATATATATATAAATAATAATATCGAGGAGTTTTAATAATAATGTCCTTTTTTCCTTAAAAGTAAACAGCAAATGGGCTTCTGAATACCCACTGAGCCTGATAAATTAATAACTATACCCCCTTTCGCTGTTCACCAGTCATAAATGAAAAAAAAGGCCAATATGCATTTTAGTGGGCTTTTAAATTTGAATTTTCACCTCCTATTTTACTAACAACAATAAATCCTAATGGATTTAATAATAATTAAAACTTAATAATTTTTTTGCATAAATAACTTTCCATTTTCGAATCTCATGGGCCATTGGCCAACATGCTTCGCGAATGGGTTTACAGATACATGAGTCTTCCTGATTTAGAAAGCCCCATTCCCTTGAATTAAAATGCACCCCCTGGTTGTCTTGGATTTAATAATGAGTCATCAGATATTGTTGAACCATCCTTAATTAAGATATCTTCTTCTATCTTTAAATCTTAAAAATATAATCGTCGAGGTAAGGCATATTTGGGGTACGATAAGAGGGACCATCACGACTTCTACATCTCTCAAACTTCTAGGGATGTCACCAATGAGATTACTCTCCAAAAAAGAAAGCATTGCATGCTTGTCTTTGTACTCCAGATACTCCTTGTAGAGTGTAGGAACTATGATCTTGTTGTCTTTCCCCGCTTGAGCAACCTTCACATACTGTACTTCCCAATACATCTTTTCAGCCATCATCTCCTTATAGAGCTTCCTTTGAATAAGGAAGTCTTTTCGGAGGCCTTCCAACTCTTGGAAGACCTGTTCACACTCTTCTATCTTTTTGGCGAGAAGTCTTTCTGCCCTCATCCGCTTGAGACATTCTCCTATATCCGATTATTGGCTATCTTGGAGTCTTGTAGCGAGATACTTAATTTTCTCTTCTTGTTCTAGCGCACCTTCTGCTAGCCCTTGGATTTGGGCTCTCACATTCCCATCCATCTCATTTTCGTCTTGTAGTTATTTTCATACCATCTTTTTAGCCTCCCAATTTCTCTAGCAGCATCATCCAAATGCTGGTTGTGGGAATCCAAGTTGAAAGTAGCACTAAATAATCCTTCGGTCGAATTCTTTCATTTAAGACTCTCCTTTTCAATCACCTCACAATTTCTTTGAATTTGTTGATCTTTTGACTCAAGCTCTTGTTGCATCTGTCTTCTCTCCCTAGTAAGGTCATGGAGGCTATGCTCCAAACCCTCCTTTTATTTTTGAGCTTGATCCATGACTTTCTTCAAGTTTTCTATCCCTTCAACATATATTGGGAGAGGGTCCGGTACATCTGGTGTGTAGGTTGGATCAACAAAAAAAGGTAGCTTGACTATTTGAAATCTTTCCAAAACCCATTGAGTATAGGGATCTCTTGCCACAACATTCTTTCTTTTGAATCCTTTCTTATAAACTTTATTCCAGTCTCGAATGATCTTATTGAGTAATTCAGAGTTGTTTTTTTCCCATGTCATGAAGAATTAACTTCGAAGTTGCTCGTCAGAAGACTTATCTTCAAAAGGGTATCCAAGTTGATGTAAAGTCAAAGTTGGATTATAGTTAATACATCTTATTGACCTAATCAAAGCGACATTGGGAAAATCTCTGTAGTTAACAACAATTTCCTCTATCTTCAGCTTCTTGAGTACCATAAGATTGAATCAACAGTGAGAGCCCTCAATTTTTGGGACCATTGATCTCGGGTTATATTTTTAACCATATAGTCATCTTTGTAGAGATGACTGATAAGCCAAGAATATAAGAGAGGGATACAATAATTCAACACACCTCTTCCTTTTTTAGAATGAGTATGAAGAGCTCAATAAACATCTATAAGTAAAGCGGGAGTAGGATCAACATTCAACACTCTTACGAACCAAAATACACTAATAGAAACAGGATATATGTAAACCATAATATGCCGAAAGAGAATCAACCCAAAAATAAGTAGCACCAAACAATCTACATAAGACCCTCATTCTTTCTTATTAGCAAAAGTAAGGGCTTTAGCTTCCAAGTACTGTCATTTAATCCCTTGAACTCCACCATCCTTGTTGTAATTGAGCAACAAATCAGTAAAGGGTATTCTTAATCCTATTGCTAAATCTCTAACATTGACAGTCTGTCCAATTCCCGCATAAACCTTATTTTTAGAAAAATCCAAAAACCTATAAAATTCTTCCAAAATTAGTGCTAGTTGAAAATTTTGAAAAGTAAAACACCTTACCGGAGGATCATAAAACTGAACTAAGGTAGTGATTGCATCCACTTGTACATTTATTTTAGTCAACTCAAGGGTATCTCCATAGCTGTGAACAAACATCTTCATAGCTTTTTCAGGCAGTTTCTCCTTAATGAATTTTATTTTCTTCATATCTGGCACGACGGAGCTAACACAGAAAACTTGTTTCTTATTGGTATCCATTTTTAGGATACTCACCAAAAACCTTAGATTATTTTTTTCTTAGAAATCTTGTGAATAAGACAACAAAAAATGCAAAAATAATGAATATTTTGAAATGTAAGATGTATGTATGCATAATAGTTGGATTTGGTGAAAGGTATCCTTAGTTGGTAGGTTCCTAGTTTCTACCTACGAATATTTTACCATCCTAAAAGGTGGTTACCTTAAGGATATCATGGATAACACCAAAGGGAAAAGGAACAAGGGCCTCCCTTAGGCAGAGCCTCTTTGTAGACTAAAACTTTCGTCTCCTAGATCGTACAAGGTCTCACCATGAGATTTTTTTAGGGTTATACAAAGAGTCATAGGTTTCATTTCAAAGTCTATCCCCAAATATTTTATCCCCTTGATAGATATTCCTTTTTTGGAATTCTACCGACCTTAAGCGAAGTCATCACAAAAATTCATAGGGGTGTTTACCACCCTTGGCCAATAGGCGACCCTTCTTTCTAAGGTTTGATATTATTTCTGAATTTAAATCCCACCACAATAAAATAATATGATAACAAAATAAAATAATATAAAAACAAATAAGCAACCCAAATAAATAAACCAATATATAAGCAAAAAAATACCAAAAATAGCAAGACACCCTAGAAAAACCCTAGACCAAAAGAGGGGTAAACTTTAAACCCTAGGGTTGTATCCCCAACAAAGTCACCAGCTGTCGTAACCGACAAAAAATATGAGAGTCGCCACCTTAAGTTTTTGTCCTAAGGACGGGAAAGTAACAAATAACCCTAATTGTTTAAGAGATTCTAAGTTCGTAAGTCAATTAGATGAAGGGAAGGTGTTAGGCACCCTTCATCTCTCTTGCTCTCAAGGGGCTCCACTTTTAGGACTAAGAGTAAGATGGGAATTTTCTATTTAACTATATTTTTTCCATGTGTTTAAGAAAAGGGTTTAATTTTTTTAATAGCAAGAGTCACCTTGGTTTTTAAGTCGCGCGCATACGTATCCTCTTATGAGGAATCAGAGTCCTAATTTATAGTCCGTATATGTTTGGTTAGTTTTTTCATGGACTGTGGAAGTATCTTGGATTCTCCTTGAACCTTGTATGTGTTTGAAAATAGCGGAATCTTAGATGAAGTTCGCGGTTAATGTGAAATATCCCCACAACCCTTTTTGAAAATAAGTTGAATTGAAATTAAGTTAGTAGAAAAATGTTAGTATTTGATGGGTTAGCTCTCTTAGAATTTATGATGCAATATGGAAAAAAGAATTTGAATGCTTAAAAATATTTAATAAATAAAATAAAAAATGGTTAGTATTTTAGAAAATATTTAATAAATAAATATATTCTCTTTATTAAAAATATATTAAATATTTTTAATATTAATCCAATATTTATTTATTAATGATTTATGACAAAATGCAAAAAAAATATGTTTTTGATGCAATATGCTAAAAAATGTCATGAGATAATATAAAATAAAATAAAATAAAATAAACAAAACAAAAAAATGAAATAATTAAATACATGTTAAAAATTACGCAGGGGGTCCAAATATTAAGTTAAGGGGGGTGTATTCTGTCACTAGCTAGTAAAATCAGGGGTGTAATTAGTGAGAGCTTGAGCCCATAATTTAATTTGGGGCCCAATAGCGCATGGGAGGTATGAATCTTAGCTTAAGAAGTAATTTGGGGGTAGAATTAGCATTAGGCTTAATCCTTAAAGTTTGTTTGGTCCATTAGCCAGTTTGTGGGAGGGGCCGGGAGTTATGATACATAGCGCAATCTGGAGATGTTTGATCAAGACCAGAGGGCCCCCAGGAGTTAATCTTGGAGCGCTGATTTTGAGTAATCTAAATGAACGGTTGTGATATTTTGTACCCCAAAATTTTCTCTTCCATTTTTGAAGTCAATTGATTCAAGATGCCCCCTCATGCTTCTAGGGTTCTCAATTGCTCAAGAATACTCAAGGGTTTAAGCATACAAGCACCTCTCTTAAGCAATTGACCTACAATTAGGGTTTTGTGTTTCTCAAATAAAATTGAGCTTCTAATGTCTCAAGTGGATTCCATGATTCCTCATATGCTTCAAAGTACCCTCATGACAAGTTTCAAGCCTTGCATCACAAGTTTGCTCATTCAATTGCTCAGATGATTGAAAATCAACTGTATTGGTTAAAAAGTCAACATTGGTCAACTTAAAGTTAAAATTCAATATTTTTGGTCAAAAAAAATATTTTGAAGTCACATTCATCATTTGATCAAGGATTGATCATGATTCATCAAGAAAACTCAAGATTCATCAAAAGACAACAGTTACCAAATTAGGGTTTTCTTAAGGAGAAGTCAACTGAAATTTGACCAAACATAACTTTTACATGCTTCATCAGAAATTCCTCAACTAAAGCCTAACTTGAAGGAAATTCAATTCTCTACAACTTTGTCCCTCTAAGCTCAAGGCCAAACATGCTTCATTTGAGAGATATAGGCCAAAACATTACAAGTCATATTAAAAGTCAACAAAAAGACATCTTTTGTCAAAGCAATTTACATCAAGTTAAAGACTTCAAATGAAAAAATTACCAACATGAGAGTTGTATGGGACATCATGAGATTTCCAAAAAGTCAAAGACCACCTTCATATGACAAATTTTGAAAGAGTTATGATTGGTGCAAGTTGAGCAATTTTGAGAAAAATGCATGAAACCACAGTTGAGCAATTTTAGACTTTTAGGCTAATGGGCCTAAATTTTGAAGTTCAAACGTGTTTATGACATGTTTACAGACCCCTAAGTCCATTCATGCATTCTTTTATTTTTTATTTCATTTATTTTGATTTTATTCATTTAAATTCAAAATTAAATTAAATAAATATTAAATAAATGTAGAAGGCATGTGAGCTTCTATTTTGGATCATTTTGAAGCCCAAGATCACATATCTAACATAAAAAACCGCGAGGGATGAAGAAGGAATAAATCTTCATGTTTTGGAAAGTTTCGCAGTTGTTTTGGAAACAAATAATGACTTTGATTGCACATGTTTCCTTCCAAGAATCTTAACTTAAAAATCATCTATTATAAATAGAGGACACACTCCATAAGACAAGAACACAGATTGGTTGCCATAGAAACAAGTTCTCAAACATAAAATTTTCAAAGAATGGGTGCAAATCATATCCCAATTTTCCAGCCATTCTCAACTGAAATGAAGCCTCAAATCATCATCCTGACATCCCCTGGAACCTCCTCAAGTCCCTAACCATGCTTAACTATGCCCATAACGCCTCTCTCAATCATATCGGTGGTAAGGATTTTCTAATTTCAAATTTCTTAATCCTTTTATTATTAATATCTTTCTTATGTCCAGATGTGTTAAACAATAAACATAGAACATGTTGGAACCAAGCGTGTGAAGAGAAAGAAGGGGGTTCGAACCCCAGAGATGCCAAAACCCTTTTTGATTTACTTTATTAATTTTACCTTTCTTTTTATTAGTTATTATATTATTAATTAACTCCTTTTAATCAAAACATATACATAAAAGAATCAGAAAGACACCATATAATGAAATCAACAAAAAATTAGTTTTAGGGTGTAAACCAATTAATTGATTTTTTGGACAATTAGATTTTAGGATTTTTATTAATTAAAATCAATTAGAATTAGGATTTTAATTAATATTAATTAACACTTAAATTAATTTCATTAAAACACCAAAAATATGAACTTAGATTTTTAGGGCATTTAAACTTTTTTCCAACATTTTCTTATTCTTTTTGCTATTTATTTTCTTAGACAATTGTATAGGTCACACAGTTTAATGTAATAGTTTAGATTTATATCCCAATACTTTTCTAATTATGTAACTCTCCCAAAGCCCTGTAATAGCATAGATGTACATTCTCGCTTTATCTTTTGCCTTTATATGTTTGTATATATATATATATATATATATATATATATATATATATATATATATATATATATATATATATATATATATATATATATAACTGCTAGTAAATATGCTTGTATGATAAGAATAAAATCAAACATAGATAACCTTAATTTTCAAGATAACATAACTGAAACCAATACACTTTTCACACTTCACCTCTAGGGTAACCTCTCTTCGTTTCCTTGCGATACTAATTGTCACGTCCCACAAAAATGGGAATACTTTAGCAAAGACCCTCGGTTATACAATATCATCATGGTCCCTTTCGAATAAAGATCATAATCCCTCGATGAACATTCGAGTTGCCTACAATATGATCTAGTCCCTTCGATGACCCTACGAGAAAAATGATGATATTCCCTTCGAATTGCTAAAAGTATCCTTACATGATGCCTTCTATGACCATACGACGACCCTACACCTATCCCTTCACATTCAATAGATAGGGCTACCTACCAACTAATGGTGTGGATAGTATTATCTCTAACGGAGAAGGAAAATAATAAGAACGACCTTTAGTGGGTAAGACTCAATAAATTGCTTGCTCATAACAGTTTCAAACAAACAAATTCATTTTTACACCTCACGTTTCAAAATAAATATTTTCAAAAAAACACTTTGTATACATTCTTGACGACTAATACAAGAATTATTACAAAGTCTGTCTTACAATTGGCATTCAAAATATTTTCAAATCACACACACACAAAGCAAGTTTAATGTGGGCTAAGAAATTAAGAGTCTGTATATAACTACAGATGAAAAGGGTGCTAACACCTTCCCTTTTCATAACTTACCCCCTGAACTCAAAATATATCAAAGGTCTTTCCTATTTTTTCACCTTTCCTCATTGGATAAAATAAAATTCGGTGGCAACTCTTGCTATCCGCAACATTTGTGATAAAACGCTAAACAAGTTAGCTCTCCCACTGTATTATAAAACTGGCGACTCTGCTGGGGACAATTTTAAAAGAGGGGTTACCTTAAGGGTTTAGATCACTTTACTTTCTTAAATTGTATGCTTTGTCTGCTTTAACTTTAAGGGCATGCTTGGGTTTATTATTTGAAAGGTCCTACAACCGGATCTAGGTATTCCTTAGGCAAGTAGCAATAGATCATAAAGACTGTACGACATAGACCGATATGGTTAATATGATGGCTACATTTAGTATGAGACTTTGATTTGTACTGATGTTCCTTGAGTAGGTCAAGTATAACATTAGGCTTCCGCGTGGTGTCATTAACACTAACTTACTTTTAGAACCTTAATTGACCCATCTTGGCCATTAGAAGGTAGTGAGATAGCCGGCTTTGGTGCAGTCCAAAGTTGGTTGATACTCGAAGCTACGCTCATTGGCATTTGAATTTCGAGATGTATTGGTGGAAAGCCAGTTGCCGTGCTAAAATAAATCCTACGAGAAAGATCGGTGATATGAGATTTCTAGAACCCGGTTACTATTTCAGGACAAGTTTAGTCAACTTAACTTTAATGGGGAAGGGTATTTACCTATGGACTCCATGCAAGCTTTTAAACCTAAGGCTCTTGCGTGACTTGTTTGTATTCACTATCTAATAACTTTAATTCCTCGCAAGATTTGTTTGTATAAACTCATTTGTTCTAATCACTTTAAACTTTTGCTTAGTGCATGGCATACACATCACGTTATTTCATAACATAGTGTTGTTACTAACCATTTCAAGGATCTTAGGGATTTATGGTGCAATATTTGTAGGATTTTTATAAGCCAATTTTCTATCAAGGGGAAAGAGGATTTATTTTACTCTATCCAGATGCCGTCAAGATCAAAGTGAATTTTCTTGAGTCATAGGCTATGGACCACTTGATATGGTGAGCTTGATTCTTATAGAAGGACATTCAAAGATGAAAACTCAAAGTTCTTCAGAAAAAGATACAATTAAATTCAATTTCTAATGTTTCAAACTATATTCCCTAAAGATCCTTGAAAACATTGCATACGCATCTACATACCATGTAATTGAATAACAGGTTTCCAAGATAGGTTTCTCATCTCCTTGCTGTTTATTCCAGAAAAAATGGCTCTCGAACAAACAGTGAAATATCTTCAGGCTAAGAATGCTCAATTCCAAGAGATGTTCCTAAGCTTAGCCAAGGGGCAAGAAGAACTGAAGGCACTCATCGTCAAAAAGAAGAAGAAGAAGACAAAGAAACCAATTGGTATTATCAACATAGGGAGAAGATTCAGAGGTCCGACTAAACAGGTTAAGCAGATTGAGATCCCAGAGGACAATGATAATGAATAGAATGACAATGATGAAAGGGATAATCATGAGGAAAATAGAAATCATGGTTCTGTCAAATACTATGTTGAAGAGGAAGAAGATTATTTGGATGAACAATATCCCCCTGTTGATGAGAAGTATAAGCTGTTAAAAGAGCGTCTAAAAGCAATTGAGATCCAGAAGGTACCTGGCTTGGACTTCGAAGAATTGGGTTTGGTCTAAGGAGTCGTCATTCCTCCCAAGTTCAAAACTCCTACCTTTGCTAAGTATGACAGTGTTTTTTTTCCTGAAGCTGCATTTGAGGTCATATGTTCGAAAAATCCAACCATACACTACTGATAAGAAATTTGGGGTTAATTTATTCTAAAAGATCCTATATGTAACACAGTTAGAATGGTTCTATCAACTAGAAGGTACCAATATTCATACCTGGGAATATTTGGCTTCCGCTTTCTACAAGCAGTACCAGTATAATGCTGATCTCACATCAACTCGTATGCAATTGCAGAGTATGTCCATGGGCTCTAATGAAAGCTTCAAAGAGTACGCCCATAAATGGGGAGATCTCGCCGGAAGAGTTCAACCTCCTTTAGCTGACAAGGAATTGGTTGACATGTTCATGAGCATGCTGACAGGTCCTTTCTATAAACACCTACTTGGAAATTCTTCAGTCGGTTTCACTGAACTGATATTTGACAAGGGAACATGTTGTGAATGGAATCAGAAGTGGAAAAATTCAGGTGGCTACCTCTTCCAATACTCAGAAGAAGTCATCCATGGGAAGAAAGAGTACAATGTTATGTACGACCAGAAGGGTCATAATAAGAGAGACGACAACCAATTTGTGGGGGCAGTACTGATCTCTAATCCTGCACTAGTGCCACAATGACAACAGGGTAATCAGCGTAAGCAGGATACACCCAAAAGAAAAATGACCAAAATAAATATGTCATTGGCTCAAGCATTGCAACACATGTTGAAGGCAGAGTTGATTACATTAAAGGATCTTCCTCGGAATCCCAATGCTTCCGCTCCTAGCTATCATCCCAATGCAAGGTGTGCATACCATTCTAATAGTCATGGACATGATACGAATGCCTGTTGGGTGTTGAAGAACAAGATTCAAGATATGATTGAAGCTAAGGAGATTGAGTTTGACCCTGTAATACGGTGGGAGAATTGACTTTACTGGTTTTGCATTTTATCGCAATTGTTGCGGTTAGCAAGAGTAGTCACCAAGTTTTATTTTATCCAACAAAGGAAAGGGCGAAAAGAACAGGAAAGACCTTTTTAAATATTTTAATTTCGGGGGGTAGGTTATGGAAAGGGAAGGTGTTAGCACCCTTTCCATCTGAGTTATCTACGGGCTCTTAGTTGCTAGCTCGCTTTTTTTTAAGATGCTTTGTGTTTGTGTGACTTGAAAATATCTTTGAAAATACGCCTTAGTGTGGCGAACTTTGTAATGTTTCTCCTTTAGTAGAGAACGTATACAAAGTGTTTTTGTCTTTGAATATACTTTTTTAGAGAAAAGTTTGTGTGAAAAATTTATCTTGTTTGTTTTTATGAGCAAGCAACTATGAACTGTCTACCTACTCGAATGGTCTTTGTTCTTTTCTTATTTTCCTTTAGACAGTCATATCCTACTATTAATCAGTAGGTAGCCCTAGCATTGGATGTTTTAGGGACGGGCGAGGGTCATCGTACAGTCACAAAAGCAACTCGGGAGATACTTTAGCAATTACCTTAAGTTTTTAAGATCATATACCGAGGCAACATCAAAAGGCTCATCAAGAGACTTATGATCTTTGAACCAAAGGGTCATTGCTAAAGTCTCTTAAGTTCGAGAGACATGACTGTTTTTCTGAAGGCAACAAGTGGAGGTACCTAATAGGTGCGCGTGTGCAAGTGTGTTGTGTTTCAGTTAAGTTAATCTCGAGTGTTAGGTTTGCTAGCGTTTGTTTTCAGATATTATCATGCACACCTATTAACATACATCTAACAGTTAATTGTATATAAGTACAGAAAATGAAAGTGCAAGAATTTAAGCTACGCTATTACAAGGCTTCAGGATGGGGGGAGTTACAAACCAAAATGGGGAATAAAAGGTGAAAAAGTTCTAAGTTAAGCTATTACAACCCATATGCAAATACATGATATTTGTAAAAATAATAATGAGGATAAATAAATAAACATGCGGAGAGGAGAAAGCCCTAAAAATTTATAAGTGACAAAAAGAAAGAAATATTTTTTGTTGTTTTGTATTTTTTCGATTAAGAAATATTTAAGTTAAATTAAGAAATCCCTAAGTCTAATTGATTAATTAATTAAAAAATAATAATAATGATTAATTAAAATTAATCTAATTAGAAAAACCTAATTCTAATACTTTTTGGTGATTTTGATTTTATGATTAATAAATTAATTAATATAAAGAAAAAAAATAAAATGAATTAGGTTAACTAAAACAAAATAAATAAAAAAGGTAATAATGGGCCAGACTGTTACCAGCAATCAGGGGGTAAAAATCTTAATTTTAAGGCCCAATCCAGAATTTTTAGCACTGCAAAGTAGCAATTGGGGGGTGGAAATCAGAAAATGTGCTAGGCCCAATAAATCAGAGCCCACAACATTTGCCAAGGATCCTGTACATCTAATCTTGAGGGGTTTATGGTGGAAACGCACATGTGAGGCGTTAGATCCACGTTTGTCAATGTTTGATGGCCAGGATATGAAATACACCATGTGCATGCTGGATCTACGCTGCATTAAATTTGAAAGAAAATTTAGAAAAGATAATATGTAAGAGGTAGAGATTGAACCCCTGCCCTTGCATATAAACATTCCTTACTCGCGCTACTTCTTCCACTAGGCCAGTTAACTCAATCGTAAGATTAAATAATGCAAAATAATATAATATGAAAGCAAGTAAAAGATGAGTCAGCAAACACGCGCACATGGTAACATTTGAATGGACCAATCAGGTTAT
Source organism: Vicia faba (assembly GCA_948472305.1). Classification (NCBI taxonomy): domain Eukaryota; kingdom Viridiplantae; phylum Streptophyta; class Magnoliopsida; order Fabales; family Fabaceae; genus Vicia; species Vicia faba. The sequence goes on along the minus strand of OX451735.1, from coordinate 735,582,584 downwards.
GGATTTTTGCCATGCAAACTCCCACCGGAGTCAACTAAGGTCAAAAGACGCTGAAGTCAAACTGTGGTCGTCTTCTCCGACCAAGCAAAGAATGGAACCTGCATTTTTGTCAAATTTAAATCCAAATAAAAGGTCTCTTCTACGTAAAACCATCCCCATCTGGTTCGAACACAATTCCAGATTGTGCCCTAAACATGGCAAGCCCTTATTTCTTCATCCAATCTTCCATGTATTACGTTAGAGTAATTCAAAATGATAGTATGAACTTGAATATATGCTTTGAATTCATTTAAACTATATGTATTATGAGATTCTGATGCAAGAATTTTACCAAAATGGAGTGATTCAGTTTTGCGGTTTTAGGATGCTTTAGGCATGGATATGGATTGATATGGCCTCCTGGGAGTCTCAAGAACACGATGCAAGGCCTCGTTTTGATGAATTTATGCTGGAAGTGGACTTTTGAATCTTGACAACTTTGGTATTTTTGTGAAAATTTTGTAGAGTTCTCTAGCATCTTTTTTTGTGTCCTTTCAGGTTTGTAGTGTTATTCTTATATAGAGGAAGAGTGGAGGTGAATATACATGGTAAGAATCAATGCATTAAGGCCCTTTTTAAAACAAATATCAAACATATTAATTTTTTTCCAAGCTTTATATCTCCTTGCCATTTCTATTCTTGTATGAACCTATACCTATGCTATGTATTTACACGAATTTTGGGCTTCATAATTGGTCAAGTTAAGCCCAAATACATTAGCCCTAGTTTTATTGTATTTTTATCTTAATTTATTTGATTTTAAATTGAATAAAATCAAGATAAATACAAATAAAATCATGTCCATGCAAAAATATACTTAGAGGTCTTCTAATATATTATGGACATGTTTGAAGTCCAAAAAGTAGGCTCATTGGACTAAAAATGCAACTTTTTCTCAATTTGTACTTCTTGAATTTTCACAGATTTGCTAAAGTTGTGCAAACCATAAATTGCTCAATTTTCACCTTTTAAAGATGATCTTGGACCTTTTGGAAATCCAGAGATGTTATCTACAATCTCTATGTTTACCATTTTCTCTTTTGAAGACATTATCTTGATGTAAATTGCCTTGACAAAAAGTGTCTTTGGTTGACTTTTGAAAATGGCTGGTAATGTATGAGATCATATCTTTCAAATGAAGCATTTTTTGGACTTGAGAACAAAAAAAAAGTTGTAGAAAATTGAATTTTCTTCAAAATGAGATTTGGTTGGGGAGAATTTTATGAAGTATGTGAAAGTTATGCTTGGTCAAAGTTCAGTTGACTTCTCCTAAGGAAACCCTAATTTGACAATTCTTGAGTTTTGATGATCTGAGGACATTTTTCAGGAATCATGATCAAACCTTGATAAAATGATGATTATCACCTAAAAATGTTGATGTTGACCAAAAATCTTGAAGTTTGACTATATGTTGACCATAATTGACTTTTTGACCAATATAGTTGATTTTCAAACATTTGAGCCATTGACTGAGCAAACTTGTGATGTAGGGATTGAAACTTGACATGAACCTTGTTGAGGACCTATGAAGAACCATGGAAGCCACTTTATAACTTTTCAAACCAAATTTCCTTGAGAAACTCTAAACCCTAGTTGTAGGCCTTTGGCTTAGGAGGGCATCTTGACTAATCAACCCTTGAGTGTCTTGACCATTTGAAGAGCCTTGAAAACATGTTTGGAGAAAAATGAGAGGGAAAATTTTGAGATACAATAGTTGCCCTTGTTAAATCTTCTTAAACCTGAAGAGTTAGATTGGCATGTCCGCCATTCGTGACTTGAAGGTAGAAGATGATTGAACACTTAAGTGCCAGAAATTTGTACTCGCCTATGCAAGATGGTGACGTTGTTGGCTGATTGCATCGAGAATGGGCTTATAGATGTCATTTGCATAAGTGACGGGGAGTAGTCGGAGATGGGCTTTATAGATGCCATCCAAAATAAATGTTGACTTCAACTGGAAGAAGTACCAGAATAAATTTTGGTTGATTTAAACTAAACCAACAGAGGTCTTTTACCCGTTTTTAATTGGAAAGGGTATTGGAATGAGTCTTAAAAGTAACTATCCTTTTAGATTTTAGTCTCTGAAGGGGATATTTGTTAGATCTCTGAGGGAAAATCTTTTTAGAGCAAGCTTCTGTTGGTCCGAATTCGGTCTTTGAAGAAATGCTTGTTGGGATTCAGTCTTCGAAGAAGTGTTTGTCGAAATTCAGTCTTCGAGGAAATGCTTTTTCAAAATTCAGTCTTCGAGGAAATGATTTTTCAGAATTCAGTCTCTGAGGAAATGCTTTGTCGGAATTTAGTCTCTAAGGAAATGCTTTGTAGAAATTAAGTCTTCTAGGAAATGCTTTGTCAAAATCCAGTCTTTGATGAAATGCTTTGTCGGAATTCAATCTCCGAGGATATGCTTTGTCGAAATTAAGTCTTCGAGGAAACGGTTTGTCGGAATTCAGTTTCCGAGGAAATGCTTTGTCAGAATTCAGTCTCCGAGGATATTATCGATGTCCCAATTACTTGGTAATCAGCAATATTCGCAAGAAAAACTCGTCTGAGTGCAATATCGCGTGACAACTACTTCCGGATTACTCGATTATAGTCTCCGCACTGCACCTAAAAGGCCAGGATGGGTTAATGGTTCTACCGCCCTCAGCTTCTCGAGTTCCCAGGTCGAAAGCAATGACGTCTTCCCGATTACTTGGTAAACATCACTACTTTCAAGGGGACCTCCACTGAGTGGGTGATTTTCATGCCTCCTTCTTCGGGATTACTCCCTCAAAGTTAACATGACTATACCGCCCGTTCTAATCCTATGTGTAACCCAAGTCCAGGTATAAGACTTATCAAAAGTAATCACCAAACCCAACATTACAATGTATCCAGAATATGTGAGTAGCAACAATATATGCAATATACAAGTAAAGCAATAATAAAATAGTAAAGAAAAACAAAGCAAATAAATAAACACCCAAAAAGACAAATAAAAAAAACTAGGAGAGACTCGCAAAAGTTCCCCAGCAGAGTCGCCAACTGAAGCTACCGGCAGACAACACAGATCTGCCACCGAACTTTATTTATCCTGAAGGAAGGGGAAATATCGATAAAACCACAAGGGAATGGATAAGATGGTCTTGCGACCAAGAGAAAGGGTAAGGGAGTCGGTTATGCAAGGGGAAGGTATTAGCACCCCTCACATCTGTTGTACTCAACGGGATCCATTTTGTTTGCTTGTCTTAAAGGGTCTATTTAACTATAACTATGCTTGCTAAGGGAAATGAAGTGGTTTTTATTATTGTGTTTGTGAGGGTTTCGTGACCCGTTACCTACGTATCCAATGAAGGAATCAGAACACTCTAGTTACTCTAGAAAAGGGTTTGTTTGTTTGTGTTTTTTAGTGAGCGACGTTAACGCACACATTCTAGCAATAAGCACGGCCAGTATCGCAGTAGAACGGAGATAACATGCCCTTTGGGGGAAGCTTGGATTGGTTGAGTGTTTTGTGAGTTTTAAAATGAATTCAAGTAATGATTAAAAGTGTTTTTGGATTTTTGATTTGTGACAGTTGAGTTTTAATTACAAAAGAAAAACGTTAAGAGGGAAACTAAAAATCTAATTTTATGTTATGTACAAGTGGACTAAAAGTCTATTTAGACATAAGGCGATCAAAACAGGGTTTATTCGCCTCATGGAGCTACCTAAGGTATGGTTTCAAGGTTTGAACAAATAAGGAAACTTCAATTATAAATATTTTTATGGCTTTTGGTTTTAAAAGAAATAAAAATAAAGTATGTGAATATAAAAAGTTTTTTGGTGTTTTTCGTTATATAAAAAAATCTAAAATAAAAATAAATGAGAGAAAAGGGAGTCAGAATCAGCACGCCGCCGAAAAGAGGAGGAATAGAAGTTCTGACTCTGGTACGCTGCAAAAGAGAAAATGTAAGTGAGAAAGTGGAGGGTCAGAAGTTTTGGGCCTGAATACACCAAGTTTTGAGGTTGAGGGGTTTAGAAGCTATAGTGTAGCTGGGAACCTAGAAGTTCATATATCTCTGGAAAGTCAGAAGTTCTGATGGTTTGAGAGAGTCTGGAAGTTCTGATGCAGTTGCAAATCTAGAAGCTCTGGAGTTACTGGCAAACTAGAATTTCTGGAAAATTAGAAGCAAAAGCATAAACATATGACACAAAGTAACATCTGATGACAAACTTCATCTCTTTCTCCATGCTGATCATAACATCTGCAACTTAGTCATTTCTCAACAGAAGTGTAAAATGCAAACATATAAATTATCAACATGATATCAGAACATGCTATGTATTTAAACTGGAACTCATAAGCAACATGTATTTGCTAGTCCTGACTCTGACCCTAATTCTTCCAAGAAGTTCTGATCTACATTATTCTCTATTTAAGCAAAAATACATGAAATCTATGAATATATACAGAATCAGAGTCAGGATGTCTACATTGTATTTTTTAAAACGCAAGTCTAACAATTCCTAAGTAATATGATGAGAGTCAGCAGGAGCTTACCTTGCAGCTGGAAAATGATCTGTGAGCTAGAGCCTGGTTCTGACTAGAGTGATGTTCTGATCAACTTCCTTCAATCCTCAAAAAGCTAGAACAACCCTTAAGTTTGAACTATGGATGGCTGGAGCGATCAGAAGCTATGTTGATGATTTTGGTCAAGAAATACTGGAGGAAAATTGGAGTTTGAATGCAAGAATAAAAAACTAGTAGGTTTTGTATTTGTGTTTGCAGTTTCGGATTTCTGAAAATTTATAAAGGGGTTCCACAATTTTCTTTTCTCTCTTTCTGACGATTCTCTCTCCAAAAAGCCAACCTCTCCCTCAAAGCCCATCCCTTTGAACGTGTGATGGAACAAACTATTTATAGATGGATTTGCTATGGTTTTGGGGGGAAAAGAAAATGAGTTTTAAACATTTTTGTCATACTGTCCCTTAGCTTTTTAATCACAGTTTTGGTTATGCTAATATGATGCAAATATGGGGTCTGAGAAAGTGCAGGCGTGGACTGGGTCAGCAACAATTTGGAGCATTGTGGTAGCTGGTTGCAGGACTGTGCCATAGCAGGGCAGCAGGTTATTTAAACTAGGTTTTGGGATTTAGTGATGTTCTGATCACAGAAGATCAGAAGCGTAACCACTATGTGCTGAAGAGTTACGTTCTGATGGAAGATTATGTTCTGAAACACGTTTGTAACTTCTGACTGCACTTGCGTGGAGGCTGAAGAGCCATGTTCTGATTGAAGGCTATGTTCTAACCCAAATTTGCAACTTCTGACTGCACTTGCATGGAGGCTGGAGAGCCATGTTCTGATTGAAGGCTATGTTCTGAACCCAATTTGCAAGTTCTGACTGCACTTGCATGGAGGCTGAAGAACCATGTTCTGAATGAAATTTGCAACTTCTGACTGCACCTGTGTGGAATTTGGCCCAGAAGTTCTGAAATCTCTTACCACTTAGAAAATTTTCCAAGTATTTAAAAAAAATTGATTTATTTCTTTTCTCAAAGTAGTTTCTGATTTTTGACTTCTTGATGAACCAATTTCTTGTCTTGATGAACAATAATGGTTGAAACTTGATTTTTACCAAAAGTCAAAGTTTGACTTTTCAGAGTGCATTTGACCATTTTGCCCTTGTGAATGACTTTCTTGGAAAATTGTGATTCAAGACTTGAAACTTGATGACAAAAACTTCATGATATCCTAAAAATCCATCCCTCGATCTACTAATCGAGAACCAGATGTGTTTCCCTTTTACCTAATAAGAGAACTTCAAAACAAAATTAGACATAAAGAGTGAACATCCCTAATACCTCGAACCAAGGCGCTTGATTCCATGAGATGCGGGATATGTAAATGACTGAGTAAAAAAATGGTGCAAATGGGATGCAAAGTTCAAAGCCAGACAAAAGTAAAAGAGATAGGGAAAAATTGGGGTACGCCAGCTGCCCCTATTTAATCGTCTTGAACCTGAAGGTGAGATTGGCGTCATCCTTTCGAAAGTTCAAGGTAGAAGATGATTAAATACCAGGACCCGAAATTTACCCTGGATAGATGGTGTGAGTGTCATTCACTGGTGTGAATGTCTGCTGGGGAAGGATAGACCTGTCTCCTGGTGGACTGGTCATGATGGATAAACATGGTTGAACAATGGTAGCTCGTATTGGGGTAACGGTGCCAATACAAGGTTCTTGAGGGAGTGGGCGGCAGAGTGACTGAAAGGATATGGTTGACAATGTCGTGATGACTGAAAGTAGAATTACTTGACAAAATCATAACTTAAATACAATGAGTAGAACTTGATGATGATAAAGAATCTATCAAGCGGTATTTCACGACCCAAAAAGAAAGGTAAAGATAATGGGTAAAGATCGGTGTATAATCTATGACCCAAGAGAAAGGTAAAGACAACGGGTAAATATAGACGTATGATCTATGACCCAAGAGAAAGGTAAAGTGAGGGTAAGACCTACGAGAAACCTACGACCCTAAAAAGATAACGTGAGGGTAAGACCTACGAGCGACCTACGACCCTATAATAGATAACGTGAGGGTAAGACCTACGAGCGACCTACGACCCTATGAAAGATAACGTGAGGGTAAGACCTACGAGCGACCTACGACCCTAGCAAATATAACGTGAGGGTAAGACCTACGAGTGACCTACGACACTAAAAAAGATAACGTGAGGGAAAGACCTACGAGCGACCTATGACCCTAGCAAAGATAACATGAGGGTAAGACCTACGAGCGACCTACGACCCTATGAAAGATAACGTGAGGGTAAGACCTACGAGCGACCTACGACCCTAACAAAGATAACGTGAGGGTAAGACCTACGAGCGACCTACGACCCTATGAAAGATAACGTGGGGGTAAGACCTACGAGCGACCTACGACCCTAGCAAAGATAACGTGAGGGTAAGACTTACGAGCGACCTACGACCTTATGAAAGATAACATGAGGGTAAGAGCTACGAGCGACCTATGACCCTAAAAAAGATAACATGAGGGTAAGACCTACGAGCGACCTACGACCCTAGCAAAGATAACGTGAGGGTAAGACTTACGAGCGACCTACGACCCTATGAAAGGTAACGTGAGGGTAAGACCTACGAGCGACCTATGACCCTAGAAAAGATAACGTGAGGGTAAGACCTACGAGCAACCTACGACCCTAGCAAAGATAATATGAGGGTAAGACCTACGAGCGACCTAAGACCCTAAAAAAGTTAACGTGAGGGTAAGACCTACGAGCGACCTACGACCCTAGAAAAGATAACATGAGGGTAAGACCTACGAGCGACCTACGACCCTAGCAAATATAACGTGAGGGTAAGACCTACGAGCGACCTAAGACCCTAAAAAAGTTAACGTGAGGGTAAGACCTACGAGCGACCTACGACCCTATGAAAGATAACGTGAGGGTAAGACCTACGAGCGACCTACGACCCTAGCAAATATAACGTGAGGGTAAGACCTACGAGTGACCTACGACACTAAAAAAGATAACGTGAGGGAAAGACCTACGAGCGACCTATGACCCTAGCAAAGATAACATGAGGGTAAGACCTACGAGCGACCTACGACCCTATGAAAGATAACGTGAGGGTAAGACCTACGAGCGACCTACGACCCTAACAAAGATAACGTGAGGGTAAGACCTACGAGCGACCTACGACCCTATGAAAGATAACGTGGGGGTAAGACCTACGAGCGACCTACGACCCTAGCAAAGATAACGTGAGGGTAAGACTTACGAGCGACCTACGACCTTATGAAAGATAACATGAGGGTAAGAGCTACGAGCGACCTACGACCCTAAAAAAGATAACATGAGGGTAAGACCTACGAGCGACCTACGACCCTAGCAAAGATAACGTGAGGGTAAGACTTACGAGCGACCTACGACCCTATGAAAGGTAACGTGAGGGTAAGACCTACGAGCGACCTATGACCCTAGAAAAGATAACGTGAGGGTAAGACCTACGAGCAACCTACGACCCTAGCAAAGATAATATGAGGGTAAGACCTACGAGCGACCTAAGACCCTAAAAAAGTTAACGTGAGGGTAAGACCTACGAGCGACCTACGACCCTAGAAAAGATAACATGAGGGTAAGACCTACGAGCGACCTACGACCCTATGAAAGATAACGTGAGGGTAAGACCTACGAGCGACCTACGGCCCTAGCAAAGATAATGTGGGGGTAAGACCTATGAGCGACCTACGACCCTAGCAAAGATAATGTGAGGGTAAGACCTACGAGCGACCTACGACCCTATGAAAGATAACGTGAGGGTAAGACCTATGAGTGAACTACGACCCTAGAAAAGATAATGTGAGGGTAAGACCTATGAGAGACCTACGAACCTAACAAAGATAATGTGAGGGTAAGACATACGAGCGACCTATGACCCTGGCAAAGATAATGTGAGGGTAAGACCTACGAGTGACCTACGACCCTAAAAAATATAATGTAAGGGTAAGACCTACGAGCGACCTACGACCCTAACAAAGATAACGTGAGGGTAATACCTACAAGCGACCTATGACCCTGGCAAAAATAACGTGAGGGTAAGACCTACGAGCGACCTACGACCCTAGCAAAGATAACATGAGGGTAAGACCTACGAGCGACCTACGACCCTAGCAAAGATAACGTGAGGGTATTGAGAGTTGGGGAGTACGACGTACTGACACCATGGTTTATTTTAGTTTGTAGCATAATTTCAGATGTTAACTAGGAATTATGAGGATGATATTCTTATTAGGGATGTTTTGTTTATTTGGGGATTGATTTGGGGCTTTCGAGCGAGGTACCAAATCCGACTCATGCTTCATATGCATTTGAAGTGTGACATGATGATCCATGGATATGCTATGCGTTTGAGGATGCAGTGCAATATGTCGTGATGATTATTGTATGTAAAGTGCCAAAAGCTCATTGGGATTCGTTGCTCGTCGTTTTGAGATAACAATATGGAATGGTGCTTGAAAACTGAGAGAATTGAGTTATATCCTTGTCGAGTTTACTGGGGATTAAATCTTGTTGAGGAGGAGTAGCTTGATCTGACTTTCTTCACCTGCTGGACTGCTTGTGAATGACTTAATAGAGACACAAATCTCATTAAATGCCCCAAGTTTTCTCTATTTCCAGGAAGGAAAGGGCCCCGTCTGACTTTCCTTTACTTCACGAACCACTTGGGGATCAGTAAATGGAAATGAGTGTCTTTAGATGCCCCGAGTTCACTTCATTGCTGGGGAGTTACGTGTTTAAACATCTGCAGGGAATGATGATGATTCCGAGGACGTTAACTGAACCAAAGTGAACGTTATGACGCTTTTAGCCTGATTGCATTTGTACGGATGATAGGAATTTGCTTGAGTAGCTTCATAAGAGGGGAGGAGGAATGCCCTTGTCTGCAAGGATCTCTTCGAGTGGAATGTTGGGAGATTCGTGTCATAATACGATGCAAAGTGGCATGCCCCAAGATCTGCCTCTGATCATGGATTCTCGTAGAGATTTGTCGAATCTCGACGTAACTGCCCCAGGTTGCACAAATTTTGAATAGGTTACTCAGCCTGATTTCCCCAGTTTGAAGTTTCATTGCTTCTGATTGACTGGAAAAATATGGAAGAGATTTATCGACGTGATAGCCTCTGATTAACAGCTTGAGGGAATTCCCCAGAATAAGATCATTCTTTGTTTTTTGACAAGTTTCTGCAGCAATTCGTCCTTCGAGATGACCATGTTTTCAATTGATGCTCATCACACAAGCTTACTTGATGTTCAAGCACTTATTTATATGCAACGAATGTTTGTCTAAGAATGATGATTCTAATTCAAATTCTATGCTTGTCTTGAAGTTCAAAAAACTTTTATTGAAATGATGTCGAAGCATCAGTTTTTTTTTTGTTTTTATGAATAGGTGATGTGTTACCAAATCAAATTTTAGTACATCCCCGAGGAGTCAGGTTACCGTATTCTCGCTACAGTATTGTTTTCGAATTAACCCATGTTGCAGTTAGGAATTTTAAGGGTTGTAACATGGCCTGGTTCACGATTTTAGAAAAAAAGATTTAAGGCTCAAAATTATTTGGTGCCCACCCATTCTCCATGATGTTCTCCATTCCTATGTTCAGTTAACTCGATACGAGCGCTCATCTCCTGAGAAGAGAGTTTGTGATGATTGAGGAACCACAGGGGTTTCTAAGACCAGACAATCACTGGCTTCTTGGTGTCTGATCACTCGATCTTGTTCTTTGCTGAGGATTATTATTTTTTATTTCGCTTTCCCTAATTTTTTTATTTTTTTATTTTGGACAATTTCTTGATTTTGAAGTTGCAGTCCAGCGGGATGCCCTGACTTTTGCCCAAGTCTCCTGTTTTTCAAGTTTTGACTTAACGGGGCTTTTTGTATCTTTCTTTTTGAACAAGTTATTGATCTTTGTGCCATCTTCGATTTGTTGGAAATGGTTGTGGTTGTCTGAGTCCTAGATAGATGAAGAATAACTGTTATGGTATCGTCATCTGCTGACCTCCTGATTGTGTAAGAGATACCCATCGGGATATCATTCTCTTCGATGCACGCTGCTGGTAGGTGACGGTTTATCATTATGGTGTTGACTTCTCCTAGCCCTTTGATGGATAACCATTGTTGTATCCCTAGGAACTCCCTCTTGACGAGTTCTGGATGCTCGATCGAATTAACTGAAATCTAGCCGCCCCGGGGTTAAAATTGAGGGTTTTTCTGTGTAAAAGAAACTCCTACTTCAAAGCTCGAAAGGGTTGACGAGGGTTTATCTTCCTTATAACTCCAATGTTTGGGGATTTGAAACAATTCATGTACATCGTCAACAAGGTTTTATTCAAAAGCATATCGTTTGAGAATCTAAGTATGAGATCTTCATCATCCTCCCTCAAGAGTTATTTTGTTCTTTAAATTAAAAAGAGTTAAGCATCAAAAGCAAGTACAATAACAAAATGTAAATGAGTGAATACAAATGGATTAGTTCAAGACAAACACAATCAATGCATGGTGATTCAATATAAAAAGACAAACAGTTTTGCATACAATGGGTACTGAACAAAACAAGAAAGGTTACAAATGATAATGCAAATGAAATTAGAAATTTCCATGCTTAGGAGACTTCTTCAGCCCTGGCTCATTTGAGGAGACGCTCTTGCAGTCTTGACACCTATCTCAGCAAGGGGATTAAATCCATTATCAGACCCTTTGGAGTGAACGTGATAACTTTGGCATCAAGGAGGTCTTGAACGTTGCATTTGAATGCTCTACAATTTTCAATTGTATTGCCTGGGGCACTAGAATGAAATTCACAATGAGCATTAATATCATACCGCCTAGGGAGAGCATTTGGCGTTGGACCGAGTTTGCAATTGAACCAATTGACTAGCAAGTAACTGTGGGAGAAGCTGAGCGTAGGACATAAGAATGAGATCAAATCTTCTTTTTGGGGCTCTTTGTCTTTGAGGAGCTCTCGGTCCTTGAGGTTGTTGATTCTGTTGTTGATAAGTTGGAGGAGGTGTAAATTTTTGTTGTGGAACATAATGTTGTTGCGGAGCGAAAGGCCGTTGTTGGGCCATCCAGGGTTCTGGAGTTGTAGCAGCATAAACTTGAGGAAAAAATTGGTTGGGAACAACGGCAGGTGTAGGAAAATAAGGGAATCGGACTTGAGGAAATGCGGAAGCTCTTCCTTGGTTGATGGTGATGGCACTAGTCTCACCCTCTTTCTTCTTCACAAAACCAAAAAACGACTTTCTACTAATGCCCACATTATTGTTAACATTGTTAGGAACCCCTTAGATCTTTCCAGCCTTAATGCACGTCTCAACGTGTTCACCAATAATGACCATATCAGAGAAAGAAATAGAAGTACTATTGAGCATATGTTGGAGATAAGGGCCTCGTAGAGTACCCATAAACAGATCAATCAATTCACGATCCAAGAGAGGAGGTTGGACCCTTGCAGCTAGTTCACGCCACCTCTAAGCGTACTCTTTGAATGACTCTTCAGATATTTGTACCATCCCTTGGAGTTGAGTACGGCTAGGAGCCATGGCAGTATTGTAATGGTAATGTTTCAAAAAAGCATCAGCAAGTTCTCCCTAAGTACTGACATGAGATATTTCCAATTGCATATACCAATCCAATGGTGCCCCGGTCAAGCTATCTTGAAAGAAGTGCATGAGTAACGGTTCATTTTCAGCATATGCAACCATTTTGTGACAATAGGAACGAAGATGAGTCTCCGGGCAAGAAGTGCCTTTGTATTTGTCAAAATCCGGGACTTTGAACTTGGGAGAAATGACTACCCCAGGCACGAGGCACATTGCAGCAGTACTGAATCCAGAAGCCTTGATACCCTCCATGGCTCTAAGACGCTCTTCGAGAGCATGGTACATTTTCGCAGTTTCGGCAACTCCGGCGGCAAGGTTCACTTGAGGTTCATCAAGATCAATAACATCATGATGATCGTCGATTTCATTCCTAGGAATGCCGGTGGGAGTCTCAACATTTGAATTGTCATTCCTCCCATTAGCAGAAGTGGAGGGAGCAGCAGGAGTAAGCTTGGCAACACTTTGATGTAGTTCTTCTTGGCCCTTGATCACGACATGAAGGGTTTCCATAAGCTGGTCCATGCGAGTGCCCATGGTGTCCATATCTCGGCAGAGTACATTTTGATTCTCTTAAAAAAGATCCAGTAGCCTTTGCTGGTTGCCTCTAGTACGGTAAGGATGTGGAGAAGTCGTCTTTGCTGTTTACTGAAGTCTGTCGGAAAAGGGACCTCAATGAGTTTTTGTTGTGAAAAATGAATGCATGATAGTATGGATGAATGCTTTATCTTCATTTCTGAGGAGACCCAAAGACTCGTCTATCTTTTAAAAATTTCCCTTTTTTTTATAAAAAAAGCTACGTCAACGAGACTTGTCTTTGGATTTCCCTAGATATGAGATATATATACATGATGATATGATGTCATGGTATGCTATGGCATGAAGTCTCAGCTCCACATATTCTGGATAACCATTGTGTAGTCCGTTGCACAGGCTGAAAGTAACAGGATCAAAAGTCTGACGTCACAGGCATGGAGTTAAAGTAACCACCCATAAGGTATGTACTAGGGGTTTATCACCTACCAAACAAGGTTCTAAAGAGTTCTCGAAGTATACGCTCTTCATTTGGATATTACCGACGTCCCAATTACTTGGTAATCAGCAATATTCATAGGAAAAACTCGTCTGAGTGCAATATCGTGTGACAACTACTTCCGGATTACTCCATTATAGTCTCCGCACTGCACCTAAAAGGCCAGAATGGGTTAATGGTTCTACGACCCTCAGCTTCTCGAGTTCCCAGGTCGAAAGCAACGATGTCTTCCCGAATACTCGGTAAACATCACTACTTTCAGGGGGACCTCCACTGAGTGTGGGATTTTCATGCATCCTTCTTCGGGATTACTCCCTCAAAGTTAACATGACTATACCTCCCGTCCTAATCCTATGTGTAACCCAAGTCTGGGTATAGGACTTATAAAAAGTAATCACCAAACCCAACATCACAATGTATCCAGAATATGTGTGTAGCAACAATATATGCAATATATACAAATAAAGCAATAATAAAACAGTAAAGCAAAATAAAGCAAATAAATAAACACCCAAAAAGAAAAATAAACAAAACAAGGAGAGACTCGAAAAAGTTCCCAGCTGAAGCTACCGGCAGAAAACACAGAGCCGCCACCGAACTTTATTTATCCCGAAGGAAGGGGAAATATCGATAAAACCACAAAGGAATGGATAAGATGGTCTTGCGACCAAGAGAAAGGGTAAGGTAGTCGGTTATGCAAGGGGAAGGTATTAGCTCACCTCACATCCGTTGTACTCAACAGGATCCATTTTGTTTGCTTGTCTTAAAGGGTGTATTTATCTACAACTATGCTTGCTAAGGGAAATGAAATGGTTTTTATTATTGCGTTAGTGAGGGTTTCACGACCCGTTGCCTACGTATCCAATGAAGGAATCAAAACACCGTAGTTCCTCTAGAAAAGGGTTTGTTTGTTTGGTTTTTTAGTGGGCAACGTTAACGCACACATTCTAACAATAGGCATGGCCGGTATCGCGGTAGAACGGAGATAACATGCCCTTTGGGGGAAGCTTGGATTGGTTGAGTGTTTTGCGAGTTTTAAAATGAATTTAAGTAATGATTAAAAGTGTTTTTGGATTTTTGATTTGTGACAATTGAGTTTTAGTTACAAATGAAAAAGGTTAAGAGGGAAACTAAAAATCTAATTGTATGTTATGTACAAGTGGACTAAAAGTCTATTTCGACATAAGGCGATCAGAACGAGGTTTAATCGCTTCTTGGAGCTGCCTAAGGTATGGTTTCAAGGTTTGAACAAATAAGGAAACTTAAATTATAAATATTTTTATGGCTTTTGGTTCTAAAAGAAATAAAAATAAAGTATGTGAATATCAAAAGTTTTTTGGTGTTTTTGGTTATATAAAAAAAATCTAAAATTAAAATAAATGAGAGAAAAGGGAGTCAGAATCAGCACGTCGTTGAAAAGAGGAGGAACAGAAGTTCTGACTCTTGTACGCTGCAAAAGAGAAAATGTTAGTGAGAAAGTGGAGGGTCAGAAGTTCTGGGCCTGGATACACCAAGTTCTGAGGTTGAGGGGTTCAGAAGCTATAGTGTAGCTGGGAACCTAGAAGTTCATATACCTCTGGCAAGTCAAAAGTTCTGATGGTTTGAGAGAGTCTGGAAGTTCTGATGCAGTTGGAAATCTAGAAGCTCTAGAGTTACTGGAAAACTAGAAGTTCTGGAAAATTAGAAGCAAAAGCATAAACATATGACACAAAGTATGTTCTGATGATAAACTTCATCTCTTTCTCCATGCTGATCAGAACATCTGCAACTTAGTCATTTCTCCACAGAAGTGTGAAATGCAAACATAGAAATTATCAACATGATCTCAGAACATGCAATGCATTTAAACTGGAACTCAGAAGAAGCATGTATTTGCTAGTCCTGACTCTGACCCTAATTCTTCCAAGAAGTTCTGATCTACATTATTCTTTATTTAAGCAAAAATACATGAAATCTATAAATATATACAGAATTAGAGTCAGGATGTCTACATTGTATTTTTGAAAATACAAGTCTAACAATTCCTAAGTAATATGATGAGAGTCAGCAGGAGCTTACCTTGCAGCTGGAAAATGATCTGTGAGCTAGAGCCTGGTTCTGACTAGAGTGATGTTCTGATCAGCTTCCTTCAATCATCAGAAAGCTAGAACAACCCTTATGTTTGAATTATGGATGGCTGGAGCGTTCAGAGGCTATGTTGATGATTTTGGTCAAGAAATACTGGAGGAAAATTGGAGTTTGAATGCAAGAATAAAAAATTAGGAGGTTTTGGATTTGTGTTTGCAGTTTCAGATTTCTGAAAATTTATAAAGGGGTTCCACAAATTTCTTTTCTCTATTTCTAACGATTCTCTCTCCAGAAAGCCAACCTCTCCCTCAAAGCCCAGCCCTTTGAACGTGTGATGGAACAAACTATTTATAGATGGATTTGCTATGGTTTTGGGGGGGAAAACAAATGAGTTTTAAACATTTTTGGCATACTGTTCCTTTGCTTTTTAATCATAGTTTTATTTATGCTAATATGATGCAAATATAGGGTCTGAGAAAGTGTAGGTGTGGACTGGGTTAATAGCAATTTGGAGCATTGTGGCAGCTGGTTGCAGGACTCTGCCATAGCAGGGCAGCAAGTTACTTTTGAGATTTAGTGATGTTCTGATCACAAAAGATCAGAAGCGTAACCTCTATGTGCTGAAGAGTCACGTTCTGATGGAAGATTGTGTTCTGAAACACGTTTGCAACTTCTGACTGCACTTGCATGGAGGCTAAAGAGCCATGTTCTGATTGAAGGCAATGTTCTGACCCAAATTTACAACTTCTGACTGCACTTGCATGGAGGCTGGAGAGCCATGTTCTGATTAAAGGATATGTTTTGAACCCAATTTTCAACTTCTGACTGCACTTTCATGGAGGCTGAAGAGCCATGTTCTGATTCAAGGCTATGTTTTGAACCAAATTTGCAACTTCTGACTGCACCTGTGTAGAATTTGGCCCGGAAGCTCTGAAATCTCTTACCACTTAGAAAATTTTCAAAGTAGTTTCTAATTTTTGACTTCTTGATGAACCAATTTCTTGTCTTGATGAAATATAATGGTTGAAACTTGATTTTTACCAAAAGTCAAAGTTTGACTTTTCATAGTGCATTTGACCATTTTGCCCTTGTGAATGACTTTCTTGGAAAACTGTGATTCAAGACTTGAAACTTGATGACAAAAACTTCATGATATCCCAAAAGTCCATCCCACGATCCACTAATCGAGAACCAGATGTGTTTCCCTTTTACCTGATAAGTGAACTTCAAAACAAAATTAGACATAAAGAGGGCACAACCCTAATACCTCAAACCAAGGCGCTTGATTCCATGAGATGCGGGATATAAAAATGACTGAGTAAAAAAATGGTGGAAATGGGATGCAAAGTTCAAAGCCAGACAAAAGTAAAAGACATAGGGAAAATTTGGGGTACAACAGCTTAGACGCCATCCCAACTCCTACAGTCTTGAGTAATTGCTCGTTCCTTTTTCTTATTCATATATTTGTTAACAGTCAATTGTATTCATATGCATATGCTCGTTCAATTTTAGTTAGTTGAAATTTTGCAAACAAAACAGAAAAACTAAAAACAGAATTTGGATTTGAAATTGCTTTTGTATTGATGATTTTTCCCATAAACAAGCGATTTTGTACAAAGAGACGTAAATCCTAGTAAGAGGAAATCGTCGAAGAAAAGATTTACAAAGTGAAAACATATAGTTATGTGGGAATAATCTCGTCAAGTTCCAAATATGCTATTTCCCTAATGTCTTTGAATATCTCATCCCTTGTTGTTGGAAGAAGGTGATTGGACTGATCTGTACCATATGAATTTTGACTTCGGTAATAAAGCTTGTTGTAGGTGATCCGATGAGGACATAGTCATACGCTTTATTCCCTAATTTTTTCCTGGACCTCCCTTTCTGGTTTTCAGTCCATTGGGATACCCTTTTTTGCCCAAGCCGCATTTTCAGGTTTTCGACTTGCCAGTTGTATAGTCTTTTCACACACACACACATATATATATATATATATATATATATATATATATATATATATATATACATATATATATATATATATATATATATATATATATATATATATATATATATATATATATATATATATATATATATATATATATATATATATATATATATATATATATATCCTTGATTTTTTCCCAAACCCGTTTGGTTTACAGGGATGCCCTTATTTTTGCCTAGGCCAGTCAACCTAGAGGGTCATTTTTATGTGTAGTATCTTTTGACTATGTCTGCATTCACAGGGTGTGGGAAATCTTCACCATCCATGGTGGTCAATATCATAGCACCGCCAGAGAATATTTTCTTGATTACAAACCACCCTTCATAAGTGGGAGTCCATTTTCCCCTGGGATCACCCTGCGGTAGAATGATGCTCTTTATTACCAAGTCACCAGCCTGATATACCTGATGCTTGATCTTCTTGTTGAATGCCTTGATCATGCGTTTCTGATACATCTGACCATGATATATAGCTGCAAGCTTTTTCTCGTCAATCAGGTTTAGCCGATCCATCCTGGTCTGAATCCACTCACCTTCATCCAAGTATGCATCTTTCATGATTCTTAGAGAGGGAATATGGACCTCGACGGGTAGGACAACTTCCATACCATAAACTAGAGAGAATGGGGTTTCCCCAGTTGATGTTCTAACCGAGGTGCGGTAGCCATGAAGAGAAAACGGTAACATCTCGTGCCAATCTTTATATGTCACAACCATCTTCTGTATGATCTTCTTTATATTCTTATTGGCGGATCCCACTGTGCCATTCATCTTAGGTCGATACGGAGAAGAGTTGTGATGCTTGATATTGATTTGCATGCAGAGCTCAGTGATTATTATGTTGTTAATATTGGTACCGTTATCTGTAATGATCCTCTCAGGGATGCCATACCGACATATCAAGTTGTGCTTGATGAACCGGGCAACCACATTTTTGGTGACAGAGGCGAACGAGGCTGCTTCCACCCACTTTGTAAAGTAATTAATGGTGACGAGGATGAAGCGATATCCGCTAAAGGTCGTGGGCTTGATTTCTCCAATCATATCAATGCCACATATTGCCAAGGAACAGTCATGACATTCAGAGGCACTGGAGGTACATGAACTTTATCAGCATAAAGTTGACACTTATGACAAGTTCTTGAGTGGTGGTAACAGCCAGCCTCCATGGTCGACCAATAGTAACCAGCCCTGAAGATCTTTTTATCCATAGTGTGCCCACTGGAGTGAGTATCGAAGACACCTTCATGCATATCTTGCATGATTTCTTCTACTTCCTTCTTGTCCATACAACAAAGCAGGGTTGAATCATGATTGCACTTGTACAGTATTCCATTACTCAAGAAGAACTTGGCCGAGAACCTTCGTAGGAACTTCCTATCATTGATAGATGACCCTTCAGGGTATTCCTGAGTTTCCAGGTACTTTTTCACCTCATGAAACCAAGGTTTTTCATCTACTCCGTCAGCATCAATTTCATAACAGTGTGCCAGTTCGTCGAATCTTTCAATGGTAATTCTAGGAGCCTCATTGTCCCATCTAACCTTGAACATTGATGACATGGTAGCCAGAGCATCTTCCAGCCGATTCTCTTCTCTTGGTATGTGCTCGAAGGTAATCTCCTCGAAAAATGGAATCAGAGTTAGTACATGCTCTTTATAAGCAATGAGATTCGGGTGCTTCATATCCCAATCTCCTTTAACCTGACTGATTACCAAAGCTGAATCCCCATGCATGCTTAAGAATTTGATCCTTAGGTTAATAACATCCCTAAGACCCGTGATACAAGCTTCATATTCGGCCATGTTATTGGTACAGTTGAAGCAAAGTCTGGCAGTAAAAGGTGTATGGAAACCTTCAGGGGAAATGATCATAACACCAATTTTGTTGCCAAGAGCGTTGGAAGCTCCATCAAAAACCATAGTCTATCAGGATCCTTGTTCAGGTTCTTCATACAGTCCGGGTTCTTCATAATTTGTTACTAGCATATTGTTCTCGTTCGAAAACTCGAAATTTATAGATTGATAGTCATCTACGGCTTGATGCGCCAAATGGTCGGCCAATACGCTTACTTTGATTGCCTTTTGAGTGGTGTACTGAATATCATATAATGTTAAGACCATCTGCCATCGGGCAATACTTCTAGAGAGAGCTGGCTTTTCAAATATGTACTTGATGGGATCCATCTTAGAGATCAACAAAGTAGTATGGGTTAACATACACTATCTTAGTCAGTGAGCAGTCCATGCCAAAGCGCATCAAGTTTTCTTGAGCAGTGAATATCTTGTTTCACAGTCGGTAAACTTTTTGCTAAGATAGTATATTGCATGCTCTTTTCGACTTGACTCGTCATGCTGCCCCAGTACACACCCCATTGAGTTCTCTAGCACTATTAAGTACATGATTAGCGGTCTTCCTTCGACTAGTGGCATCAGAATGAGAGGTTCCTGTAAGTACTCCTTAATTTTATCAAAGGCTGTTTGACAATCTTCGTTCCATTTTACTACTTGATCTTTCTTCAGCAACTTGAAGATTGACTCACAAGTAGCAACTAGATGAGAAATGAAACGGGCAATGTAATTCTGGCGTCCCAAGAAACCTCTGACATCATTCTCAGTACGAGGAGATGACATCTCTTGAATGGATTTAACTTTTGCAGGATCAAACTCAATTACCACTGAAGACGAAGCCCAAGAGCTTACCAGATCTCACCCTAAAGGGGAACTTGTTCGGGTTTAGCCTTAGCTTATACTTCCTGAGTCTTTCGAACAATTTGTGCAGGTGATCAAGATGTTCTACTTTAGTTTGCGACCTGGATATCATGTCGTTAATGTAGACCTCTATCTCATGGTGAATCATGTCATGAAATAAGGCTACCATAGCACGCTGATAAGTTGCCTCAGTGTTTTTTAACCTAAAAGGCATGACCTTGTAACAGAAAGTTCCCCAGTGTGTGATGAAGGTAGTGTTCTCCATGTCTTCAGGTGCAATTTTGATCTGATTATAACCTGAGAAGCCAACCATGAAGGAGAATACCTTATGCTGAGCGGTGTTATCGACCAAAACATCAATATATGGCAGTGGGAAGTCATCTTTGGGGCTTGCCCTGTTTAGATCCCTGTAATCTACACACATACGTACCTTGTCATCTTTCTTTGTTACAGGAAGAACATTAGCCACCCATCGAGGGTACGATGTTACTGCTAAGAACCCTGCATTGAACTGTTTCATAACCTCAACCTTGATCTTTTCTGACATTTCCGGATGCATGCGATGAACCTTCTATTTTATCGGAGTACAACCCTCTTTCATTGGCAGACGGTGAACCATAATATCGGTGTCGAGCCCTATCATATCTTCATACGACCAAGAAAAGATTTCAACATATTCATGTAGCATCTAGATTAACCTTCTCTTGACATTTCTCTCTAAGTCAACACCTATCTTGACCTCTTTCTTATCCGTATCAGTACACAGGTTCACCACTTCAATTGTCTCTTCATGTGGTTGGATAGTCTTCTCTTTCTATATCAAGAGTCTGGCAAGTTCTCCAAGTATTTCACAATTTTCCTCACCTTCTTCTTCGGCTTGGTAGGTCATATTTTCGAATTCATACGAAGCAACAGCGGAATCGTTATCGACTAGATCCAGAGTGGACGAGGATCTGCAATGTAGTGTTTGGGTGTGTGTAAGAACACGTAGCTTTTTTTTTGTTGAAAAAATGTAATAAGATAAAAAGAAAGACAGGGATCACCAAAACTTGTATGCAAAACGTCCAATGTTTTTATTGAATGAGCAAATGTTAATGAATTAATCAACCCTTAACAAATGAACTATTGTGCCCCGGGTAAGACACAAGGTTTTTAAAGTGATTGTTCAAATTTACATAACCAAAACATTCAAAGCAATAAAAACAGGAATATAGCCATTACTCCTAGTTGAAAGAGATAGGGAACACATCTTCCTCCTTCCAGTTATCTAGTCTGTCACCAATTGTAGGGAAAATCTAGTTGTTGAAATCACCATCACTATCTGCATCCTCTATAGCATTGAACCTGTTGTTACTAATGCAGAACAGAGATCTTCAGGCACGAGCGTGTCGAACAACCCTCTGACCTTCTGTAGTAAAGCCCATGCCAAACTTGTTATATTTATAAGGGATATGAGGAAGCTGACCCTAAATTGTACTATCACCTTCTTCAATAATAACCTTAACATCTTTCAAGGAGGCCATCTTGAGCGGAGCTTTGGTGATTTTCGGGATGGCTGAAACATCTTCAACAACAACATGGGAGAGCACTTCAAAGGTTTGATAGGGTGTTTCAATGAATTCTCCGTCCATTTCCAATTATCATAATGAGTTTAGGTGGCTGACCATATATTCCTCCTCTCCACAAACAGTAACAACTTTCCCTTTCATTGGGTACTTTAGCTTCTAGTGCAGGGTGGAAGTGACAGCACCTTCCCCATGGATTTAAGGGCGTCCCAATAAACAAGAGTAAGTAAGCCGGATAACCATGACATAGAAAGTGCTCTCAAGAATATGTGAACCCACCTTGATCGGGAGGTCTACCTCTCCATGTACCATTCGCTTTGATCCGTCGAAATCTCGAACTATGATATTGCTGGGCTTCAACACCAACCCTCACAATCTAACTGGTCGAGAGTGCCTTTCGGTAGAATATTCAGAGATAATCCCGTGTTAATCAATACATGGGCCAATGTAGTTCCCTTGCATTCTATGGAGACGTACAAGGCTCTATTGTGATTCCTCCCCTATGGAGTCAAGTCAGCATCGGAGAAACCCAAACCATTGTCATTTGTCAGACTGTCCACATAACTTCCAAATTGATCTGCTGAAATTTCTTGTGGCACATGTGCAATCTTTAGGAATTTCACTATAGCCTTCCCAGGGGCCTCAGAACACAGTAGTAGTGACAACATAGATATTTTGGATGGGGTCTGCCCCAACTGTTCGAAAATTTTATAATCACTTCGGCAAATAATCTTCAGAACCTCTTCTAAATCTTCTCCAAAAGTATCTTCGACAGGAGTTTCTTTTGGCGCCTCCGTTTGGGCAGGCTCTATCACTGGCTCTTTACCTCAATCCCCAACAGTTGTTTTGGAATCTGTAATCTGAGCCGGTGGGGAGATTTCTGGAGAGAAAATCTTTCCACTTCTTGTAATCTTACTAGTCCCTGCAATATTGACGATACTGGGATCCAGTTTTGCTTTTTCTTTATCGGACAACTCCTATTTGACGCCATGATAATAGACGTCAAATCCGTAATGCCAAGGAATTGCTTTATCTGAGGAATACGGGATTTGCCCTGGCGTGGTAATTATCAGCGAAGCAGCTTTTGGATTGGCGGTAATCCTTATAGGACCTTTGGAAGGGATCCTAAAAGGAGTACCAGAGATAACAGACAGATCTTGGCATAAATTATTGGTAGGCAGAACTTTTTCAATCAAAATAGTATTTTCATTCATCAAACTTTGAACACCCTTCTTTAGTGAACCGCAGCCACTGGGTTTGACTGCATAATAATAACAACCCTCAACACAACTTGGAAATAAACCAGCTTGTAGAAAATTCTTCTTTATTGTGGAGAGTGGAGTAACCACATCATTCACAGAAGTAACATACATAATATCTTCAACAACAGTTACGCCTTTATCATGTTTGGGCATAGGTGTTTTAATTGCATTTGGAGTCTCTGGAGGATCGAACTCAATCTCCTTGTTGTCAATCAGATCTTGAATTTTAATCTTCAAAGCCCAGCAGTTATTCGTGTCATGTTCAGGACTATTGGCATGATAGGAGCATCTCACATTAGGATTGTACCGAGGAGAGGTAGTGTTAGGATTCTACGGAGGATCCTTTAATGTTATTAACTCTGCCTTCAAAATGTGTTGATGTGCCTGAGACAAAGGAATATTGATCTTAGTGAACTGCCTTCTCGGAGCGTCTGGCCTTTGACAGTTACCCTACTGTTGTTGTTAGGTAGGTGTCGGATTGTTAATCAAAACCGCTACTATAGATTCATGGAGATTAACTCTGCTATGGATTTTCTTTCCATAGACAGCACAAACTTCCTTCATACCTCCGAACGGCTTCTTCACAGCACTAGAAGATGAAGTCGTCGGGATCTTCCCACTTTTTATACGGCTTTCGATCCTTTCTTCAGTCAGGATCATCTCTGTAAAGCTTGATGAGGAACTCCCAATAAGCAAATTCAAGAATGGCCCCATCAAAGTTCCCATAAACATGTCTACCATTTCCCGATCATTCAGAGGAGGTTTCACTCTACCAGTTAGGTCCATCCACTTTTTTGCATATTCCTTGAACCTTTCTCTTGAGCCCATGGACATAATCTGTAACTTTACTCGGGTTGGTGCCAGATTAGAATTGTAATGATACTGCTTATAGAAAGTAGGAGCCAAATCTTCCCAAGTGCGGATATTGATCCCCTCCAGCTGATATAACCATTCTAGTTGTGTGCCAGCCAAGCTTTCTTGGAAAAATTGGGCCCATAATTTCTGGTCAGTGGTGTTAGGCTGAATCTTTCTGACATACGACCTCAGGTGAAGTTTAGGACAAGAGACCCCGTTATATTTTATGAAAACAAGGACCTTGAACTTAGGTGGGATGAACACCCTTGGAACAAAACCTAATTCGCTTAAATCCAATGCCGATATCTTTTGGACCTCCATAGCCTTGAGCCTATCCTCCAGTTGTTTGTATTTGTCATCAGTAGGAGGGTATTGCTCGTCCAAGTAGTCCTCATCTTCAGAACCTGGGCTATTCCTGTCTTCGCGCTTGATTGTCCTATCCTCTTCATCTTGGTCATCATCTTCATCAGAGGAGACTTCAATAGCTTGAATTGGTTGGATTGGGCCTTTGAATCTCCTTCCCAAATTAAGGACAAAAGGATTCTTGTTCTTCTTCTTTTGCTTAACAAGGAGCGTCATTATTTCTTGCTGCCCCTTGGTCAGGTTCAAAAGAGTTTCCTGGAACTGTACATGATGAGCTTGGAGATCTTTGACATTCTGTTCAAGAGCCATTTTTTTGCTGAAATAAATAGGGAGAAAATGAGAAACCTGTACTAGAAAACCTATTCATGAGATGATGCATGATATGTGAATGCAATGATTTCAAGGACCTTTGGAAATTTAAATTTGCTAGACAGGAGGAAACAAGAAACACAAATTTTATTAGCAAAAGTTCGAATTACAATTTCCTTTTAGGCTTAAAAGCTTTCGAAGATAAAATGAACTCCTAAAATCTAAGAATCAAATATCCTAAGGACACTTCCTCTTCGTGTTGATGTAGGCATTAAAACTCTTCTCCTCGTGAAGTTGCCTTATGAACTCCAACACTTTCTCTTTGCTGGCATAGAATTGAGCCTCAAAGGTATATCGTTCTTCCTTCATTTGAATCCAAGACTTTTGCAACTCTTCAAGATCAATAGGCATATAGGGGTCGAGAATGGTATAAGGAACATCCCCCTTAACAACAGGCTCTACAATTATGGGTAAGATGGTTGGATATGGCGTCAAGATACTTTGAGCACGACCTCGTACCCATTTGAGATACGGCTCAAGAGGGATGGGATTCTTATGCCCCAAAGTCTCGCTATCCATATTTCTTACCATGCCCCAAGAATGTATAAAACTTTGATGATAACCTTTGAAATCGTTCACGTAGTCGAATATGATACCTTGAATGAGTGCATCGTGAGGACCATCCTTCGAGCTTAGCCAAACTGTCGTAGATCCAGAGAAGGGTTATAAGTAATACCTCCCCTAATATCTAAGAGTGGAACATTAGGTAATTACCCACAATGGTAAATGATAGTAATGTCCTCTTGAGATCGATATCACCAATGGATATTTGTATGAGAAAGTGACATTAACCTTTGCGACCACCTCAAACCATTCTCATTCTTCAAGACTGATCGAGGAAGGTGTGAAATAAACCACCTAGATAGAAAAGGAAATCAACACATTAGAGTCCCTCGCTTCTTCATGGTGCGAGTATGAAGAGAGTGCAAGATGTCTCCAAGCAATGTAGGCACAGGGTTACGAGTAAGGAAAATTTTGACAGCATTCACATCTATGAGTTGGTCAGGATTAGGAAAAAGCACCAACCTATAGATTAGAAGAGCCAGAATCTCCTCAAAAGCTTGTAAATCCAAAGTATCCCAAAATAGTTGAGCCTTCTCCATGAGGAATTTAGACAAAAAGCCTTTGACCCCATTTCTTGTCTCCCAATTATCTATAACATCAGAATTCTTCAAATGTAAGGCCTTGGCAATAACTTCGGGTCTTGGAGTTTCCTCTATACCAGTGAAGGGTATTTGATCAAGAATAAACACTTCTAGTATTTGAGAGAATTATTCCATTGTAGGCACCAACTGGTAATCGGTGAAAGTGAAACAATGATGTACAGGGTCAAAGAATTGAAAGAGCATCCTTATCATGTATTCTTTGAGGCTTGAGGTCACCAGACTGACAAGTCGACCATATCTTTTGGTGAACGAAGAATTTTCAGGAACCCTTGAAGCTAACTCTTTGAGTTGAGGAGGCACCCTTATGAGGTTGATTCAGATGGTATTTATGCGGGCGGAAGCCATAGTCTGCAAAATAGAATAAAGATAAATTCCCTGGTCCTTGAAATGGTATAAATGTTATGATGCATGATGTTATGTTCGAACAATTTAATCATGCACAAACAAAACACATAAGGCCTTAGGTTAAAGCTTGCATGGAGTTCATAGGTAAGTACCCTCTTGAAGTTTAGTTGGTTCAACCTGTCATAAAGAAAGTAACTGAGTTCTAAAGGATCTCAATATCACTAATCTTTCTTTTGGGAATTGTTTTAGCTCAAGCTTCTTTATTAGTAACTGAAATATCCCGGAAGTATGACCTAAATGAGTGTAGAATCGAGTATCAACCAACTTTAGTCTTGCACCAAAGCCGGCTATCTCACTACTTTCTAATGGCCAAGTTGTTCAACTAAGGTTCTACGGTCAGTTAGTGCTTTATGACACCACACAGTGGCCCCATATTCTCCTCGACAGACTCAAGGGATACCAGTACCAACAAATGTGTCACACTAACGTAGCCATCGCTTCAACCATGTCGTTATACGCTGCATAGTCCCCACAATCTATTGCTACTTACCTAATGTGCCCTAGATCTGGGCATAGGATCTTTAAGAATAACCCAAACATAAACCTGAAATGTAAAGCAAGCAAGTCAAACAAGTTAAGCATTTTAAATGTGAACTATCTCTAAGGTAACCCCATTTTTAGTGTCTTCTCCACAGTAGAGTCGCCAGTTCCATAATACGGTGGGAGAACTGACTTTACTGGTTTTGTGTATTATCGCAATTGTTACGATTAGCAAGAGTCGCCACCAAATTTTCTTTTATCCAGCAAAGGAAAGGGTGAAAAGAATAGGAAAGGCCTTTTGAAAGATTTTGAGTTCGGTGGGTAGGTTATGGAAAGGGAAGATGTTAGCACCCTTTCCATCCATAGTTATCTACGGGCTCTTAGTTGCTAGCTCACTTTTTTTGAAGATGCTTTGTGTTTGTGTGACTTGAAAATATCTTTGAAAAGACGCCTTAGTGCAGCGAACTTTGTAATGTTTCTCCTTTACTCGAGAACATATACAAAGTGTTTTTGTCTTTGAAAATATTTTTTTAGAGAAAAGTTTGTGTGAAAAATTTGTTTTGTTTGTTTTTATGAGCAAGCAACTATCAATTGTATACCTACTCGAACAGTCTTTATTCTTTTCCTCTTTTTTATTTTATGCAGTGCTATCCTACTATTAATCAGTATGTAGCCCTATCGTTGGATGTTTGAGGGACGGGCAAGGTTCGTCGTATAGTCACAAAAGCAACTTGTGAGATACTTTAGCAATTACCCTAAGGTTTTAAGATCAGATACTGAGGAAACGTCAAAAGGGTCATTGAGGGACTTATGATCTTTGAACCAAAGGGTCACTGCTAAAGTCTCTTACGTTTGAGAGACGTGACTGTTTTTTCGAAGGCAACAAGTGGAGGTACCTTAGAGGTGCATGTGTTTAAGTGTGTTATGTTTCAGTTAAGTTTATCTTGAGTGTTAGGTTTGCTAGCATTTGTTTTCAGATCTTATCATGCACGCCTATTAACACACATCTAGCAGTTAACTGTATATAAGTACAGAAAATAAAAGTGCGAGAATTTAAGCTACGCTATTACCAGGCTTCAGGATGGGGGGAGTTACAAACCAAAATGGCGTATAAAAGGTGACAAAGTTCTAAGTTAAGCTATTACAACCCATATGAAAATACATAATATTTGTAAAAATAATAATGCGGATAAATAAATAAACGCGCAGAGAGGAGAAAGCCCTAAAAATTTCTAAGAGACAAAAAGACATAAATATTTTTGGTTGTTTTATATTTTTTCGATTAAGAAATATCTAAGTTAAATTAAGAAATCCCTAAGTCTAATTTATTAATTAATTAAAAAAATTAATAATAATTAATTAAAATTAATCTAATTAGCAAAACCTAATTCTATTACTTTTGGTGATTTTGATTTTATGATTAATAAATAAATTAATTAAAATAAATAAAAAAGAAAATGAATTAGGTTAACTAAAACAAAATAAATAAAAAGGTAATAATGGGTCAGACTGTAACCAGCAATCAAGGGGTAAAAATCTAAATTTTAGGGCCCAATCTAGAATTTCTGGCACTGCAAAGTATCAATTGGGGGGTGGAAATCAGAAAATGTGCTAGGCCCATTAAATTAGAGCGCACAACATTTGTCAAGGATCCTGTACATCCAATCTTGAGTGGTGTATGGTGGCAACGCACACCTGAGGTGTTAGATCCACGTTTATGAATGTTTGATGGCCAGGATTTAAAATACACCATGTGCATGCTGGATATGTGCTGCATTGAATCTGAAATTTTTTTTAGAAAAGATAATATGCAAGAGGCAGGGATCGAACCCTTGCCCTTGCATATAGACATTCCTTACTCACGTTGTTTCTTCCACTGGGTCAGTTAACTCAATCATGAGATTAAATAAAGAAAAATAATATAATATGAAAGCAAGCAAAACCTGAGTCAGCAAACACGTGCGCGTGGTAACATTTGAATGGACCAATCAGATTATGGATTTCTGCCATGCAAACTCCCATCAGAGTTAACAAATGTCAAAAGACGCCAGAGTCAAACTCCGATCGTCTTTTCCGACCAAGCCAAGAACGAAACCTGCATTTTTATGAGATTTAGATCCAGATAAAAGGTCTATTCTATGTAAAACCATCCCCTGAGTTCAAATTCGGGCTTAGATTCAAGAGATCATCACTGTATCATCCGGTTCGAACATAATTCCAGATCATGCCCTAAACATGGCAAACCCTTATTTCTGCATCCAATCTTCCATGTAATACGTTAGAGCAATTCAAAATGATAGTATGAACACGAATATATGCTTTGAATTCATATAAATTACATGTATTAAGAGATTCAGATGCAAGAATTTACCAAAGCGGAGTGATTCGAATTGTCGATTTTAGGATGCTTCAAGTGTGGATATGGATTGATATGGCCTCCTGGGAGTCTTAGGAACACGATGCAAGGCCTGGTTTTGATGAATCTGTGATGGAAGTGGACTTTTGAATCTTGAAAACATTGGTATTTTTATGAATATTTTGTAGAGTTCTCTAGCATCTTTTTTTGCGTGTACTTTTAGGCTTGTGGTGTTGTTCTTATATAGAGGGGGAGTGAAGGTGAATATACATGGTATGAATCAATGCATTAAGGCCCTTTTTAAAACAAATATCAAACATATTAATTTGTTTGCAAGCTTAATATCTCCTTGCCATTTCTATTCTTGCATGAACCTGGACCTATGCTATGTATTTACACGAATTTTGGGCTTCATAATGGGTCAAGTTAAGCCAAAATACATTAGCCCAAGTTTTATTGTATTTTTATCTTAATTTATTTGATTTCAAATTGAATAAAATCAAGATAAATACAAATAAAATCAAGTCCATGAAAAAATGGACTTAGAGGTCTTCTAAGATATTATGGACATGTTTGAAGTCCAAAAAGTAGGCTCATTGGTCTAAAAATACAACTTTTACTCAATTTGTACTTCTTGAATTTTTACTAATCTTCCCAACTTGTAAAAGCCATAACTTTCTCAATTTTCGCCTTTTGAAGATGATCTTAGACTTTTTGGAAATCCCAAGATGTTCTTTACAATCTCTGTGTTGACAATTTTTGCTTTTGAAGTTATTATCTTGATGTAAATTGCCTTGACAAAAAGTGTCTTTTGTTGACTTTTAAAAATGACTTGTAATGTATGAGATCATATATTTCAAATGAAGCATTTTTTGGACTTGAGAACAAAAGAAAAGTTGTAGAGAATTGAATTTTCTCCAAAATGAGCTTTGGATGGGGAAAAGTTGATGAAGTATATGAAAGTTATGCCTGGTCAAAGTTCAGTTGACTTCTCCTAAGGAAACCCTAATTTGACAATTCTTGACTTTTGATGATCTGAGGACTTTTCTTGAGGAATCATGATCAACCCTTGATCAAATTATGAGTATCATCTCACGATGTTGATTTTATGTTGACCACAATTGACTTTTTAACCAATATAATTGATTTTCAAACATTTGAGCCATTGATTGAGAAAACTTGTGATGTAGGGCTTGAAACTTGACAAGAACCTTGTTGAGGACCTATGAAGAACCATGGAAGGAAATTGAGACCTTTGCAAACTAAATTTCCTTGATAAACTCTAAACCCTAGTTATAGGACTTTGGCTAAGGAGGGCATCTTGCCTAATCAACCCTTGAGTGTCTTGACCATTTGAAGAGCCTTGAAAACATGTTTTGAGAAAAATGAGAGGGCAAATTTTGGGGTGAAATAGACCCTCTTAAGATTCCTAATGTGATGACTTCTCCCATTCCAAATCATATATGATATTGAGAGCGTCCAATTCATTTGAATTTTTAGTTGTAATTTGTTTTGTTTGTTCGAACACTTATCTTTATGTCAAACTTTGTTTTTGTTTTCCATTAATACATTGAATATGTTTGTATTGAATTAATCCATTCTTTTTCACTATATTTAAACTTTTATTTTTACTTCCTTTTTATGATATTTAACTCTCGTTAAAATCTATAAGCCTTTAGAGGGAAGATGACGAAAACGATACCATAATCTCATACAATATGCTTTTGAAGAGACCTTGCTGATGATGTACAGGCGTTGATTTAATTCCTAAATAGAGGAGATATAAGGAAGTTAAGAAGTAGGAATTTTATTTTTCACGCAATGTGAAACCCTTAATCATAACATGGGGCAGGGTAGTTTCTCAGTTAATTCATTTGTGCATTCAATCACAAGCTTTTACTTCATACACAACAGGTAGTATCTAAGACATCCTTCCAAATCAAAAGTCAATGATGGCTCCCAGAAATCATTAAGTCGGGAAGTCATTATCTTTCAAAAGAAAATCCAGTTAAGTTAAACCTATGAAGGAGACTCAGGGAAAAAAATGGGGCATCTCGCTGACTGTAATCTTAAACAAAACAGTTCAGGCAAAAGTTAGGGATAATAAAATAAAAAAGAGGTCACTACAAATCCTCAACAAAAGAAATATGTTACAAGAAAAAATGATTGCCTTCTCAAGTAAACTTTAGGTTTCTAAACAATCAACAAGTATCAGTGCAATAATTCCAAACTCTATTGGAACCTAAATGCATAATTAACTGAGTATAGGACTGAAGGACATCATGGAGAACGGGTTGGGTACAAATAAACTTTGAGCTTTTATCCTCTATTTCTTAAACCGTGAACCAGGCCACGTTACAACCCTTCAAAGTCCTAAATGAAGAATGGGTTAGTTCGAAAATATACTGTTACAAAAAGGTATCCTGACTCCTGTAAGGCTTACTATAAATCCTGAGTTGATATCACATTCTTACAAATTTTGTTTTACTAAAAAATAAATTTTTTAAACTTCAATAAAAACATAAGCTTTGCATTTTAATACCATTGTTTTCATATGACTAAGTGTTTGACAATAGAGAAATTCGCATAACGAATATTCAATGAATGAAAATCCTCCCAATGGACAAAATTACTTCATAGGATGGGTCAAAGAGAAAGACACTTCCAGTAACAGGCCTTTCGTGGACACAATTGGTTATAAATCAAGGGGCATGACATGTTATTTTCCAACTAATTTGTGGCAGTCAAGTTAAGATTCAAAGAATCTCTCAAAAGTGCTGAATAGCCAGGGGAAAATCTCCATATGAATCACTTAGGGAATTTTACATTGATCATGAGTTTCATCAAAATCCAGTATGAAAATTGAATCTTCAGTATCACCAAATTGCTTGTCTATGTCAGCAGTATTAGATGATGTCATTCTACCGTGACAATTCTTATATAATTACTGAGGAAGGTCAAGACTATCAAAAACCTGGTAATTAATGGTTGATCAATAACTTCAAACATCGGGTGCACCAGACTAATCCTATGGGAAAATGGACTCCCTCATACGAAGGGTTACGTATGATCAAGAATATATTTTCTGGCAGTGCTACAACACTTACTACTATGGACAGTGAAAATTCCCCACGCCATGTGAACGTGAACATATTAAAA
This sequence comes from Vicia faba, assembly GCA_948472305.1. Lineage (NCBI taxonomy): Eukaryota > Viridiplantae > Streptophyta > Magnoliopsida > Fabales > Fabaceae > Vicia > Vicia faba. The sequence continues at coordinate 735,550,589 of OX451735.1, read as the reverse complement.
AAATACTACACATGAAAAATAGACACGCTAGGTTAATTAGCCTAAGAAAAAATAAGGGCATCCCGAAGAACCAAAAGGGTTCAGGAAAAAATTAGGGACATATAAATAAAATTGTACACCCGACAATTCAAAAACCTGAGAAGGCGACTTAGGAAAAAAAGGGTATCCCGGTGGACTGAAAATCGTAAAAGATAGTCTAGACAAAAGTTAGGGATTAAAGCGTACGACTATGTTCCGTTATATCATCACTTGTTTATCACTCTGATCAGCATTTACTAAAGACTCTAAGATTTTGGATAATGTTCAAGTCATCCACAAATCCCCACAGAGCAATATCCATGGAACTATCTCTACAGAGCTATCTTCACAAGCTCATCTCCAACAAAGATATATTCCCCAGCAAGTCTATTATGCCCTCGGACAGAAATTGGGGCATCTTCCAGCAGTTCACCTCCATATCCCTGATGGATATCTTGACAAGATCATCTTTCCCAATAGGTCCCCTAATATATAAGTAAGTTTGATAATTTCCCCAGCATACAATGGAGACTCTCAGTGCAGCCTATGAAATTCCAATCCCCGTCAGAGTTTATTTCCTCAACACAGTCTACAAGATTTAATTCCCCAATGAAGTTTATTTCTCTAACACCGCAAAATTCCTAACAAAATTCTCTTCTCCAACAAAGTTTAATCAAAGTTGTCATCTCCAGAAGAGTTACTACGTGTAATACGATGGGAGAACTGACTTTTTTGGTTTTATCCAAAATGTGCTGATAGCTAGAGTCACCACCGACTTTTATTTTATCCAGTATAAGGAAAGGGTGAAAAGAACATGAAAGACCTTGTAAGTGTTTGTTGGCAGCATTTGGTAAAACACTGCTTTGGTAAAGTTTTGCTTAATGTCTTGACATTTGAAGTAAAAAATCTCAACTGATTTTGAATGATGTCAAAGCAGATGTCTTAACATCTGTCTGCTGATCTGAACGTGTTTTGAGATTTTTTGTTTCCTATTTTAAGCGTGCCTTATTCGTGATTTTTGGGTTATAACTTGTGAAAAATATGGAGGAATATTTTTAGATATGTCTCATCTTTATGGTTTATATCTTGGCCTACTTTCATGGAGATTTTTAAGGTATTCAATATATTGCAATATTGGTTTTTCATCCCAAGCCCATAAATAAGCTGCTGCGCCTTTATAAGGACTTACATCCTTATTCATACTACTGCAACAATTGAAGAAAAATATACTTTGTGTGTTTTAGAAGTCCGAATCTTTTAATTGTAATACACTCTAGTATTACTTCAATACTTGAGTTGTAATTTGAGTTGTAAGTTGTGGATCATTCATAAGATTTTAAGTATTGAATGATTGAGGTTTTTAAAACTTGAAAATCTATTGTTTTTCACTGTTAGTTATTGAAGGGATTTGAGGAGGGCCTCATACCTAGGTGTGTCTTAGGTAGAAGTATAGCACGGGTAATGATTAAGTGATTAGATTGTAAACTGGTTGTTTACTGGTGGTATATGAATTAATACTATTTAGTGGACTTGTCCCTGGCTTAGTAGCCCTCAGAGTAGGTGTTGTTGCACACCAAACTGGGTTAGCAATCCATTGTGTTTTTACTGCTTTTAATATTGTTGCATTTTATATTGTCCTCAGATATTTGTGTCATGACATATCCTTTGAAATCACATATTTGATACCAGAATTTCAATTGGTATCAGAGTAGGCATCCTGCTCTATATCTGGGTGAGATATAGGGAAGATACTTTCTAGTACTATGGACAAGGAAGGTGGATTTGTGAACAGGCCACCCATTTTGGATGGAAGAAATTATGACTATTGGGAACCACGTATGGTGGCCTTCCTAAAATCTATGGACAACAGGGCTTAGAAAGTTGTCTTAAAAGGATGGAAACCCCCTGTTAAATTGGGAGAAGATGGAGAACCTACTTCTATGTTAAAGCCAAAAGAAGATTGTTCTAAAGAAGAGGATGAAATTGCACTTGGAAATTCTAAATCCTTGAATGTTATATTCAATGGAATTGACAAGAACATATGCAGGATGATAAAAGTATTAATGACTTCCATATGAACATTCTTGAGATTGCTAATGCATTCAGTGATTTAGGAGAAAAAATACCCGAAGATAAATTGATGAGAAAGATGCTTAGGTCGCTCCCTAAGAGATTTGATATGAAAGTAAATACCATAGAAGAAGCACAAGACATTGACAAGATGAGAGTGGATGAACTTGTTGGATCCCTTCAGACATTTGAATTAAGCATCAATGAAAGATCTGAAAAGAAGAACAAAAGCATAACTTTTGTAACTAATACTGAAGATGAAGAAGAGAAATTGTGATATGGATACAGATGAAGGAATATCTAATGCTTTAGTTCTTCTTGGAAGACAGTTTAACAAAGTGATAAAGAAGATGGATAGGAACCCAAGATCAAATGTCAAGAACATCTCATCTGACATCCATAAGTCAAATGAGTTTGGAAGAAAAAGGGGTGAAGAAAAATACATTCAAGGGAAGGGAATACATGGTATTGGATGTGAAGGTTTTGGTCACATTAGAGCTGAATGTTCTACATATCTTAAGAAACAGAAAAAGAATCTATCAGTTACTTAGTCTGAAGAGGACTCTGAGAGTGATCTTGAAGAGGAATCTTCCATGTATGTAAAGCATTGATAGGATAATATGTTTATGATGAAGAATATAGTGATGGTGATCTAACCTTTGATGAGCTAGCTGCTTTGTACAAAGAACTGTGTCTCAAAAGTTCAGAAGTTTTCCAAGAAGGGGAGAAACAAAAAGCTCTCATAAGTCAACTGAAGGTAGAAAGGAAAGAGCACCTGAAAACTATCTCTAGTATGGAAAGTGAAGTGACCTCTATAAATTCAAATCTTTATATAATGGTTAAAACACTCAAAATGCTGAATAATGGGTCTGACACATTAGATGGAATTCTTCAAGTGGGAAGAGTGATAGGAGACAAGAGTTGTCTAGGGTTTAATTAGAAAAGGAACCTTATTCAGAAGAATATTCATCAGATTCCACTCATATCAAGTCTAAACCAAAGATTTCGAATCAGATGTGTCAACATCATGACAAACATCATGACAAGAAAAGACATCATGGCAAACATCATGGGAAGAAAAAATTTAATCACACCCGAGAGAAATTCCAGCCCTGGAGGTGTCACCACGATGGATGGTTTGGTCACATAAGACCTTTCTGTTTGAAGTTGTATGGGTAACCTAAAACTACTCCTCTTCCCAAGACTAATCAGATCCCTCAAAATAGAAAAAAAGAAGAAACAATGGGTTCCCAAGACTACTATTTCTAGTCTCATAGATCATACCTCTCTCAATCTCAACCAAAGATGATTGGTACTTTGACAGTGGCTGTTCTAGACACATGACAGGTGTTAAGAATTTTTTGGTAGATATCAAATATCACTCCACCAATTATGTAACTTTTGGTGATGGAGCCAAAGGTGAAATCAAAGGAGTTGGAAAGTTGGAATGTTCAGGAGTCCCAAAAACTTGATAACTTGTTACTTGTTAAAGGGTTAACAGCTAACCTAATAAGTATAAGTCAACTGTGTGATCAAGGGTTCAAAATAAACTTCACCAAGACATAATTTCTTGTTTGTAATGAGAAGAATGAAGTCATTATGAAAGGAATCAGATCTAAAGACAACTATTATTTAAGGGTTCCCTAAGAGTTGAAATTCTCCTCAACATGTGCTTTAGCCAAAGAAAATGAAGTTAAACTGTGGCATCAAAACTGGGACACTTGCATTTGAAAGGAATGAAAAGAATCATATCTATAGAAGCCGTGAGAGGGATTCCTAAGCTCAAGATAGAATAAGGGAAAATATATGGTTAATTCCAGATTGGAAAACAAACTAAGATGTTACATCAGAAGATCCAACATCTAACCACATCAAAAGTTTTAGAACTTCTTCACATGGACTTGATGGGACCTATGAAGGTTGAAAGTTTTGGTGGAAAGAAGTTGTGTTGTACCCCAAAATTTTCCCTCTCATTTATCAAAACTTTTCTCACAAGATCTCTTTGACTCAAGACTGGACTAGGATTTGGTCAGCTCAAGACATCTCATCTTACACTGTTGACCCAGGATTAGGGTTTGAGTTTGCACAAGGACTCTTGGACTATCAATGCTTCATATGACTTTAAAACATCATTATGGACTCCTGATATTACTCATGACAAGTTTCAAGCCTTGAACCACATTTTTGATCAGTCAATTGGACAGTTGGCCTGAAAATCAACTGTATTGGGGGAAAAGTCAACCATGGCCAATTTACAGTCAAACTTCATAATTTTTTATCCACATAAAAATACTAGACTCATATGTATCATTTGACCAATTTTGGACCACAATTCCTCAAGAAATTTGATCAAATCATCAAAAGGGCAAAATGGTCAAAATTAAGGTTTTGACTGAGGAACGACAATTTCTGATTTTTGACCTAGCAAATGACCAATTGATTTGAAGCATGATTCCAAGGATTCAATTGCATCATCTTTACCTAATCACATGGTTTAAAACATTGCAATTTCATTGATAAACAGATGAAATTTGCAGTCAACTGATCAAAAGTCAACTATACACTGAAAAGTCAAACTTTGACTTTTTAGTCAAAATCAAGTGCCAAGGGTCACAATTCATCAAGACATGTCAAAATGTGAAGCTTGGTCATCAAGAAATCAAGGATAGAAGATTAGGGTTTAAAATTGCAATTTCTTATTTTTTCTCAACTTTAGGCCATTTTTACACCATGATACAAGATGATTCAAAGAAAGTTCCCAACATGAAAGTTGTAGACCTCCATGAAATATACAACTTTTCTTCACACACTTTTCCATAAAGATGCTTGGATCTCAAGATATAAATTTATGAATACATGCTCATGAACTAAATAACTTAGTGAATTTTTGCCCTAATTTAGGCAGATTTTGGACCCAACTTCATGGCAATTTTTCACCTAGTTCCAAGAGGATTATTGAAATGCATTTCAAATATGAGTTATATAACACATTTCAAGATTTACAAAATCTCCAAGAACTCCTCAAGATAATTTTTGAGTAGAGAGAATCGAAGAGATGAAGTTGGAAATTTCTCACTTTTGATTCAAGCAATTTCATGAGGAACAAAGTTCCAATCAGTACCTATGCTGCCTAATCCATGCTTTACAGGTCCCAAACTTGTTTCTTACTCCATAATTTAATGCTTACTCAGTTGACAAAGCTTTAATCAAAGCCTTAGAGCCATTAGCCAAGTTGTAATTCCATAAATGGCGTAAAGTGGCCATTGCCATTTTGAAAAAGCTCCACTTTTGCAAACTTTACAAATCTTCAGCATTGAACCTGTCTCCTTTGCACATACAAGTACCACAGACCTAAGGCAACTTGTATAGAACAAATACCAACCCTAAGCAAGCTATTACAATCAGGTAAGGCCTTGTCCCTTCACTTTGCTTCAAAAGAAAGAAAGTGTGCCAAAAGGTGAAAACTTACAAATCTGTTGGAGAGCTGACTTTAAACTGATTCCATACTAATATACAAATACATTGTAACATAAGACACGATTACTAGAATCCTGAAACACTCCCAAAACTTCCTTTCACCAAAAACTGTCAAAACTTGCAGTTTCTTTCATAAGCATAATAATCTCTCATTTGGCTCGTGCGTTTCAAGTCTTAACCATCAAAACACCTTACCTACTTGATATCTAACTGATCCAGACCCTCATCCCTGTACCATAACCCCTTCTCCATCATCTACCATTTTTGTTTTCAAAGCTTGCAGGATGACTTGGATAGAGAGTTTCAGACACTTTCAAAGCAAGGCAAGGGTTGGAACACACTCAGGGAAGTTCAAGCAAGCTCAAGCAATCATCAGGCCTTCATAAAACTCACTCCAACTCCATCCACGATTTCAACTAAAAGAGGTAAAAATCTCAACTTCTATCTCTTTATACAGGCATCCATTGGTCACGATTTGTGAATAAACAATGTAGACCTCACTGCAACGAAGATGTACATATACATATCTTGCATTTATTTGGCCTGAGTTGAGAGAATTTTGAACTTGAAGTTCCTGGAAAAATTAGGTTTAAACTTAGGGCTTTTAAAATTCATTCTGATCTTTGATTGTTAGTTTACATGATTTATATGGTTAGAATCGTGAGACAAAATGCTACAACATTCATGTTCTGAGTTTTCATTTTCATGGAAGAATGAGAAAGTTATAGAGCATTTGGCTGGCTAGAGGAAGAAGACGAAGTACAGGGCCATGGAAGCGTTTCATGTTATGTTTTTTTTGTTTCACATTAATCAACGGATGTATAGCCACCCCAGTGGCAAGGTAGCGCGCTGGTGAGACCCATGTCCTGGGTTCGATCCTTGGCGCTACCTTTTGTTTTTTCACATTTTTCCATTTTCAGTTTTTTTGATTTTTTGCAGAATGGGCCTCCATATTTGGGCCATAGCGTTTTTTGCTAGCACACTATCCCTAGTTTGCTTGCTACACCCCCTGGCCCAATCTTCTATTATTTATTTTATTTTATTTTTTTGTTTTATCAAATATTTTCTTAAATACATAAAATCATGAAAAATATAAAACTTGACAAATATTGCATTTTGTTTATTTTATTTTACTTTCACATAAAAAATATTTTTATTAAACTATATATATTAATTATTTTTCTTAAACAAACTTGAAAATATAATAGATTTAGGTTAATTATTTTATCTTTTTATTTTATTTTATTCATACTTGTAAACTATTTATTTTTGACATTAAAGAATTAAATATTTTCATAAAATATCATTCGTTATTTTAATACAAAAAAAATAAAAATAATACATAAGGACTTTATTTTATTTTAAACTAGAAATTAGGGTTAACTTTGCTTTTTTTTTTTAGAATTAATTTCTTTTCCTTAAAATTTTTAGATTTAGATTAAATCTTTTTTCATATAGAAAAAAAAACAAATATTCTTTGCATATATATATATATATATATATATATATATATATATATATATATATATATATATATATATATATATATATATATATATATATATATATATATATATATATATATATATATATATATATATATATATATATATATATATATATATATATATATATATATATATATATATATATATATATATATATATATATATATATATATATATATATATATATATATATATATATATATATTATTGCATATTTTATTTAAATATTGTATATTTGTCTATTCCAATATTCTTATAAATTCGATTTGGTTGTAATAGCTTATTTATATTTATATTCTTACAAATCCCCATTCAAATTTGTATTCCCCCCTCCCATAAATTGTTGTAATAGCTTAGTAATCTTTATATTACGCAATTTACCACTTTACATGCCATGTTAGTAATTAGGGTTTGTATGGCAAGATAAAAACAACGCAAATAGAAAACCCTAAATCCAAGACAACAATGCATGAAAGTCAATACACTGGCACACAAGCACCCTTAGGGTAAAATCCACTTGGTTGCCTTTTAAATGACCATATTATGCATGTGAAGTATCTTGGCAAAACAAACAAATATAAGATCATAGTCCCTCGATGATGCTATTCAAGGTTGCCTTACAAAATGATCTTGGTCCCTCAAAAATGCCAAGATACTTTGCAAATATTGCTAATCATGGTTATACGATGACCCACGCCCGTCTCGTTTACATCCAAAGATAAGGTTGCTTACCAAATTAATGGTAAGACAACAATGTCAAAGGAATAGAAAGTGTATTAGAAAGACATTTGAGTAGGTAGATTACTTATAGTTACTTGCTCTATTTCCAAACAACTATCCTTGCTATTTTTAAAACAAACATACACATTTTCAAACATTGAAAACATTTTTAAAAAAGACAAACATCTTTGTATACATTCTTACAAACGAGAATCATTACAAAAATTGCCTAAACGAATGGCCTCTTTTACAAAATACTTTCAAAAACCACACAAAGCACAATTTCAAAGCAAAAGCAAGTGATCTAGCAAGTAACTAAGAGCCCATGGAAAACCATGGATGAAAAGGGTGCTAATACCTTCCCTTTTTATAATCTACCCCCCGAACTCAAGAAAACATCTCTAAAGGTCTTTCCTGTGCTTTTTCACCTTTCCTTTTGGATAAAAGAAAAGTCGGTGGCGACTCTTGCTAACCGCAACATTTGCAATCAATTGCAAAACCCTCAAGTCAGTTCTCCCACTGTATCACAGAACTGGGGATTTTTCTGGGGAATTTTATAAAAGTGGTGTTACCTTAGGGCTAGATAACATTTATTTGCTTACATTGTTTGATTTGTTTGCTTTACATTATGGTTCTTTGTTTGGGTTTGAATCCTCCACCCGGATTTGGGAAATATTATAGGTAAATAGCAATACGTTATGGAAACTGTGTGGGGTATACCGACATGGTCTAAGAAATAGCTATGTTAGTGTGACATATTTGTGGGTACCGGTAGACTTTGAGTCAATAAAAGAAAATACAGGGCCGCTGAGTGATGTCGTGAAGCACTAATAAACTTCTAGAACCCTTTACTTGACCAACTTGGCCTTTAGGATGTAGTGAGATGACCGACTTTGGTGCAGTCCGAAGTTGGTAGATACTCGATACTACACTCATTAAGGGTTGGTTTCTTGGGATATTTCGGTCGCCATTAAAGAGGCTTGAGTTGAAACAATGACCAAGGAAACAATCCAGTGATATTGAGCTCCTTAGAACCCGGTTACTATTATTAGGACAGGTTGAGCCTACTAAACTTCAAGAGGGTACTTACCTATAAAAACCCCATGCAAGCACTAAACTAAGAACTTGTTTGCTTTCCATGTATATACATACTTATGCATAACATCATGGACATCATGAACATCATATGAATTCACTAACCATTTCAAGGATTTTGGAGATTCATCTTTGTTCTTGTTTTGTAAGATATGGATTCACTCCGCAGGAAAACTATCCAAATCAACCTTGTAAGAGTTCCTCCACAACTCAAGGAGCTAGCTTCAAGGATCCATGAGAACTATCCATTCACCGAGAGGCATGGTCGTCTACTCAACTTGGTCACCTCCAACACAGAGGAGGACATGATGAAGGTGCTCTTCCAGTTCTTTGATCCTTTGCATCATTGCTTCACATTCCCCGACTATCAGATTGTGCCTACTTTGGAAGAATTATCTCAACTCTTGAGGATTCCCATTATAAATCAACTAGCTTTCAAAGGTACGGAAAGAGACCCAAAGCCATAAGAGATTGCTCAAGCTCTACGCTTGCACTCATCTGATGTCACAACTCACTGGGAAACTAGAAGTGGTGTCAAAGGCTTCTTAGCAAAGTTTTTGTTTGAGAAAGCCCAAAGTTGTTGGAATTCCCTAGACTTACAAGCTTTTGAGGAAATTGTGGCCCTACTCATCTATGGGATGGTATTGTTCCCTAATCCTGACCAACTCATAGATGTGAGTGCCGTCAAGATCTTCATGTCACGCAATCTGGTGCCTACATTGCTAGGGGATATCCTACACTCTTTTCACACTCGCACAATGAGGAAAAGAGGTGTCCTTATGTATTGCACTCCTCTCCTGGAAAGATAGTTTATTTCTCATCTTCCCCAATCAGTCTTAAAGAATGAGCAAGGATTAAGGTGGTCACAAAGGTTAATGATGCTCAAACATTCGGATATTCATTGGTGCTTTTGATCCAAAGAGAATTTTATCATTGTTGACCGTTGAGGGGAATTCCCTAATTTCCCTCTACTTGGCATTAGGGGAGGCATCACCTATAACCCTTGCTTAGCTCTAAGGTAGTTTGGTTATGCCCGAAGGGATGGCCCACATGAGATGCTGATTCAAGGCTTGGTATTCGACTACGACAACGACGATCAAGGTCTTCGCCAGAAATTCATCCGAGCTTGGAGGATGCTAAACAAGGTGGATAGAAAGACTGTGGGACATAAGAATTCCATCCCTCTTGAGCCTTACCTCAAATGGGTACGAACCCGCGCTCAAAGTCTTATGATGCCTTATCCTTCAATTCTCCCGATGATCATTGAGCCTGTTAAGGAAGGAGAGGTTCCATACACTATCCTACATCATAACATGCCCACATCTCTTGAAGACCTGCAAAGGGATTGGATACAGCTCAAAGGAGAGTGAGATACTTTCAAAGCATAATTCTACGCAAGTGAGAAGAAGGTTTTGGAACTCACTAAGCTACTTCATGAGGAGCAGACTCTAAATGCCTACATAGCGCCAAAGAGGATGCGCACTACTTTTTTATCTTAGAGTTTTGTATTATTTAGCCCAAGGGGCATTGATGTACTCAAACTCTATTTTATTAATATAACGTGTGTTTCTTTTTGTCTAAAACGAACTTGAATCTTTTTAAAATCCTTGAAAGCATTGCATGTGTACATATCATTCATCATAACATAAACAAGTCTTTTGCAACGAGTTTCCTTATCTCTCTACTGTTTATTTCAGTATGATGGATCTCGAACAGACAGTCAAAGATCTTCAAGATCAAAACACGCAGTTTCAACAGGTACTCATGACTATGGCCAAGGGGCAAGAAGAGTTGAAGACTTTGTTGGCCAAAGAGAAAAAGAAGAAAGAGAAGAAACCAACTGGTGTTGTAATCATGGGGAGAAGGTTTCAAGGACAAACTAGAAGAACCTTGAATTTCGCAGCAACATCTGATGAAGGAGAAGGAAAAGGGAAAGAAATAGAAGTTCTGTCAGAATCTGAGGAGGAGGAAGAAGAGGAAGACTACTCCGAGAAACAGTATCCCCCCGTAGATGATAAGTACAAACATCTTGAAGAGCGTCTGAACGATATGGAAATACAAAGGGTACCAGGTCTAGACTTTGAAGAATTGGGGCTAGTGTCGAGAATTGTGATCCCACCGAAGTTGAAAGTGTCGTTGTTTGCAAAATATGATGGGGTGTCATGTCCTAAGATGCACCTCCGATCATATGTGAGAAAGATTCAGCCGCACTCCGCCGATAAAGACTCGTGGGTCCATTTTTTCCAAGATAGCCTATCTGGAACACAACTAGATTGGTTTTACCAATTGGAAAGGGCCGATGTCCACAACTAGGAAGATCTTGCCACAGCTTTCTATAAGCAATACCAATATAATGCAGATTTGGCGCCTACCCGTACTCAACTTCAAAATATGGCTATGGCTTCCAATAAAGGTTTCAAAGATTACACGTAGAAATAGATAGATCTAGCTGGGAGAGTGCAACCCCCTCTGTCAGAAAGGGAGTTGGTGGATATGTTCTTAGGAACTCTATCGAGCCCTTTCTTCAACCATTTGATTGGGAGCTCATCCGCTGGATTTACTGAGTTAATACTAACCGGAGAGAGGGTGGAAGGTGGCATAAAAACTGGAAAAATTCAGAAGGATTCATCTGCCTCTACAGCTGCGAGAAAGCCTTTCACTAGGAAGAAAGAGGTATCTGCTGTTTATCCATAAAGGAGCCAAGGGAGAGTTGAACGCTGACCAATGGTAGGGGCCGTTATGATCCCAAAGCCTACATCTGATCAACCAAGAAATAACCAACCGAGGTTGGAAAGGCCAGTTCGACAATTCACCAGAATTAATATGGCTCTAGCCCTGGTTTTACCACATCTTTTGAAATCTAATTTGACAACTCTGAAGGAAGCTCCAAAGAACCCCAACACTGCGTCCCCTCATTATCACCCAAATGCCAGATACGCATATCATTCCAAAAGTCCGGGTCATGACACTAACAACTGTTGGGCCCTGAAAAACAAGATTCAAGACCTCATAGATGCAAAAGAGATTGAGTTTGATGCACCCGAGAAGCCAAATGTCATTTCCGCTCCTATGCCTAGGCATGGTCACAACACCAATGCTATCAAAGAAGATTTGTTTGTTACCATAATTGATGAACTCTTAACTCCACTCCCAATCATTAAGATAAACTTGTTGAAAGCTGGTGTATTCCCGGGTTGTAATGAAGACTGCCATATTTTCTTATCCTCACCAACTGTTTTCCCTTTGTTGAAGACAGGCATTCAACGCTTGATAGACAACCAAGAGATTCTGTTTGAAAGTGCTCCTGTTGCACCTGTTCTTGTTGAAGACATTTTAATCATAACCATCTCCGCCAATCCTTCCAGGGTCCTCAAAAGACCCGTTAGGATTACATCAGTTCCAAAAACTACTCCTCTTATAATCACAATGCCCGGGCCGGTCCCGTATGAATCAGACAAAATAGTGCCGTGGAATTACGATGGAGACATCTACTACCATGGTATCAAACAAGATGGGATGGCCGCTGAAGAAATAAGCTCCAAAGAAGAAGACTCTGAAATTAGCAATATTGCTGGAACCAGTAAGATTACCCGTAGCGGTAGAATCTTCTCTCCAGAAATTGCCCATCCAAAGGCAGTTTTTGGACCCGTGGTTGTTCCAAAGGTTACCTCCGTACCAATAATCATATCTGCAAGTGCTCCTAATGACAAAGACGACACAACCCCTGATGTTATCCCTACCAACACTCCTACTGCTGAAATTCGAGGAAAAAGTATTCAAGAAGAGCCTGTCCAGACGAAGGCTCAACCACTAACTATCCCCAAAACCTCCAAAAAGGAAATGGAGGAGATCCTGAGAATAATAAAGAAGAGCGACTATGACGTGGTTGAACAGTTGGGGAAAACTCCCTCCAAAATCTCCATGTTGGCATTATTGTTGTGTTCTGAGGCGCATGCAAAAGCTCTGGTGAGGTTTTTGAAGACAGCCCATGTGCCGCAAGAGATGTCTACTGACCAATTTCAAGATTGTGTGGCTAGCTTGACAACTGATAATGGCCTAGGCTTCTCTGATGTTGATTTAACACCAAGAGGGGAAAGCACAACAAGGCATTGCATGTCTCTGTGGAATGTAGAGGAACAACTCTGGCCCATGCCTTGGTGGACACTGGCTCATCTTTGAATGTTTTACCGAAGAAAGCTCTTGACAGATTAGATTGGGAAGGATTAACATTGAAACCCAGTAACATAGTCGTGAGGGCATTTGATGGTTCAAAGAGGATGGTCCACGGGGAGGTGGACATCCCCATAAAGGTTGGGACTCAGATTTTCAACTCTACTTTCTATGTAATGGACATCCTCCCCTCTTACTCCTATCTGTTAGGACGGCCCTGGATCCATAATGTCGGTGTTGTCACCTCTACACTACACCAGATGCAGAAATACCCAGTCTATGGAAAGATTATCACTATCCACGGAGAGGAAGAGTATATGATTAGCTACCTCAATTCTTTTCGGTATGTGGAATTGGATGGCGAGTTCATTAAAACTCCTTTTCAACATTTCGAAGAAGTCTCTCAAGAGATAGCAGTAACCAAGACTGCATACCAGATTCCCAAGATTACAAGACCTCCGCTCCGGATGTCATCTCTGAAAGACGCCAAGGTAGTAGTAGAGGAGGGAGGATGCACCATCTGGGGGCAATTTCCGGACATTCCGTATAAATCTGACAAGTTTGGTTTAGGGTTTACTTCAAGTGCTGAAAAGGTTGTGCACCATGCTTGTGCTAGAGGGCCACCTTTGAAGATTAGCAACCGAGAGGTCAATGCAGTGGAAGATGGTGAAGAGGATTGCATCTTGGAAGATTGGATATTTCCTACTGTCAATGGAGGACTTCGCAATTGGGAAGCCAAAGACTTTGTTCCAATAACTTTCATCTCTCAGTAATTTATCTTTTACATTTCTGTTGGACTTGTAATATTCACAAACAATTCGCACATTTAAAACCTTGTATCTTACCCGAGGCACAACGGTCCATTTGTAAGGTTTTTTATTTCATCTTCATATGACATTTAATGAATCATGGAAGTTTTTCACATACAAACTTTTTGTGCTCATTGTTTTTATTTTACATTTTATTTTTAAAGATGGCTATACCCTTACACACATCCACACTCACAAATGCAAGTACCCCTCCATTCCAGATCCCATGGGTAACGATATTGCTATGGCCTTTAGTGACTCTGAGGATCTAATCTACCAAGCCGAAGACGAAGGTGAGGAAGATTGTGAAGTACCAAGGGAACTGGCCAGACTACTACAACAAGAGGAAAGAGTTATTCAGCCTCATGAGGAACCGGTGGATACAATCAACTTGGGTACCGAGGAGGATAGAAAAGAAATCAAGGTGGGTGCAAATCTAGAGCCGAGTGTCAAGGAGCGTCTAATTCAGCTATTGCATGATTATGTTGAAATCTTCTCCTGGTCATATGAAGACATGCCACGACTTGATACAGACATCGTGGTACATCGTCTACCCATAAGAGAAGATTGTCCACCAGTAAAACAAAAAGTCCGCCGCATGAGACCTGACATGTCAGAGAAGATCAAAGCAGAAGTCATGAAACAATTCAATGCCGGATTCTTGGCCGTCACTTCCTATCCCCAATGGGTTGCCAACATTGTTCCCATGCCTAAAAAGGACGGAAAAGTACGAATGTGCATGGACTATAGAGATTTGAATAGGGCCAGCCCTAAAGATGATTTTCCACTTCCCCACATCGATATACTAGTTGACAATACGGCCCAGCACAAAGTATTTTCCTTCATGGACGGATTCTCAGGTTATAACCAAATCAAAATGGCACCTGAGGACATGGAGAAAACTACATTTGTCACACAGTGGGGCACATTCTGCTACAAGGTGATGCCATTTGGATTGAAGAACGTTGGGGCAACCTATCAACGCGCCATGGTAGCTTTGTTTCATGCCATGATACATCATGAAATAGAGGTCTACGTAGACGATATGCTATCCCGATCACAAATTGAAGAAGAGAACCTTGATCACTTGCCAAAGTTGTTTGAGAGATTGAAGGAGTACAAGTTAAGGTTGAACCCAAACAAGTGCACATTCGGAGTACGGTCCGGTAAACTTTTAGGTTTTGTTGTTAGTAACAAAGGCATCGAGGTTGATCCTACCAAGGTTAAAGCGATACAAGAAATGCCTGCTCCTCATACTGAGAAGGAAGTCAGAGGATTCTTGGGACGCCTGAACTATATTTCCAGATTCATTTCTCACCTAACGGCTACTTGTGAGACAATCTTCAAATTATTGAAGAAAGATCAAGTAGTCAGATGGAATGATGAATGCCAGATTGCTTTTGACAAGATCAAAGAGTATTTACAAGAGCCTTTTTTTTATGCCACCAGTTGAAGGAAGACCACTGGTCATGTATCTGACCGTTTTAGAGAACTCAATAGGGTGTTTACTGGGGAAGCATGACGAGTCTGGCCGAAAAGAGCACGATATTTACTTCCTGAGCAAAAAGTTTACCCACTGTGAAACCAGATATTCACTGCTCGAGAAAACATGCTGCGCTCTGGCATGGGCTACTTGCCGGCTAAGACAATATATGCTGACTCATACTACCTTGTTGATATCTAAGATGGATCCGATAAAATACATCTTCGAGAATCCTGCTATGTCTGGGAGGATAGCTAGATGGCAGATGATCCTAACGGAATATGACATACAGTATACTACCCAGAAATATATAAAGGGCAGTGTGCTAGCTGATCATCTTGCTCATCAAGCTGTAGAAGATTATCAGTCCATGAAGTTTGAATTCTCGGATGAAGACATCATGACATTAGACCACTGTGAAGAAATCAGACCATATGACGAATCTGAACAAGGATCCCGATGGACCCTATTCTTTGATGGGGCATCTAATGCACTTGGTAATGGTATCGGCATTATACTCATATCTCCAGAAGGGTGTCATACTCCATTTAATTCTAGACTTTTCTTTAATTGTACAAATAACATGGCAGAGTACGAAGCATGCATCTTTGGTCTTAGAGCTGCCATAGACTTGGGAATCAAATCTTTAGATGTATTCGGAGATTCAGCTTTGGTCATCAGTCAGATCAAAGGGGAATGGGATACTAAGCACCCAAATCTTATCCCTTACAAAGAACATGTTTTGACATTGCTACCACATTTTGAGAAGATTACCTTCGAGCATTTCCCGCGAGAAGAAAATCAGCTAGCAGATGCTCTAGCCACAATGTCATCTATGTTTAAACTTAATTGGGATAATAAGGCCACCCAGATCACCATCGAACGAATGGATGAACCAGCACATTGTCACGAGATTAATACTGAAGATGTAGTGGACCAGCCTTGGTTTCATGAAATCAAGAGGTATCTCGAGGCTCAAGAATATCCGGAAGGAGCTTCAATCAATGATAAGAAGTTCTTAAGGAGATTCTCTTCTAAATTCTTCTTGAGTAATGGCATCCTGTACAAGCGCAATCATGACTCCATTCTGCTTCGGTGTGTGGATAAGATTGAGGCGGAAAAGATTATGACTGAATTACATGAAGGTACTTTTGGCACTCATTCCAGTGGGCATACGATGGCAAAGAAAATCCTACGGGCAGGCTATTATTGGTCTACCATAGAAGCAGACTGCTATCAACACTCTCGGACCTGTCATAAGTGTCAAATTTATGCTGAAAAGGTACACGTACCTCCGGTTCCTCTGAATGTCTTAACGGCTCCTTGGCCCTTTGCTATGTGGGGAATTTATATGATTAGGGAGATCAAGCCTACAGCCTCCAATGGACACCGTTTCATCCTAGTGGCCATTGACTATTTTACCAAATGGGTTGAAGTAGCTTCCTTTGCATCTGTTACTAAGAATGTTGTTGCCCGCTTCATCAAGAAGAATTTAATTTGCCGGTACGATATCCCAGAAAGGATCATCACTGAAAATGGTACAAATCTTAACAACAATATGATCACCGCCTTGTGCGAGCAATTAAAGATTCAACATCACAATTCTTCTCCCTATCGGCCAAAGATGAATGCTGCTGTCGAAGCTGCAAATAAAAACATTAAAAAGATCATACAGAAAATGATAGTCACCTACAAGGACTGGCATGAGATGCTACCATTTTCTCTCCACGGGTATCGTACCACGACTCGCACATCAACTGGGGCAACACCTTATTCTTTGGTTTATGGCATGGAGGTTGTCTTGCCTATTGAGGTTCAGATCCCCTCTTTGAGGATTATGAAGGATGTAGGTTTAAATGAGGACGATTGGATCCAGACTCGACTTGATCAACTGAACTTAATTGATGAAAAGAGACTTACTGTTGTTTTCCATGGTCAGATGTATAAAAAACAGATGATCAAGGCTTTCAACAAGAAAGTCAGACGCCAAGTATATCAAGTTGGAGATCTAGTGATCAAACGCATCATCTTGCCACAAAGTGATCCCAGGGGAAAATGGACTCCTACCTATGAAGGACCATTTGTAATCAAAAGCATATTCTCCGGTGGGGCAATGAACTTAACCACCATGGACGGTGATGACCTGCCACACCCTGCGAACGCGGACTTAGTCAATATATACTATGCATAAGAGACCCGCTAGGTTAACATACCTAGGCAGAACAAGGGCATCCCGGCGAACCAAAAAGGTTCGGGAAAAAATTAGGGATAAAATAAAAAATTTGTACACCCGGCAAGTTGAAAACCTGAAAGGGCAACTTGGGCAAAAAGGGGTTTCTCGATGGACTGAAAACCCGAAAGGGCGGTCCAGGCAAATTTTAGGGAATTAAAGCGTATGACTATGTCCCGTCGGATCACTTTACGGACAACCTTTGACTTCCACTGACAAACTCGGAGTTTTTAATCAATTCAATCATCTTCGGAAGGAGTAAAAAGTAGACAAGATGCTCAGAGTTGCGAAGGCTATAGCAGAATGGGAACCCCATGGGATTATTACACATAGCTATCTTTCTTTGTATAAACTCTTCTTGTTTTATGGCACCATTCTCTTACTAGAATGTTTGTCTCCTTTGTACAAAATACTCATTCAAAGTTAAATACAAAGATATCTCTTTGAAAGTACAAAAAACTATTTGTCTTTTTCTTTTGTGTTTTATTTGCAAAAACGTCCAATGATTCATTAATAAACACATGCATTTGAACATAATTACTGTTTACAAATAAACAGAATAAGAAAGATAATTACTGATAGGTTGAAAGAATAGGAAAACGTCTCTAGGCTATTCCATAAGTAATCCCCACAGTACGTCATTTAAATCCCCAACGAAACTAAAATTTCAAATTATTAATCCCTAGTAGAAATCATCAGATTTCTCTGGATTCCCAGGAAAATCTCAGGCAGTACATGGAATTTCCCTCACAACAGAATTTACTTCTCTCAGCAAGAGTTCATCAGTACTTCAACCTCGAGACGTTGGAAATTCAACATATCCTCATCAGTGTTCAGGGATTTATTTTCCTCAATTAAACAGCAAATCAGCTTACATGTGCATACATTACATCTACATATCATAAGCATTGATGAAGCAAATATATTGTATCATACATTTCATGCAACATGACTTTGTGTTTCAGCTAACATTTTACCCTTTTCAGGATAAGATTAAACAACTACCATTAACAATGTGCAATCAGATACAGTTCAGATACGGATGCCATTCTGATACTCATTCAAATTCAACTTTCAGATACAATACGGATATGCTCTAGACACGGATGCCATTCTGATACTCATTCAGATCCAAATTTCAGATATAGTAACGGATACGCTCCAGACACGGATGCCATTATGATACTCATTCAGATTTCAAGTTCAGATACAGTACGGATACACTCCAGACACGGATGCCATTCTGTTACTCATTCAGTTTTCAAGTTCAGATACAGTACAGATACGCTCCAGACACAGATGCCATTCAGATACTCATTCAAAGTTCGAACCCAGATACAACTCAGATACGCTCTAGACACAGACGCCATTCTGATACTCAATATTTCAGCTTACAACCTACAAATTCAACAAACATTCTTGGATGGCATCTAACAAGCCCATCTCCAACAAGATTCTATCAATTCTCCAAATGGCATCTTTAAGCCCATTCCCTCAACTACACATCATCGAGTGCAAATTTATCGGCACTCTAGTGTCCAATCATCTTTCACCTTCGAGTCACGAATGGCAAAGCTCGCCAATCCAACACTTCAGGTCTAAGAAGATTGAACAGGGGCAGCTGTTGTACCCTAAAATTTTCCCTCTCATTTATCAAAACTTCTCTCACAAGATCTCTTTGACTCAAGATTGAACTAGGGTTTGGTCAACTTAAGACATCTTATCTTACATTGTTGACCCAGAATTAGGGTTTGAGTTTTCACAAGGACTCTTGGACTATCAATGCTTCATATGACTTTCAAACATCATTATGGACTCCTGAGATTACTCATGACAAGTTTCAAGCCTTGAACCACATTTTTTATCAGTCAATTGGACAGTTGCCCTGAAAATCAACTGTATTGGGGAAAAAGTCAACCATGGCCAATTTACAGTCAAACTTCATAATTTTTTATCCACATAAACATTCTAGACTCATATGTATCATTTGACCAATTTTGGACAATAATTCCTCAAGAAATTTGATCAAATCATCAAAAGGGCAAAATGCTCAAAATTAGGGTTTTGACTGAGGAAGGGCAATTTTTGATTTTTAACCTAGAAAATGACCAATTTATTTGAAGCATGATTCCAAGGATTCAATTGCATCATCTTGACCTAATCACATGGTTCAAAACATTGCAATTTCATTGATAAACAGATGAAATTTGCAATCAACTGATCAAAAGTCAACTGTACACTGAAAAGTCAAACTTTGACTTTTTGGTCAAAATCAAGTGCGAAGGGTCACAATTCATCAAGACATGTCAAAATGTGAAGCTTGGTCATCAAGAAATCAAGTATTGAATATTAGGGTTTAAAATTGAAAATTTTCTTAACTTAGAAATTTTCTAAGTATAGAAAATTTCTTATTTTTTCTCAACTTTATGCCATTTTTATACCATGATACAAGATGATTCAAAGAAAGTTCCCAAAATGAAAGTTGTAGACCTCCATGAAATCTACAACTTTTCTTTACACACTTTTCCCTAAAGATGCTTGGATCTCAAGATATAAATTTATGAATACATGCTCATGAACTAAATAACTTAGTGAATTTTTGCCCTAATTTAGGCAGGTTTTGGACCCAACTTCATGACAATTTTTCACCTAGTTCCAAGAGGAGTCTTGAAATTAATTTCAAATATGAGTTATAGAGAACATTTAAAGCTTTCCAAAATATCCAAGAACTCCTCAAGATCATTTTTTAGTAGAGAGAATTGAAGAGATGAAGTTGGCAATTTCTCACTTTTGATTCAAGCCATTTCATGAAGAACAAAGTTCCAATCAGTACCTATGATGCCTAATCCATGCTTTACAGGTTCCAAACTTGTTTCTTACTCCATAATTTAATGCTTACTCAGTTGACAAAGCTTTAATCCAAGCCTTAGAGCCATTACCCAAGTTGTAATTCCATAAATGGCATAAAGTGGCCATTGCCATTTTGAAAAAGCTCCACTTTTGCAAACTTTACAAATCTTCAGCATTGAACCTGTCTCCTTTGCACATACAAGTACGATAGACCTAATGAAACTTGTATAGAACAAATACCAACCCTAAGCAAGCTAGTACAAGCAGGTAAGGCCTTGTCCCTTTACTTTGCTTCAAAAGCAAGAAAGTGTGCCAAAACGTGAAAACTTACAAATCTGTTGGAGAGATGACTTTAAACTGATTCCATACTAATATACAAACACATTGTAACATAACACATGATTACTAGAAGCCTGAAACACTCCCAAAACTTGCTTTCACCAAAAACTGTTAAAACTTGCATTTCTTGCATAAGCATAACAATCTCTCATTTGGCTCGTGCGTTTCAAGTCTTAACCATCAAAACACCTTACCTACTTGATATCTAACTGATCCAGACCCTCATCCCTGTACTGTAACCCCTTCTCCATCATCTTCCATTTTTGTTTTCAAAGCTTGCAGGTTGACTTGGATAGAGAGTTTCAGACACTTTCAAAGAAAGGCAAGGGTTGGAACACACTCAGGGAGGTTCAAGCAAGCTCAAGCAATCATCAGGCCTTCATAAAACTCACTCTAACTCCATCCACGATTTCAACTGAAAGAGGTAAAAATCTCAACTTCTACCTCTTTATACAGGCATCCATTTGCCACGATTTGTGAATAAACAATGTAGACCTCACTGCAACGAAGCTGTACATATACATATCTTGCATTTATTTGGCCTGAGTTGAGAGAATTTTGAACTTGAAGTTTCTAGAAAAAATAGGTTTAAATTTAGGGCTTTTAAAATTCATTATGATCTTTGATTGTTAGCTTACATGATTTATATGGTTAGAATCGTGAGACAAAATGCTACTACATTCATGTTATGAGTTTTCATTTTCATGGAAGAATGAGAAAGTTACAGAGCATATGGCTGGCTAGAGGAAGAAGACGAAGTACAGGGCCATGGAAGCGTTTCATGTTATGTTATTTTTGTTTCACATTAATCAACAGATGTATATCCACCCCAGTGGCAAGGTAGCGCGCTGGTGAGACCCATGTCCTGGGTTCGAACCTTGGCGCTACCTTTTGTTTTTTCACATTTTTTCATTTTTAGTTTTTTTGCTTTTTTGTAGGATGGGCCTCCATATTTGGGCCATAGCATTTTTTGCTAGCATACTGTTCCCAGTTTGCTTGCTACACCCCCTGGCCCAATCTTCTATTATTTATTTTATTTTATTTTTTTGTTTTATCAAATATTTTCTTAAATACATAAAATCATGAAAAATATAAAACTTGACAAATATTGCATTTTGTTTATTTTATTTTACTTTCACATAAAAAATATTTTTATTAAACTATATATATTAATTATTTTTCTTAAACAAACTTGTAAATATAATAGATTTAGGTTAATTATTTTATCTTTTTCTTTTGTTTTATTCATACTTGTAAACTATTTATTTTTTACATATAAGAATTAAATATTTTCATAAAATATCATTCATTATTTTAATACAAAAAATACATAAAAGTAATACATAAGGACTTTATTTTCTTTTAAACTAGAAATTAGGGTTAACTTTACGTTTTTTTTAAGAATTAATTTATTTTCCTTAAAATTTTTAGATTTAGATTAAAACTTTTTTCATATAGAAAAAAAAAACAAACAAATATTCTTTGCATATATATATATTATTGCATATTTTATTTAAATATTGTATATTTGTCTATTCCAATATTCGTATAAATTCGATTTGGTTGTAATAGCTTATTTAGATTTATATTCTTGCAAATCCCCATTCAAATTTGTAATCCCCCCTCACATAAATTGTTGTAATAGCTTAGTAATATTTATATTACGCAATTTACCGCTTTACATGCCATGTTAGTAATTAGGGTTTGTATGGCAAGATAAAAACAAAGCAAATAGAAAACCCTAAATCCAAGACAACAATGCATGAAAGTCAATACACTTGCACACAAGCACCCTTAGGGTAAAATCCACTTGGTTGCCTTTTGAATGGCCATATTATGCATGCGATGTATCTTGGCAAAACAAAAAAATATAAGATCATAGTCCCTCGATGACGCTATTCAAGGTTGCCTTACAAAATGATCTTGGTCCCTTAAAAATGCCAAGATACTTTGCAAACATTACTAATCATAGTTATACGATGACCCACGCCCGTCCCGTTTACATCCAAAGATAAGGTTGCTTACCAAATTAATGGTAAGACAACAATGTCAAAGGAATATAAAGTGTATAAGAAAGACATTTTAGTAAGTATATTACTTCTAGTTACTTGCTCTATTTCCAAACAACTATCCTTGCTCTTTTCAAAAAAAAACACACACATTTTCAAACATTGAAAACATTTTTAAAAAAGAGAAACCTCTTTGTATACATTCTTACGAACGAGAATCATTACAAAGATTGCCTAAACGAATGTCCTCTTTTACAAAATACTTTCAAAAACCACACAAAGCATAATTTCAAAGCTAAAGCAAGTGATCTAGCAAGTAACTAAGAGCCCATGGAAAACCATGGATGAAAAGGGTGCTAATACCTTCCCTTTTTATAATCTACCCCCCGAACTCAAGAAAACATCTCTAAAGGTCTTTCCTATGCTTTTTCACCTTTCCTTTTGGATAAAAGAAAAGTCGGTGGCGACTCTTGATAACCGCAACATTTGCAATCAATTTCAAAACCCTCAAGTCAGTTCTCCCACCGTATCACAGTATGCCTATATTATTGTAGATGACTTCTCTAGGTACACATGGATAAGTTTTACCAGGTAAAAATCAGAAACCTTTGAAGTCTTTAAATATCTCTATCGAAAACATCTAAGAGAAAAGGATAGTCATGTCATCAGAATCAGAAGTGATCATGGAAAGGAATTTTAGAATAATAAATTTGCTGATTTTTCTTCTTCTGAAGGAATCAATCATGAATTTTCCTCTCCCATTACTCCTCAACAAAATGGGATTGTGGAATGCAAAAACATAACTCTTCAGGAATCTACCAGAGCTATGATTCATGCTAAGAAGTTACCCTACCGCTTTTGGGATGAAGCTATGAATACTGCATGTTATATCCATAACAGAGTCATTCTAAGAAAAGGCACCTCAGTCACCTTGTATGAAATATGGAAGGGAAGAAAACCTACTATCAAATACTTTCATATTTTTGGAAGTAAATGTTACATCTTATCTGATCGTGAACGGAGAAGGAAGATGGATCCCGAGAGTGATGAGGGAATATTCCTGGGTTACTCTAAAAATAGCAGAGCTTACAGAGTATTTAATTCCAGAACTAAGGTTATGATGGAGTCCATAAATGTTATTATTGATGATAGAGGATGCATTGATGAAGAAGATGTCTTAGAAGATGTTAGAACATCTTTTTCAGACATTCCAACAGAATCTAATGACAAAAGTATTGATCTTAATCCAACTTAAGAAGACCTTGAGCCCAGTCAACTCAATAAAGGGCCTTCAATCAGATTTCAGAGAGATCATTCTAAGGATCTTATTATAGGAGATCTAAATAAATGAGTTACTACTAGATCAAGAGAAGGAATGTTAAAATCTTGCTTTGTTTCAAAAATCGAGCCTAAGAATGTCAAATAAGCCTTAACCAATGAGTTCTGGATTAATGTTATGCAAGAAGAACTAGAACAATTTTGAAGAAATGAAGTTTGGGATCTTGTTCCAAGACCCGAAGGGACAAATTTGATTGGCACTAAATGGGTGTACAAGAATAAATATGATGAAAAAGGGGTGGTAACTAGAAATAAGGAAATATTAGTTGCACAATGGTACACTCAAATTAAAGGAGTTGATTTTTATGAAACCTTTGCCCCTGTGGCCAGACTTGAATCAATCAGACTACTCTTAGGAGTTGCTTGCATTCTAAGATTTAAGTTGTTTCAAATGGATGTAAAAAGGGCTTTCTTAAATGGCTATCTGAATGAGGAAGTTTATGTGGAGCAACCTAAGGGATTTGTTGATCCAAGCTTTCCTAACCATGTGTACAAACTGAAGAAAGCTCTGTATGGATTAAAGTAGGCTCCAAGAGCTTGGTATGAGAGATTTATAGAATTTCTTGGTGAGAATGGATATAGGAAAGGTGGCATAGACAAAAATCTTTTTGTCAATGAAGAAGAAGGGAAGATAATGATTTAACAGATTTATGTTGATGATATTGTGTTTGGTGGGATGTCAAATGAGATGGTTTAACATTTTGTCAAGTAAATGCAATCAAAATTTGAGATAAGCCTTGTTGTTGAGTTAACCTAATTTCTTGTTCTGCAAGTTAAACAAATGGAAGGTTCCATATTCTTATCTTAGAAAATATGCAAAGAATATAGTAAAGAAATTTGGGATTGAAAATGCCAGTCACAAAAGAACACCTGCTCCCACACATCTGAAGTTGTCTAAAGATGAAAAAGGAGTAAATATGGATCAAAGTCTTTACAGAAGTATGATAAGCAGTCTTCTATATCTCATAGCTAGTAGACCTAACATTGCCTTTGTTGTAGGGGTGTGTGCTAGATATCAAGCTGATCCTAAAGTTAGCCATTCCAACCATGTGAAGAGAATTCTTAAATATGTGAATGGGACAAATGACTATGGTATGCTATATTCTCATAGATCTAGATCTGCTTTAATTGGGTATTATGATGCTGATTTGGCAGGAAGTGCTGATGATAAAAAGTGCATCAGAAGAATGTTTCTTTCTCTGAAATAATCTCATATCTTGGTTCAGTAAGAAGCATATTGTGTGTCTATGTCCACTGCTGAGGCTGAGTATATTGCTGCAGGAAGTAGTTGTTCTCAGTTGGTTTGGATGAAACAAATGTTGACAAAATATAATGTCAAATAAGATGTCATGACATTATTTTTTGACAATCTAAGTGCCATAAATATCTTAAAAAATCCTATTCAACACAGCAGGACCAAATACATTGATATATGTCATCACTTCATAAGAGAGCTTGTTGAAGAAAAGATTGTTGCCTAAGAACATGTAGCTACTGAATTACAACTAGCTAACATTTTAACTAAGGCTTTGGATGAAAACCAGTTTGAAAACTTGAGAGGAAAACTAGGGATCTACATAAATGAGGGTTTATAGCAATTAAGTGCGTGTAAAAATATCATTAAAGTGACACTATATTATTTATTATGTTTCCAATAAATCAAATATCTTAAGAAATCATTTCAAGACTATCTCAAATACTGTCCCACGCTACGACATTACCTCATTCTATTTTCACAACCTTTTCGTTCTCCTTTACAGAAGAAGAACCCTTGCTATTTTCCATCTAACTGTTCAAACATATTCAAAGATGTCGCAACATCATGCTTCGTCTCCCTCAAAGTGTTCTTATGATGAAGCCAAGGCTTCTAGGTCAAAGTTTGTCAACCATCCTGAGGATCTCTCCCTTGATAAAGTCCTGGTCGTGGCTCCTCTGACAACTATTCCACCTCTTGAGAAGAAGGTCAAGAAACCTAGATCGTCACATGCAAAGATATCCAAAGACGAGTTTTACACTTCTAAAGATAATGCTCCTAATACTACTGATGATAGGTCTGAAGAAGACATTGTTAATATTGAGAGGAGTATTAAAAGGCTAGAATATAGGGTGTTAAATGAGGGTTTTGCTATGCCTGGGATTTCTACTCCTCTTGCCCGAATTCCTGCTCAGGCTGACAAAGGTCCTGATCCTCAAAATGCTGCTGAATCATCTTCTTTAAAGAAAGATGTTGCTGAAAGTGAACTTGGCAAGTTTGCTACATCTGTTCTAGAAGAAGTGGAAGCTGATGTTGAACAAGATATTGAGACATCATCTGCTGAGAAGGAATCTTGTGCTAAGGAAGATGGTGTTGGCTCCAAACCTGCAAAGAATCCAAATGTTGATAATGTGGTGAACATTGATGAGTTGTCTAACAATGACCTTATTTCTAATGTGGTGCCTAGAATTGATAAAAGGCTCAAGTCTAGAAAGGTGAAGGTTTTGGATGTCACACCCCCTACCACGAGTATTAATATGTATGGTCCCCCAAAGCCATGGAGTAAAGTGGTTCCTCCCTCCAACAAAAGAAAAGTTAGACCTGATAGCTCCTCAAATTATGATGAGGATAATGTCCAGGACATCTCTCCTGTGAAGAAGTCTGCAAGCAAGAAGCTTTCTGTTAGGGTGCCTGATGCTCCTCTTGACAACATCTCCATTAATTATGTTGGCAATGTTGAAAATGGAAATATATCTTCCAAAGAAGGATTGCTCTTGAAAGAGAGTTGGGAGCAGATGCACTAGAATACAAAGAGATTATGGATATGATTTCTTTTGTTGGCTTGATGAAGACTGTCACCAGGTTTGAAAAATGTTATGAGACTCTTGTTAAGGAATTTATTGTTAATATTCATATAGATTTTACTGATCATAGAAGTAAGGAATATAAGAAGGTGTTTGTTAGAGGTAGATGTGTTGAACTTTCCCCTGCTGTCATCAATAGTTATCTGGGCAGGTCTGATGATGATTACTGTAATTGGAAGTGACTGATAATCAAGTGTGCAAGGCCATCACTACAAACCAAGTGAGTTATTGGTCTATGAAGAATAAGCTCCTTGTTAGTAAGTTAAGTGTGAAATATGCTATCCTGCACAAAATTGGAGTTGCTAACTGGGTCCCTACCAATCATACCTCAACCATTACAATTGGCTTAGGAAAATTTATCTATGCTGTTGGAAATAAGAAATTATTTGATTATGGTGCTTACATTTTTGAACAGACTGTAAAGCATGCAGGAACCTGTGCTATCAAGATGCCTATTTCCTTTACATCTCTCATTTGTGGAATTATTCTAAATCAACACCCTGGAATTTTGTGTGGCACTCATGCAATTTGCAAAAGGGAGTCTGCCCTGTCACTTTATTTCAAGTTATTTTCAGGTAAAAGTGTCTCAGACATTGATTTGACATCTGCATCCTCTGAAAACAAGACATCAAGCAAGGATGATATGATTACTGAGTTGATGGAAGCCTGCAAAGAACTTGATGAGGTAATCAGAGTTAGCTTAGTAAGGAAGCTAAAATTTGAAAAGCTGATCAAGGATCTGCAGAAGGATACCAATGTGGGTACTGAACGAGGAGATTTTGAATATGAATGAAGTTCTGAAATTACCAAGTCTACTCATCCTAAAGACAGTTAGACTATGTGTTGGTCCCTTCTTTTTTTTTGTTCTTTTGTATTTTTATCCCTATGTTATTTTTGGCACTAGTATGTGCTTGATACTTGGATATTCTTGTCTTTACTTCTTTTACTACTACTCTCTTGAATGCATGTTTATTTGGAATATTATGTCTAAAAAGGAGGAGAGAACTGACTGACTGACTGCTAACTTTGATGGGGAGCTTCATTGTTTGAGGGGGAGCTTCATGTCTCAAAAGATGTCCTGACAGCTTCCACTGCTAACTGGTAACTGAGTTTTTTTGCTGCTGCTCCGATAATGTACTCAAATATTGTTTTAGCAATTATTTTCCAAAGGGGGAGTTTGTAAGTGTTTGTTGGCAGCAATTTTGGTAAAACACTGCTTTGGTAATGTTTTTCTTAATGTCTTGACATTTGAAGTAAAACATCTCAAATTATTTTGAATGATGTCAAAGCAGATGTCGTAACATCTGCCTATTGATCAGAACATGTTTTCAGATTTTCTATTTCCTGTTTTAAGCGCGCCTTATTCAGGCTTTGTGGGTTATAACTTGTGAAAAATATGGAGGAGTATTTTTCGATCAGTACCATCTTTATGGTTTATATCTTGGCCTACTTTCATGGAGAATTTTAAGGGATTCAATATATTGCATAATTGGTTTTTCAGCCCAAGCCCATAAAGAATCTGTTGCGCCTTTATAAGGACTTGCATCTTTATTCGTACTACTGCAACAATTGAAGAAAAATATACTATGTGTGTTTTAGAAGTATGAACCTTTTAATTGTAATACACTCTAGTATTGTTTCAATACTTGAGTTGTAATTTGAGTTGTAAGTTGTGGATCATTGTGATACGGTGGGAGAACTGACTTGGTTGTTTTTGCTTTTTATAGCAAGTGTTGCGGATAGAAAGAGTCGCCACAGACTTTTCTTTTATCCAATAAAGGAAAGGGTGAAAAGAATAGGAAAGACCTTTAGAGACGTTTTCTTGATTTCGGTGGGTAAGTTAGGAAAAGGGAAGGTGTTAACACCCTTTTTATCTGTAGTTATCTAGGGGCTCTTAGTTGCTTGGTAGATCACTTGAAAATGCTTTGTTTGAAAATGTTTTTGTAATGGGTGCAAGTTTGAAAATATTTTTAAAACGCCTTTGTTTCAGAAAACTTTATAATGATTCTCGTCTCTATAAGAATTTATACAAAGTGTTGGTTTTTGAAAATAATTCAAAGAGATGTTCGTTTTTGAAAGATGTTTTTAAAGTGTAAGTGTGGAAATGGTTTTGTTTTGCGAGCAAGCAACTACCTACTCAAAGGGTCTATTTTCTTTTCCTCCTCCTTTAGATGTTGTTATCTCACCATTGATTTGGTAAGAAGCCCCATCATTGGATGTGAAGGGACGGGCGTGGGTCAATCGTATAGTAATAGAAGGAAACTTATGAGACGTTTTAGCAATTTTCGTAAGGGAGTAGATCGTTTACCAGAGGTAACATCGAGGGACATTGAGGGACTACGATCTTTTTTATCGTGGGTCTTTGCTAAAACACCCATATTTGAGGGACATGACTATTTTCTGAGGCAACATGCGAGGTTACCCTAGAGGTTCACGTGTGTGAATAGTGTGTTTAATTGCATGCATTTTTGTCTTTGAAATTAGGGTTTTCTAACGGTTGATTTTATCATGCCATACACACCCTAGTTACTAACAATTTATATTAAAACGGTAAATTGTGGAAATTAAAATCCTAAGCTATTTCATCATTAGGGGACGGGGGATACAAATGTACAAATGGAGATTGCAAGAAATTAAACCTAATTATCTATTACAACCATATTAAATAAATGTACAAGAAATGACACGAATATAATGTACAAGGAATATAAAAAGAAATGGATTTTGCTTTGGATATTTGCTAGAAAAATTGTTTTGGCCTAATAAAACTAAAGGGATATGATTAATAAAAAAAAGGAAAATTAATCCTAAGTTAAAAGGAAATCAAATTAATCAAGAAATAATTTTTTAGGTTTTTTATAGAAGACTTTGATTAATTAAAATAAATATGAAAATATAAAAAAAAAATAGCACAAAAGAGAGAAAAAACAAATCTTTCAATTCATGCAGTATGTTCGAAGCATGCACCCTTCGATTCACAGAGAGAAAAAAAACAAATCTTTCAATTCATGCAGTAGGTTCGAAGCATGCACCCTTCGATTCACACACCCTTTTTTCTTCCTTCTGTTTGGGCCTGTAAAAGAGTATGTTTCGAAGCCTAAGGCTTTGTGTTGACCCATGTTGTTATTTTTTCCCTCCAACATTGTTTTATGGTCTGTACATGTTAGTTCTTAACATATAATTGACAAGAAAGGAAAACAAACAAAATAGGAGCTTCAAAGGAAATGATTATTACATGTTATCTTCGAAAATGAATCATCAATGATGCTTGAAACGAAACGTTTAAAGTCCAGAAGACTTACCTTGAAGCTGGAATGTCTGCTTCGAACTTGAGTTGCTGCCTTGAATGCTCTTGGGTTCGAAAGAAAAGAACAAAGGTGTTTAGTATTTTGGTTCTGGGTTCAAAAGAAAAGAAAAAAGGTGTTGTGTTTTTTGGTTATGGGTTTAAGAGTGTTTTAAGGCTTCAGCCTTCGTATTCTCTCCTTTCTCTTTTTTTTCTTCTCCTTTTTCTTTGTCCCTAAAAGCCTCCCTTGTGTGTTGTGGAAATAACTTATTTATAGAAGAGTCTTGTTTGAGTTTTGGGGGAGGGGGGGGGGAACAAATTAAATTTTAACAGTTTGGGTATGTTATTTTTATAGCTTTGAAGGTGCAACTCTTATATGCTAGTTTGGTGCAAATATGGGACTGGTTTAGGAGTAACATAGCATGACTGTTTTGCAGCAGTTTTGGAGTGTTGTGGCAGTTTGGTACATGGCTGTTTCATAGCAGTACAATAAACTATTTTTGACATGGTTTTAGGCTTTTATGTGGAGAGTACAACAAACTTGGGCATGGCAGCATATAGGACTTTGTTGAGTAGCCTTCGACCAAACTCATTAAAAGACAAGACAATATTTGTTTCCACCAATTGTGTGTTCTTCGAATGGACCAACAATTGTATGTTCTTCGAATCCATCAATTGTATGTTCTTCGAATGGACCACCAATTGTATGTTCTTCAAATTCACTAATTATATGTTCTTCTAATCCACCAATTGTATGTTCTTCGAATGGACCACCAATTGTATGTCCTTCGAATCCACCAATTTTATGTTCTTCGAATCCACCAAATGTATGTTCTTCGAATGGACCACCAAATGTATGTTCTTCGAATGGACCCCCAAATGTACGTTCTTAGAATCCACCAATTGTATGTTCTTCGAATGGACCACCAATTGTATGTTCTTCGAATGGACCACATTCATCTGAACATACCACTCGAAGTTTATGGATCAAAGCAAGCTTGATCTTCTTCGATTTGTCAAAATCTGCCAACCACTCCTTACGATCAGTCATGTGGTTCGAACAACCTGAACTAGATTTTGAATTTGACATAGTTATTTGTACACCTTTTTATCTGCTTTTCCCTTTCGACAATTTCCTCTACGACCTGATGCTTCAAAGTCCAATATGATTCATAGAAACTATACGAGGCATTAAAAGTCCAATTGTACTTGTGCAAACTTGAGCTTTTAAAAATCTCTGTGAGAAATGTCTTGAGAAAAGAGAGGGAAATTTTTGGGGTATAACAGCTGCCCTTGTTCAATCTTCTTAAACCTGAAGAGTTAGATTGGCGAGTCCACCATTCGTGACTTGAAGGTGGAAGATGATTGAACACTAGAGTGCCCAGAAATTTGCACTCGATAATGTAGTGGTTGATTGTGTCGTGAATGAGCTTAAAGATGCCATTTGGAGAGGTGGTAGAGAGTCTCTCGGGGATGGGCTTACAGATGCCATCCAGAGTGACTGTTGGTAAGTATAAAGCTTGACTGTGACGTATAATGAAGGAATCTGATGACTACTACTTCAGGAGGTAATGAAGGAATCTTGGACGACTAATACATCAACAGGAAATGAAGGAATCTTTGACGACTACTACTTCAATAGGTAATGAAGGAATCTTTGACGACTACTACTTCAACAGGTAATGAAGGAATCTTTGACGACTACTAATTTAATAGGTAATGAAGGAATCTTTGACAACTACTACTTCAACAGGTAATGAAGGAATCTTTGACTACTACTTCAACATGTAACGAAGGAATCTGACAAATACTACTTCAACAGGTAATGAAGGAATCTTTGACGACTACTACTTCAACATGTAATGAAGGAATCTTCGATGACTACTACTTCAACAGAAAATGAAGGAATCTTTGACGACTACTACTTCAACAGGTAATGAAGGAATCTGACGACTACTAATTCAACAAGTAATGAAGGAATCTGACGACTACTACTTCAACAGGTAATGAAGGAATCTTTGATGACTACTACTTCAACAGGTAATGAAGGAATCTGAAGACTACTACTTCAACAGGTAATGAAGGAATCTGACGACTACTACTTCAACAGGTAATGAAGGAATCTTTGACGACTACTACTTCAACAGGTAATGAAGGAATCTTTGACGACTACTACTTCAACATGTAATGAAGGAATCTTTGACGACTACTACTTCAAAAAGTATCAGAAAAAATCCAAGCTTGATTTATCTTGGAGAAATTTACAGATAGTTGATAACTCCGTTGATTGATCTTTTCCTGAAAAGGTAATCTTTTCCTGAAAAGGTAAAGGCTTAGTTTTATGCAATGTCATAATGCATGAAATGCACTGTGTAATGGTGTTCTCAAAATAAATGAGATTGTGCTACATGCGTTTCATATGTATATGCTATGATGTATGAAATGTGAAATGTTATTGAAGTGTATCTTTGTCTTGGAAAATAAATCATTGACAAATGTTGGTGAGCCTTGGGAAATTAAATCCCGGACTGCTGCTGGGGAGCTTTGGGAAGTTAAATCCCAAAATGCTATTGGGGATGAAGAGTATTCACATCTTCAAACCTTGTTTAGGATGTTTCCACTAGGGATTCCCGTTTTGTTGTTTGAGGAGAAATCCGCTGGGGGCGTTGATTTTGCTTGAGGGAAACTCTATGGAGAGTGTTGATTTCTGCTTGGGGAAAAGAGTTCAGGAGATTTAGTTGTCGATTGCTCTACTGGGGAGTTATCTCTTGATTGGAGAGGATGGAAGTTAATAGCTTATTAGGGATAAAGAAGTTAACTATTATCTGGTCGGCTTCTAGGCTTTGTAGAAACTCACTGGGATAGTGGAAAACTCTACTGGGGAAGAGGAGTTTTGTTAGTGATTAGAAGAAGTTAAACTATTATCTGGTTGGGTCCAGGTTTCGTAGTAACTCGAACGGTTATCTGGGTGGGTCCAGGTTTCAACAATTTTGATCTTGAGGTTAATTGGCATCTGGTTGGGTCCAGGCTTTAGTAACTTTTGGAGATATCAATGACTCTACTGGGGATTAAAGGGTTTCGTCTGTTGATTTGTATTGGTCCGAGGGATTTGTAGTTTGTTGCGGAAATAAACCCATTTGACAATCTGTTGGGGAGGTGTTTTCTTCTGGCTGAAATCCTCAAGGCTTCCTCTTAAGACCAATTCAGCTGGGGAGAGGTTTTCCGAAGGTTAAAACTCTTGCTGGTGATTGCATGGATCCAACTTTATGGGGATATCCATGAACTTGGCCTTGTGGGGTTTGTACCCTTATCCGTGAAGATTATTATGAGGGGATAACCTTATAGAGGTGGCTCTGGAGACTTCAACGAGGATCACCTTATGAAAGAGACTTTATGGGGATTTTTCATTGTCCATAGTAGTAAGTGTTGTAGCGCTGCCATACACTTTGTGCTTGACCGTACGTGACCCTTTGTCAGAATTCATGTTCAATGTCCCAAATGATTCAAATGCAGACCTGCCCCTGGTTATTCAGCACTTCTTGAGAGATTTCTTGGAGTCTCGACTTGAATACCACTGATGAGTTGAACAATAACATGTCATGGCCCACTAGTTATGGATATTTTGTCATTGGAAGTGTTTTTCCATTTGAAGTGATTATGTTCTTTGAGAGAATTTTCGTTCACTAGATATTCTTCGTGTGAATTTCTCTGTTGTCAAACAAATAGCTATACACAAAGAACAGTATTCAAACAATGCAAAGTTTATGTTTGTCTTGAAGTTTTGAAAATGCATTTTTAGCAGATAAAAGAATTTTGTAAGAATATGAATTCAACTCGGGATTTACAATAAGCCTTACAGGAGTTTGGATACTTTTTGTAAAATTATGATTTCGAACTAACCCATTCTTCAATTAGGACTTTTAAAGGATTGTAGCATGGCCTGGTTCACAGTTTAAGAAACAAAAGATAAGGCTCAAAGTGTGTTTTTACCCAACCCGCTCTCTGATGTTCGCCAGTCCTATACTCAGTTAATTGCACGCTTTGAATTCCAATTGAGTTTGGAATAACATTTTGGTGATGGTTAAGACAAGTTAAGATTGTTGGAAGGCAGTCATTCTTGCAACGTTTTTCTATTGTTGAGGATTTGCAGCGACCTCTTTTTTTGATTTATTGTCTCTAATTTTTGCCTGGCTGTTCTTGTTTTGAGATTACAGCCAGCGGGATGCCCTAATTTTTCTTAAGTCTCCTTCATAGGTTTTGACTCTGGGATTTTCTTTTGAGAGATATTGATTGCCTATTTTATGGGGAACCATCTTTGGCTTTTGATTCAAAAGGATGTTTTTGTATGTCATTTGTTGTGTATGAAGTGAAGGTTTGCGACTGAACGCGCATTTGGATTAACTAAGAAACTACCCTGCCCATAGGTTCTGATTAAAGGTTTCAATTTGTGTGAAAAAGAAAACTCCTACTTCTTTGGCTCAAAGGGGTTGACTAGGGATTATCTTCCTTATAACTCTAGTGTTTAGGGTTTGAAACAACGCCTGTACATCGTCCGCAAGGTCTGTCCAAAAGCATATTGTATCAGATTATGGTATTGTTTTCATCACTCTCTCTCTCTCTCTCTCTAAAGGCTTTATACTTGTAGTTGAGAGTTGAATATAATACAAAAAGAGGTAAAAGCATAATTTCAGTATAGTGAAAATGAATGGATTAACTCAAAACAAACATATGCAATGCATTAATGAGAATAACCAAAGTCTGACATAAGGACAAATGTTTAAGCAAACAAAGAAATTACAACTGAAAATTCGAATAAAAAAAGTTTCTCCTCTTAAACTTCGTCACTTCAGATGATGTGCCTTTGAAAGATGACATAAAAACTCAAGTTGAACGTCTTGTGTAAACTCCAACACTCCTTCATCTATCATGTCTGGAATTTAGTTCTTCAACGCCCAACAATGGTTAGTGTTGTGTCCATGACTGTTGGAATGGTATGTGCAACTTTCATCATAATTGTAACGGGGAGAGGCAATAAAGGGTTTTTGAGGAGGCTCCCTAAATGTAACCAGATTGGCCTCCAACATGTGATGCAATGCTTTAGCCAAGGGCATGTTGATCTCGGTAAATTATCTTTCTTTCTTACGTCGACCACCTTGTCGTGGTTGGAGAGGTTATTGTTGGACTCTTGGTATAGTAGCCATTTTGAAGGGTTTTCTCTCGACCAAACCAACTTCTTGTCTCATCAGAGGCTGATTAATGACTCGATCCCCAATTCTAGCTGTTTGTCCCATATGGTTGCATCCATCTTGATGAAGCTTGTTGACGAGGGCTCTCAACTCTTCTTGTCACCGAGCTATGTTTTGGATAAGAGCCATCTAATCCACCATCTGTCCCATCATCTGGATTTTCATGGTTGCGATCTCAGTTTGTAATTGTTCCAAATGGTTATCCCTGCTGTCCTCGGGATTCTTCTTAATCATGCTCTCAATGAGGAGTGCTTTCACTTCTTCTTGTCCCTTGGATAGGTTCAGGAACAATTCTTGAAGTTGAGCATTTTGGGTCTGAAGATCTATGACAGTCTGTTCTAGAGCCATCTCTACTGAAATAAACAGTAAGCAAATGAGAAACATGTGTGGGGAAAACCTATCATGATATGATGCATGATATGTGGATGCAATGTTTTCAAGGATCTCGCAGGGTAAACACAAGAAGATGTTAGAATTTGAATTTTTATCACAACTTTGATTGGAGAACTTTGTATCATTGGATGTCCTTCCACGATAATCAAGCTCACCATGTCAAGTGGGTTATAGCCCTTGACACAAGTTATCGTGCTTTGGTCTTTGACAACATCTGGTTAGAGGAGAATAAATCTTCTTGCCCCTTGATAGATGTCTGGTTCATAATGACCCTGCATCACAGGCCCTTGAGATCCTTAAAATGATTATTGACAATGCTATGGTATGATGTCATGATGTTATGTACGAGTAATCATAAGCACACAAAGCAAACAAGTCCTTAGGGTTGGGCTTGCATGGAGTTCATAGGTAAGTACCCTCTTGAAGTTTAGTTGGTTCAAGATGTCCTAAAAAGTAACTGGGTTCTAGGGACTCTCATATCACTGATCTTTCTTCATTGGGCATTGTCTCAGCATAATCAATCTATTCTTACGGCCGAAATATCCCAAAAGTCTGATCTCAATGAATATAGTATCGAGTATCAACCAATCTTCATCTTTACACCAAAGTCGTCTATCTCACTACTTGCTAATGGCCAAGTTGTTCAATTAAGGTTCTAAGGTCAACTAGTGCTTCATGACACCACTTAGCAGCCATGTATTCTCCTCGATTCAACATAAGGGATACCGGTACCAACAAATGCATCACACTAACGTAGCCATTGTTTCTACCATATTGGTCTATGCCATACAGTTTCCACAATCTATTGCTACTTACCTAATGATGTTCCCAGATCCGGGTAGAGGATCAATACAAACCCGAACAAGGACCCATAAATGTAAAGAAAACAAATCAAACAATAAAAGCAATTTGAGGGTGATCTAGCTCTAAGGTAACCCCTCTTTTAAGCTTTAATCCCCAACAGAGTCGCCATTTCTGTGATACGATGGAAGAATTGACTTGGTTGTTTTTGCATTTTATCATAAGTGTTGCAGATAACAAGAGTTTCCACCAACTTTTCTTTTATCCAATAAAGGAAAGGGTGAAGAGAATAGGAAAGATCTTTAGATATGTTTTCTTAAGTTCGGGGGGTAGCTTATGAAAAGGGAAGGTGTTAGAACCCTTTTTATCCGTAGTTATCTACGGGCTCTTAGTTGCTTGCTAAATCACTTGAAAATGCTTTATTTAAAAATGTGTTTTGTGATGGGTGCAAGTTTGAAAATATTTTGAAAACTCCTTTGTTTCAGCAAACTTTGTAATGATTCTTGTCTCTATAAGAATTTATACAAAGTGTTGGTTTTTAAAAATAGTTCAAAGAGATGTTTGTTTTTGAAAGATGTTTTAAAAGTGTAAGTGTGGAAATGGTTTTATTTTGCGAGCAAGCAACTGGTCTATGTTCTTTTCCTCCTCCTTTAGAACTTGCTATCTCACCATTGATTTGGTAAGAAGCCCCATCATTAGATGTGAAGGGACGGGCGCGGGTCAATCGTATAGTCATAGAAGGTAACTCATGAGATGTTTTAGCAATTTTTGTAAGGGACTAGATTGTTTACTGGAGGCAACATCGAGGGACTACGATCTTTTTTATCGAGGGTCTTTGCTAAAACGCCTAAGGCTTTGTGTTGAACCATGCTGTTATTTTTTCATTCCAACATTGTTTTATGGTCTGTACAGGTTAGTTCTTAACATATAATTGACAAGAAAGGAAAACAAACAAAAGGGGAGCTTCGATAGCAATGATTATTACATGTTATCTTTGAAAATGAATAATCAATGATGCTTAAATTGAAAGGTTTAAAGTCCATAAGACTTACCTTGAAGCTGGAATATGTGCTTCGAACTTGAGTTGCTTCCTTGAATGATCTTGGGTTCGAAATAAAATAACAAAGGTGTTGTGTTTTTTGGTTCTGGGTTCAAAAGAAAAGAACAGAGGTGTTGTGTTTTTTGATTCTGGGTTTATGAGTGTTTCAAGGCTTCAGCCTTCGTACTCTCTCCTCTCTCTTTTTATTTCTCTTCTTTCTTTGTCCCCAAAAGCCTCCCTTATGTGTTGTGGAAAAATCTTATTTATAGAAGAATCTTGCTGGAGTTTGGGGGGGGGGGGGGACAAATGAAATTTGAACCGTTTGTGTATGTTCTTTTCATAGCTTTCGAGGTGCAACTCTTATATGCTACTTTGGTGCAAATATGGGACTGGTTTAGGAGCAGCATAACAGGACTATTTTGAAGCAGTTTTGGAGTGTTGTGGCAGCTTGGTGCAGGGCTATTTCATAGCAGTACAACATAATGTTTTTGACATGGTTTTAGGTTATTATGTGGACAGTACAACAAACTTGGGCTTGGCTGCATATAGGACTTTTTTCAGTAGCCTTCGACCAAACTCATCAAAAGACAAGAAAATATTTATTTGCACCAATTGTGTGTTCTTCGAATGGACCAATAATTGTATGTTCTTAGAATCCATAAATTGTATGTTCTTCGAATCCACCAATTATATGTTCTTCAAATCCACCAATTGTATGTTCTTCAATGGACCACCAATTGTATGTCCTTCAAATCTACCAATTGTATGTTCTTCGAATCCACCAAATGTATGTTCTTCAAATGTACCCCCAAATGTATTTTCTTTGAATGGACCACCAAATGTACGTTCTTCGAATCCACCAATTGTATGTTCTTCGAATGGACCACCAATTATATGTTCTTTGAATGGACCACCAATTGTATTTCTTTGAATGGACCAATTGTATGATCTTCGAATGGACCACATTCATCTAAATGTACCACTCAAACCTTGTGGATCGAATCAAGCTTGCTCTTCTTCGATTTGTCAAAATATACCAACCACTCCTTTCGATCAGTCATGTGGTTCGAACATCCTGAACTAGATTTTGAATTTTACATAGTTATCTGCACACCTTTTTTATCTGCTTTGCCCTTTCGACAATTTCCTCTTCAACCTGATGCTTGAAAGTCCAATATGATCCATGGAAACTATATGGGGCATTAAAATTCCAATTGTACTTGTGAAAACTTGAGCTTTTGAAAATATTTGTGAGAAATGTCTTGAGAAAAGAGAGGGCAAATTTTGGGGTACAACAATCATTCATAAGCTTTTAAGTATTGAATGATTGAGGTTTTTAAAACTTGATAAATCTGTTGTTTTTCACTGTTAGTGATTGAAAGGATTTGAGGAGGGCCTCATACCTAGGTGTGTCTTAGGTAGAAGTATAGCACGGGTAGTGATTAAGTGATTAGATCGTAAACTGGTTGTTTACTGAGGGTCTATGAATTGCTACTATTTAGTGGACTTGTTCCTGGCTTGATAGCCCCCAGAGTAGGTGTTTTTGTACACCAAATTGGGTTAATAATCCCTTGTGTTTTTACTGTTTTTAATATTGTTTCATTTTATATTGTCCTCAGATATTTGTGTCTTGACATCTCCTTTGACATCACATATCTGATACCAGATATTCAGACCTTGATAGATTTTGATTTCAGGGGGTAGGTTGCGAAAAGGGAAGGTTTAACACAGTGGGAGAACTGATTTGGGTGTTTTGCGTTT
This sequence comes from Vicia faba, assembly GCA_948472305.1. Taxonomy (NCBI): domain Eukaryota; kingdom Viridiplantae; phylum Streptophyta; class Magnoliopsida; order Fabales; family Fabaceae; genus Vicia; species Vicia faba. The sequence goes on along the minus strand of OX451735.1, from coordinate 735,511,112 downwards.
GATCGTAATTGTTGCGGATAGCAAGAGTCGCCACCGACTTTTCTTTTATCCAATAAAGGAAAGGTTGAAAAGAACAGGAAAGACCTTTAGAGATTATTTCTTGATTTCAGGGGGTATTTATGAAAAGGGAAGGTATTAGCACCTTTTTCATCCGTAGTTATCTATGGGCTCTTAGTTGCTTGCTAGATCACTTGCTTTGTTTGAAAATATTCTTTGTGGTGTGGGTTTGAAAGTATTTTGAAAACGTCTTTGTAATGATTCTCATTTCTATAAGAATGCATACAAAGTGTTTTTAACTTTTGAAAATGTTTCAAAGTAAAGTGTTGATGTGTAAAAATATTTTTGTTGTGAACAAGCAAGAAAATATGAGCATCCTACCTACTCAAAAGGTCGAATGTTCTTTTATTCCTCCTTTATATGTTTTTATCTTACCATTGATTTGGTAAGAAGCCACACCATTGGATGTGAAGGGACGGGCATGGGACGTTTTTCTAGTCATAGAAGGCAACCTATGAGACGTTTTAGCAATTTTTGTTTAGGGACTAGATCGTTTACCGAAGGCAACATCAAGGGTCATCGAGAGACTATAATCTTTTGTCAAGGGTCTTTGCTAAAACGCCCATATTCGAGGGACATGACTATTTTTCCGAGGCAACAACTGAGATTACCCTAAGGGTGCATGTGTGTGAATAATGTGTTTGATTTGCATGCGTTTAGTCTTTGATTAGGGTGATCTACTTGTTGGTTTTATCTTGCCATACATCCTAATTACTAACATTTGTACATAAGCAATAAAAATGGAGAAAATAAATCTTACACTATTATAACCATATAGAATAGAAAGAAAATGTAAAGACAAAATCAAACAAAGAAAGAAGAATGGTCTTTTTGATTCAGGCAACAAAACTCTTTGATTTTACCCTTCTTGGCTTCCTTCGATTTAGGCCTGAAATCAGTAGGGACACGCCTTTCAATTTCATCCTTTTCCCGCTTCTTTCGATTGGGGCCTGGAATCAACGTGAGGTGCACTCTTCTCCTCAAGCTCCTTGCTGCCTTCTTCGGTTGCAGGAATGTTAGGCTCTCAGGTTGAGATTCGAAAGGCTTGAATATTTAGCCAATCGAAGGATACAAAGAACTTGTTTTAGACTTTTAAAAATGCAACTTTCCAGTGTAACTTTCGAAAGCTACAGGCCAGGGGTTAACACAAGATTATTGGGCATCAAAATCCAAAGCCTAACTAGTCAGGGTTGAGACTTTTAACATATAGGCAGTAAGGATCGAAATTTAAAGCATGGCCAAACTCCCTAGAAGAGATATCTACATTTTCTTTTTATTGGTATGTACACATGATATTTAAATGAAAGAGTTCCAAGTTTAGAGAAAACTTACCTCTTGAAGCGCTTAAATCGAAGGAATTGCAAGTGACTTCCTTGGTGGTAAATGGAACTTCGCTGGAATCTTCCTGAAGCTAGTTCAGTTACTACTTTGTTTGAGCAGTTACTGAATCGAAGGAGGGTATGTAATAGTGGAGAGTGAATCGAAGGTTACTCTACCACAGGTAAGGGAGTGAATCAAAAGACTATTATATTGCAAATGGGGAATGGGTCAAAGGTTGGTTATCTGACAATTTGAGGAGTGAATCGAATGGTTCACTTAGTGTATGAAGGGGTTTGAGTTTTTAGAAGTTTTAGAAATATTTGAAAATGTTTGATAGTGTTTGGGATTTTTTTTGAGAAATTGATCACTTTCTCACAACAAGAGTTTTTTTTTTGCAACTATCCAGGGGCCCCTAAGATGTGTGGTGGAGGCTCATATTTATAGATGGTTTTGGCTGATGTTTAGGAGGGAAAACAAAAGAAATTTGAACAAAAAGGGTATGCTATTCTTGTAGTCTTCGAGGTGCAGTCTTGTATGCCATTTTGGTGCAAGAATAGGGTAGCATTACAGGACTGCTTTGTAGCAGTTTTGGAGTGTTGTGGCCAGTATATCAGGCATGTACTTGGCAGCACATAGGACTTCGGTCAGCAAGCATCTTTGGATTATTTCAACCTTTAGTTTTGACCACTTAGGTCTAACCTTCGGCCAGATTCTTCTTCAGACATCACTATTTTATTTTCACATTGTGATACGGTGGGAGAGAACTGACTGTTTTTTGGAATGCTGGTTTGCGTTTTGTGTTTGTACTCGCAAAATGTCGCGGTAAGCAAGAGCCGCCACCGTCTTTTATTTTATCCAACAAGGAAAGGAAAAAAGCACAGAAAAATTCCTTTTTCGAGATGTTTCTCGGGTCCGGGGGGTAGATTATAGAAAGGGAAGGTGTTAGCACCCTTTCTATCCGTGGTTATCCACGGGCTCTTAGGTATTTGCTCAAAGTGTTTTCAAAATTTTGTTTTTCTTTGTGTTTGTGGGTTTGAAAGAAGTTTTTGTTTGAAAGGTGTAAGTGTGAAAATTTTTGTTTTGTTTTGAAAGGAGCAAGTACTTAAGAACCATCTACCAACTCGAAAAAGGAATCAATTTGTGCTAATGTCCTTTAGACAATGCTATCCCACTATGAATGAGTAGGTAGCATCGTCGTTGGAGTTTAAAGGGTCAATTCGATTAGAGGATGTGTGGTCACTAAAGCAACGTTAGGACGCCCTACAGGTAACCCTAATGTATTAGATCATTTTTCCGAGGCAACCGTTTCGAGGCAACTATGATCTTTGGACAAGAGGGAGACCTCTAAAACTTCCTATACTCAATGACCACGTTTGAAGGCAACCAAGTGAGGTGTACCCTAAGAGTGCGCATGTGCGAGTGTGTTGTTTTTCAGTTAATTTTATCTTTGTACATGTCATGGGTGAGCTATGTTGATTTTAGGTTAAAGATTTGATCTTGTCATGCATTCCCTATTATCAAAACATCTAACAGTTAATATTTTACGGAAATTAAATTGCGGAAATTAAATCTAACTATTACAAGGCGTCGGGTATTTACATCGCCAAAAACAACCCTTGAAATTAAATTGCGGAAAATAAAAGAAAGTGATAAAATAATTTAAAGTCCTATTAAAACTATTACATTCCGGGAAACAATTACATCAATATCATAAATTGATCGCATGCGAGAAAATTAAATCGGGCACATTTTTTAGGGTTTGACCCTTTTTGAAGGAAAGCATTTTTTTGTTATTTTGAATTAAAAAGAAATTAGACTTGAGTTAATTATTAAATTAAATAAGCTAATTAATTAATTAATGAAAATAATATTTTTTGGATTTTTGATATTTAAAGAAATAAAATAAATTTGATCAAAGTTAGTAAAAACTAACTATCTACATTAATTTTAATTATTGCAAAAATATTAAAGGTTATACCTAATTAAAACTAAATTAATTTAATTAATATTTATTTACAAAAATAAAATACTGAATTTAATCTTAATAAATAAAGTATATTTTTTGGTTTTTGATTTTATTAAGAAAAAGATTAATTGGTTAGTTTAAATAATAATAATAATAATTAAACAAAACAAATAAATAAAATAAAATATAAAAAAGAAATAGAAATAACCCAAAGGGGGGTTTTGGGCCCAGATTGGAGGTGGGATTAGTGATTTGCAAGGCCCAATAGTGCAAGCCTGATTGACTTTTGCAATTCTCCATGCGCACGTTGACTTGAGTGTAGGATAGACCTCTCATCTAGACCACCAGATCTGGCCTAGGACCATCTGGCAGGCATCTGGGTGATGGTGTGTGATGGACCATAATTGCTGAAACGCGCCTGAATACCTGAAACAAAATAATATAAATATTTTGGAGGACCTGAGATTCGAACCCAGGTCCCATTGGATTTTGCACGCTTGCCACTACCACTGCACCAACGCATCTTAGTTGTTATCATAATGGATAATAATAATAATATTGAAAACAAGTTAACATGCCAGAAAATATAAAATAAAGCACGAATTATTTGAATGGGCGAATTGGAAAGGGACGCGTCATCGTCTTCCCCACTCAGCCCTGGTTTTTTTACCTGCAGATTTATATCCGCAGCTAAATCCCTAGGTCAAACCTAGAAACTGTTCTAGGCCATGAAAACTCAAGCCACGACCACAGTCATGCTCGTCTCTTCCTCCTGAACACATCTATGTCCATTAATAGACTTGATTTTACCTATAGAGAAAACGCCCAAAAAAACATCCAAGAACCCTAGATTCGTCTAGGGGGTTACAGGCTATGAAAATGCAATCCAATAATGCAAAAATCTTCTAAATGAAACGACAAGCATGCATATGCAAAGATTTTGTTCAAAAGATGCAAAAATATGAAGATACGATTTCAAGTGCAGAGCGATTTTCAGAGAAACTTACAGCGAGATTGAGGAGGTGAATGGCCTTGATTTTGATTGCTACAGACTCAGTGGATGTCTAGCAATTGATCCACGTTGAGTTTTTGCTTTGAATCGGCCTCTAAGAAGGATTTCAGTTTCAAGCTTTTTCATGTTTTTCTCAAGTTTGGTTTTGGTGATTCTGCAACTTGTAACCTCTGATTTGTGTGCCTCTAACATTAAAAAGCTTCCAAATTTGCCAAAAATCCAACTTTTTGTTCATGATATGGTGAGATACGAGTTTGATCATGTCCATGATGACAATTAAGGCATGTATCAATCAACAAGATACCAAGTGATTAATATTTGGATTTTATTTGGATTTAAATTGATTTAAAATAAATTAATTCAATAAAAATCAAATAAAATAGAAAAATTAATAAATGGACACAAGACTGAAGATAGGACACGTGTGTAGTGTGAAAAGGTCAAATCAAGTGGAAAAAAGTGGGCCCATTTGGCAAACTTTGATGTTTTGGGGATAGTTGACTTTTTGCAATTTTGGAAAAATGCCCAACTTCAACAATGCATAACTTCTTCAATTTTGAACTTTTGGAGGTTTTATCTGACCTTTTAGAAAGCTTGAGATGTCCTCTAAACAACCCTTTTTGTCTCATCTCATTATGATATTCCATGCTCAAGTTATAAGCTTTGGCAAAAAAGGTGTTTTTGTTGACTTTCAAAAATGACCTATAATGTCCAAATTTGTAACTTCTTGTGAGTGCATTTATTGATCTTGGGGTGTGAATATGGATTATAGTAAATTGCATCCTCTTCAAAATGAGCTTTGGATGGGTCATTTCTCATAAAGTATGAGAAAGTTATGCTTGGTCAAAGTTGAGTTGACTTTTCCTACAAAACCCTAATTTAGCAACTTTTGAGTCTTCATGAATTTTGAGCAATCCTTGATGAATCATGATCAACCCTTGATCAAATGATGAAATATCCTTCAAAATGAGAATTTTGACAAAAAATCTTGAGGTTTGACTGTATTTGGGTCACAGTTGACTTTTGCCCTAGCACAGTCGATTTTTGGACCTCTTGAGAAATTGATTGACCAAACTTCCTCTGCAAGGCTTGAAACTTGACATGGATGAACTTGAGAACATATTAGGACATTGGGGAGAACTTGAGGTAATTTTGATTTAAGGACCTTGGTGCAACACAAAACCCTAATTTTGAATTGACTGCCTTAGGAGATGATTTGACTGTCCAACTCTTGAGCAATCTTGAGAAACTTGGAAATTTTTCTTGCAATGTTTTGAGAAATATGGGAGGGAAAATTTTAGGGTACAACAGCTGCCCCTGTTCAATATTCTTAAACCTGAGGATGTAGATTGGCTTTCGTTCCTTTCGTGATCCGAAGGTGGAAGATGATTGACCACTAGAGTGCCCAGAAATTTGCACTCGCATAAAGTGGTATCAGCCTTGTGATGTCGGGAATGGTCTTACAGATGCCATTTGGAGACTGTTGATAGGTGGTCTGAACTTCAACTGGAATACGAATCAGGGAGATCTTATCGGCGATCTGACTGAACCAGAGGAGGTCTTGGATTAACTTCAACTGGATCGGCATCAGAAAAATCTTTAGGAATCGATTTAACTGGACCAGAGAAGGTCTTGGATCAACTTTGACTGGATCAGCATCAGAAAAATCTTTAGGAATCGATTTAACTGGACCAGACAAGGTCTTGGAATGACTTCAACTGGATCGACATTATAAAAATCTTTAGGAATCAATTTAACTGGACCAGAGGAGGTCTTGGCGCCTTTGGCTGGATCGGCATCAGAAAAATCTTTAGGAATCGATTTAACTGGACCAGACAAGGTCTTGAAATAACTTCAACTGGATCGACATCAGAAAAATCTTTAGGAATCGATTTAACTGGACCAGAGAAGGCCTTTGACTGGATCGACATCAGAAAAATCTTTAGGAATCGATTTAACTGGACCAGACAAGGTCTTGGAATAACTTCAACTGGATCGGCATCAGAAAAATCTTTAGGAATCGATTTGACTGGACCAGAGAAGGCCTTTGACTGGATCGGCATCAAAAAAATCTTTAGGAATCGATTTAACTGGACCAGACAAGGTCTTGGCGCCTTTGACTGGATCGGCATCAGAAAAATCTTTAGGAATCGATTTAACTGGACCAGACAAGATCTTGGAATAACTTCAACTGGATCGACATCAGAAAAATCTTTAGGAATCGATTTAACTGGACCAGAAAAGGTCTTCCACATAGTTGAGAATTTAACCGCATCTTTCCTGAAAAGCAAAGGTCAGTCATATGCAATGCATGATATGGATCAAGCAACGATGTTCTCAACATAAATGAGATTGTATCGTATGATGCGTTTATGCATGTATTATGATGTATGGAAATGTAATGTTTCTAGCTGGGGAAAATAAATCTCGATAGCTGTTGGAGACAGGAGTTGAATTCTTCGTTTCCACTGGGGATGATGAACGAAGAGGATTATGAGAACAAACCCGCGGGAGAAGATAACTCTGTTGGGGAATAAACTGATGAGGAGATTACTCTGTGGGGAAGAGATACTCTGCTAAGGATTTCACTGATAAGCTCCGTTGGGGATTAATTACCGTTGCTGGTGATACTGAATCTGTTGAGGATTGAATTCCTGTTTGTGAAAGGAAAGAACTTCGCTGAGGGATGATCTTCCAGTTGTGACTTACTGGGGATGACCCTGTTAGACTCTTGTGGGGATAATCCTCTAAATTCTGCTGAGAATGGCCCTTTGAACTTGGCTGGGAAGATTTATTTAGGTACTCCGCTGGGGGTAAACTTCCAGAGTCTACTAGGGATGATGCTTCAACTCCATTGGGGGAAGCTTTTTTCAGACCGTGCTGGGGAAATATTGACTCCACTAGGGGGTATCTTGTATGCTGCCGGGGAATATTCTTATACTCCGTTGGGGAATATTAAGACTGTCGGGGATATCGAGCCTTTTTAGTGCTGATGGTAGATAAACTCTTCTTGGGGAGAGTATTGTTGATTCGTTCATAGTTACAAGTCTCAGCTGCGGAGAGCTACCATTACTGTCTTACTCTGCGGGGAGTAAAGCATCTTAGCCATATTCTTCACCTGAATTTACCTTCGTACCTGGTGGACTGAGCAACTATACAGTTTGGACAATTCTATTGCCCCTGTTTCTGATATTACCAGTAATTCATCTTTTGTTTCGCATGTAGATATTCATAAGAAGCAATTAATGTCAAATGCATATATAAAAAATGAACATTGGACGTTCTTTGCAAAACAAAACAAATAAAGGAAAAACAGTTTGAAATTTCTTTGAAAATGAATTTGTACTGATTTTGAAGTTTGGCATGTAAATAGGCGTTTTTGTACAAGAGGCTGACATCCTAGTAAGAGAACGCCGCTGAATAATAGAATTTACACATTTGTGGAAAACAAAACAGCTATGTGAATAATCCCACTGGGTTCTAACTCTGCTATTTCCTTTATGTCCTCGAGCATCTCATCACTTTTCTACTTGGTTTAAGGTAGATCCGATTGATTAGTGTCGTCCGAGCTTGATAGTTGATACCGAACTCTGGATGTAAGGTGATCCAATGAGACATAGTGTTACGCTTTGATCCCTAATTTTTGCCTGGACTGCCCTTTCGGGTTTTCAGTCCACCGGGATACCCTTTTTTGCCCAAGTCGCCTTTTTAGGTTTTCGACTTGCCGGGTGTACAGATTTTTCATTTTCATCCCTTATTTTTTCCCGAACCCTTTTGGTTCGCCGGGAAGCCCATACTTTTTCCTAGGCCAGTCAACCTAGCGGGTCTTTGATTATGCGTAGTATCTTTTTACTATGTCTGCATTGACGGGGTGAGGAAGGTCGTCACCATCCATGGTGGTTAGAATCATAGCTCCTCCGGAGAAAATGTTCTTAACCACAAATGGCCCTTCATAAGTAGGGGTCCATTTGCCCCTGGGATCACCTTGAGGTAGAATGATGCGCTTGATCACCAGATCCCCAACTTGATACTCTTATCGTCTAAATTTCTTGTTAAATGCCTTGATCATCCACTTTTGATACGTCTGACCATGGCAAATAGCAGTAAGTCTCTTTTTGTCGATTAGGTTCAGTTGATCAAGTCGGGTCTGAATCCAATCATCTTCGTTCAAACCTGCATCCTTCATTATCCGAAGAGAGGGTATCTGAACTTAAATGGGCAAGACTGCCTCCATGCCATATACCAAGGAATAGGGTGTTGCCCCTGTTGACGTCTGTGCTGAGGTACGGTACCCATGAAGAGCAAACGGTAACATCTCGTGCCAGTCTTTGTATGTCACTGTCATCTTCTGCACAATCTTCTTAATGTTCTTATTAGCCGCTTCTACAGCGCCATTCATCTTCGGCCGGTAAGGAGAAGAGTTGTGATGCTGTATCTTCAACTGCTCGTAGAGTTCGGTGATCATCTTGTTATTGAGATTGGTACCATTGTCCGTAATGATCCTCTCGGGTACACCGTATCGACAGATCAGATTGTGCCAAATGAACCGTGCCATGACGTTCTTGGTTACGGTAGCAAAGGAAGTTGCTTCAACCCACTTCGTAAAGTAATCAATTGCTACCAGGATGAAACGATGCCAGTTGGATGCCGTAGGTCTGATCTCGCCGATCATATCAATGCCCCACATTGAAAAAGGCAAAGGAGCTTTCAAGACGTTCAGAGGAATAGAAGGTACGTGCACCTTATCAGCATAGACTTGGCACTTGCGACACGTCCGAGAATGCTGATAACAGTCGGCTTCCATTGTGGACCAATAATATCTTGCCCGAAGGATCTTCTTTGCCATGGTGTGTCCACTGGAATGGGTTCCGAAAGTACCTTCATGTAACTCCGCCATGATCTTTTCTGCTACATTCTTATCCACACAACACAGTAAGGTTGAATCATGGTTACGCTTGTAAAGAATGGCATTATTGATGAAGAACTTTGTCGCGAACCTCCTCAGAAACTTCTTGTCATTAACAGATGCACCTTCGGGGTACTTCTGAGCTTTAAGATACCTCTTTACTTCATGAAACCAGGGATTTTCTGTTACCTCTTCAGTCTCAATGTCACAGCAATGATCAGGTTCATCCAATCTTTCGATGATAATCCGGGGAGCTTCGTTGTCCCAATTGACTTTGAACATAGAAGACATCATAGCCAGCGCGTCCGCCAACTGATTCTCCTCTCTAGAGAAGTGTTCAAAGGTTATTTCCTTGAAATGGGGAAGCAACGTCAATACATACTCCTTGTAAGGAATAAGATTTGGGTGTTTCATATCCCACTCGCCTTTGATCTGACTGATCACGAGAGCGGAATCTCCGAAGACACTTAGAAACTTAATCCTTAGGTCAATTGCTGCTCGAAGACCCATGATGCACGCTTCATACTCCGCCATGTTGTTGGTGCAGTTGAAACATAGTCGGGCGGTGAATGGAGCATGAGAGCCTTTAAGAGATATGATCACAGCGCCAATGCCATAACCCAAAGTTAGAAGCTCCATCAAAGTACATAGACCATCGGGATCCTTCCTCAGGTCCTTCATCCGGTCCAAGTGTCTCACAATCAGTTACCAACATGATATTCTCGTCCGGAAATTCAAAGTTCATAGACTGGTAATCATCCACTGCCTGATGTGCCAAATGGTCTTCCAACACACTTCCTTTGATTGCCTTTTGGGTCGTATACTAGATGTCATACTCAGTCAAGATCATCTGCCATCTTGCTATTCTTCCGGACAATGCAAGCTTCTCGAAGATATACTTGATGGGATCCATCTTTCATATCAACTGAGTAGTGTGAGTCAGCATATACTGTCTCAGCCGGCGAGCAGCCCATGCCAAAGCGCAACAAGTTTTCTCGAGAAGTGACTATCGGGTCTCACAGTCGGTAAACTTTTTGCTAAGGTAATAAATAGCATGCTCTTTTCTGCCAGACTCGTCATGCTGCCCCAGCACACACCCCATTGAGTTGTCGAGTACTGTCAAGTATAAAATCAGAGGTCTCCCTTCAACTGGGGGCATTAGAATGGGTGGCTCTTGGAGATACTCTTTGATTCTTTCGAAAGCGGTCTGGCATTCGTCATTCCAACGTACTACTTGATCTTTCTTCAGCAGCTTGAAGATTGGCTCACAAGTAGCAGTCAGGTGCGAGATGAATCGGGAAATGTAGTTCAGTCGTCCCGGAAAGCCTCTGACTTCTTTCTATGTTCTGGGAGCTGGCATCTCCTGTATAGCTTTCACCTTTGCAGGATGCACTTCAATACCTTTATCTCTTACGACGAAACCCAATTGCTTACCAGATCTCACCCCAAAGGTGCACTTGTTCGGGTTTAACCTCAACTTGTACAATTTCAACCTGTCAAACAACTTATGCAGATGATCAAGGTGTTCTTCCTCAGTTTAAGACCTTGCAATCATATCGTCGACGTATACCTCAATCTCATGATGGATCATGTCATGAAACAAAGCAACCATAACACGTTGATACGTTTCCCTAGCATTCTTCAATCCAAAGGGCATGACCTTGTAGCAAAAAGTACCCCACTGAGTAACAAAAGTTGTCTTCTCCATGTCTTCGGGAGCCATTTTAATCTGATTGTAACCGGAGAAACCATCCATAAAGGAGAAGACTTTATGCTGAGCGGTGTTGTCAACCAGAACGTCGATATGAGGTAGACGAAAGTCATCCTTGGGGCTCGCCCTGTTCAGATCCCTATAATCAACACACATCCGAACCTTATCATCCTTCTTCGGCACAGGAACCACATTGGCCACCCACTGAGGGTAAGAAGTAACTGCTAGAAAACCGGCGTCAAACTGTTTCATCACTTCAGCCTTGATTTTCTCAGACACCTCTGGACGCATTCGACGGACCTTCTATTTCACTGGAGGACAGTCTTCCTTGGTAGGCAGGTGATGAACCACAATATCGGTATCCAACCCAGGCATGTCTTCGTAAGACCAAGAAAAGATCTCAACATTGTCATGCAGCATCTGAGTCAACCGTTGCTTCACACTAAGCTCCTGATTTGCACCGATCTTAACTTCCTTCTTGTCTGTCTCTGTACCCAGATTCACTATTTCCACCGGCTCTTCGTGCGGCTGAATAGCCCTCTCTTCCTGGAGTAGCAATCTTGCAAGCTCACCAGGCACTTCGCAATAGCATAGTCGTTACCAGTGAGATCCAGAGTGGATGTAGACCTGTATATGTGAGTGTTTGTAAAATAGTTGTTTTGCAATATATAATAAATAAAAACAAGGAGCGCAAAATTTGAAATGCAAGAAAACATCAAATGCTTTTATTAATGATATATGAAAATGACACACATAAAGCCCTCACAAATGAAGCCACGGCGCCCTGGGTAAGACACCGGGCCATAAAGTTTAAAACATTGTATGTTACATATTCAAAACAAAAAGTTTCATTACTGGGTGATAACAAAAACGGGTATAGAATCTTTCGCTGTCCAATTGCTTAATCCACCACTGGCAGTCAGGTAGTGAAGATGTGAAAAACACAAGAAGGGGGGTTGAATTGTAAAACTTAAATCAAATGCTTAGACAACACTGTATTTTTATCCTGGTTCGTTTGATCTAAAACTACTCCAGTCCACCCGTCAAGGTGATTTCGCCTCTCTCCAACGAGGTCTTAATCCACTATATTCAAAGGATTACACAACTACGTTAACAATTGTTAAAGCCTTCTTGAGTATAACCACACACCGGTTTATCTCAAGGAAATCTCTTTACAGATAATTGAACAAGAATGTGTTTAACGTTTTCTAATAAAAACAATATATCACAATTGTGATAATACACAATTTAAGCTTCGAGTAAAAACTGAATTGCTAATGCGTTTGAGTGAGCGTGGTTTGAAAGCTTAGCAAAATGTATGAGTGCATGCGTATATTTGTGCGTCTTTTCTCACACAGACTTGTTTAAATAGGCATGGCAGAGATACGTTGTCCATAAAGCCATTTCAATGATAATAACGCACTTTCCTTATTGAGAAGATCTTGTCTTGAAGAGAGCCATTAGCATTAATTCTGTCTTGAATGCTTAATAATGCTTCAGAGTCTTCTTTGCTTATGCTGACGCTTCTGAGTGTTGATGACTTGGAAAAGATCTTTGATTAGAGTCAGAGTTTATATGTTTATGTGCAGATTCTGGTCATCAAGCTTCAGCGTATGATCTGGTAGCTTCAGTGTGTAGCATATGTTACTGATCTTCTGATGCTGACATATTACTGATCTTCTGATGCTTCTGATGATGCTGATGCTGATTCCATCAGAACTTCTGTACATACAAAACATAATTTAAGAAGCATATTTGTCTTATATATAAATCTTACAATTTATTTATTCTTTGTATTTGTTATCATCAAAACTCTAATTAAGGGTTGTAGAATCAAACTATGTTCTAACAATCTCCCCCTTTTTGATGATGACAAAAACCAGATTTTTTCAATTAAAAACAAAAAATAAAAGGTATAGAATTAAGAAGAGAGAACTCCCCCTGAGTTGATTACTTCCCTTTAATTCCATGAGTCTTTGAGCATCATAACTTTACTGTATCTTTCCTCAGAGTTGTACCTGTAAGCTTTTCAGAAGAGAGAAATTTTAAATAGATCAGAATGTTTGAGACTTATGTCTCAGTAATCCGTTATTGAAAAATATCATTCTTTCTCCCCCTTTTTGTCAGTTATCAAAAAGAACAAATAATCAGAGCCAAAATGCATTTATATTGAAAACCAGAAGAAATGATAAGTTCAAAACAATGTAAAAATATTACAGATAAACAAGTTTAAAAAAAAGGAAATTCCTAAGAAGGAGGAGGTAGACGCGTGAACATGGCCTCCAACATGCTCTTTATCTGGGTGTTGGTTTCCTGTTGCTGGGTTAACATGCTCTTGATTTCATCAATTTTGTTGTCCTATTTATCCATTCTTTCATTCATCAACATATCAGATCTTTTCAGGTCTTCTAGAGTCTGCCTGTCAAGGGAGGAAGCTTGAGGATCTTCAGAAACATGATGCTTCTCATAGATTTCTGCAATAACTTCTTCTTGACCCAGTGCTTCAGCAGGAACCATCTGCTCTTGAGTATTAGATTGAACTTTGGATGCTGGACGATGTTCAGACCAGGGAGCAATGTCCAGAGGGAGAACTTCTTCCTTAAGCAGCTTGCTCAGAACTGGACCTTCAATTTCTTTCAGCAGATTGCTGAAGTTATGTTGAGCTTGTCCATAGCTCTGTTCTTGCAACTTAAAAGTTTCAGAGCATACCCATCTTCTGAATTTTGTCCAAAGGTAGTCTGATGCAGTAGGATCAACCAGCTCAAGACTAGCTTGTTTCAGAGAAGTGATCCACTTCTGTACTTCTGTTTCAAATGTCAATAAGCTGGTACCAACATCTGGATGTTTTGGTTTTGGGATAGCTGTTTTGTGGGTTATTGCAGCAAGACGTTCAAAAACTGTTAAGTCAATGACAATCTTGATGTTGTCTTCTGGATTGTTCTTTGGTGAGGGAGTGGGAGAGTCGGTAATTATGATTGGACTTGATGGGGAGTTTGGTGGAGTTAATTCTGGTGAAGAGGGAAGTTGGGAAAATTCACAATGGTGCCTAAGGGCATATGAATGGCCAAAGGTTATGTGATTCCAGGAATGGGAATGGTATCAGAATCAACAGTTTGGTTTGATTGGTCGTTATGATATTCTGGTTCAGGGGATTCAGAAGGTGGAGCCTCATAAGTTTGAACTTCTGGGTGAGATAGTTCAGGTTGAGGAGAAGGTGGATTGATTTCTGTTTGAGGAGATGAAGGTAGTGATATTTCTGGTTCTGGAGAGAGAGGAATTTCTGGTTGTGGTGAGATGGGAATTTCTGGTTGTGGTTCTGTGGTGGTTTCAGGATTTGTATTTTTTGGCATGGGAGCAAAAGTATGTTGGTCTATATCAGATAGAACTTTTGCAAGTTCTTGTTGGGTTGCTTCAGTATTTGGATTTTGAGGTTGGGAGCGAGATCTTCTAAGAGTTAGGGATTCATATGGGTCAAAATCAATGTCAAAGTCATCAAAAGTTTGTGGTGTGGGGTTTTCAGATTGAGTGGAAATATGGATAGATATTGATACAGCAATTGAATCTAAAACAGTTACAGAAGAAAGATTACCTCTTTTTTTCGGAGTCTGCTGAGATGATCCTTCTGCTACAACTTTCCTTTTCTTGGTTTTCTTCAGCACAACTTCTGGAGCCTTCTGCTGCAGATCCTGAATGTTCAGATTTGGTGCTGTACCATCCGCCTTGCAAGCATCCAGATATCTGACTATTATATCTGGTTTAGAATCAATCTCTAAGAATAGAGGGAAGTTATCCAGAGGGACTCTTCTGTTGGAGATAGCTGTAAAAGGAGTGACGTTGGGTTCCTTCTTGATGTTCTCAATCAACTTCATCTTCTTCATATTCTTTGCATTCAGCTATTTGCCAACAGTAGCTTCCAAAGAGCTGATTTCCTGAGCCTCTGTAAGATGATCAATCAGCTTATTCTCTGTTAGAATATCTGATATAAGTCTTCCTAGGGGTATCCAGTCCCTTTTTATGCGCTCCTCTTCTCTGGTTTCTTTAACACTTGTCCTGATATGGTTAAACAGCAGATGAGCCAGATTTACCTTATCCTCCTGGGAGATGAAATAGATCAGAAATTGCTGATCAATATTGATGTAATCAGGAGAGCTGGTAGGCTTCATGTGGTTTATGCATCCAAGAATGATCTTGGCCCATATTCTGTGATGATATTTTAAATCCCTTATCTTTCTGGAGGGAAGCCCCAGAGTGAAGATTTCTCTAGCAATTAGGGCAACATCAGTGCATCTTTCAGCCATGTTAATGCAGCGAACACCACCACCACTGTAGCCTATTAATCTTGCAATGAGGTCCTCAGTGATAACTATCTTCTTCCCCACAATGTATGAGGTGACTTGGTAGTTGGAAGATGAAGCATGAATCCAAAATTCCATTACCAGAGTTGGGAATGTTGGACCCACCAATCTATCAAAATAGTTTTCCCATCCTTGAGCTTTAACTTCTTCAGAGATATTAAACCCATTCTCTTGAAGACTGTTGAAATCCACGATCAATTCTGACAGAACTTCTAGATTTTTGATTGGTGTGAGAAGCGTTCTGTAGGGTTCTTCGTATTGTTCAGAGGAACCTGTTTTCTGAGAACTGGAAGTGGGAATGCTGGAAGAAGCCATGTTCACACAAAGATTTTGAAAAAATAATTGAAAGGGTTTTGAGAAAGTATGAAAACTGAAATCAGTAAGTTTGAGAGAAAATGAAAGTGAAGGTAAAAGAGTGTAAATGGTGAGAAGTGTGTTTAAATAGATTTCTAAACAATTTTGAAAACATAAACGGCAAGAGAGAGAAATTAATTGTAATGATTATAAGCATTTAATGATAGCCGATTTTGGGGGATTTCAGAAAGATATTGGAACGGTTACCCATGACATGTGTCTCAATGCAACCAATCAGCGCTTTTGTCTTTTCAGAAACGTGAACGCATGTTCAGCCTCAGAAAGTAGCTGATGACTAGATGATACTTGTTTTCTTGAGTGAACTGCACATTTCTATCCTTGAAATGAAGCACTCATATCTTCATGGATAGATTCTGATACAATCTGTACTTCTAAAGATCTGAAGAAAGATTGATCAGTAGTTCACAGAAAAATAAACAAAGTTCTGAAGGTTAAGATATGGAATCAAAACAGTCTTATTCTGGGCAGAGCTTCATGCTGAGATGTTTCAGAATGAAGTTGAACCTATCTTCAGAAAGAGGTTTTGTAAAAATATCAGCCCATTGATGGTCTGTGTTAATAAATTTAAAATTTAAAATCCCTTTCTGAATATAGTCCCTAATAAAATGATGTTTTATTTCTATATGCTTAGCCCTAGAATGCAAAATAGGATTTTTACTAAGGCAGATAGCAGAAGTGTTATCACAGAGGATATGAATGTTACTCTCAAATATCTGGAAGTCCTCAAGTTGACTTTTAATCCAGAGCATTTGTGCACTGCATCCAGCTGCTGCTATGTATTCAGCTTCTGCTGTTGATAGAGCAATTATGGATTGTCTTTTACTGGACCATGAAATCAGATTTTCTCCCAGAAACTGGAAGCTTCCAGAAGTTCTTTTACGTTCCACTCTGTCTCCAGCGAAATCAGCATCATAGTATCCTATCAATTAGTAATCACTTGATTTTCTATAAAACAGACCCAGATTAGTAGTACCTTTCAGATACTTGAAAATTCGCTTAACTATTGTTAAGTGAGATTCTCTAGGATCTGATTGGAATCTAGCAGAAATGCAAATACTGAATAGAATGTCAGGCCTTAAAGCCGTCAGATAGAG
Source organism: Vicia faba (assembly GCA_948472305.1). Lineage (NCBI taxonomy): Eukaryota > Viridiplantae > Streptophyta > Magnoliopsida > Fabales > Fabaceae > Vicia > Vicia faba. Next base: position 735,494,316 of record OX451735.1, on the reverse strand, counting down.
AAGAGAAGCAATCATACCTCTATAGACCTTCTGTTCTACCTTTTTACTTACCTCTTCTCTTTCCAGAATGCACGTGGGATGCATTGGAATCTTTGATGGCTTACATTCTGAGAGATCAAATTTCTTCAGAAGTTCTCTGACATATTTGCTCTGATGAATGTAAGTTCCTTCTGGGGTTTGATTAATCTGAATGCCCAGAAAGAATTTTAGTTCCCCCATTAGGCTCATCTCAAATTCTGCCTGCATACATTTAGCAAACTTTCTTCCCAGAGAGGGTTTAGTAGATCCAAATATGATGTCATCAACATAAATCTGACATACTAAAATGTCATTCTTAACTGCCTTACAGAACAAGGTTGTGTCCACTTTCCCTCTGGTGAATTCCTTTTCTAACAGGAAGTTACTTAGTCTTTCATACCAAGTTCTGGGAGCTTGTTTCAGACCATATAATGATTTCTTTAGTTTGAAAACATATTCTGGATTTTTGGAACTTTCAAAACCAGGGGGTTGGTGCACATATACCTCTTCCTCTATATAGCCATTTAAGAATGCACTCTTAACATCCATCTGATACAGAGTGATGCCTTTATTAACAGCAAATGAGATTAAGAGTCTGATAGATTCTAACCTGGCGACTGGAGCAAAGGTTTCTGTATAGTCTATCCCCTCTTGTTGAATATAACCTTGTGCTACCAGTCGTGCTTTGTTTCTGATGACTTCACCTTGTTCGTTCAGTTTGTTTCTGAACACCCATTCTGTTCCAATGACGTTAACTCCTTTTGGTTTGGGAACTAGATCCCATACGTCATTTCTTGTGAATTGATTTAGCTCCTCTTGAATTGCTAGAATCCAGTCATTCTCCAGAAGTGCTTCATCAATTGTTGTTGGTTCAATTAGAGAAACCAGTCCCATGAGGGATTCTTCAGAGTTTCTGAAGCTAGATCTTGTTCTGATTAGATCTTCCTTTCTTCCTAAGATTTTTTCTTCTGGGTGATCCATGCTGATTCTGGATAGTCTTTTCTAAAGTTGATCAACAGAAGGTGCTGGATTGCTTGCAGTGCCTCTTTCTGATGTTGAGGGAGTGTCTTTGTTGAAAGCTTCTGATGACTTGTCTTCAGTACATGTGAGTTCAACTTCCATACCTGCAAGGAATTCATTCTGCTTTGACTTTTGAGAGTCAAGCTTATCATCAAAACGAACACTGATTGACTCTTCCACAATCTGTGTTTCTGTATTGTATACTTTGTACCCTCTTGAGCGTTCAAAATATCCTAACATAATACACTTTTGTGCTTTAGATTCAAACTTGTTCAAATAATTTTTTGTATTCAGAATAAAACATGTACAACCAAATGGGTGAAAATAGGAAATGTTGGGCTTTCTGTTCTTCCACAATTCATATGGAGTCTTTTCCAGAATAGGTTTTATGGAGATTCTATTCTGAATGTAACACGTTGTGTTTATTGCCTCTGCCCAGAAGATCTTAGCAACGTTAGTCTCGTTGATCATGGTTCTGGCCATTTCTTGCAATGTTCTGTTCTTTCGTTCTACAACTCCATTTTGCTGGGGAGTTCTAGGACAAGACAAATCATGCAGAATGCCTTTGTCATTAAAGAATGACTCAAAATCGTTGTTTTCAAACTCTCCACCATGATCACTTCTGACTTTGACGATTCTAAGATCCTTTTCATTCTGAACTTGGTTGCAGAAGGTGACAAACACAGAGTGTGACTCGTCCTTGTGTATTAAGAACTTTACCCATGTCCATCTGCTATAGTCATCTACGATTACTAACCCATACTTCTTACCACTGACTGAAGCAGTTTTAACTGGTCCAAATAAGTCAATGTGCAGAAGTTCTAATGGCTTGGAGGTGGAAACAACATTTTTGGATTTGAAAGCTGGTTTTGCAAACTTGACTTTCTGACATGCTTCACACAGAGCATCTGAATTGAACTTCAGGTTAGGAAGTCCTCTGACCATATTGAGTTTGTTAATCTGAGATATTCTTCTCATACTAACATGTCCCAATCTTCTGTGCCAGATCCATTTCTCGTTTTTAACAGACAGAAGACATTTTACATTCTGAGTTTTTAGTTCAGAAAGTTTTATTTTATAAATGTTGTTTTTCCTCTTTCCATTAAATAGGATAGTCCCATCTTTCTGACTAACAGCTTTGCATGAATTTTGATTGAAGATTATATCATAACCGTTATCACTTAATTGACTTATGGATAACAGATTATGCATTAATCCATCTACTAATAAAACATTACTTATAGAGGGAAGATTTCCATTACCAACTGTTCCAGAGCCAATGATCTTTCCTCTCTGATTTCCTCCAAAACCTACGTGGCCTCCAGGCTTAAGTTCCAGGCTTTGGAACATATGCCTTCTTCCCGTCATGTGTCGTGAGCAGCCAGAGTCCAGGTACCATGACTGGTGTTTTTGCTTTGCTGCTAAAGATATCTGCCACATGTATTATTTTATCCTTAGGTACCCATATTTTCTTTGGTCCTGATTTGTTAGTTTTACCAAAACTCTGGTTGAATTTTGGTTTGATAGAGTAATCACTACTTGTATATTTTATGTCATGTGTGTGCCCATATATGAAGTGTGAATCAAGTGGAGTACGTTTTATAACTAAATCCATGGCATTTTTTGGTGTAGGTACCTTACCTTGATATCCTATCCCTTTTCTGCCATTCTTGCTAACTCCATAGATCATTGAAGCCATTTTGCTTCTGTCTATGTTTTTAGCTAGAAACTTCTGAAAGTTGTGATCATACTCCTTGATGATCTCATCAGCGTTGCTGGGAGTTTCAGGGATTGTTTCCTTCTGAGAGTTTTGCAATTGCTTTTCTAATTTTGAGATTTTATCTTTTAACTCAGAATTCTCCAATTTGAGACTCTCAGTCTTATCAGAGTCAGAAGCAAGATTCCTTTTCAGGTTTCTGAATTTGACTCTGATCTGCTGATATATTTCCAGAATTTCATTAAGGCTTTCAGCTAGTTCAACCTTAGTAAAGTTTATATTAAAGTCAGGGAATACCTCTTCTGTATATGATTCAGATTCTGACTCATAAGTTTCATTGTCTTCTGTTATGTTTGCCATGAGAGCTATGTTTGCTCTTTCATCATCTGATTCTGAGTCAGCTTCAGATGTGTCAGAATCATCCCATGTAGCCATGAGACTTTTCTTCTTTTCCTTGCCAAACTTATTTTTGGGATTTTCCTTCTGAAGCTTTGGGCAATCACTTTTGTAGAGCCCTTGCTCGTTACATTCATAGCAGATGATGTCTTTGTTGTTTGGCTTTCTGTTTCCTGAAGAGCCTTCAGATCTTCTGTGTTTAGAGGAGGATTCTGACCTTCTGTATCTGGAGAAAGATTCATTCTGATTTTCTGATCTTCTGGGATTCCTGAACTTCCTTTCCCTCTGCTTCCACAATTGGTTCACCCTTCTGGAGAGGAGAGACAATCCATCTTCTTCTGATGAGGACCCATCAGAGGTTTCTTCCACAACCTGCAAAACTTTGGAGTCAAATTTTCTGTTAGATTTTAAAGCTAATGGCTTACCTTGCTTTTGAGGTTCATCTGCTTCTAGCTCTATCTCGTGACTTCTGAGGGAGCTGACAAGTTCCTCCAGAGAGATTTTGTTGAGATCCTTTGCTAACTTAAGCGCTGTCACCATTGGCCTCCATTGTTTTGGCAAGCTTCTGATGATCTTCTTAACGTGATCAGCAGTAGAATACCCTTTGTCAAGAACTTTTAGACCAGCAACCATAATTTGAAATCTTGAAAACATAGTTTCTATTGATTCACTCTCTTCCATCTTGAATGCCTCATACTTCTGAATGAGTGCAAGGGCTTTGGTTTCTTTTACTTGAATGTTGCCTTCATGCGTCATTCTCAGAGAGTCAAACATATTCTTTGCAGTGTCTCTGTTTGATATCTTCTCATATTCTGAATATGATATGGCGCTGAGAAGAATTGTTCTAGCCTTGTGATGATTTCTGAACTCACGCTTTTCTTGATCAGACATTGTTTTCCTGTCAATCTTCTGACCACTTCCATCCACTGGGTGCGTGTATCCATCAGTGACCATGTCCCACAGATCAGCATCATGGGCCAGAAAAAAAACTCTTAATTATGTCTTTCCAGTGGTCAAAGTTCTCTCCATCAAAGACTGGAGGTTTGCCACTGAATCTGTCTCTTTCTTCATTGTTGATGTTTTGATTTGGTCCTGCCATTGTGTTTTTCTGACGCTGGATCTTGTACTGACACGATTAAGTGTTATAAGCTCAGAACCAGGCGCTCTGATACCAATTGAAGATGTGAAAAACAAAAGAGGGGGGTTGAATTGTAAAACTTAAATCAAATGCTTAGACAACACTGTATTTTTATCCTGGTTCGTTTGATCTCAAACTACTCCATTCCACCCGTCAAGGTGATTTCGCCTCTCTCCAACGAGGTCTTAATCCACTATATTCAAAGGATTACACAACTACTTTAACAACTGTTAAAGCCTTCTTGAGTATAACCACAAACCGGTTTATCTCAAGGAAATCTCTTTACAGATAATTGAACAAGAATGTGTTTAACGTTTTCTAATAAAAACAATATATCACAACTGTGATAATACACAATTTAAGCTTGGAGTAAAAACTGAATTGCTAATGCGTTTGAGTGAGCATGGTTTGAAAGCTTAGCAAAATGTATGAGTGCATGCGTATATTTGTGCGTCTTTTCTCACACAGACTTGTTTAAATAGGCATGGCAGAGATACGTTGTCCATAAAGCCATTTCAATGATAATAACACACTTTCCTTATTGAGAAGATCTTGTCTTAAAGAGAGCCGTTAGCATTAATCCTGTCTTGAATGCTTAATAACGCTTCAGAGTCTTCTTTGCTTATGCTGGCGCTTTTGAGTGCTGATGACTTGGAAAAGATCTTTGATCAGAGTCAGAGTGTATATGTTTATGCACAGATTCTGGTCATCAAGCTTCAGCGTATGATCTGGTAGCTTCAGCGTGTAGCATATGTTACTGATCTTCTGATGCTGACATATTACTGATCTTCTGATGCTTCTGATGATGCTGATGCTGATTCCATCAAAACTTCTGTATATACAGAACATAATTTAAGAAGCATATTTGTCTTATATATAAATATTACAATTTATTTATTCTTTGTATTTTGTTATCATCAAAACTCTAATTAATGGTTGTAAAATCAAACTATGTTCTAACAGGTAGATCCAACTGTCAATGTCAAACTCTTCATCATCGTCATCCCTGATAGCATTCACCCCTACATCTCGTTTAGGCTTTTCTGGTGCTCCGAACTCGATCTCCTTGGCATCAATCAGGTCCTGTACCTTATTCTTCAAGACCCAACAATCATCTGTATCATGCCCCGGGCTATCAAAGTGAAAAGCACAACAGGCATTAGGGTTATACTTTGGTGATGTTGTATTTGGATTCTCCGGGGCTTCCCTTGGAATTACCAGATTGGTCTTCAGCAACTGTGGCAGAATCTGAGATAAGGTCATGTTGAGACGGGTGAATTGCCTTCGAGGTCTCTCGTCCTTTTGCTGATTGTTGTGCTGAGGAGCACCAGCAGGTTTTTAAATAACAACTGCATTAACATCTTGGCGGTGCTCAGGTCTACTCTGGCTTATCGAACTGTAGACAACACTGGACTCTTTCTTAAAGGGTTTCTTCTCGGTGCTCGATGAAGCACCCTTATGTACCTTAATAGCCTTAATACCAGCTTCAATCCTTTCACCGGTCATTATCAGCTCCATAAACCCAGATGAAGAACTCCCGATCAGATGGTTGAAAAATGGACCAGATAAGGTCCCCAGAAACATATCCACAAGCTCCCGGTCAGCCAAGGGTGGTTGCACTCTTCCGGCGAGGTCCCTCCACTTATGAGCATTATCTTTGAATCCTTCACCCATTCCCTTTGACATACCCTGGAGTTGGGTACGTGTGGGAGCGAGGTCGGAGTTGTATTGATACTTCCTGTAGAAAGCAGTAGCCAAATCTTCCCAACTGCGGATACTGGCTCCGTCCAACTGGTAGAACCACTCAAGCTGAGACCCTGAGAGACTGTCTTGAAAGAAATGGATCCATATGTTCTTATCAGCGGTGTACGGCTGAATCTTCCTCACATATGACCGAAGGTGTAGCTTCGGACAAGAAACTCCGTCATACTTAGAAAAGGCTGGTGCTTTGAATTTTTGGGGAATCACCACCCCAGATGATAAACCTAGATCACCAAAGTCCAGACCAGGCACTTTTTGAACCTCCATAGCACTCAACCGGTCTTCCAGTTGTTTGTATCTATCCTCGGCCGGGGGATACTGGTCTTCGTCAAAGTCTGTCTCGTTGTCGGAGACCACATGGCTATGAGCCCTCCTTTCTTCCTGGCTATCTTTCCCTCCAGATGAGGTAGTCAAATCAACTTCATTATGTAGCCTGTTTCCAAACCTGTGACCAGTGTTGAATAGGATTGTCCTCTTCTTCTTCTTCTTCTTCTTCTTCTTCTTCTCCTTTAGAATCAGGGTCTTCAGATCTTGTTGACCCTTAGCTAGATTCATGAACAGCTCTTGAAATTGGGCATTCTGGGCCTGGAGGGCCTTGATTGCTTGCTCAGTTAAAGGTTCAGCAGACATGATGAGTGCTGAAATAAACAGCGAAGAAGATAAGAGACCTGTAACGGGTACCTGTTATGGAGTGCATGGGATGAAATGCGTATGACATGATTTCAAAGACAATCGAGAGATTCAAATTTGTAAACCAGAAAGGAAACACACTTTATTAGATAAACTTTGAAATTCAAATTATTCAACAAATTGCCCTTAAGGCATTACAAGGAAGGAAATACTGAAAAGTAAATAAAACTGCAAGGGAAATAATCAAAGGCCAATCAATGCTCCCCTGGTCTCTTCTTGTCGGTGCGGACATAGTCATTAAGGATCCACTCGTTCTCCAGCTGCCTAGTAAACTTCTGGATCTTCTGCTCTTGCTCGTTGAACTTTTCTCGGTAGGAATCCCGTTCTTCTCTCAGTTGCATCCAAGACCTTTTCAGTGCCCCAATGTCGGTGGGCATATGAGGATGGAGGATGGTTGGAAGAACCCCTTCTTCATTAGCAACTTCAACAATGATAGGCCGGACGGCTTCATATGGCATACCCAGCTTTTGGGCACGGATACAGACCCATCTGAGATATGGCTCCATCGGAAGGGAAGTCTTTAGACCCAACTCATGTGGATCAGATTGGTAAACTCTATCCCAATCCCTTACGAATCTGCGATGTTACTCGTCGCTATCCCCTTGAAAATCAAATATGATACTAGGAATTAACAGCTCTTGAGGTCCTTCTCTTCTGGCACGCCCAAACTGACGTAAGGCCAAGCACGGATTGTAAGAAATTCCCCCATAAGTTCCTATCAGTGGAACATTGGGGTACTCCCCACATCGATCAATGATAGCCACCTCATCCATACCCTTGAGAGTCCAGATGATGTCATTATGAGAGAGAGACATGACTCTATAGGCCCAAACCATGCCTTCTTTGTTCTTCAGCACTGATTTTGGGAGGTGCGGAATAAACCACCTCGACAATAATGGAGCATATCACATTAAGGTTCCCTGCTTTCGGGCAGTACGGGCATAAAGCTGATGAAGAATGTCACCCAAGAGAGTGGGTACAAGATTGCGAGAGATGAAGATCTTTATTGCATTCACATCAATAAAGGAGTCATAGTTCGGAAACAATACCAAATTGTATATCAGAAGATCCAGAATATCCTCGAATGCCTTGAAGTCTAGACTATCCCAGAAATAGTTAGCCTTACCAACCAAGAACTTAGTCAGAAAGCCCTTTTCTCCACTTCTAGTCTCCCAATTAGCCATTACCTCCTCCTTTGTCATATGAAGGGCTGCAGCAATCTCTTCGGGCCTAAGGATCTTCTCCCAACCAGTAAATGGGGTCTATTCCAGAACAGAGATACCGAGCAGCTCATAGAACTCTTATAGGGTGGGAACCAGCTGGTAGTCTTGGAAAGTAAAGCAATGGTACAATGGGTCATAGAATTGGACCAGGACACTCATCATCTGTTCGTCCAATTTGGAGGTGACCAAACTGAGAAGATAACCATGTCTCTTGAGGAAGGAAGTTGTGTCAGGCATCTATGCAACCAATTCTTTAAGCAAGGTGGGAGCCTGGACCAAGTTGATCCGGATGGTATTCCTACGCATGGGCATCATGATGACCTACAAAACAGAACAAAGATGAATCCCTCTTGTCTTTGAAATAGGTTAGTCCAATGAGAGATGTATGCAATGTTATGATGTCATGATGTCATGATAGAAAGCACACCACAAGTATCCACAAATAGTAAACATGGTAAAGGCACATAAGTCACACAGAGAGCCCTTAGATTTCAGGCTGGCAAGGAGCTTAGGTACTACCCTCTTTCAGTTCAGTTGGTTCAAACCTGTCCTAAAAATAGTAACCGGGTTCTAGAGGATATCAATATCATTGACTACCCTCAATCGGTCATAATTCCAGTTTAGCAACCTTTTCTTGCGGCCGGAATCATCGCGAGAGTTTAGTCTCAATGAGTGTAGCATACTTCTACTGTTCTATGGCCAAGTTGGTCAATTTAAAGGTTCTAAGGTCAGTTGATGCTTAATGACCCCTTATAAGACCCATATTCTCCTCGTTCCAACACAAGGGATATCGGTACAGACTAAAGTGCCACACCAACGTAGCTACTGCTTCAACCGTATCGATCTACGCCGTACAGTTCCCTCACAGTTTATTGCTACTTACCTAAAGGGTATCCCCCAGATCCGGGTTAGGATCTATAGTAACTCCGATTCAAGCCCACAAATATAAATCATGCAAAGCAAACAATTGAAAACACAATGATCTAATCCTAAGGTACACCCCACTTATTAAATACCCCAGCAGAGTCGCCAGTTCTGTGATACGGTGGGAGAAAACTGACTATTTTTTGGAATGCTGGTTTGCATTTTGCGTTTGTATTCGCAAAATGTCGCGGTAAGCAAGATTCGCCACCTTCTTTTATTTTATCCAACAAGGAAAGGAAAAAAGCACAGAAAAATTCTTTTTTCGAGATGTTTCTCGGGTCTGGGGGGTAGATTATAGAAAGGGAAGGTGTTAGCACCCTTTCTATCCGTGGTTATCCACGGGCTCTTAGGTATTTTCTCAAAGTGTTTTCAAAATTTTTCTTTTCTTTGTGTTTGTGGGTTTGAAAGAAGTTTTTGTTTGAAAGGTGTAAGTGTGAAAAGTTTTGTTTTGTTTTGAAAGAAGCAAGTACTTAAGAAACATCTACCTACTCGAAAAAGGAATCAATATGTGCTAATGTCCTTTAGACAATGCTATCCCACTATGAATGAGTAGGTAGCATCATCGTTGGAGTTTAAAGGGTCAATTCGATTAAGGGACGTGTGGTCACTAAAGCAATGTTAGGACGCCTTAGCGGTAACCCTAATGTCTTAGATCATTTTTCCGAGGCAACCGTTTCGAGGCAACTATGATCTTTGGACAAGAGGGCGACCTCTAAAACTTCCTATACTCAATGACCACGTTCGAAGGCAACCAAGTGAGGTGTACCCTAAGAGGCGCATGTGCGAGTGTGTTGTTTTTTAGTTAATTTTATCTTTATACATGTCATGGGTGAGCTATGTTGATTTTAGGTTAAAGATTTGATCTTGTCATGCATTCCCTATTATCCAAACATCTAATAGTTAATATTTTACGGAAATTAAATCTAACTATTACAAGGCGTCGGGTATTTACATCGCCAAAAACAACCCTTGAAATTAAATTACGGAAAATAAAAGAAAGCGATAAAATAATTTAAAGTCCTATTAAAACTATTACATTTCGGGAAACAATTACATCAATATCATAAATGGATCACATGCGGGAAAATCAAATCGGGCGCATTTTTTTGGGTTTGACCCTTTTTGAAGGAAAGCATTTTTTTGTTATTTTGAATTAAAAAGAAATTAGACTTGAGTTAATTATTAAATTAAATAAGCTAATTAATTAATTAATGAAAATAATATTTTTTGGATTTTTGATATTTAAAGAAATAAAATAAATTTGATCAAAGTTAGTAAAAACTAATTATCTACATTAATTTTAATTTTAAAGGTTATACCTAATTAAAACTAAATTAATTCAATTAATATTTATTTACAAAAAAAAAATACTGAATTTAATCTTAATAAATAAAGTATATTTTTTTGTTTTTAATTTTATTAAGAAAAAGATTAATTGGTTAGTTTAAATAATAATAATAATAATTAAACCAAACAAATAAATAAAATGAAATAAAAAAAAGAAATAGAAATAACCCAAAGGGGGGTTTTGGGCCCAGATTGGAGGTGGGATTAGTGATTTGCAAGGCCCAATAGTGCAAGCCTGATTGACTTTTGCAATTCTCCATGCGCACGTTGACTTGAGTGTAGGATGGACCTCTCATCTAAACCACCAGATCTGGCCTAGGGCCATCTGGCAGGCATCTGGGTGATGGTGTATGATGGACCATAATTGCTAAAACGCGCCTGAATACCTGAAACAAAATAATACAAAGCTTTTGGAGGACCTGGGATTCTAACCCAGGTCCCATTGCATTTTGCACGCTTGCCACTACCACTGCACCAACGCATCTTAGTTGTTATTATAATGGATAGTAATAATAATATTGAAAACAAGTTAACATGCCAGAAAATATAAAATAAAGCGCGAATTATTTGAATGGGCGAATTGGAAAGGGACGCGTCATCGTCTTCCCCACTCAGCCCTGGTTTTTTTACCTGCGGATTTATATCCGCAGCTAAATCCCTAGGTCAAACCTAGAAACCGTTCTAGGCCATGAAAACTCAAGCCACAACCACAGTCATGCTCGTCTCTTCCTCCTGAACACATATATGTCCATTAATAGCCTTGATTTTACCTGTAGAGAAAACGCCCAAAAAAAACATCCAAGAACCCTAGATTCGGCTAGGGGGTTACAGGCTATGAAAATGCAATCCAATAATGCAAAAAGCTTCTAAATGAAACGAGAAGCATGGATATGCAAAGATTTTGTTCAAAAGATGCAAAAATATTAAGATACGATTTCAAGTGCAGAGCAATTTTCAGAGAAACTTACAGCGAGATTATGGAGGTGAATGGCCTTGATTTTGATTTCTACATACTCAATGGATGTCCAGCAATTGATCCACGTTAAGTTTTTTCTTTGAATCGGCCTCTAAGAAGGATTTCAGTTTCAAGCTTTTTCAAGTTTTTCTCAAGTTTGGTTTTGGTGATTCTGCAACTTGTAACCTCTGATTTATGTGCCTCTAGCATTAAAAAGCTTCCAAATTTGCCAAAAATACAACTTTTTGTTCATGATATGGTGAGATACGAGTTTGATCATGTCCATGATGACAATTAAGGCCTGTATCAATAAAAAAGATACCAAGTGATTAATATTTGGATTTAAATTGATTTAAAATGAATTAATTCAATAAAAATCAAATAAAATAGAAAAATTAAAAAATGGACACAAGACAGAAGATAGGACACGTTTGTAGTGTGACAAATCAAATCAAGTGGAAACAAGTGGGCCCATTTGGCAAAATTTGATGTTTTGGGGATAGTTGACTTTTGGTAATTTTGGAAAAATGCCCAACTTCAACAATGCATAACTTCTTCAATTTTGAACTTTTATAGGTTTTCTTGGACTTTTTAGAAAGCTTGAGATGTCCTATAACCAACCCTTTTTGTCTCATCACATTTTGATATTCCATGCACAAGTTATAAGCTTTGGCAAAATATGTGTTTTTGTTGACTTTCAAAAATGACCTATAATGTCCAAATTTGTAACTTCTTGTGAGTGCATTTCTTGATCTTGGGGTGTGAAGATGGATTTTAGGAAATTGCATCCTCTTCAAAATGAGCTTTGGATGGGTCATTTCTCATAAAGTATGAGAAAGTTATGCTTGGTCAAAGTTGAGTTAACTTTTCCTACAAAACCCTAATTTAGCAACTTTTGAGTCTTGATGAATTTTGAGCAATCCTTGATGAATCATGATAAACCCTTGATCAATTGATGAAATATCCTTCAAAATGAGAATGTTGACAAAAAATCTTGAGGTTTGACTGTATTTGGGTCACTGTTGACTTTTGTCCTAACATAGTCGATTTTTGGACCTCTTGAGCAATTGACTGACCAAACTTCCTCTGGAAGGCTTGAAACTTGACATGGATGAACTTGAGAAAATATTAGGACATTGGGTATCACTTGAGGTCATTTGGATGTAAGGACCTTGATGCAACACAAAACCCTAATTTTGAATTGACTGCCTTAGGAGATGATTTGACTGTCCAACTCTTGAGCAATCTTGAGCAACTTAGAAATTTTTCTTGCAATGTTTTGAGAAATATGGGAGGGAAAATTTTGGGGTACAACACACACAATGTTTCTTTCGAATGGGACCTTTTTATGCATCTCGAAGGGGCCAAATGTATTCCCCTTGAATGGGTCACCAAAATATGTCATTCGATTGGGACATCCATGTATGTCTGGTAAGTCCTTCGAATGTGCCGCCATGATACATCTTTCGAACGAGACAATAGTTATGTGTCATGGTGTGGAAATTTTATGTTGAAATAAACTGTTTCCAAGGGAGATACTGCCCAGTCAAAACTAGCATGAAAGTAGCCAATGCTTTATGGGCGCCATTTCCTTGTGAATGCTAGCCATGGGGGAGCTTTTTACCTTGTGCATACTGGCCTGAAGGGAGTCCTGTTTTTTGTGAATCGAAGGAATCATGCAAAGGGAAAATGGCTTCTGATTCGAAGGAAAACTATAGGAGGTTATTGCTTTGTGACTCCAAGCAAACATGCAAGAGGCCTTTGCCCAAACGAAAGCTTGCATGAAGAACCACTGCCCACTCAAACTTTCCTACAAGAGGTCATATGGCCAAACTAAAGATGTAACCCAAAATTGCATTCGAAGGAAACCACAAATCCAGACGAAATATGCATGCAGGAGGTCCCTGCTTTGTGAATCAAAGCAAACATGTATGCAAATGGTGCAATCGAATGATGTATGCAAGAGGCCATTGCCTTGTGCCTGCTGGCATGAAGGAAGTTCCTGCCTTATGAATTGAAGGAAAGTGTAGAGAAGGAACTTGTCTTCTAAATCAAAGGGCGCCAGTAGAAAGCCAACGCCTTCTGAATTGAAGGGAAGCTGCAGGAGGTCATTGCCATGTGCACCAAAAAGCAGCTTATAAGGGGTCATTGGTGTAACCGAAATATGTATGCAGGAGGCCTAAATTCCCAAACGAAGCTTGCATGCAGGAGGTCCCTGCCTTCTGAATCAAAGGAAACTGTCTTCAAAGGGAAACAATGCCCAATCGAAGCTAGCATGGAGAGAGCATACAGAAGGCCACTGCCTCAATTGAAGCTTCGGATTTTAATCTTTCTCAAAAGAAAAAGATTCCCAATCGAAGCATAGGAATTAATTTAGTTCAAAATAAGTCAAATGCCCAATTGAAACATAGGAATCCATAAAACTTGCTTCTCGTCGATTTGATGCTTGAGAGCCCCAAAATGATCCAATTGTACTTGTGCAGCCTTGACCCAGTAGGAACTTTTTGAGAAAACTAGTGAAAAATGAGAGGGTAAATTTTGGGGTACAACAGAAGGTTTTAGCACTCTTTTCATACATAGTTATCTACGGGCTCTTAATTGCTTAGCTCACTTTGAAAATTTGCTTTGTGTGTGTGATTTGAAAATATTTTGAAATCACCAATGTAAGGCTGACTTTGTAATGATTCTTGTATCAGTCCTCAAGAATGCGTACAAAGTGTTTTTGAAAATATTTGTTTGAAAAGTAGTGTGAAAAGTGTATTGTTTGTGAGAAAAGTTTGTTTCAAAAAATAGTTGTGAGTAAGAGATTAAAAGTTCCTTACACACTAAAGTTCGTTCTTATTCTTTTCCTTCTCCTTTAGAGATAGTGCTATCCATACCATTAGTTGGTAGGTAGCCATATCCATTGGATGTGAAAGGACAGACGTAGGGTCATCAAATGGTCATTGAAGGCAACACGTAGAGATACTTTAGCAATTGTATCGGAGGGACTAGATCATTTTTTATAGGAAACATCGAAGGGTCATCAAGGGACTGTGATCTTTATTCGAAGGGACTTTGCTAAAGTATCCCTACATTCTAGGGACATGACCAAGTTTCCGAAGGCAACAAAGAGAGGTTACCCTAGAGGTGAAAGTGTGAATAGTGTGTTCAATCAGTTATTTATCTTGTATTAGGGTTTGCTAACGATTATTCTTATCTTGCCATACAAACCCGAGTTACTAGCAGTTGAATATATATAGTAGGAAAAGTAAAGTGCGGAAAGTAAATCCTAAACTATTACAGGGCTTTGGGGCAATTACATAAAAAAGATGTGGAAAATAAAGTGCATAAATTAAACCCTAGACTATTACATCATGTAAGCAGTTACATAATAGGTAAAAAATGCAGAAAAATAAATCTAAAACTATTACAATAAAAGTCGTGCGACCTATATAATTAATCTATGAATATTAAATAGAAATAAAAAAAATGAATAAGAAAACAAAGAAAGATGTTTTTGTGGTTTTGTATGGAAAATAATTTAAGGCGATAATAGTTAAATAAAACCTAAAATTCTAACTAATTTTATTATTTAAGGAACAAGTTAATTAATTAATTAGGAAAATTAAATGTTAATTAAAAAAACCTAAACTAAATTTATTAGTGTTAAGAAAATATTAGGCTAGTTTAATGATTAATTAAAAAGTTTATTAGGGTTAGGGAAACAAATTCAATGAAAAGGTTAAAACCAAAAAAAAGGAAAATTTCTTGGGGTGGATGTTAAACACATGCCCTCATGCCTTCCGCCTTGCCTTGCTTGCCATTGAGCCAAATGCTCGTTGGTGTTTGAAGAATAGGCGCTGCACATAATATATGAAACGTGCGTGTTAATTGTAAAAATAACAAAAAAAAAAGTGAAGAGCCAGGATCAAACCCATGCCCTTACATTCACAACTCAACGTCTTGACCAGCGGTACTATGCCCTCATCCGTGTACCAAATAGAAACAAAACAATATATTTTAAAAGTGGACCGGAGAGGCGCTGGAGCCCTAACTCTAGTTGTCTTCTCCAGTGAGTTGTTTTTTCAAACCTACAAAGTAGAACACTTTAATACACAAAAAGGACATTACCCTCTAAATTGACCCTTGTGAATCCATTGGTGGCCTTAGTTTTGGCTAAATATTCATGTACAAAGACATATGAACAAGATAAGGCAAATCCGTGTAAGAATGGTGATGCACGATTCTTGCATCATGGGACTCATGAAAGGGTTCAGGCTTGCATTGTTATGTCTCAGAAATACAGTGCAAATGTTAGTTTTAATCAAAGAATAGTAAAAAGTAAAACACAAAATTAAAAAAAAAACATGTAAACTGGTCATGCTTGGGATGCTTGTTTCATGCACTTTTGATCTTCAAGGATGATCCCAACTTACTCTGTAATGTCTCAAGAAGCAACTTGGATGGTTAGTTTGCTTTGAGAGGGGTTGGAAATAGGATTGTAAGTTTGTCTTAATTTTGACAAAATTTGACATTTTTAGAGAGTTCTTGAGGCAAGTTTTTTGTGTCCTTATTGTGTGAATATGTAGTGTATTTATAAGAGGATTAGATTGGGTAAAAGGTGGGCTTGGACTTCTTGTAAAACAACATTTGATTCTTGTTTGAAAATAGAATTGGAATAAGACAAAACATGAAGATTTGTTTTGAAAATAACCCCACACAGTTTGTAGCATATCTTTGGGCCTCCACAATATTTGAAACAAGGGACTTTTATGCCTCACACCTCCCTTTGAGATTTATTTGATTTAATTTTGAATTTAAGTGAATAAAATAAAAATAAAAGAAACAAAAAATTAAAAGGGTGTTTGAATAGATTTAGAGGTCTATTATGAGGTCAAGAACACATTTGGACCTTAAAAGATAAGCCCATTAGCCCAAAAATTCAAGTTTCCCAACTTGGGTTTCATACATTTTCTCAAAATTTCCCAACTTGCAAGAATCATAACTCTCTCAATTTTTGTCATATTAAGATAATCTTTAACTTTTTAGAAAGCTCAAGATGTTACATATAACTCTCATGTTGATAATTTTTCCATTTGAAGAATTTATTTTGATGTAAATTTTTTTGACAAAAAGTGTCTTTTTGTTGACTTTTAAAATGACCTGTAATGTTTTAGCTCATATCTCTCAAATGAAGCATTTTTGGACTTGAGCTTAGAGATACACAGTTATGGAGAATTGATTTTACTTCAAAATGAACTTTGGTTGAGAAAAATATGATGAAGTATGTGAAAATTATGCTTGGTCAAAGTTCAGTTGACTTCTCCAAAAGAATATCCTAATTTAGCAACTTTTGATTTTTGATGAATCTTGAGTTTTCTTGATGAGTTATGATCAACACTTGATCAAATGATGGATGTAACTTCAAAATATTTATGTTGACCAAAATTCTTGAAGTTTGACTATATGTTTACCACAATTGACTTTTTACCCAATACAATTTGTTTTCACTTATCTGAGCAATTGATTGAGCAAATTTGTGATGTAAGGCTTGAAACTTGACATGAGGGTTATTTGAAGCATATAAGGAACCATTAAACTTATTTGAGACATTTGAAGTTCAATTTCCTCTGAGAAAACCAAAACCCTAGTTATAGGCAATTGCTTAGGAGGAGGACTCATCTGATCATTCTTGAGTAGTCTTGAATACTTGATAACCTTAGGGGCATGAGAAAGTCTTTTAAAAATGAGAGGGAAAATTTTAGGGTACAACAGTTGCCCCTATTCAATCTTCTTAAACCTGAAGAGTTAGATTGGCCTGCTCGCCATTCGGGATCTAAAGGTGAAAGAGGATTGAACACCTAAGTGCCTAGAAATTTGCATTCGCACGTGCATGAAGTAACGCTTGTGGGTTGACTATTTTCCTTGAATGGGATTTAAGATGCCATTCAGAGAAGTGATAGATTGTCTTAGGAGATGGGCTTACAGATGCCATCCAAAGTAATTGTTGATAGGAGTATTAAAATGAGTCTCCGCATGACTGTATCTTAAGAATGCTTTTCAGGATTTCGTCTCTGAAGGGGAAATGCTTTTCAGAATGAAGCGCTGAAGGAGATGCTTTTCTGAATGAAGTACTAAAGGGGAAATACATTCCAGAACTCCTCTGAAGGAAATGCTCGCCATAACTCGGTCTCTGGGGGGGAATACTTTTCAGGATTCCGTCTGTGAAGGGTAAATGCATTTTAGAACGAAGCGCTTAAGGAGATGCTTTTCAGAATAATCTTATGAAGGAAATGATTTTCAGAATGAATTGATGAAGGGGAAATGCTTTTTAGAACTCTTCTGAAGGAAATGCTCTCCAGAACTCGATCTCTGGGGGGAATTCTTTTTAGGATTCCGTCTCTGAAGGGTAAATGCTTTTCAGAATGAAGCCCTGAAGGAGATGCTTTTCATAATAAACTTCTGAAGGAAATGATTTTCAGAATGAAGTGCTGAAGGGGAAATGCATTTCATAACTCCTCTGAAGAAAATGCTCGCCAGAACTCGGACTCTGGGGGGAATGCTTTTCAGAATAAATGTCCTGAAGGAGATGCTTTTCATAATTCAGTCTCTGAAGGGAATCACTTAGTCATGTAGATAGTTTCCCTGTTTTGTTTTAGGAATTAGTCCATAACTTGTCTATAAATTACTAGTAGTATTGTCTATTTGTGAACTTAACCTGAAAAGGAAAAGTTAGTTTTGTGCAATGTCATGATGCATGCAATTCATTATGCAATGATGCTCTCAAAATAAATTAGAATGTTATATGCGTTTCGTATGTATATGTTATGATGATTTGTAAATGAAGTATAGATGAAATGTGTTATTGAAGTATATCAGTAGCCTTGTATACTAATGTCTGTTGGGGAAAATAAATCCCTGATTGTTGCTGGGGATGAATACAATAATTCTTCAATTTTTTTTAGAATGCCTCTAATGGGGATTTCTGCTTTCCGTTTGAAAACACTTCGCTGGGGATCTTCGACTTCTGCTTGGGGATAGAAGCATCTAAGGAGAGTCGGCCATTCATCATTCTTTGTAATATTTGTAATTTGATTGGAGACGAAAGAGACGAAGTTCTTCTGATTATTTATTTGTCCAGGTCTCGTATATGAGTATTGACTCTTCTGGGGAGGACAACATTAAATGTCATCTATTCGGAGAAGAGAATCTTATCAAGGAATTTTGCAATATTGGAGAAATAAACTCCGTTGTGGAAATAAACCCTATAGACTGTGGCGACTTCACTAGGGAAATAATCTTCTTATGGAGAAAGATATGAGGAAATTGATTTATGGGAATTTATGGTCAAATTCGAACGTTATCCCAACTCCTAGAGTCTCTCGCAAAGGCTAATCCTATTTTCAACGTATATTCGTAAACAATAATCATATTCAAATGCATAAGTTCATTCAATATAATCATTGGACTTTTTTTGCAAACAAAAAAGAGAAAATAAAAATATTTTTTGAATTTGAAACTGAGTGTATTGATTTGGAAAGTTTGTCTATAAACAGACAGTTTTATACAAAGAGACAAAAATTCTAGTAAGAAGAAATCGTCATAAAAGAAAAAGCGTACAAAGACACAAAAGAAAAACAACTATGTGGAAATGATCCCATCGAGTTTCAACCCTGCTATTGTCCATATGTATTTAAGCATCTCATCCTTAGTTGTTGGAAGAAGTTTCCTGAATTGATTTGTACCATTTGAACTTGACGTCGGTAATCATGCTGGCTGTAAGTAAATGGGTGACCCAACGGGATATAGTCATACGCTTTAATCCCTAACTTTTTCCTGGACCGCCCTTTCGTGTTTTCAATCCACCGGGATATCCTTTTTTTCCTAAGCTGCCTTATCAAGTTTTCGACTTGCCGGATGTATATTTTATATATATATCCCTAATTTTTGCCTGAACCCTTTTAGTTCGTCGGGATGCCCTTATTGTTTCCTAGGCCAGTTGTAACACCCGTTAATTTAATTAATTATTTAATTAAATTATTTTTGATTATTTGTTGAAGTTGTGAGATGTTGAAAGTTTTTGGTATAATTGTTAGATTATTATTAATTAATTAATTAGTTGATTAATAATAATAATGTTGGAATTAATGGAATAATTGTGTTGGGCCTATTTTATTGGTTGGAAGTAGTAAAGTGGTGGTGTGAAAGTTAAGCCCGGTAGGATTGATGATATAAGGTTAAGCTGACACAAGATTTTGATTTAGTTGGTGTATAAGGAGTTTTGTGCGCTGACCGTGTGAAGTTGTGCGACGAGAGGAGCAGCTGCCCGGTGTCGAGCAGAGCAAAACCAAGATTACGGCAAGAGCTTTGCTTGAGCTAAATTCAATCTAGGTAAGGGTGGGTTTCTGACCTTATAATTGGATTTATGATGTGTATTACATGGGAATTGGTCGTTTGTATGATTGTTGTATGTCGATGTTTCTGGGTCGGTTTTTGAAGTTGCCCATTAGTAGTGTTGTGGGTGTTTTGAGTTATATGTATGCTTGCCCGGTAGAATCGATGATAGGTTAGTGTAGTTTATCACTGTGTGGTGTAGTCGTTATGATGTTGTGGTATTCCGAGCAGTTGTCAGGAAATTAGGAATTATTGTTGTGGTCGTTTTAGGAGGGTTTCTGCATGACTGTTTTCTACAAGTAACGAATCTGTTGATGCCTCTATTAATTAGCAATTTCTATACTGGGAGTTCTGCTCCGTTTTTAAGTTGGGAGTACTGCTCCATTTTTAAGTTCGAAGTTTTGCTCCGCTGGTACCCCATGCATATGCATAGTAACAAGTTGCATTTCACGTTACATATTGTATTGTCGTGTTGATGAATTAATTATTATGTTTCATTGATGTTTTATTGTGATTGATGTTGTTTAAAGTTATGAAGTGGTGATTTTGCATAGACTAATTCTAATGTAATATTATCATACATCTGATTATATTTTTTGATATGTCACCCCTTTTGTTTGAATGTTACCCATACATTGGTAACATGCAGATAATCCAGAGTGAATACGGTTTACCTTCAGTAGTTCGAGTCGGTGTCATTGCTCTAATACGTAACACTTGGGGGGATGAACGCTTGCTATTTTATTATTGTTATTATTTATTTGTTGCACTTTAAGCTATTGTTCGTTAAATAGATGTTATTCGAAGTTGTTTTAGTTGGATAAATATGTTATATTCTTTAAGTTGAATATTTGATTATGTTGCGTGGTTATGAAAGTTGCTGGTTTTACAAGAAGAATGTATGTTGTTGTTGGTTCATCCAGATTTAATGTGTTATGTATCTGCAATGAATGCCATTGTTTTAAGTTGAATTTTTAGCATCCTAATTTAGTTGTGGAAGTTTTATAACTATGATTTTATATATAATTATTGGGTAGAATTAGGGTGTTACACCAGTCGATATCCGAGCAAGTCGGTGCGTCCGACCAAGTTTTTGAGTCATGTAGAGTAGTGTGATGGTTGAATACTGTCGATATGTTGTTTCTTACTACGTGTGTGCAACATACTGTCGGTACTTTTTTCTTTTCCAATCGATTTGTATGCAGGAGTTTGATTGAAGATAAGTGGGGGAGAAGCTTTGCTTCTCGGGTATGTTTCGGTTGTAAGATGTTGGTCCAGTATGGCGACAGTTCAAGTATTGTTGAAGTTTTGTTGTTTCCCGAATCCGAAGGTGACATGGATTCAAGATTTTGTTTGTTATTCAAGTTGGAGCATCTTGAGGGAGGATGATCAAACATTGTTGATGTTTTCTTCTCGAAGGATGAGGAGAAATGTAACAATTGTTGCTATACGAGTAACGTGTAAATATATGATGTTTCTGAAAGTGATTTTTAAGTAATAAGGATAATTTTTAGAAGATGGAATTTAGAAATTTGCGATGTTTCAGCACTACAGGGGGACTGTGAAGTTGTCGATTTAGGTAGACCTTGCATAAGATGTCTATGTTTGAATGGTGATAGAGTGATATATTGATGTAGACCTTATCGTGGGATCCTCGTGAGCGATTGTAAAAGTTGTTGAAGTTGTTGGAATGTTTTAAATTGCGAGTCAGAGTCGGAAATGCGAGGAGATGAGTACGATTACAAGGATGGTAAGTCTTGGTACTAGTACAAATGAATTCTATTCTGACGTTATTGTAAGGTGTGTAATGGTATGTCACTGCATGACGTCGGTGTTCCCATTTTCGGATAACTTTGGAAATTCATATCTTGTGTTCTGAGTATTGGTTGATGCTCCATTTGAATCTATGAGGAGATAGAAATATATTGTATCATATGAAAGTGTTTTCAAATATGGTTGATGCATTCCCATATGGAGGGACTATAAAGTCATTTACGAAACTAGAGGCTTTTTGGGCATAAATGGTTATTATCGCAGTTGTTCGAGACAAAGTCAAGCATAATATGTTATTGGCGGATTAGTTGAGAACTTATATGTCCGACATAAAAAAAGATGTGAAAGTATTGGAGAAGCACATAGAGATGCAACTTATGATAATTAACAATGATTATAATGAAGATTTCCTTTTAAAGGAAGATGATTTTAAGAGGAATTATAGTTGTGTTTATGATGCCAAGGTAGTGGCATGTGTAAAAGAAGAATTGGAGTGGTGCTATCACCAAAATGGTGTGGAACGACATTGTTGAGATTTCAAATTAGAACGAGATGACGTTTAATGTACTTGTATAGTAGTAATTCTTGAGTTGGAGAATACTTAACCTTCGTTTGAGGCTAAGTAAGAGTAATATGGACCGTGTAATATGTTGAGCGTTGGTGTCTCATCGACAAGATCGAATGAGAGGGAAATTGTGGTAGTATTTGTAAACCTCATTGGAAATTATTGGATTATGGTTCTTTAGGTGACTTGAGTACAAGTTCTAAAGAAACACTATTATGGTTTCGTAATGATGGTTTATACTCCATTATAGTTGTCGGCTATCTATTGACTAATTGAGGAGATGATCACCCTTAATCTCTTGTTAATAGTAGACGAGATCGTGTTGGATGGTATAAACTTGTCTTGCTACCTTAATGGTGTGTAAAGTGATTGATGTTATATCGTGAGGATAATCACTCATCAGTTGTGTGAAGTAATAAAGGAGGGGCTAGGAAAGAGTTGAGACGTATTAAACAATCCGGAGTAGTGGGATTATATGCGAGCTA
Organism: Vicia faba; assembly: GCA_948472305.1. NCBI lineage: Eukaryota > Viridiplantae > Streptophyta > Magnoliopsida > Fabales > Fabaceae > Vicia > Vicia faba. The sequence goes on along the minus strand of OX451735.1, from coordinate 735,471,928 downwards.
ACGTCGCAAAGTGAAAGATTGAGAATATCAAGTGAACAATGGTTTTATGGTGGATGTTGAGGATAGTACAAAACTAGGTTGAAACTTGTAAACCATATATTTGATAGAAATTTTAATATGGACGGTGACTTAAGATGGATGATCAGAGTTGCGCAGCTGAAGCGTGATGTGGCGCATTTGTATGCATGTACGACTCGTTAAAAGTGATGGACTAAATATCAGACGCCTATGGGAATGATATATCCTGATCTAAATGCTTGATTTGGTAGATTGTTGATGTAGAGATGATGTGTCAGGGTACTGTGTTTTCTCGTAAATATTTGCTGATTTTATAAGGATATTAATATGGTTGTTGGTTGATGGTGAGTTGTGTGTATACTTGTTGAGTTATACTGTTAAGTTGACATTATAATGATTTTGTTCTTGTTGCCGTGATGTTGTAGTTGGTTACTGTAAATGATGGATATTACTCTATTATATGACAAATTTGATTATGTTGGCTATGTTGATGTCACTATAAGGGTGATACGACGATATGAATGTAGTTGTTGATATTTTGTTGATATATATATATATATATATATATATATATATATATATATATATATATATATATATATATATATATATAGACACACGGGAATGAAATTGTGCATGTGTTTTGGTGTTGAAAATGTTGTTAAGATGATAATGTGATGTTGTATATCCAAGTATAAGTGTGTTACGATTTTTACAACTTTAAATATTGATATGACAATATATGGTTGAAGTGGTTGATAAGTTATTAACGATTATGGTGCAAAGTGTTGAATGATTAGTATGTGTGTATTTGATTTAAATCATGTTTAGTTATTGTTATGTTGAGGAAGTAGTGGTCGAAGTGTTGCCAGACGCGACTTGGGAATCAGAGATGAGATGTGAAATTCGTGTTAAGAGTGGTAGTATCGAGTAGATTTTTTAGGACGAAAATATTCTAAGTGAGGGAGAGTTGTATCACCCGTTAATTTAATTAATTATTTAATTAAATTATTTTTGGATTATTTGTTGAAGTTGTGAGATGTTGAGAGTTTTTGGTAAAATTGTTAGATTATTATTAATTAATTAATTAGTTGATTAATAATAATAATAATGTTGGAATTAATGGAATAATTTTTGTTGGGCCTATTTTATTGGTTGGAAGTAGTAAAGTGAGGTTTGAAAGTTAAGCCCAATTGATGATATAAGCTTAAGCTGACACAAGGATTTGATTTAGTTGGTGTATAAGGAGTTCTGTGCGCTGACCGTGTGAAGCCGCACGACGAGAGGAGCAGCTTCCTGGTGTCGAGCAGAGAAAAACAAGGATTAAGGCCGAAGATTTGGTTGAGCAAACTTCAATCCAGGTAAGGATGGAGTTCTGACCTTATAATTGGATTTATGATGTGTATTATATGGGAATTGGTCGTTTGTATGACTGTTGTGCATTGATGTTTCTGGGTCGATTTTTGAAGTTGCCCGTTAGTAGTGTTGTGGGCGTTTTGAGTTGTATGTATGATTTCCCGGTAGAATCGGTGATTAGGTTAGTGTAGTTTATCAGTGGGTGGTATGTTCATTATGATGTTGTGGTATTCCGAGTAGTTGACAGGAAATTAGGAATTATTGTTGTGGTCTTTTTAGAAGGGTTTCTGCGTGACTATTTTGTACAAGTAACGAATCTATTGATGCCTCTATTAATTGGAAATTTATAAGTTGGGAGTTTTGCTCCATTTTTAAGTTGGGAGTTCTGCTCCATTTTTAAGTTGGGGGTTCTGCTCTGCTGGTACCATATGCATATGCATAGTAACAAGTTGCATTTAACGTTGCATATTGAGTTGTTGTGTTGATGAATTAATTATTATGTTTCGTTCATGTTTTGTTGTGATTGATGTTGTTTAAAGTTGTGAAGTGGTGATTTTGCATAGACTAATTATAATGTAATATTATCATACACCTGATTATATTGTTTGATATCTCACCCCTTCTGTTTAAATGTTACCCATACGTTGGTAACATACAGGTAATCCAGAGTGAAGGCGGTTTACCTTCAGTAGCTCGAGTCAGTGTCACTGCTCTAATACGTAACGCTCGGGGGGATGAACGCTTTCTATTTTATTATTGTTATTATTTATTTGTTGCACTATAAGTTGTTGTTTGTTAAATAGATGTTATTTGAAGTTGTTTTAGTTGGATAAAGATGTTATATTCTTTAAGTTGAATATTTGATTCCGCTTCGTGGTTATGAAAGTTGCATGTTTTACAAGATGAATTTATGTTGTTGTTGGTTCATCCAGATTTAATGTGTTATGTATCTGAAATAAATGTCGTTGTTTTAAGTTGAATTTATAGCATCCTAATTTAGTTGTGGATGTTTTATAACTCTGATTTTATATATAATTGTTGGATAGAATTGGGGTGTTACAAAGTTGGTATCAGAGCAAGTTGGTCCGTACGACCAAGTTGTTGAGTCATGTAGAGTAGTGTGACAGTTGAATACTGTCGATGTGTTGTTTCTTAGTACGTGTGTGCAACACACTATCGGTACTTGTTTGCTTTTCCAATCGATTTTTATTCAGGAGTTGGTTTGAAGATAAGTGGGGGAGAAGCTTTGCTTCTCGGATATGTTTTGGTTTTAAGATGTTGGTCCGGTATGCTGACAGTGCAAGTATTGTTGACGTTTTGTTATTTCCTGAATCCGAAGGTGACATGGATTCAAGATTTTGTTTGTTAATCAAGTTGGATCATATTGAGGGAGGATGATCAGAAACTGTTGATGTTTACTTCTCAAAGGATGAGGAGCAATGTAACAGTTGTTGATATACGAGTAAAGTGTAAATCCCTGATGTTTCTGAAGGTGGTTGTTAAGTAATAAGGATAATTGTTAGAAGATGGAATTTAGAAAGTTGTGATGTTTCAGCACTACTATTGGACTGTGAAGTTATCGGTTTGGATAGCCCTTGCATAAGATGTTGACGTTTGAATAGTGATAGAGTCATATATTGATGTAGACCTTATCGTGGGATCCTCGTGAGTGATTCTAAAATTTGTTGAAGTTGTTGGAACATTTTGAATCACGAGTCAGAGTAGGAAATGGGAGGAGATGAGTATAATTTCAAGGATGGTTAGTGTTGGTACTAGTACAAAGAAATTATGTTCTGAAGTTTTCGTAAGGTGTGTAATGGTATGTCGCTGCATGACATCGGTGTTTGCATTTTTCGATAACTTTGGAAATTCATATCTTGTGTTCTGAGTATCGGTTGATGCTCCGTTTGAATATATGAGGAGATAGAAGTATATTATATCATATGAAAGTGTTTTCAAATATGGTTAATGCATTCCCATATGGAGGGACTCTGAAGTCGTTTATAGAACTAGAGGCTTTTTTGGCATAAATGGTTATTATCACAGTTGTTCGAGACGAAGTCAAGCATAATATGTTGTTGGCGGATAAGTTGAGAAATGAGATGTCCGAAATTAAAAAGGATGTGAAAGTATTGGATAAGCGCATAGAGGTGAAGCTTATGATGATTAACAATGATTATAATGAAGATGTCATTTTAAAGGAAGATGCTTTTAAGAGGAATTATAGTCGTGTTTATGATGCCAAGGTAGTGGCATGTGTAAAAGAAGAATTGGAGTGGTGCTATCACCAAAATGATGTGGAACGACATTGTTGAGATTTCAAATTAGAATGAGACGACGTGTAATTTACTGGTATAGTAGTAATTCTTGAGTTGGAGAATACTTAACCATCGTGTGAGGCGAAGTAAGAGTAATATGGACCGTGTAATATGTTGAGCGTTGGTGTCTCATCGACAAGATCGAATGGGGGGGGAAATTATGGGAGTATTTGTAAACCTCGTTGGAAATTATTGGATTACGGTGCTTTAGGTGACTTGAGTACAAGTTCTAAAGGAACACTATTATGGTTTGGTAACGATGGTTTATACTCCATTATGGTTGTCGGTTATCTATTGACAAATTGAGGAACTGATCACCCTTAATCACTTGTTGATAGTAGACGAGATCATGTTGGATGGTATAAACTTGTCTTTCTATCTTAATGGTGTGTAAATTTATTGATGTTATATCGTGAGGATAGTCGCTCATCAGTTGTGTGAAGTAATAAAGGAGTGGCTAGGAAAGAGTTGAGACGTATTGGGAGTTCTCCTCCATTTTTAAGTTGGGAGTTCTGCTCTGTTTTTAAGTTGGGAGTTCTCCTCCGCTAGTACCGCATGCATATTGTTGAACCACAAAATTTTCCCTCTCATTTTTTCAAGAAATCTCTCATAAGATCTCCATTGGTTCAAGACTACACAAGGTTAGATCAGCTCAAGACACTTCCTCAACACTAACAAATGAAAATTAAGGTTTGAGTTTTCACAAGGACAATTGGACTTTAAATTCCCCATATGACTTTCATGGATCATTAGGAATCCTATATATTGCTCATGTCAAGTTTCAAGTCTTGGATCACATTTTTGCTCAGTCATTTGATCAAATGACCTAAAATCAGCTATATTGGATAAAAAGTCAACTGTGGTCAATTTATAGTCACACTTCATAATTTTTGGTCCATATCAACATTATGGACTCATATATGTCATTTGATCAAGTTTGGATCACAATTCCTTAAGAAATTTATCAGATCATCAAAAGGGCAAAATGGTTAAAATTAGGGTTTTGATGGAGGAGGTTCAATTTTTGACTTTTTGACCTAACAAATGACTTATTGGTTTAAGACATGATCTCAAGGATTCACATGCACCATTTTGACCTAATTGCATGGCTCAAAACATTTCTCAAGATCAATTGATTGACAGATGAATTTCAGTCAACTGATGAAAAGTCAACTGTATACTGAAAAGTCAAACTTTGACTTTTTGATCAAAATCAAGTTTCAAAAATCATATTTCTTCAAGACATGTCAAAATATGAAACTTGTTCATCAAGAAATCAAAAATTCAAAATTCATTTTTGAAAAGTCAAAATTTCCAAGACTTAGATTTTTTCTAAGTGTTGGAAAATTAACATTTTTTTCACAACTTTGTGCCAAATTTCCACCATGATGCAAGATGATTCAAGGAAAACTTCCAACATGAAATTTGTAGATATCAATGAGATCTAAAACTTTGTAGGGTATAACTTTTTCTAGAAATGCTTGGATTTCAATTTATCAATTTTTGAAGACATGCTCATGAAACTTAAACACTTAGTGAAATTTTGCCCTAGTTAGGCAGATTTTTTGTACCAATTTCATGGCAATTTTTCACCTATTTCCAAGATGAATCTTCAAAAATGTCCAACATGAAGGTCGTAGATGATGTTACAAGCTTTCAAAAATGTCCAAGAACTCATCAAGATCATACTTGATCTAAGAGAATCGAAGGAAAGAAGTTAGGGTTTCAAACTTGAATTACAAGTCAATTTTGTGATGAACACTTCACCAAATCCATAAGCCATGTTGTATAATCTTACTTTGCAGGTGTCTAACTTGCAAATCACTCCTTAATTTAATGTTTACACAACTGATTTATCAATTGTCCAATTGATTCAAGCATTGTCCAAAGCATTTTGTCATTTTAGGGAGAAAATCACCATTTCCATTCTAGTAAAGCAAGCCTTTATGCAAAGTCAACTTCTTGAGCTACCAACTTGTTTCATCTAAGTACAAGCAATGTCAAAGATAAAATCAACAGGTCTAGAACCTCCAATAAACTGATACCATGCTTGTACCATGCCTTGAAACAATGTTTTCCACTTTTCTTCAAAATCAAGTAACATAGCCATAACTCTATATTTGACAAATTTGTCAACTTCAAACCCTAAGACCTCTTTCTTATAACTATACAAGTTATTTTCAAGCAAAGAAATGAGCTGAAGCACCCTTAAAACCTCCCAAGCAACTTGCTGCATAGTACTGGCCATAACTTGACAGTTTTGAACTTAGAACCCCCAAATCAAAAACCACTCATGCGTTTTAAAATCTAATCATCCATACACTCTTTATACATCATATCAAAGCAATCCCAATACCTGTTACACTCCTGTAACTCAATTTTCATCATTCACCATTTTCAAACATCAACCTTGCAGGTTGACTTGAGTTGGGAGACTCAGGGACTTTCAAAGCAAAGTAAAGCTTGCAACACACTCAGGGAGGTCTAGGAAAGCTAAATAGATCATTGGGAAACCTCAAATCTTGCTCAAACTAAAAACACGACCTCCATCTGCAAGGTGAGTTTTCTGAATTTCTATCTCTTCATAAAACATCATTTGATTCTGATTTGTGAAGATAGAATGTAGATATCACTGCCCTGAAGCTGTACATGTCCATAGTTTTCATTTATATTGCCTGAGCTTAGAGAATTTTAGGTTTGAATCTCTAAAAAAATTAGGTCAAGATTTGGTACTTTTAGAAATTCATGCTCATCTTTGAGAATTAGTGTAAGTTATTTACATATTCAGAATCCTGGTGAAATTTCTAACAGGTTTGATGTTTTAAGTTTTGAGAATGGATGAGAAAAGAGTGAGTTACAGGGACCCTGACTGGAGGTTGAAGATGAAGTTCAATTCTGGAACATGTTTTTTATTATATATTTATGGTTTCAGTTTAGTTAACAGATGTACAGCCACCCCAGTGGTAAAGACAACGCGCGTTTATGGTCAAGGTCATGGGTTTAAGTCCCAGCGCTGCCTTTTGTCATATTTTTCAATATTTTCTTCCTTTTTGCATAGCAACCAGCGCTTGGGCCTCCACAACTGGGCCCTTACCATTTTTGCTGGTTCTGACCCCCTTGTTTCTATTTACCTCGCAAGCCCATTTCTTTTATTTTTGTTTCTGTTTACAAAATCCCATTGGGCCTAACAAAACAAAACTGTTTTTTTTTCTAACATATATCCTAAATACCATTTTCACCCCCTGACTTTTATTTTCATATTTATTTTTATTTTTATTTTTCTTTATTATTTTTATTTTTATTTTTATTATTATTAATAAAAATCCAAAAAAATAGTTTATTTATTTATATATCTAATATATTTATATTCACTCATATTTTATTACTTTAAAAATCAAAAAGAAAAAAATATTTTCTTAAACAAACTTAATTTTTTTTTCTTAATAAATTAATAATTAGATTTAGGTTTAGTTATTTTCTTGTTTAATTTAAAATTAACTTAGGATTTAGGTTTCTTTTAATTAATTGATTTCCATATTATGTTGATTAAACTTAGTCCCTTTTTCTAAAAAAAATCCTAAAAATGCTTTCTAATTTAATTTCTTTTCTTAATTAATTTAGGTTTAACTTTCTTAATTTAGTTAATTATTTCCTTTAGTTAATTAGGTCAAAATCAAACCCTTTCCTCAAAAACCAAATAAAAATCCTTTTCTTTTCCATTTATATCCTTGTACATTATATTTATTCATTTCTTGTACATTATTCAATATGGTTCTAATAAATAATTAGGTTTAATTTCTTGCAATCCCCTTTTGTAAATTTGTATACTCCATCCCCAAATGATGTAATAGCGTAGTAAATTTATTTTCCTCAATTTATCGCTTTCATATAAATGCTAGTAATTATGATTTGTATGGAAAGATAAAAATCAACAAGTAGATAACCCTAATACAAGATTAAATACATGAAAATCAAACACATTATTCACACATGCACCCTTAGGGTAATTCACCTTGTTGACTTACAAAAATGGTCATGTTACGCATGTGATATGTCTTAGCAAAAACAATAAAAAATACAAGATCATAGTCCCTCGATGACGCTTCAAATGTTACCTTTCAAATGATCTTTGTCCTTCGAAGAGAAATGCTAATATATCTTACAACATTGCTATCATGACTATACGATGACCCACACCCGTCCCTTTACATCCAAAGATAAGGCTTATTGCCAATCAATGGTAAGATAGCAATATCAAAGGAAAAGGGAAATGAACAAAATACTTTTGAGTAGGTAGAAACATTCTTAGTTTCTTGATTACTTTCAAAAATAAACATCCTTGCTCACTTTCAAAATAAACACTTTCAAAACAAACAAACACTTTCAAAACAAATAAACACTTTCCAAACATGAAATATTTTCAAAAAGTCCAACACTTTGTATACGTTCTTATGAAACGAGAACCATTACAAAGTTTTCCTAAACGAATGCGCCTTTTCAAAAATACTTTCAAAAAACCACCACATAGCACATTTTCAAACAAAGCAAGTGATCTAGTAAGCAACTAAGAGCCCATAGATAACTATGGATGAAAAGGATGCTAACACCTTCACTTTTCATAATCTACCCCCCCCCCCCCCCCCCCGAACTCAAGAAATAATCTCAAAGGTATTTCATGTTATTTTCCACCTTTCCTTTTGGATAAAATAAAAGTAGGTGGCGACTCTTGCTAACCGCAACATTTGTGATCAAACGCAAAAAATCCCAAGTCAGTTCTCCTACCGTATTACAGAACTGGCGACTCTGCTGGGGAATTTTTTTTAAAGTCGGGTTACCTTAGGGTAAGATCAAATTTATTTGCTTTCATTGTTTGACTTGTTTTCTTTACATTTTGGTTCCTTGTTTGGGCTTGCTTTGATCCTCTACCCCTATTTGGGATACCTTATAGGTAAGTAGCAATACATTGTGGAAACTGTGCGGGGTATACCGATATGGTCTAAGAAATATCTATGTTAGTGTTACATATTTGTGGGTACCGGTATCCCTTGAGTAGTCAAGGAGAATACGGGGCCGTTGTGTTGTGTCATGAAGCACTAACTGACTTTAGAACCTTTATTTGACCAACTTTGCCATTAAGAAATAGTGAGATAGCCGACTTTGGTGCAGTCTGAAGTTGGTTGATACTCGATACTACGCTCATTGAGATCAGACTTCTCGGGATATTTCGGTCTCCATTAAAGTGGCTTGCGCTGAAACAATGCCCGACGAGAAAGATCAGTGATATTGAGATCCCTTAGAACCCAATTACTATTTCTAGGACAGGTTTGAGCCAACTAAACTTCAAGAGGGTACTTACCTATAAGACTCCAGGCAAGCCTAAACCTAAGGACTTGTTTGCCTTGTGTATATGCTTACTTTTACATAACATCATAAACATCATAACATCATAAGCATTATCACTAACCATTTCAAGGATTATTGGGATTTATCTTTGTTCTGTTTTGTAGGACATGGCTTCTATCTGCAGGAATACTATCCAAGTCAATCTCGTAAGAATTCCTTCTCAACTCAAGGAGTTAGCATCAAGGGTCCCTGAGAATTCTTCATTCACCAAAAGACATGGTCGCCTTCTAAACTTGGTTACCTCGAGCATTGATGAATATATGATGAAGGTGCTTTTCCAGTTCTTTGATCCTCTACACCATTGCTTTACTTTTCCCGATTATCAGCTTGTACCTACTATGGAAGAATTCTCTCAACTCTTGAAGATTCCTATTCTCAATCAACTACCTTTCAACGGTACGAAAAGAGATCAAAGACCTAAAGAGATTTCCCGAGTGCTACACTTGTAACAATCTGATATCACAACTAATTGGGATATAAGGAGTGGTGTCAAAGGGTTCTTAGCCAAGTTCTTGTTTGAGAAAGCTCAAGATTGTTGGAACTCTTTGGACTTACAAGCTTTTGAAGAAGTCTTGGCCCTTCTCATCTATGGGATGGTTTTGTTTCCAAACACTGACCAACTTATAGATGTAAATGCTATCAAAATCTTCATGTCTCGCAATTCGGTGCCTACTTTGTTGGGAGATATCCTACATTCTCTCCAATCTCAAACTATGAGGAAGATAGGGGCCCTCATGTGTTGCACTCCTCTCTTGGCTAGATGGTTTATTTCTCATCTTCCTCGGTCTGTATTAAAGAACGACCAAGGTTTGTGATGGTCCCATAGGCTGATGACGCTCAGACGTTTAGATATTCATTGGTGTTCTCGATCCTTGGAGTATCATCGACCGTTGTGGGGAATTCCCTAATTTCCCCTTGCTCTTCATTAGGGGAGGTATCACTTACAACCCTTGCTTAGCGTTACGACAGTTTGGGTACGCCCGAAGAGATGGTCCTCATGATATGCTCATCCAAGGAGTGGTATTCGACTATAAGAGCAACGATCAAGGTTGTCGTCAAAGGTTTATACAAGCTTGGAGGATGGTAAACAAAGTGGATAGTAAGATGCTGGGACACAAGAATTCTATTCCACTTAAACCTTATCTTAGGTGGGTAGGAGCTCGTGCTTAGAAGATCGTAATGCCTTATCCCTCCATCTTAGCAATTATCATGGAGCCTGTGGTTGAAGGAGGTGTCCCGTACACTATCCTCCATCCCGACATGCCTACTGAAGATGTGAACAAAACAAGAAGGGGGGGGGGGGGTTGAATTGTAAAACTTTAATCAAAAGGCTTAACAACACAATATTTTTATCCCGGTTCGTTTGATCTCAAACTACTCCAGTCCACCCGTCAAGGTGATTTCGCCTCTCTCCAACGAGGTCTTAATCCACTATTCTCAAAGGATTGCAACAGCTACTTTAACAACTGTTAAAGTCTTCTTGAGTACAACCACAATTCGGTTAATCTCAAGGAACTTCTTTTACAAATGATTTGAACAAATGTGTGTTGTTGTTTTCTTACAAAACTGTATATCACAACTGTGATAATTACACAAAATAAGCTTGGAATAAAATGACTTTGCTAAAGCTTTGAATAAGCATGGTTTGGATAGCTTCGCCAATTGAGTGCGTACATACATGCTTCTTTTCACAAGAAGTCTTGTTTATATAGGAAAGCAAGGATACGTTGTCCATAAAGCAGGTTTAATGATAATAATTCACTTTCCTTTTGTAGAAGATCTTTGTCTGAAGAAAGCCGTTAGCATTTAATTTAGTCTTTGAATAACCAGTAATCCATCAGAGTCTTCTTTGCTGTATCTGCTGATAACGCTTCAGAGTGTTGATGACTTGGTAAGGATGTCTTTGATCAGAGTCAAAGTGTATTTGTATAGGCGCAGATTCTGGTCATCAAACTTCAGCGTGTAGCACAGGTTGCTGATCTTCTGATGCTGATTCCATCAAAACTTTTGCATATACAAAACATAATTTTAAGGAGCATAATTTTTATTTATATATATCTTTTAAATAATTTATTCTTTGTATTTTTTTATCATCAAAACTCTAATCAAGGGTTGTAGAGTCAAACTATGTTCTAACAATCTCCCCCTTTTTCATGATGACAAAAACCAGATTTTTCAATAAAGAATAAAGAATAAAAAGTATAGAATTAAGAAGAAAAAAAACTCCCCCTGAGTTGATTACTTCCCTTTAATTCCATGAGTCTTTGAGCATCAGAATCTTACTGTATCTTTCATCAGAGTTTTGTACATGTTCAAGCTTTTCAGAAGAGAGAAATTAAGTAGATCAGAATGTTTGAGACTTATGTCTCAGTGATTCGTTATTAAAAATATCTTATTCTTTCCCCCCCTTTTTGTCAGTTATAGAAAAGAACATATAATCAGAGCCAAAAGGAGTTTATATTAAAAACAGTGTCAACGATAAGTTCAGAATAGCAGCAATGTAACAATATTACAGATAAACACGTTTTAAAACAGAGGAAATTCTAAGAGGGAGGAGGAAGACGCGTGGACAAAGCTTCCAACAAGCCTTTAATCTGGATGTTGGTTTCCTCTTTCTTGGTTAACATGCTCTTGATTTCCGAAATTTTGTCATCATGTTTATCCATCCTTTCCTTCATCAAAATATCAGATCGCTTCAGATCATCTAGAGTCTGCCTTTCATAGGAGGAAGCTTGAGAATCTTCAGTAACTGGATGCTTCTCAGAGTATTGTGCAATGTCATCTTTTTGACCCAATTATTTTGAAGGAATCATATGCTCTAGAGTATCAGTCAAAATGATATCTTCTGACTCTGGTTGAGCTTTGTCTGCTGGACGATGTTCTGACCAGGGAGCATTGTCCAGAGGGAGAACTGCTTCCTTGAGCAGCTGGCTCAGAACTTGATCTTCAATTACTTTTAGCAGATTACTGAATTTCTGTTGAACTTGTCCATAGCTTTGTTCTTGCATCTTATGAGTTTCAAAACATACCCATTTTCTGAAACTTGTCCAAAGATAATCTGATGCAGCAGGATCAATCAGCTCAAGACTAGCTTGCTTCAGGGAAGTTATCCACTTCTGCATTTCTGTTTCAAATATCAATAAATTGGTACTAACATCTGGTGTAGGTTCAGAGGGTTTTGGTTTTGGAATGGCTGTTTTGTGGGTTATGGCAGCAAGACGTTCAAAAACAGTTAAGTCAATGACAGTTTTGGCGTTGTCATTTGGATTGTTCTTTGGTGAGGGAATGGGAGAGTCTGGAATGATTATTGGACTAGTTGGGTAGTTTGGTGGAGTTGATTCTAGTGAAGAGGGAATTTGGGGAATATCCAGAATGGTCAGGGGCATACGGATGGCCAGAGGTTCAGTGATTCCAGGAATGGGAATGGGATCAAAATCAACAGTTTGATTGGATTGAACATGATGAGGTTCTGGTTCACTGGATTCAGAAGGTTGGACCTCATAAGTTTGAACTTCTGGTTGTAATAGTTCAGGTTGTGGAGAAGGTGGATGAATTTCTGGTTGAGAAGTGAGTGGAATTTCTGGTTGAGGTGCTTCTGAAATGGTTTTAGAGTTTGGATTTACTGGTATGGGAGCATAAATATGTTGGTCAAAGGTTTCAATATCTGATAGAACTTTTGCATGTTCTGGTTGAGTTGTTTCAATATTTAGATTGATAGGTAGGGAGTGAGATCCTCTAAGAGTTAAAGTTTCTGAGGGGTCAAATTCAATGTCAAAATCATCAAATGTTTATGGGGTAGGAGTTTCTGATTGGGTAGGGATTGGTACAGATGTTGATACAGATACTGAATCTAAAACAGTTACAGAAGAAGGATTACCTCTCTTTTTGGGAGTCCGCTGAGATGATGCTTCTGTTGTTGCCTTTCTTTTCTTGTTCTTCTTCAGCACAACTTCTGGAGCCTTCTACTGCAGATCCTGAATGTTTAAATCTGGTGTTGTACCATCTGCCTTGTATGCATCCAGATATCTGACTATTATCTCAGGCTTGGAATCAATTTCTGAGAACATGGGAAAGTCATTCAGAGGGATTCTCCTGCTGGTGATTGTTGCAAAATAAGTAACACTGGGTTCCTTCTTAATGTTATCAATAATCTTCATCTTCTTCAGATTCTTTGCATTCAAAGGCTTTCCAACAGTTGCTTCTAAAAAGTTAATTTCCTGTGCTTCTGTTAGATGATCTATCAACTTATTCTCTGTCAGAATATCTGATATGAGCCTTCCAAGGGGTATCCAGTCCCTTTTAGTGCGCTCCTCTTTTCTGGTCTCCTTAACATTATTCCTCATATGATTGAACAACAAATGAGCCAGATTCACCTTAATCTTCTGGGAGATGAAGTAGATCAGAAACTACTGATCAATGTTGATGTAGTCAGGAGAGATGGTTGGCTTCCTGTGGTTTATGCATCCCAGAATACTCTTAGCCCATATTCTGTGATGGTCTTTCAGATCCCTTATCTTGCTGGAGGGAAGACCAAGAGTGAAGATTTCTCTAGCAATTAAAGCGACATCTGCACATCTCTCATCCATGTCTATGCATCTAACGCCACCACCACTGTAACCTGTCAATCTTGCAATAAGGTTTTCAGTTATCACTATCTTCTTCCCCATTATATATGAAGTAACTTGATGGTTGGAAGATGAAGCATGAATCCAAATTTCCTTCACAAGGATTGGGAACATTGGACCTACCAGACGGTCAAAATACATGTTCCATCCTTGAGCCTTTACTTCTTCAGAAAGATTGAACCTGTTTTCTCGAAGACTTTTAAAGTCCACAATTAATTCTGAGAGTACTTCTAGGTCATTAATAGGCGTGAGGAGAGTTCTGAAAGGTTCCTCATATTGTTCTGTGGATTCTGTTCTCTGAGTACTGGAAGTAGGGTTTCTTGAGGAAGCCATGTTCACACAGAAAAAATTGAGAAGAAAATGAAAGGGTTTTGAAAAAAATGCAGACTGAAAACAATTAGATTGTAGAGAAAGTGAAAGTGAAATACTGTAAAGAATGAGAAATGTGTTTAAATAGATTTTGAAAACGTAAACGGCAAGAGAGAGAAATAAATTGTAATGATTATAAGCATTAATGACAACTGATTTTGGGGGATTTAGAAAGATATTGGAATGGTTACCCATGACATGTGTCTCAATGCATCCAATCAGCGCTTTTGACCTTTCAAAAAAGTGAACGCGTGTTCAGCCTCAGAAGGTAGCTGATGAATGGATGACAACGGTTTGCTTACATGAACAACACACTTCTATCCTTGAAATGAAGCGCTCAGATCTTCATGGATAGATTCTGATACAATCTGGACTTCTAAAAATCTGAAGGCAGGTTGATTAGCAGTTCACAGAAAATAACCAAAATTCTGAAGGTTAAGATATGTAAATAAAATAGTTTTATTCTGGGCAAGGCTTCATGCTGAGATGTTTCAGAATGAAGTTAAATTATCTTCAGAAAGAGGTTTTGTAAAGACATCAACCCATTGATGGTCTGTGTCAATGAATTTTAAATTCAGAATCCCTTTCTGAATATATTCCCTAATAAAATGATGTTTTATTTCTATATGCTTAGCCCTAGAATGCAAAATAGGATTTTTACTGAGACAAATAGCATAAGTGTTGTCACAGAGGATAGGGATGTTACTCTCAAATATATTGAAGTCCTTAAGTTGACTTTTCATCCAGAGCATTTGCGTGCTACATCCAGCTACTGCTATGTATTCAGCTTCTACTATTGATAGAGCTATTGTGGATTGTCTTTTGCTGGACCTTGAGATCTGATTTTCTCCCAGAAACTGGCAGCTTCCAGAAGTGCTTTTACGTTCTACTCTGTCTCCAGCAAAATCAGCATCACAGTATCATACTAAGCTGTAATCACTTGATTTTCTATAAAACAAACCCAGATTAGCAGTACCTTTCAGATACTTGAAAATTTGCTTAACTGCTAATAAGTGAGATTCTCTAGGATCTGATTGGAATCTAGCACAAATGCAAACACTGAATAGAATGTCAGGCCTTGAAGCCGTCAGATAGAGAAGAGAACCAATCATATCTCTGTAGAACTTTTGTTCTACCTTTTTACTTACCTCTTATTTTTCCAGAATGCATGTGGGATGCATTGGAATCCTTGAGGGCTTACATTCTGAGAGATCAAATTTCTTCAGAAGTTCTCTGACATATTTGCTCTGATGAATGTAGGTTCCTTCCGGAGTTTGATTAATCTGAATGCCCAGAAAGAACTTTAGTTCCCCCATTAGACTCATCTCAAATTCTGCTTGCATACATTTAGCAAACTCTCTTCCCAAAGAGGGTTTAGTGGATCCAAATATAATGTCATCAACATAAATCTGACATACTAAGATGTCATTCTTAACTGTCTTACTGAACAAGGTTGTGTCCACTTTCCCTCTGGTGAATTACTTTTCTAACAAGAAGTTACTTAGTCTTTCATACCAAGCTCTGGGAGCTTGTTTCAGACCATAGAGTGACTTCTTTAGTTTGAAAACATGTTTCGGAATAAACCTCTTCTTCTATATAGCCATTTAAGAATGCACTCTTGACATCCATCTGATACAAAGTGATGCCTTTATTAACAACAAATGAAATTAAAAGTCTGATAGATTCTAACCTGGCGACTGGAGCAAAGGTTTCTGTATAGTCTATCCCCTCTTGCTGACTATAACCTTATGCTACCAGCCGTGCTTTGTTTCTGATGACTTCACCTTGTTCGTTCAGTTTGTTTCTGAACACCTATTTTGTACCAATGACGTTGAATCCTTTTGGTTTGGGAACCAGATCCCATACGTCATTTCTTGTGAACTGATTTAGCTCCTCCTGCATTTCCAGAATACAGTCATTCTCCAGAAGTGCTTCATCAATTGTTGTTGGTTCAATTAGAGAAACCAGTCCCATGAGGGATTCTTCAGAGTTTCTGAAGGTAGATCTTGTTCTGATTGGATCTTCCTTCCTTCCTAAGATTGTTTCTTCTGGGTGATCAATGCTACTTCTGGATGGTCTTTTCTGGAGTTGATCAACAGAAGGCGATGGGTTGCTTGCAGTGACTCTTACTGATGTTGAGGGAGTGTCTATGTTGAGAGCCTCTGAGTTGTCTTCAGTACCTGTGAGTTCAACTTCCATATCTGCAAGGAATTCATTCTGCTTTGACTTTTGAGAGTCAAGCTTATCATCAAACCGAACATTGATTAACTCTTCAACAATCTGTGTTTCTATATTGTATACTCTGTAGCCTCTTGAGCGTTCAGAGTATCCTAACATAATACACTTTTGTGCTTTAGAGTCAAACTTGTTCAAATAATTTTTTGTATTCAAAATAAAACATGTACATCCAAATGGGTGAAAATAAGAAATGTTGGGCTTTCTGTTCTTCCACAATTCATATGGAGTCTTTTCCAGAATAGGTCTTATGGAGATTCTATTCTGACTGTAACACGCTGTGTTTATTGCTTCTGCCCAAAAGATCTTAGCAATGTTTGTCTCGTTGATCATGGTTCTGGCCATTTCTTGCAATGTTCTGTTCTTTCGTTCTACAACTCCATTTTGCTGGGGATATCTAGGACAAGAGAAATCATGCAGAATGCCTTTTTCATTAAAGAATAATTCAAAATATTTATTTTCAAATTCTCCACCATGATCACTTCTGAGTTTGACGATTCTAAGATCCTTTTCATTCTGAACTTGGTTGCAGAAGGTAACAAACACAGAGTGTGACTCGTCCTTGTGCTTTAAGAACTTTACCCATGTCCATCTGCTATAGTCATCTACAATTACCAACCCATACTTCTTGCCACTGACTGAGGCAGTTTTTACTGGTCCAAATAAGTCAATGTGCAGAAGTTCTAATGGCTTAGAGGTGGAAACAACATTTTTGGATTTGAAAGTAGGTTTTGCAAACTTGCCTTTCTGACATGCCTCAAACAAAGCATCTGAATTGAACTTCAAGTTAGGAAGTCCTCTGACCAGATTGAGTTTGTTAATCTGAGATATTCTTCTCAAACTTACATGTCCCAATCTTTTGTGCCAGATCCATTGCTCGTTGTTAACAGACAAAAGACATTTTACATTCTGGCTTTTCAGTTCAGAAAGTTTGATTTTATAAATGTTGTTTTTCCTCTTTCCATTAAATAAGATAGTCCTATCTTTCTGACTAACAGCTTTGCATGAATTTTGATTGAAGATTATATCATAACCGTTATCACTTAATTGACTTATGGATAACAGGTTATGCATTAATCCATCAACTAATAAAACATTACTAATAGAGGGAAGATTTCCATTACCTACTGTTCCAGAGCCAATAATCTTTCCCCTTTGATTGCCTCCAAAGCCTACGTGGCCTCCAGGCTTAAGTTCCAGGCTTTGGAACATATGCCTTCTTCCCGTCATGTGTCGTGAGCAGCCAGAGTCCAGGTACCATGACTGATGTCTTTGCTTTGCTGCTAAAGATATCTGCCACATGTATTATTTTATCCTTAGGTACCCATATTTTCTTAGGTCCTGATTTGTTAGTTTTACCAAAACCCTGGTTTAATTTTGGTTTGATAGAGTAATCACTACTTGTATATTTTATGTCATGTGTGTGCCCATATATAAAGTGTGAATCAAGTGGAGTACGCTTTATAACTAAATCCATGGCATTTTTTGGTGTTGGAGCCTTACCTTGATATCCTATCCATTTTCTGCCATTTCTGCTAACCCCATAGATCATTGAAGCCATTTTTCTTTTGTCTATGTTTTTAGCCAGAAACTTCTGAAAGCTTTGATCATACTCTTTGATGATCTCATCAACATTGCTGGGAGTTTCAAGAATTGTTTCATTTTGAGAGTTTTGCAATTGGTTTTCTAGTTTTGAAATTTTATCTTTTAACTCAGTATTCTCTAATTTGAGACTCTCAGTCTTATCAGAGTCAGAAGCAAGATTCCTTTTCAGGTTTCTGAATTTGACTCTAATCAGCTGATACCTCTCCAAAATTTCATTAAGGCTTTAAGCTAGTTCAGCCTTAGTAAAGTTGATAGTAAAGTCAGGGAATACCTCTTCTGTATCTGATTCTGAGTCAGGGAATACGCTCATTGAGATCAGACTTCTCGGGATATTTCGGTCTCCATTAAAGTGGCTTGCGCTGAAACAATGCTCGACGAGAAAGATCAGTGATATTGAGATCCCTTAGAACCCAATTACTATTTCTAGGACAGGTTTGAGCCAACTAAACTTCAAGAGGGTACTTACCTATAAGACTCCAGGCAATCCTAAACCTAAGGACTTGTTTGCCTTGTGTGTATATGCTTACTTTTACATAACATCATAAACATCATAACATCATAAGCATTATCACTAACCATTTCAAGGATTATTGGGATTTATCTTTGTTCTGTTTTGTAGGACATGGCTTCTATCTGCAGGAATACTATCCAAGTCAATCTCGTAAGAATTCCTTCTCAACTCAAGGAGTTAGCATCAAGGGTCCCTGAGAATTCTTCATTCACCAAAAGACATGGTCGCCTCCTAAACTTGGTTACCTCGAGCATTGATGAAGATATGATGAAGGTGCTTTTCCAGTTCTTTGATCCTCTACACCATTGCTTTACTTTTCCCGATTATCAGCTTGTACCTACTATGGAAGAATTCTCTCAACTCTTGAGGATTCCTATTCTCAATCAACTACCTTTCAACGGTACGAAAAGAGATCAAAGACCTAAATAGATTTCCCGAGCGCTACACCTGTAACAATCTGATATCACAACTAATTGGGAAATAAGGAGTAGTGTCAAAGGGTTCTTAGCCAAGTTCTTGTTTGAGAAAGCTCAAGATTGTTGGAACTCTTTGGACTTACAAGATTTTGAAGAAGTCTTGGCCCTTCTCATCTATGGGATGGTTTTGTTTCCAAACCCTGACCAACTTATAGATGTAAATGCTGTCAAAATCTTCATGTCTCGCAATCCGGTGCCTACTTTGTTGGGAGATATCCTACATTCTCTCCACTCTCGAACTATGAGGAAGATAGGGGCCCTCATGTGTTTCACTCCTCTCTTGGCTAGATGGTTTATTTCGCATCTTCCTCGGTCTGTGTTAAAGAACGACCAAGGTTTGTGATGGTCCCATAGGTTGATAACGCTCAGACATTCAGATATTCATTGGTGTTCTCGATCCTTGGAGAACGTTACTATCATCGACCTTTATGGGGAATTCCCTAATGTCCCATAGGCTAATGTCACTTACAACCCTTGCTTAGCCTTACGATAGCTTGGGTATGCCCGAAGAGATGGTCCTCATGATATGCTCATCCAAGGAGTGGTATTCGACTATAAGAGCAACGATCAAGGTTACCGTTAAAGGTTTATACAAGCTTGGAGGATGGTAAACAAAGTGGATAGTAAGACGTTGGGACACAAGAATTCTATTCCAATTGAACCTTATTTTAGGTGGGTACGAGCTCGTGCTCAGAAGATCGTAATGCCTTATCCCTCCTGTGATCGGTGGGAATAGAACTGACTGTTTTTAGCTGGTTTCGCGAAATGTCGCAGAAGCAAGAGTCGCCACCGTCTTTTATTTTCTCCAACCTGGAAAGGACAAAAGCACAGCAAAATTCCTTATGAGAATGTTTCTCGGTTCGAGAGGTAGATTTATAGAAAGGGAAGGTGTTAGCACCCTTTCTATCCATGGTTATCCATGGGCTCTTAGATACTTGTTGTTATGTTTTCAAAATGATTTGTTTGCTTTTCAAATATGAGTGGGTTTGAAAAAGTTTCTTTGAAAGATTTCTGAATAACTCTTGTATCTGTCCTCAAGAGTGTTTGAAAAATTTGTTTTGAAAGCTTTTGAAAGTGTAAGGTGTGAAAAGTTGTTTTTGTTTTGTTTTTGAAAAGAGCAAGTACCCATGAGTCATCTACCTACCCTAAGGAATTAAGCTTTGTAAGAGTCCTTTAGATAGTGCTATCCCACCATTGAGAGGTAGGTAGAACCGTTGTTGGAGGTGTTCGGGTCAATTCGATTATCGGGACAGTGTGGTCACCGAAGCAACAGTTAGGACACCTTAGACGTAACTCTAATGTCCTAGATCCTTTTTAATTCGAGGCAACCGTTTCGAGGCGACTGGATCTTAGACATAAGGGCGACCTCTAAGACACCCTATACTTGATGACCACTTTTCGAAGGCAACGAGTGAGGCGTACCCTAGAAGTGGTGTGTGTATTGTGTGTTGTTTTCATGTTATGTTTGTCTTTGTTATTAGTGAGCTACGAGTTGTTTTTATTTACCATACATTCTTGCATGCATTTAACAGTTAAGGGGTGCAGAAAGTAAATTGCGGAAACATAAATCCTACGCTATTACAAGGCGCGGGTCTATACATTGCCAAAAATTACAAAGACTCGTTTTTTGGTAAATAAGTACGGAAAGTAAATAAAAACAGTAAAAATCCTAATTACTATTACATCCTGAGGCAGTCAAATAATAATCAAAAATAAGGAATTGAAACTAAAATGCGCGCGAAAGAAAGAATCGGGAATGTCTTAAGGGTGTTGACCCTTTTTAGAAAAGAAATTGATTTTTTGTCTTTTTGTAATTAAAATGAAATTAAAACTGACTAATGACTAATTGATTAATTTAATTAAAAGAAAATATTTTTTGTTTTTTATGTTTTTATGAAATAAAATAAAAAGAAATAAAAACTAAAAGTTAATTTTTCCTAATTCTAAATCTATTTTAATTATTAAAAAAAAGGGTAAAATGGCCTAATTAAAAACTAATTCAATTATTGTTTATTTACAAAATAAAATAATAATAATAATAATGTTAGTTCTTGTTTTTTTTTGTTTTTTTTATGAAAATATGTTAATTAAATTAATTGTTAATAATAATAAAATAAAAAGTTTAGAAATTAAAATAATAGAAAATGACAAAACAAAATGAAAAAAGAAGTAAAACCAAGGGGGGGGGGGGGGTGTGGGCTGAAATGGAGGTCTATTGTTGAGATTTGAGGCCCATTTGCCTTCAGCTCGTTTGACTTTCTTGGATCGCCTATAGCACGCTTTGACTGAGCACATGGTACTCTTGCTTTTTGGACCTTTAGATCTGCCTCCAATGACACTTGGCTTGTTTGATGGGTGAGGCTCATGGTGTCCAGCACTTGGAATGCTGCACAGGAAAACAATTGAAAAAACAATATGGAAATTATAAGGGGACCTGGGAATCGAACCCAGGTCCTAGTAGTGAACCAACACACTGCCAGCCACTACACCAAACGCATTTAGTTGTAAACTTAATAAGCAA
Source organism: Vicia faba (assembly GCA_948472305.1). Classification (NCBI taxonomy): domain Eukaryota; kingdom Viridiplantae; phylum Streptophyta; class Magnoliopsida; order Fabales; family Fabaceae; genus Vicia; species Vicia faba. Next base: position 735,450,491 of record OX451735.1, on the reverse strand, counting down.
CAAATATTATATAATACAAACGCGTTATATGCTGAAACGCGCGCGCGAATTTGAACTGTCCACTCCCTGCTTGCCACGCATGTCGTCTTCTTCATTTCCTGCAACATGAAACACATAGCGGGGGTTTTAAACCCCCACAAAATACAGGCAATTTGAAAATAGCGATTAGCTTCTCATACAATATAAAAAAGGCGCGAGTATCTCATTCCAATCGTCTCATCATGCTGAGTTTAACCATATGTGTGTGGAGTTTTAATTTTACAGCATGACAAAACCCCTAATTCGAAGCTCTGAAAATCCTAGAAATTGCTAATGGTAACTTTCGTTTTAGAGCCTCATTCTCAAATTAAATCACATGGAGAGCTTTGTATTGATCCTGTAAACATAATGCTATCAACAAAAAGTGTTAAAAATGCATGAAATGTGATATGTAAATTTGATAAAAAAATGAAAACCGTGTGGGTGGTATGGCGTGATTCCTTAAGGTTTTGGACTTGATTCTGATTGCCAAAGGTTGCTGGTGATGCAAGGAGTGTATTGGAATCAAAATGGAAGCTTGAATTGTACTGCAACTAGGTTTTCAGTTTGTGATTTTTTCTTTCAAAATTTGGAAATGGCTTATGCTCTCTATGGCTCTCTAGGTCGTGAATCTGTATTGGGAAGCTTGCATATATGTTATGTAATGAGTATCCATCCAAATAATGGTCATTGAAGCCTTGCAATAATGTTTTGGATTATGCCATGAACTCCATTGAAACAACTTTCCATTCTTGTGAAAATTTGAATTTTTGTGCCCATAATAGGCCTTGCACGAATTTGGAAGGTATTTCAAGGTGTATCAAAGCTATTCAACACAAAATATATCCCTCCATTAATTTCTTTGATTTTTATTTGAATTTTAAAGATTTAAAATGAATCAAATCAAATAAAATTAAATAAAAATGAAAAAATTAATTTTAAATCTTGAAATAAATTGTGGGACACGTGGGAAGCATGGCCAAGCTGAATCAAGTGGAAAAAGTGGGCCCCTTTTGTCAAAAATGAAATTTCAAGGATAGTTGACTTTGGCCATTTCACAAAAATTTCCCAACTTCTCCAATGCATATCTTGCTCAATTTTGAAGCTATGAACATGTTCTTGGACATTTTGGAAATGTCTTGAAGTCCTCTAACCAATGTCTTTGGTCCCATGTCATTTTTATTTACCAATCTCAAGTTATGGTCTTTGACTTAAAGTGCCTTTTTGTTGACTTTTGAAAATGACCTATAATGTTGAAATTGATAACTTTTTGTGAGAGCATTTATTGGACCAGGAATGTGAAGATGAGTTGTAGGAAATGTATTCCCCTTAAAGATGAGCATTGGATGGGATTTTTCTTATAAACCATGAAAAAGTTATGCCTTGGTCAAGTTACAGTTGACTTTTTCAGCTGTCTAAAAATGGAAACTTTTTCATCTTGATGATTTTTGAGCCATTCTTGTGAAATCATGGTAAATATTTGACCAAATGATGATTGTGGCTTCAAAATGAGATTTTGACCAAAATTTTTGACTTTTGACTGCCAAATGACCATTTTGCCCCTACAGTTAATTGTGAAGCAATTAGGGTTTTTGACTGTGCAACTTGACCTTGTGAGCCTTGAAACTTGACATGTAGGTGCTTGACAATGTTTATGAGTATATGGGACTTGATTGAGCCCTTGAAAACCTCAACTTCCTTGCAGGAACCAAAACCCTAGTTTGACTGGCTTAGGAGGGTGGTTTGACTGTGCAGCCCTTGAGTAGACTTTGAACCATTTGAAGTGATGCTTGTCAAAACTTTGAAGAATACGGGAGGGCAAATTTTGGGGTACAACAGTTGCCCCTGTTCAATCTTCTTAGACCTGAGGATTTAGATTGGCTTGTGTGCCTTTCGTGGTCCGAGGGTGGAAGATGATTGAACACTAGAGTGCCTAGAAATTTGCACTCATATAGCAGAGTATCAGCAGTGTGATGTTGGGAATGGGCTTACAGATGCCATTTGGAGAGATGGTAGATAGGAGGATGGGCTTATAGATGCCATCTGGAGGTGTGACAGAACCTTGTCGGGAATGGGCTTATAGATGCCATTTTGAGCTATAATGGGAGGATGGGCTTATAGATGCCATCTAGGTGTCGATCGCGTAAGAGATTCCCTAGCGAGAACTTGCATACCTGAGAAAGAAAGATAATTACCTGGCCTGTTACAGGGGTTGATCTTCAAACTCTTCATGCAGGCATGCCCTGGATAGATACAGGAATCGAGTCCGGAAAATAGTCGTCAACAGATACGCCCTGGCTGGATACAGGAATCGGATCTTCAAACTCTTCAGACGTGCCCTGGCAGGATACAAGAATCGAGTCCGGAAAATAGTCGTCAACAGATACGCCCTGGCTGGATACAGGAATCGGATCTTCAAACTCTTCAGACGTGCCCTGGTAGGATACAGGAATCGAGTCCGGAAATAGTCGTCAACAGATACACCCTGGCAGGATACAGGAATCGGATCTTCAAACTCTTCAGATGTGCCCTGGAAGGATACAGGAATCGAGTCCGGAAAATAGTCGTCAACAGATACACCCTGGCAGGATACAGGAATCGGATCTTCAAACTCTTCAGACGTGCCCTGGCAGGATACAGGAATCGAGTCCGGAAATAGTCGTCAACAGATACACCCTGGCAGGATACAGGAATCGGATCTTCAAACTCTTCATACGTGCCCTGGTAGGATACAGGAATCGAGTCCGAAAAATAGTCGTCAACAGATACACCCTGGCAGGATACAGGAATCGGATCTTCAAACTCTTCAGACGTGCCCTGGCAAGATACAGGAATCGAGTTCGGAAAATAGTCGTCAACAGATACACCCTGGCAGGATACAGGAATCGGATCTTCAAACTCTTGAGACGTGCCCTGGCAGGATACAGGAATCGAATCTGGAACTTCAAAAGGTTTTTGTTGATAATGATGTGATGAATGAATCAGGGACGATTACTACCTCAACGGGACGATGAGAGAACCTTGGACGATTACTACCTCAACGGGACGATGAGATAACCTTGGATGATTACTACCTCAACGGAACGATGAGAGAACCTTGGATGATTACTACCTCAACGAGACGATGAGAGAACCTTGGACGATTACTACCTCAACGGAACGATGAGAGAACCTTGGACGATTACTACCTCAACGGAACGATGAGAGAATCTTGGACGATTACTACCTCAACGAGACGATGAGAGAACCTTGGCCGATTACTACCTCAACGGAACGATGAGAGAACCTTGGACGATTACTACCTCAACGGAACGATGAGAGAACCTTGGCCGATTACTACCTCAACGGGACGATGAGAGAACCTTAGACGATTACTACCTCAACGGAACGATGAGAGAATCTTGGATGATTACTACCTCAACGGAACGATGAGAGAACCTTGGCCTATTACTACCTCAACGGAATGATGAGAGAACCTTGGATGATTACTACCTCAACGGAACGATGAGAGAACCTTGGCCGATTACTACCTCAACGGGACGACGAGAGAACCTTGGACGATTACTACCTCAACGGAACGATGAGAGAACCTTGGATGATTACTACCTCAACGGGACGATGAGAGAACCTTGGACGATTACTACCTCAACGGGACGATGAGAGAACCTTGGATTATTACTACCTCAACGGGACGATGAGAGAACCTTGGACGATTACTACCTCAACGGGACAATGAGAGAACCTTGGACGATTACTACCTCAACGGAACGATGAGAGAACCTTGGACGATTACTACCTCAACGGAACGATGAGAGAATCTTTGGCGACTACAACCTCAGCAGAATGATGAGAGAATCTTAGGCGTTTTCTACCTCAAAAGGTAAAGACTTTTATCTGTTGATCGTTCTTTCCTGAAAAAGTAACGAGTTAGTTGTATGCAATGTCGTAATGTATGACATGCATGATGTCGTGATGTTCTCAAAATAAATGAGATTGTATGTTCATGATGCGTATGTGCATGCTATAATGTATGAAGATGTGATGTTTATGAATGTATTTTCGTCTAGGAAAATAAATCCTTGACGAATGCCGGGAGCTGAATCCTGGGCTGATGTTGAAGAGAGTTCTTCGTTTTCGCTGGGGATGATGATTGCAAGAATAAACCGGTCGGAGAAGATGACTCCGTTGGGGAATAAACTTGTTGGAGAGATTACTCTGCGGGGGATCTACTCTGTAGGAAGATATACTTCACTGAGGTTTTGATGAGAACTCCGTTGGGGATACCGTTGATCTATTATGCTGGGGAATTGATGAACTCCGTTGGGGAATAGGAAGAACTTTGTCGAGGACGATCTTTCCGTGGCAATTAGTTGAGGATAACCCAGTTATAAGCTCTGGTGGAGAAAGACCTTTGAATAAAAAGTCTGGGAGACGCGTTCGTGCTCTGCAGGGGTAAGCTTCCAGAATCTACTAGGGATAAGCTTCCTACTGGGGAGATGGTTCAACTCTCCTGGGGAGACTTTGGACTGCACGGGGGAATGGCTCCGCTGGGGTGTCTGGTATTCTACCGGGGAACAATCTTATCTTAAGACTGCCGGGGATGCTTGCTTAGGAACATCTGTATACTCCGCTGGGGAATATTGAGATTTTCTGGGGGTACCCAACTTCCTTAGGGCTGACAGTAGCCTAACTCTGCTTGGGGAGAGCGTTGTTGACTTGCTGGAGATATTATGCCTTTTCAGGGTTGATGGGAGATCACCTCTGCTCGGGGAGAATTGTTGAATCTTGTCTTACTCTGCGGGGAGCGGAGGTATCTTGGTTATATTCTTCAGACGAACTTACCTTGGTACCTTGGTGGACAGAGCAACTAGATTGCTTAGACAACTCATTATTGCCCCTGTTTCTGCGGGAGAAGAAGGCCTGTGAGGTGTTTGATGACTGCCGATTGACGAATCTTCCTCTGGTAGGCAAGTGACGGGATGCCGGGACATAGTCGTATGCTTTTGATCCCTAACTTTTGCCTGGACCGCCCTTTCGGGTTTTCAGTCCACCGGGATACCCATTTTTGCCCAAGCCGCCTTTTCAGGTTTTCGACTTGCCGGGTGTACAGATTTTTTCATTTCATCCCTTATTTTTTCCCGAACCCTTTTGGTTCGCCGGGAAGCCCTTATTTTTGCCTAGGTGTGTCAACCTAGCGGGTCTTTGATTGTGCGTAATATTTTTTTCGACTATGTCCGCGTTCAGGGAGTTGTCACTGTTGGTAGTATTATGTTGCCATGCTACCAGAAGATGTTTGATCATGCCAGATTCGTTGTCGGAATGCCCCAGGTGATCCAGATGGAGATTTGCCCCAAGCTGGTTGGCCTTGTGAGAGATTCTCCGAATCTTGACTGGACTGCCCCAGATGATGGACACTGATCATGCCATGCCCCTTGATTGGAAGTGTTTCTTCCACTGGAGGTGACTCTTTTGTTGAGAAGACTTTTGTTCATAAGATATTCGTCGTGCGAAATTTCTCTGCTGTTAAAATAACTAGTCATATGTAAACAATGTTATATCAGGAACTCAAAGCTTATGTCTGTCTTGAAGTTTTTTGAAAAATGCATTTTTGTAAATGCAAGTGAGTTTTGTAAAAATATGATGTCAACTCAGTATTTTACAGTAAGCCTTAAGGAGTCAGGATACCTTTCGTAACAGTACGCTTTCAACTAAACCATGCTTCAGCTAGGACTTTTTAGGGTTGTAACGTGGCCTGGTTCACGGTTTAAGAAACAAAGGATAAAGGCTCAAATTTTTATTTGTACCCACCCGCTCTTCGCGATGTTCTTCAATCCTAAGCTCAGCTAATCGTGCGTTAGACCTTGTTGAGTCTTTGCTTTGCTATACCAGTGATGGGTCGGATATTGACAATTTATTTTGAATAGGCAGTCATTTCCTTTTGTGTTGAGGGTTCGTATGACCTCTTTCTTTTTGATTTCGTTATCCCTATTTTTTGCCTGAACTGTTTCTTTTGTGATTACAGTCAGCGGGATGCCCCAGTTTTGTAAGTCTCCTTCATAGGTTTTGACTTATTGGGCTTTAGTTTCTTTTTTGGTAATGACTGCCTGTCTTGATGATTATTCGGAACCATCACTATTTTTTTGTTTTGCAAGGACCTCTTTAGTGCCATTCGTTATGCACTTGGATCAACTGAGAGAACTATCCTGCCCCAGGTTATGATTAAGGGTTTTAATTTTCGAAAAAAAAAACTCCTACTTCTTTGGCTCAGAGGGGTTGACGAGGGATTATCTTCCTTATAACTCCAGTGTTTAGGAATTGAAACAATGCATGTACCTCATCAACGGGGTTCGTTCAAAAGCATACTGTAAATGTTGTGGTATCATTTTCGTCATCCTCCCTCAAGAGGCTTAGAATTATTAACCGAGTGTTGAACATCACACAAAGCAATTTGCAATATAGTGAATACGAAATAATTACTTCAAAACAGACACGTGTAATGCATTAATGAAATAATAAAGTTTGACATGAATAAATGTTTGAACAATCAAAAGAAAATTACAAATTGAAAATTCTAATGAACAAAAGACATTCTCGATGATTTGGTGTAGGATCAGTGTTCAAACTTGACCTCCTTAGCATAAATCAAGTCTTGGATCTTGTTCTTCAAGGTCCAACAATCGTCGGTGTCATGTCCAGGACTGTCAGAATGGTAGGCACATCTCACACCCGGGTTGTACTTGGAAGAGGAAGTATCAGGATTTTGAGGAGGATCCTTTAGTGTGATCAGCTTTGCCTTTAGCAATTGTTGTAATGCCTGAGACAAAGACATGTTGATGTCATTATACTTCCTATCTTGATACTTTATCCTACGCCTATTACTCTTTCTTAGTTGAACGGGCGTGGGATCAGAGATCTGGATTGCCCCTACATCATGACGACCCTTTTTACCATGTATAGCATTGGACTCTTTCTTCCCACTGTGGGGCTTTTTCTGAGCATCAGCAGGTGCGTTTTCTTGAATCTTCCCCGACTTGATACCGACTTCAATTCTCTCCCCAGTCAAGATAAGATCTGTAAACCCAGCAGAAGAATTCCCAATCACATGGTTGTAGAATGGACCAGACAAAGTCCCCAAGAACATGTCAACGAGCTCACGGTCAGTCAGAGGTGGTTGCACCCTTCCAGCAAGGTCTCTCCATTTTTGGGCGTACTCCTTAAAACCTTCACCCGTCCCTAGTGACATACCCTGGAGTTGGGTACGCGTAGGAGCGAGGTCGGCATTATACTGATACTGCTTATAAAAAGCAGTTGCCAAGTCCTCCCAGTTACGAATACTGGTTCCATCCAACTGATAGAACCAATCGAGTTGAGTCCCTGAAAGACTCTCCTGGAAGAAATGGACCCATAGATTCTTGTCTGCCGTGTAGGGTTGGATCTTCCTCGCGTATGAACGGAGGTGCAGCTTAGGACAGGAAGCCCCGTCGTATTTTACAAAGGCAGGTGCCTTGAACTTGTGTGGGATCACCACCCCAGGAGATAAGCCTAGGTCTCCAAAGTCTAACCCAGGCACATGTTGAATCTCCATAGTGTTTAACCGGTCCTCCAGCTGTTTGTACCTGTCCTCAGCAGGAGGGTACTGTTCATCATTGAAATCTGTCTCGGTGTCGGAGACCATGGGACTAGGAACCTCTCTCCCTTGTGGGCTGTCTTTTCCTACAGAGGAAGTAGCCTGATCACCTCATTTTGTGGTCCATTCCCAGATCTGCGTCTAGGGTTGAACAAAACCGTCCTCTTCTTCTTCTTCTTCTGAATCAAAGTCTTCAATTCATGCTGACCCTGGGCTAAGCTCATGACCAGCTCCTGGAACTGGGCATTCTGGGCCTGGAGGGCCTTGATAGCTTGTCTGTTGGATGATTCAGGATTCATGATGATGGCTGAAATAAACAGTGAAGAAGATTAAGCAACCTGTAGAAAAGGGTACCTGTAATGCAATGATATGTATGTATGCATGCGATGTTTTCAAGGATCTCGCGGGGTAAATAGAGAAATTGTTAGAATTTGAATTCGTAGCTTGATTGAAGGAACTTCAGGTTGTTGAGAGTCCTTCTTCAAGAGTCAAGGCTCACCATATCGAGTGGGTCATAGCCCCTGACTCAAGTCATCAACCTTGTTTTGATTTCCAAACAACCTTGGCTAGAGGAAAACTTCTTCAAGAGTCAAAGCTCACCATATCAAGTCGGTCATAGCCCCTGACTCAAGTCATCAACCTGGGTAGAGGAAAATAAATCCCCTTTGCCCCTTGCTAGACCTTTTGGTTCATCATGACCTGCATCACAAGCCCTTAAGATCCTTGAAATGGATTAGTCCTTATGTAGGATGTATGCAATGGTATGATGGCATGATGCTATGCTATGCATGGAGTAATGTAGGTAAACCCTGTTATGAGTCCAGATTAAGGACTGTAAACAAAACCTGCAAGAAACTCAAGTGTCAGATAACAAGCATGCAAGTAATTCAAGTTTGAAAGCACACAAGTCACAGAAAGAGCCCTTAGAGTTTAGGCCAGCATGAAGTTTGGGGTACTACCCTGTTGAAGTTGGTGGGCTCAAAAACCTGTCCTATCAAAAGTAATCGGGTTCTAAGGAGCTCAATATCATTGGATTGTTTTCTGTGTTCATTGTTTCGATTTAGCCACTGAACTGTCGATCAAAATATTCCAAGAAAACAACCCTCAATGAGTGTAGTATCAAGTATCAACCAACTTCGGACTGCACCAAAGTCAGTTATCTCACTACCCCTAAAGAGGCCAGGATGGTTCAATTAAGGTTCCTAAGGTCAGTTGATGCTTCACGACACCACGCGGAGGCCCCGTACTCTCCTTGACTTGACTCAAGGGTTACCGGTACTCACCAAAGTGCCACATCAACGTAGCAGACTGCTTCAACCGTGTCGGTATACCCCGCACAGTTCCCTCACAGTCTTGTTGCTACTTTCTAAGAAGGTATCCCCCAGATCCGGGTTAGGATCTATAGAACTCCCAAGACAGGCCCAATAATATTAAAGAAAGCAAAACAAAGCAATTGAAAACACAAGTATGAGCTATCCTAAGGTACACCTCACTTAAAGCATTCCCCAACAGAGTCGCCAGTTCTGTGATCGGTGGGAATATAACTGACTGTTTTTAGCTTGTTTCACGAAATTTCGCGGAAGCAAGAGTCGCCACCGTCTTTTATTTTCTCCAACCTGGAAAGGACAAAAGCACAGCAAAATTCCTTATGAGAATGTTTCTCGGTTCGGGAGGTAGATTTATAGAAAGGGAAGGTGTTAGCACCCTTTCTATCCATGGTTATCCATGGGCTCTTAGATACTTGCTCTTATGTTTTCAAAATGATTTGTTTGCTTTTCAAATATGAGTGGGTTTGAAAAAGTTTCTTTGAAAGATTTCTGAATAACTCTTGTATCTGTCCTCAAGAGTGTTTGAAAAATTTGTTTTGAAAGCTTTTGAAAGTGTAAGGTGTGAAAAGTTGTTTTTGTTTTGTTTTTGAAAAGAGCAAGTACCCATGAGTCATCTACCTACCCTAAGGAATTAAGCTGTGTAAGAGTCCTTTAGATAGTGCTATCCCACCATTGAGAGGTAGGTAGCACCGTTGTTGGAGGTGTTCGGGTCAATTCGATTATCAGGACAGTGTGGTCACCGAAGCAACAGTTAGGACACTTTAGAAGTAACTCTAATGTCCTAGATCCTTTTTAGTCCGAGGCAACCGTTTCGAGGCGACTGGATCTTAGACATAAGGGCGACCTCTAAGACACCCTATACTTGATGACCACTTTTCGAAGGCAACGAGTGAGGCGTACCCTAGAAGTGGTGTGTGTATTGTGTGTTGTTTTCATGTTATGTTTGTCTTTGTTATTAGTGAGCTACGAGTTGTTTTTATTTACCATACATTCTTGCATGCATTTAACAGTTAAGGGGTGCAGAAAGTAAATTGCGGAAACATAAATCCTACGCTACTACAAGGCGCGGGTCTATACATCGCCAAAAATTACAAAGACCCGTTTTTTGGTAAATAAGTACGGAAAGTAAATAAAAACAGTAAAAATCCTAATTACTATTACATCCTGAGGCAGTTACATAATAATCAAAAATAAGGAATTAAAACTAAAATGTGCGCGAAAGAAAGAATCGGGAATGTCTTAAGGGTGTTGACCCTTTTTAGAAAAGAAATTGCTTTTTTGTCTTTTTGTAATTAAAATGAAATTAAAATTGACTAATGACTAATTGATTAATTTAATTAAAAGAAAATATTTTTTGTTTTTTATGTTTTTATGAAATAAAATAAAAAGAAATAAAAACTAAAATTTAATTTTTCCTAATTCTAAATCTATTTTAATTATTAAAAAAAAGGGTAAAATGGCCTAATTAAAAACTAATTCAATTATTGTTTATTTACAAAATAAAATAATAATAATAATAATGTTAGTTCTTGTTTTTTTTTTTTATATGAAAATATGTTAATTAAATTAATTGTTAATAATAATAAAATAAAAAGGTTAGAAATTAAAATAATAGAAAATGACAAAACAAAATGAAAAAAGAAGTAAAACCAAGGGGGGTGTGGGCTGAAATGGAGGTCTATTGTTGAGATTTGAGGCCCATTTGCCTTCAGCTCGTTTGACTTTCTTGGATCGCATATAGCACGCTTTGACTGAGCACATGGTACTCTTGCTTTTTGGACCTTTAGATCTGCCTCCAATGACACTTGGCTTGTTGGATGGGTGAGGCTCATGGTGTCAAGCACTTGGAATGCTGCACAGGAAAACAATTGAAAAAACAATATGGAAATTATAAGGGGACCTGGGAATCGAACCCAGGTCCCAGTAGTGAACCAACACACTGCCAGCCACTACACCAAACGCATTTAGTTGTAAACTTAATAAGCGACAAATATTATATAATACAAACGCGTTATATGCGGAAACGCGCGCGTGAATTTGAACTGTCCACTCCCTGCTTGCCACGCATGTCATCTTCTTCATTTCCTGCAACATGAAACACATAGCGGGGGTTTTAAACCCCCACAAAATACAGGCAATTTGAAAATAGCGATTAGCTTCTCATACAATATAAAAAAGGCGCGAGTATCTCATTCCAATCGTCTCATCATGCTGAGTTTAACCATATGTGTGTGGAGTTTTAATTTTACAGCATGACAAAACCCCTAATTCGAAGCTCTGAAAAACCTAGAAATTGCTAATGGTAACTTTCGTTTTAGAGCCTCATTCTCAAATTAAATCACATGGAGAGCTTTGTATTGATCCTGTAAACATAATGCTATCAACAAAAAGGGTTAAAAATGCATGAAATGTGATATGTAAATTTGAGAAAAAAATGAAAACCGTGTGGGTGGTATGGCGTGATTCCTTGAGGTTTTGGACTTGATTCTGATTGCAAAAGGTTGCTGGTGATGCAAGGAGTGTATTGGAATCAAAATGGAAGCTTGAATTGTACAGCAACTAGGTTTTCAGTTTGTGATTTTTTCTTTCAAATTTTGGAAATGGCTTATGCTCTCTATGGCTCTCTGGGTCGTGAATCTGTATTGGGAAGCTTGCATATATGTTATGTAATGAGTATCCATCCAAATAATGGTCATTGAAGCCTTGCAATAATGTTTTGGATTATGCCATGAACTCCATTGAAACAACTTTCCATTCTTGCGAAAATTTGAATTTTTGTGCCCATAATAGGCCTTGCACGAATTTGGAAGGTATTTCAAGGTGTATCAAAGCTATTCAACACAAAATATATCCCTCCATTAATTTCTTTGATTTTTATTTGAATTTTAAAGATTTAAAATGAATTAAATCAAATAAAATTAAATAAAAATCAAAAAAATTAATTTTAAATCTTGAAATAAATTGTGGGACACGTGGGAAGCATGTCCAAGCTGAATCAAGTGGAAAAAGTGGGCCCCTTTTGTCAAAAATGAAATTTCAAGGATAGTTGACTTTGGCCATTTCACAAAAATTTCCCAACTTCTCCAATGCATATCTTGCTCAATTTTGAAGCTATGAACATGTTCTTGGACATTTTGGAAAGGTCTTGAAGTCCTCTAACCAATGGCTTTGGTCCCATGTCATTTTGATTTACCAATCTCAAGTTATGGTCTTTTACTTAAAGTGCCTTTTTGTTGACTTTTGAAAATGACCTATAATGTTGAAATTGATAACTTTTTGTGAGAGCATTTCTTGGACTTGGAATGTGAAGATGAGTTGTAGGAAATGTCTTCCCCTTCAAGATGAGCATTGGATGGGATTTTTCTGATAAACCATGAAAAAGTTATGCCTTGGTCAAGTTACAGTTGACTTTTTCAACTGTCTAAAAATGGATACTTTTGCATCTTGATGATTTTTGAGCCATTCTTGTGAATCATGGTCAAGATTTGACCAAATGATGATTGTGGCTTCAAAATGAGATGTTGACCAAAATTTTTGACTTTTGACTGCCAAATGACCATTTTGCCCCTACAGTTAATTGTGAAGCAATTAGGGTTTTTGACTGTGCAACTTGACCTTGTGAGCCTTGAAACTTGACATGTAGGTGCTTGACAATGTTTATGAGTATATGGGACTTGATTGAGCCCTTGAAAACCTCAACTTCCTTGCAGGAACCAAAACCCTAGTTTGATTGGCTTAGGAGGGTGGTTTGACTGTGCAGCCCTTGAGTAGACTTTGAACCATTTGAAGTGATGCTTGTCAAAACTTTGAAGAATATGGGAGGGAAAATTTTGGGGTACAACACCTCCATCTTAGCAATTATCATGGAGCCTGTGGTTGAAGGAGATGTCCCGTACATTGTCCTCCATCCCGACATGCCTACTGAAGATGTGAAAAACACAACAAGGGGGGGGGGGGGGTTGAATTGTAAAACTTAAATCAAAAGGCTTAACAACATAGTATTTTTATCCTGGTTTGTTTGATCTCAAACTACTCCAGTCCACGCGTCAAGGTGATTTCGCCTCTCTCCAACGAGGTCTTAATCCACTATTCTCAAAGGATTACAACAGTTACTTTAACAACTGTTAAAGTCTTCTTGAGTACAACCACAATCCGGTTAATCGCATGGAACTTCTTTTCAAATGATTTGAACAAATTTTTGTTGTTGATTTCTTACAAAATTGTATATCACAACTGTGATAATTACACAAAATAAGCTTGGAATAAAATGACTTTTCTAAAGCTTTGAATAAGCGTGGTTTGGATAGCTTTGCCAATTGAGTGTGTACGTACATGCTTCTTTTCACAAGCAGTCCTGTTTATATAGGCAAGCAAGGATACATTGTCAATAAAGCAGGTTTAATGATGATAATGCACTTTCCTTTTGTAGAAGATCTTTGTCTAAAGAAAGCCGTTAGCATTTAATTTAGTCTTTGAATAACCAGTAACGCTTCAGAGTCTTCTTTGTTGTATCTGCTGATAAAGATTCAGAGTGTTGATGACTTGGTAAGGATGTCTTTGATCAGAGTCAAAGTGTATTTGTGTAGGTGCATATTCTAGTCATAAAACTTCAGCGTGTAGCAAAGGTTGCTGATCTTCTGATGCTGATTCCATCAGAACTTCTGCATATACAAAACATAATTTTAAGGAGCATAATTGTTCTTTATATATATCTTTGAAATAATTTATTCTTTGTATTTTTTTATCATCAAAACTCTAATCAAGGGTTGTAGAATCAAACTATGTTCTAACAATCTCCCCCTTTTTGATGATGACAAAAACCAGATTTTTCAATAAAGAATAAAGAATAAAAAGTATAGAATTAAGAAGAAAAAAAACTCCCCCTGAGTTGATTACTTCCCTTTAATTCCATGAGTCTTTGAGCATCAGAATCTTACTGTATCTTTCATCAGAGTTTTGTACCTGTTCAAGCTTTTCAGAAGAGAGAAATTAAGTAGATCAGAATGTTTGAGACTTATGTCTCAGTGATTCGTTATTAAAAATATCTTATTCTTTCCCCCCCTTTTTGTAAGTTATAAAAAAGAACATATTATCAGAGCCAAAAGGAGTTTATATTAAAAACAGTGTCAACGATAAGTTCAGAATAGCAGCAATGTAAGAATATTACAGATAAACACGTTTTAAAATAGAGGAAATTCTAAGAGGGAGGAGGAAGACGCGTGAATAAAGCTTCCAACAAGCCTTTGATCTGGATGTTGGTTTCCTCTTGCTTGGTTAACATGCTCTTGATTTCCGAAATTTTGTCATCCTGTTTATCCATCCTTTCCTGCATCAAAATATCAGATCGCTTCAGATCTTCGAGAGTCTGCCTTTCATAGGAGGAAGCTTGAGAATCTTCAGTAACTGGATGCTTCTCAGAGTATTCTGAAATGTCATCTTTTTGACCCAATTCTTTTGCAGGAATCATATGCTCTGGAGTCTCAGTCAGAATGAGATCTTCTGACTCTGGTTGAGCTTTGTCTGCTGGATGATGTTCTGACCAGGGAGCATTGTCCAGAGGGAGAATTGCTTCCTTGAGCAGCTGGCTCAGAACTTGATCTTCAATTACTTTTAGCAGATTACTGAAGTTCTGTTGAACTTGTCAGTAGCTTTGTTCTTGCATCTTATGAGTTTCAAAACATACCCATTTTCTGAAACTTGTCCAAAGATAATCTGATGCAGCAGGATCAATCAGCTCAAGACTAGCTTGCTTCAGGGAAGTTATCCACTTCTGCATTTCTGTTTCAAATATCAATAAATTGGTACTAACATCTGGTGTAGGTTCAAAGGGTTTTGGTTTTGGAATGGCTGTTTTGTGGGTTATGGCAGCAAGACGTTCAAAAACAGTTAAGTCAATGACAGTTTTGGCGTTGTCATTTGGATTGTTCTTTGGTGAGGGAGTGGGAGAGTCTGGAATGATTATTGGACTAGTTGGGGTGTTTGGTGGAGTTGATTCTAGTGAAGAGGGAATTTAGGGAATATCCAGAATGGTCAGGGGCATACGGATGGCCAGAGGTTCAGTGATTCCAGGAATGGGAATGGGATCAGAATCAACAGTTTGGTTGGATTGAACATGATGAGGTTCTGGTTCACTGGATTCAGAAGGTTGGACCTTATAAGTTTGAACTTCTGGTTGTAATAGTTCAGGTTGTGGAGAAGGTGGATGAATTTCTGGTTGAGAAGTGAGTGAAATTTCTAGTTGAGGTGCTTCTGAAATGGTTTCAGAGTTTGGATTTACTGGTATGAGAGCAGAAATATGTTGGTCAAAGGTTTCAATATCTGATAGAACTTTTGCAAGTTCTGGTTTAGTTGTTTCAATATTTGGATTGATAGGTAGAGAGTGAGATCCTCTAAGAGTTAAAGTTTCTGAGGGGTCAAATTTAATGTCAAAATCATCAAATGTTTGTGGGGTAGGAGTTTCTGATTGGGTAGGGATTGGTACAGATGTTGATACAGATACTGAATTTGAAACAGTTACAGAAGAAGGATTACCTCTCTTTTTGGGAGTCCGCTGAGATGATCCTTCTGCTGCTGCGTTTCTTTTCTTGTTCTTCTTCAGCACAACTTCTGGAGCCTTCTGCTGCAGATCCTGAATGTTTAAATCTGGTGTTGTACCATCTGCCTTGCATGCATCCAGATATTTGACTATTATGTCAGGCTTGGAATCAATTTCTGAGAACATGGGAAAGTCATTCAGAGGGATTCTTCTGCTGGTGATTGTTGCAAAATAAGTAACACTGGGTTCCTTCTTAATGTTATCAATAATCTTCATCTTCTTCAGATTCTTTGCATTCAAAGGCTTTCCAACAGTTGCTTCTAAAGTGCTAATTTCCTGTGCTTCTGTTAGATGATCTATCAGCTTATTCTCTGTCAGAATATCTGATATGAGCCTTCCAAGGGGTATCCATTCCCTTTTAGTGCGCTCCTCTTCTCTGGTCTCCTTAACACTAGTCCTCAGATGATTGAACAGCAAATGAGCCAGATTCACCTTAATCTTTTGGGAGATGAAGTAGATCAGAAACTGCTGATCAATGTTGATGTAGTCAGGAGAGCTGGTTGGCTTCCTGTGGTTTATGCATCCCAGAATAATCTTAGCCCATATTCTATGATGGTCTTTCAGATCCCTTATCTTGCTGGAGGGAAGACCAAGAGTGAATATTTCTCTAGCAATTAAAGCGACATCTGCACATCTCTCAGCCATGTTTATGCATCTTACGCCACGACCACTGTAACCTGTCAATCTTGCAATAACGTCTTCAGTTATGACTATCTTCTTCCCCATTATATACGAAGTAACTTGATGGTTGGAAGATGAAGCATAAATCCAAATTTCCTTCACAAGGATTGGGAACGTTGGACCTACCAGACGGTCAAAATACCTGTTCCGTCCTTGAGCCTTTACTTCAGAAAGATTAAACCCGTTTTCTCGAAGACTGTTAAAGTCCACAATTAATTCTGAGAGTACTTCTAGGTCATTAATAGGTGTGAGGAGAGTTCTGAAAGGTTCCTCATATTGTTTTGTGGATTCTGTTCTCTGAGTACTGGAAGTAGGGTTGCTTGAGGAAGCCATGTTCACACAGAAAAATTGAGAAGAAAATGAAAGGGTTTTGAAAAAAATGCAGACTGAAAACAATTAGATTGTAGAGAAAGTGAAAGTGAAAGAGTGTAAAGAATGAGAAATGTGTTTAAATAGATTTTGAAAACATAAACGGCAAGAGAGAGAAATAAAGTGTAATGATTATAAGCATTAACGAAAACTGATTTTAGGGGATTCAGAAAGATATTGGAACGGTTACCTATGACATGTGTTTCAATGCATCCAATCAGCGCTTTTGACCTTTCAGAAAAGTGAACGCGTGTTCAGCCTCAGAAGGTAGCTGATGAATGGATGACAACAATTTGCTTACGTGAACAACACACTTCTATCCTTGAAATGAAGCGCTCAGATCTTCATGGATAGATTCTGATACAATCTGGACTTCTAAAAATCTGAAGGTAGGTTGATCAGCAGTTCATAGAAAATAACCAAAATTCTGAAGGTTAAGATATGTAAATAAAATAGTTTTATTCTGGGCAAGGCTTCATGCTGAGATGTTTCAGAATGAAGTTAAACCTATCTTCAGAAAGAGGTTTTGTAAAGACATCATCCCATTGATGGTCTGTGTCAATGAATTTTAAATTGAGAATCCCTTTCTGAATATATTACCTAATAAAATGATGTTTTATTTCTATATACTTAGCCCTAGAATGCAAAATAGGATTTTTACTGAGACAAATAGCAGAAGTTTTGTCACAGAGGATAGGGATGTTACTCTCAAATATATTGAAGTCCTTAAGTTGACTTTTCATCCAGAGCATTTGCGTGCTACATCCAGCTGCTGCTATGTATTCAGCTTCTGCTGTTGATAGAGCTATTATGGATTGTCTTTTGCTGGACCATGAGATCAGATTTTCTCCCAGAAACTGGCAGCTTCCAGAAGTCCTTTTACATTCTACTCTGTCTCCAGCAAAATCAGCATCACAGTATCCTACTAAGCTGTAATCACTTGATTTTCTATAAAACAAACCCAGATTAGCAGTACCTTTCAGATACTTGAAAATTTGCTTAACTGCTGTTAAGTGGGATTCTCTAGGATCTGATTGGAATCTAGCACAAATGCAAACACTGAATAGAATGTCAGGCCTTGAAGCCATCAGATAGAGAATAGAACCAATCATACCTCTGTAGACCTTCTGTTCTACCTTTTTACTTACCTCTTCTTTTTCCAGAATGCACGTTGGATGCATTGGAATCCTTGAGGGCTTACATTCTGAGAGATCAAATTTCTTTAGAATTTCTCTGACATATTTGCTCTGATGAATGTAGGTTCCTTCTGGAGTTTGATTAATCTGAATGCCCATAAAGAACTTTAGTTCCCCCATTAGACTCATCTCAAATTTTGTCTGCATACATTTAGCAAACTCTCTTCCAAGAGAGGGTTTAGTGGATCCTAATATAATGTCATCAACATAAATCTGACATACTAAGATGTTATTCTTAACTGTCTTACTAAACAAGGTTGTGTCCACTTTCCCTCTGGTGAATTCCTTTTCTAACAGGAAGTTACTTAGTCTTTCATACCAAGCTCTGGGAGCTTGTTTCAGACCATAGAGTGACTTCTTTTGTTTGAAAACATGTTCTGGATTTTTGGAACTTTCAAAGCCAGGGGGTTGGTGCACATAAACCTCTTCTTCTATATAGCCATTTAAGAATGCACTCTTGACATCCATCTGATACAAAGTGATTCCTTTATTAACAGCAAATGAAATTAAAAGTCTGATAGAGTCTAACCTGGCGACTGGAGCAAAAGTTTTTGTATAGTCTATCCCCTCTTGCTGACTATAACCTTGTGCTACCAGCCATGCTTTGTTTTTGATGACTTCACCTTGTTCATTCAGTTTGTTTCTGAACACCTATTTTGTACCTATGACGTTGAAAACTTTTGGTTTGGGAACCAGATCCCATACGTCATTTCTTATGAACTGATTTAGCTCCTCCTGTATTGCCGGAATCCAGTCATTGTCCAGAAGTGCTTCATCAATTATTTTTGGTTCAATCAGAGAAACCAGTCCCATGAGGGATTCTTCAGAGTTTCTGAAGGTAGATCTTGTTCTGATTGGATCTTCCTTCCTTCCTAAGATTGTTTCTTTTGGGTGATCAATGCTACTTCTGGATGGTCTTTTCTGGAGTTGATCAACTGAAGGTGATGGGTTGCTTGCAGTGACTCTTACTTATGTTGAGGGAGTGTCTCTGCTGAGAGCCTCTGAGTTGTCTTCAGTACCTGTGAGTTCAACTTCCATATCTGCAAGGAATTCATTCTGCTTTGACTTTTGAGAGTCAAGCTTATCATCAAACCGAACACTGATTTACTTTTCAACAATCTGTGTTTCTGTATTGTATACTTTGTACCCTCTTGAGCGTTCAGAGTATCCTAACATAATAAACTTTTGTTCTTTAGAGTCAAACTTGTTCAAATAATTTTTTGTATTCTAAATAAAACATGTACATCCAAATGGGTGAAAATAAGAAATGTTGGGCTTTCTGTTCTTCCATAATTCATATAGAGTCTTTTCCAGAATAGGTCTTATGGATATTCTATTCTGAATGTAACACGCTGTGTTTATTTCTTCTGCCCAAAAGATCTTAGCAATGTTAGTCTCGTTGATCATGGTTCTGGCAATTTCTTGCAATGTTCTGTTCTTTCGTTTTACAACTCCATTTTGCTGGGGAGTTCTAGGACAAGAGAAATCATGCATAATGCCTTTTTCATTAAATAATAATTCAAAATCTTTATTTTCAAATTCTCCACCATGATCACTTCTGAGTTTGACGATTCTAAGATCCTTTTCATTCTGAACTTGGTTGCAGAAGGTAACAAACATAGAGTGTTACTCGTCCTTGTGCTTTAAGAACTTTACCCATGTCCATCTGCTATAGTCATCTACGATTACCAACCCATACTTCTTGCCACTGACTGAGGCAGTGTTTATTGGTCCAAATAAGTCAATGTGCAGAAGTTCTAATGGCTTAGAGGTGGAAACAACATTTTTGGATTTGAAAGTAGGTTTTGCAAACTTGCCTTTCTGACATGCCTCACACAAAGCATCTGAATTGAACTTCAAGTTAGGAAGTCTTCTGACCAGATTGAGTTTGTTAATCTGAGATATTCTTCTCATACTTACATGTCCCAATCTTCTATGCCAGATCCATTGCTCGTTTTTAACAGACAGAAGAAATTTTACATTATGGCTTTTCAGTTCAGAAAGTTTGATTTTATAAATGTTGTTTTTCCTCTTTCCATTAAATAGGATAGTCCCATCTTTCTGACTAACAGCTTTGCATGAATTTTGATTGAAGATTATATCATAACCGTTATCACTTAATTGACTTATGGATAACAGGTTATGCATTAATCCATCAACTAATGAAACATTACTAATAGAGGGAAGATTTCCATTACCTATTGTTCCAGAGCCAATAATCTTTACCCTATGATTGCCTCCAAAGCCTACGTGGCCTACAGGCTTAAGTTCCAGGCTTTGGAACATATGCCTTCTTCCCGTCATGTGTCATGAGCAGCCAGAGTCCAGGTACCATGACTGGTGTCTTTGCTTTGCTGCTAAAGATATCTGCCACATGTATTATTTTATCCTTAGGTACCCACATTTTCTTGGGTCCTGATTTGTTAGTTTTACCAAAACCCTGGTTGAATTTTGGTTTGACAGAGTAATCACTACTTGTATATTTTATGTCATGTGTGTGCCCATATATAAAGTGTGAATCAAGTGGAGTACGCTTTATAACTAAATCCATGACATTTTTTGGTGTAGGAGCCTTACCTTGATATCCTATCCCTTTTCTGCCATTTCTGCTAACCCCATAGATCATTGAAGACATTTTGCTTCTGTCTATGTTTTTAGCCATAAACTTCTGAAAGCTTTGATCATACTCTTTGATGATCTCATCAACATTGCTGGGAGTTTCAGGAATTGTTTCCTTTTGAGAGTTTTGCAATTGGTTTTCTAGTTTTGAAATTTTATCTTTTAACTTAGAATTCTCCAATTTGAGACTCTCAGTCTTATCAGAGTTAGAAGCAAGGTTCCTTTTCAGGTTTCTGAATTTGACTCTGATCAGCTGATACCTTTCCAAAATTTCATTAAGGCTTTCAACTAGTTTAGCCTTAGTAAAGTTGATAGTAAATTCAGGGAATACCTCTTCTGTATCTGATTTTGAGTCTGAACTAGACGCTTCATTGTCTTCAGAGACATTTGCCATGAGAGCTATGTTTTCTCTTTCATTATCTGATTCTGAGTCAGCTTCAGATGTATTAGAATCATCCCATGTAGCCATTAGAACTTTTCTTCTTTTCCTTGCCAAACTTCTTTTTGGGCTTCACCTTCTGAAGCTTTGGGCAATCACTTTTGTAGTGCCCTTGCTCGTTACACTCATAGCAGATGACGTCTTTGTTGTTTGGCTTTCTGTATCCTGAAGAGCCTTCAGATCTTTTGTGTCCAGAGGAGGATTCTGACCTTCTGTATCTGGAGGAGGATTCATTCTGATTTTTTGATCTTCTGGAATTCCTTAACTTCCTTTGCCTCTGCTTCCACAGTTGGTTCACCCTTCTGCAGAGAAGAGACAGTTCATCTTCTTCTGATGAAGATCCATCAGAGGTTTCTTCCACAGCCTGCAAGACTTTGGAGTCAGATTTTCTGTTAGATTTTAAAGCTAATGGCTTACCTTGCTTTTGAGGTTCATCTGCTTCTAGCTCTATCTTGTGACTTGTGAGGGAGCTTACAAGTTCCTCCAGAGATATTTTGTTGAGATCCTTGGCTAGCTTAAGCGCTGTGACCATTGGCCTTCACTGTTTTGGCAAGCTTCTGATGATCTTCTATACGTGATCAGCAGTGGAATATCCTTTGTCAAGAACTTTTAGACCAGCAACAAGAATTTGAAATCTTGCAAACATAGCTTCTATTGATTCATTATCTTCCATCTTGAATGCCTCATACTTCTGAATGAGCGCAAGGGCTTTGGTTTCTTTGACTTGAATGTTGCCTTCATGCGTCATTCTCAGAGAATCAAACATATTCTTGGCAGTTTCTCTGTTTGATATTTTCTCATATTCTGAATATGAGATGGCATTGAGAAGAATTGTTCTGGACTTGTGATGATTTCTGAACTCACGCTTTTGCTGATCAGACATCATTTTCCTGTCAATCTTTTGACCACGTCCATCCACTGGGTGCGTGTATCCATCAGTTACCATGTCCCATAGATCAACATCATGGGCCAGAAAGAAACTTTCAATTCTGTCTTTCCAGTATTCAAAGTTTTCTCCATCAAATAATGGAGGTTTGCCACTGAATCTGTCCCTTTCTTCATTGTTGTCATTGCTGATGATTTGACTTGGTCCTGCCATTGTGTTTTTCTGACGCTGGATCTTGTACTGACACGGTTAAGTGTTAAAGCTCAGAACCAGGAGCTCTGATGCCAATTGAAGATGTGAAAAACCCAAGAAGGGGGGGTTGAATTGTAAAACTTAAATCAAAAGGCTTAACAACACAGTATTTTTATCCTGGTTCGTTTGATCTCAAACTACTCCAGTCCACCCGTCAAGGTGATTTCGCCTCTCTCCAGCGAGGTCTTAATCCACTATTCTCAAAGGATTACAACAGCTACTTTAACAACTATTAAAGTCTTCTTGAGTACAACCACAATCCGATTAATCTCAAGGAACTTCTTTTATAAATGATTTGAACAAATGTGTGTTGTTGTTTTGTTACAAAACTGTATATCACAACTGTGATAATTACACAAATTAAGCTTGGAATAAAATGACTTTGCTAAAGCTTTGAATAAGCGTGGTTTGGATAGCTTCGCCAATTGAGTGCGTACGTATATGCTTCTTTTCACAAGCAGTCCTGTTTATATAGGAAAGCAAGGATACATTTTCCATAAAGCAGGTTTAATGATAATAATGAACTTTCCTTTTGTAGAAGATCTTTGTCTGAAGAAAGCCGTTAGCATTTAATTCAGTCTTTGAATAACCAGTAAAGCTTCAGAGTCTTCTTTGCTGTATCTTCTGATAACGCTTCAGAGTGTTGATGAATTGGTATGGATGTCTTTGATCAGAGTCAGAGTGTATTTGTATAGGCGCAGATTCTGGTCATCAAACTTCAGTGTGTAGCACAGGTTGCTGATCTTCTGATGCTGATTCCATTATGATGCTGATTCCATCAGAACTTCTGCATATACAAAACATAATTTTAAGGAGCATAATTGTTCTTTATATATATCTTTGAAATAATTTATTCTTTGTATTTTGTTATCATCAAAACTCTAATCAAGGGTTGTAGAATCAAACTATGTTCTAACACCTACTTCTCTTGAAGACTTGCAAAGGGGTTGGATTCAGCTAAAGGAAGAATGAGATACCTTCGAAGCTCAATTCTACGCTAGTGAGAAAAGGGTCTTGGAGCTTATAAAGCAGCTACATGAAGAGAAAAGCTTGAACGCCTACATTGCACCGAAGAGGATGTGTTCGACCTTTTTATCTTAAAGATTTATTTTGTAAGCCCAAGAGGCATGTTGTAGTAATTTTGAACTAATTAATGAAAAATTACGTTTGTTCATTCTTTGTCTATACAAATTTAAATTTCATAAATCCTTGAAATCATTTGCATATACATCTTCCATGCATCATAACATAACAGGTTTTCACACGACAAGTTTCCTTATCTTTCTGTTGTTTATTTCAGTAAGATGGATATCGAGAAAACAGTGAAGGACCTACATGCACAAAACTCCTAGTTCCAAGAGACTTTGCTGACCCTGGACAAGGGACAAAAAGATTTGATGGCGTTACTGGCATCCAAAAATAAACCAAAGAGGAAAGCTTTAGTCAACATGGGTAGAAGATTCAGAGAGTCGGTCCGTCAGATACCAGTAGTGAAAGACTCATCTGAGGAAGACGAGAATCAGATTGGAGAAGCAAGGAGTACCCATGCTGGGTGTATTAATGATCAAGCGTCTGATGATGAAGATTATTTTGACGAGCAGTATCCTCCTGCCGATGTCAAGTACAAGCAGCTAGAAGACAGACTGAAGGCCGTTGAGATTCAAGTCGTCCCCAGTTTGGATATTGATGATTTGTGTTTAATATTTGGGTTTTTCATTCCCCACAAATTCAAGATACCAGTATTCACTAAATACGATGGGGTTTCCTGTCCAAAACTTCACCTGAAGTCTTATATGCGCAAAATTCAACCGCACACCGCTGACAAGAAACTCTAGGTTCACTTCTTTCAAGAAAGCTTGGCTGGGATGCAACTAGAGTGGTTTTACCGATTGGATGGTTCCCGTATCCATACATGGGAAGACTTAGCCACTGCTTTCTACCATCAATACCAGTATAATGCCGACCTGGCGCCGACAAGAGTTCAGTTGCAAGACATGACAATGGGGAAGAATGAAGGGTTCAAAGAGTACGCTCAAAAGTGGAGAGACCTTGCCAGTAGAGTTCAACCACCTTTGACTGATAGGGAGCATATTGATATGTTTATGGGCACTTTATCTGATCCATTTTTCAAGTTGTTGGTTGGTTGTTCTTGATCCGGTTTCACCGAGCTAATTTTAACCGGTGAAAGGGTTGAAAGAGGCATCAAAAGCGGGAAGATTCCCATAACATCTGCCTCCACTTCCAATCCCGTAAAGAAACCCTTTACCGGGAAGAAAGAAACCAATGTTGTGTATGGGGCAAGGGCCCGTACCAAGAAAGATGACCGTCTGTCTGGTAATGCTATCCGGATTTCCAATCCAACTCCTACTCAAAGACCATTTGCCAACCATCAACGATTTCAGGCTCCACCAAGACAACACACAAGGATAGGAATGTCACTATCCCAAGCCTTACAACAACTACTAAAGGCTAATTTGGTGACACTGTGTGATCCTTCGGCCAATCCAGATACCTCTTCACCCAAATACAATCTTAATGCCAAGTGTGCATATCACTCAAATAGTCTCGGGCATGAGACCAACAAATATTGGGCACTGAAGAATAAAATTCAAGACTTGATAGACAACAAGACCATTGAATTTGATCCTCCTCCAACTCCGAATGTAATCACCGTGCTTATGCCAAATCATGGCAAGGGTGTCAATGTTGTTGAAGATACCATTTTTGTTTCCTCCGTAGAAGACTTGACTACTCCGTTAACCACTATCAAAAAGAATTTGTTAAAATCCTGGATTTCCCTGGCTGTTTGAAGGATTGCCATTGTCGTGCCAAATGACTCGATTGATGCAAAGGGTTGAAGGAAGGCATTCAACGCCTGATGAATAGCCATGAGACCCTATTTGAGATGACTTCGTATGCCAAATGTTTGACCAATAAGATTGAAGACCTCTCCATCATAACTATCTCAAACAAGCCACTTAGGATCTCCTCTAAGGGTCCTATCAGGATTTCAAATGAACCGACTATTGCTCCTCTGATAGTTACCGCTCCCGAACCAGTTCCGTACTCTTCCAACAAAGTAGCGCCATTGAACTATGGTTCTGAGGTGTTTTACCATGGGATAAAGCAAGATGCTTGGATTGAAGAAAGCAAAGCTAATGACATTGGTAACATAACTGGCTCTAGTAAGGTGACCAGAACTGGGAGAATCTTTTCACCTAACATCTCACCAACAACTGTTACAAAGGCGCCTGTCTACATCACCGCTGCTAAGCCTAGTACTGATACAAGGGGAAAAGAGAAAGTAGTTGAACCTGCTGAGATAGAAGTACCCGCAAAAGACATTTCTGATGGGGAACCTTCTGCTCGAGAAATGGATGAGATCTTAAAAATTATAAAAAGGAGTGATTTCAAGACTGTGGAGAAGTTGGGGTAAACCCCTTCCAAGATTTCTATGTTATCTTTGCTACTCTGTTCCGATGCTCCTGCTCGGACGTTAATCAAATTCTTGAAGAAGGCTCATGTCCCTCATGAGACCACGACAAACCAGTTTAAAAATTGTGTGGCAAGCTTGACATATGACAATGGTTTGGGGTTCTCGGATGCTGATCTAACACCGCTTGGGAAGAACCAAAACAACGCTCTGTATGTTTCTGTTGAATGTAAGGGGACTACCCTAGCACATGTTCTGGTTGACATTGGATCTTCTTTAAACATACTACCCAAGGGCGCTTTGGACCGCTTAGACTGTGAAGGACTAGTTTTGAAACCAAGTGATATTATCGTGAGGGCTTTCGATGGGTCCAAAAGGACTGTTCATGGAGAGGTGGACCTTCTGATCAAGGTGGGCTCACATAATTTCAACTCTACTTTCTACATCATGGATATTTGTCCTGCCTACTCCTGTTTGTTGGGTCACCCCTGGATCCATGGAGTTGGAGAAGTAACGTCAACTCTTCATCAAAAGCTCAAGTATCCAGTTAAAGGAAGGATTGCCACTGTCTGTGGTGAGGAGGAGTTCATGGTAAGCCACCTCAACTCTTTCAAATATGTTGAGATGGATGGCGATTTTATAGAAACCCCGTGTCATGATTTTGAAGTTGTGCCACCAATGATTGCTACTTCCAAATGTTCCTCTGATGTGACCAAAGCTGTTAAGGTCATGCCAAAGATGGTTTCATTTAAAGATGCCCGTGCCGCAGTCGAAGAAGGAAACTGTGATACTTGGGGGAAACTCCTCGATATCCCATTCAAAGCAGACAAATGTGGTTTGGGTTTCACTATCAAGGCTCAGAAAGAAGTGGGGCGCGCTCGCGCAAGGAAGCCCCCTCTCCGTATTGGAAGTCATAAAGTTAACGCTATGGGTGATTCTGATGATGAGTGTGCATTTGAAGAATGGGTATACTCTACTATAACAAAGCTCAACAATTGGCATGCAAAGGACTTCGTTCCCATCTCCTTCATTGAGGAGTAATTACTTGTTTATTGCTTTCTTTTAATTCAAGAACATTTTGTCTATAATATTAAACAATGACTTTTAAGCCATGTGCCTGGCCCGGGGCACTTTGGTCCATTTGTCAAGGGTTTTATTTATGTTCATCTTATCATATGATCATTCAATACAAACCATTGGAATCTTTTGCATTCAAATCTTTGTGCTCATTGTCTTTATTTTTCTTCAAAAACGTTTTTCAAAATAGCCATGTATCTTACATGAAAATACACACACACACACACTCTTGTAGGTCCTCATCCACTCTAGATCTCATTGCCAATGACTCTATTTTTTCCGACTATGATTTCGAATGTCTAATTAACTAAGCAGAAGATGAAGGCGAGGCATATTGTGAAATATCGGGAGAACTAGCTAGACTTCAATTACAAGAGGAAAAATCTATTCATCCGCACGAAGAGTCAGTTGAAGTCATCAATCTATGTACCGAGGCAGGCAAGAAAGAGGTCAAGATCGACACTAACCTGGAAAGCAATGTCAAAAGCAGATTGTTTCAGATGTTGTATGACTATGTGGAAGTGGTTGCTTAGTCATATGAAGATATGCCAAGGTTGGATATCGACATTGTAGTTCATGGTCTGCCGAAAAAGGAAGATTATCCTCTTGGCAAACAAAAATTTCGTTGTATGAGGCCTGACATGTCTGAAAAGATAAAATATGAAGTGATGAAACAATTTGACGCAGGATTCCTAGTTGTGACATCTTATCCCCAATGGGTTGCAAATGTGGTACCGGTACCGAAGAAAGACAGAAAAGTTCGTATGTGCGTAGATTAAAGGGATCTGAATAGGGCAAGCCCCAAGGATGACTTCCCTCTACCTCATATTGATGTCTTGGTCGATAACACTACTCAGCATAAAGTCTTCTCTTTCATGGATGGTTTCTCCGACTATAATCAAATTAGGATGGATCCTATAGGCATGGAGAAGACCACTTTTGTTACGCAATGGGGCACCTTCTGTTACAAGATCATGTCGTTCGGGTTGAAGAATGCAGGGGTAACATGTCAAAGGGATATGGTAGTTTTGTTTCATGATATGATCCATCATGAAATAGAGGTATATGTGGATGATATGATTGCAAGATCACAAACTGAAGAAGAACATCTCGATCACCTATACAAGCTATTAGAGAGGCTGAAAAAGTACAAGTTGAGGTTGAACCCTAATAAGTGCACATTCGGAGTACGATCTGGAAAGCTTCTAGGTTTTGTTGTCAGCAGTAAAGGCATTGAAGTTGATTCTGCCAAGGTTAAGGCCATCCAAGAAATGCAAGTCCCCCACTCTGAAAAGGAAGTTAGAGGATTCTTGGGTCGTCTTAACTACATCGCCCACTTCATATCTCACTTAACTGCTACTTGTGAGCCAATCTTCAAAATCTTGAAGAAATATCAAGTAGTCATATGGAATGATAAATGCCAAGCTTCCTTCGACAAAATCAAAGAATATCTGCAAGAACCTCCTATTCTCATGCCTCAAGTTGAAGGAAGACCCTTGATCATGTACTTGACAGTGCTATAGAATTCTATGGGGTGTGTTTTGGGCCAACATGACGAGTCTGGCCAAAAAGAGTGTGTTATTTACTACCTGAGCAAAAAGTTTACCGACTATGAAACCAGATATTCACTGCTCGAGAAAACTTGTTGCGCTCTAGAATTGGCTGCTCGCCAACTAAGACAGTATATATTGACTCATACCACTTTGTTGATTTCTAAGATGGACCCAATCAAGTATATCTTCGAGAAACCTGCTCTTTCCAGACGGATAGCTAGATGGAAAATGATCTTGATTGAGTACGATATTCAATACATAATGTAAAAAGCCATAAAAGGTAGTGTATTAGCAAATCATTTGGCCCATCAAGCTGTTGATGATTATCAGTCTATGAACTTTGATTTTTTCGATGAGAACATCATGCTAGTGACCAATTGCGCGAAACTTGGACCATATTACAGACCTGAACAAGGATCCCGATGGACTATGATCTTGGATTGGCCTTCCAACGCTTTGGGTAACGTAATTGGTGATTTGATCATATCCCCTGAAGGTTGCCACACTCCTTTCATTTCTAGACTATGCTTCGATTATATGAACAACATGGCTGAGTACGAAGCATGCATTTTGGGTCTGAAGGATGCCATTGATTTGAGGATCAAGCATTTGAATGTGTTTGGGGATTCCGCTCTAGTGATTATCCATGTAAAAGGAGATTGGGACACTAAGCACCCTAATCTCATCCCTTACAAGGAGCTTGTGCTATCTCTGATTCCTTGCTTTGAAGAGATCACTTTTGAACGCTTCCCTAGGGAAGAAAATCAGTTAGCTGACGCCTTGGCAACAATGTCTTTGATGTTCAAGGTCAGATGGGACAACGAAGCTCCTATGATTACAATTGAGAGATTCGACGAACATACACACTGTTGTGAACTCGATGCTGACGCCGAGTAGCCTTAGTACCATGAGGTGAAGAGATACCTTGAAGAAAGTATCCCGAAGGAGCTTCCATCAATGGAAGAAAGTTCTTACGAGGATTCTCATCCAAATTCTTCCTAAGTAATGGAATCTTGTACAAACGCAACCATGACTCTACTCTACTCTGATGTGTGGACAAGAAGGAGGCAGAGGAAATTATGGAAGACATGCATAATGGCCTCTTTGGGACTCACTCTAGCGGACGTACTATGGCCAAGAAGATCCTGAGATCCAGTTACTATTGTTCAACAATGGAGACTGATTTCCATCAACACTCAAGAACTTGCCACAAATTCCAAATCTATGCTGACAAGGTCCATGTGCCTCTTATCCCTCTGAACGTCATGACCGCTACGTGGCCATTTGCAATGTAGGGCATTAGCATGATTGGAGAAATCAAACCTATTGCTTCCAATGGACATCACTTCATTCTTGTTCCTATCGATTATTTCACCAAATGGGTCAAAGCTGCCTCATTTGCCTCAGTCACCAAGAATGTGGTAGCTAGATTTATCAAACAAAACCTCATCTGCCACTATGGTATCCCAAAAAGGATCATCATCGACAATAGGACTAACATCAATAATATGATTACAGAACTTTGCACTCAGTTCAAAATCAAGCATCACAATTATTCTCCTTATAGACCTAAAATGAATGGCGCAGTGGAAGCGACCAACAAAAACATTAAGAAGATTGTGCAGAAGATGGTAGTAACCTACAAAGACTGGCATGATATTTTACCGTTTTCTCTTCATGTCTACCTCACTTCAGCTAAAACATCAACTGGGGCAACTCCTTTTTCTTTAGTCTATGGCATGGAAGCTGTTTTTCCAGTGGAAGTTCAGATTCCCTCACTAAGGATTATGAATGAGGCAGACCTAGGCAAAGACTAGTGGATTCATAAAAGATTGGATCAATTGAACTTGATCGATGAAAAATGATTGGGTGTTGTTTGTCATGGTCAGATGTACCAAAAATGCATGATCAAGGCTTTCAACAAAAAGATCAAGCCTCGAGTATATCAAGCTGGTGACTTGGTGATAAAGCGTATCATTTTGCCATAAGGCGACCCCAGAGGAAAATGGACTCCCACCTACAAAGGGACATTTGTTGTCAAGAGAGTGTTCTCTGGTGGTGCCATGATGCTGACTACCATGGACGGTGAAGACTTCCCACATCCTGTGAACGCGGACATAGTTAAAAAATACTATGCATAAGAGACCCGCTAGGTTGACACACCTAGGCAAGATAAGGGCATCCCGGCAAACCAAAAGGTTTGGGAAAAAATTAGGGATATATGCAAAAGATTGTACACCCGACAAGTTGAAAACCCGAAAGGGCGACTTGGGCAAAAATGGGTATCCTGGTGGGCTGAAAACCCGAAAGGGCGGTCCAGGCAAAAATTAAGGATTGAAAGCGTATGAATATGTCCCGTGGAATCACCACATTCGACTTTATTACCAAGATTCGAGTTCAAATGGTCCAAGATTAATCCAATCAACTTCTGTCAATGACAAGGGACATTCGAAGACATTGGGGCAATAGTAGAATTGGAACGCAATTAGATTACTAGGATCTCCGTCTCTTTGTACAAAAACGCCTATTCATGGGCAAAATATCAATACAAACATACTTTGAAGTGCAAACTTTCTATTTTTGTTTTGAATGCAAAGATGTCCAATGACTAAAATTGAACAAACATATGCATGTTGTGATCGGTGGGAATGAGAACTGACTATTTTGGAATGCTGGTTCGCGTTTTGCGTTTGTTTTCGCAAAATGTCGCGGTAAGCAAGAGTCGCCACCGTCTTTTATTTTATCCAACAAGGAAAGGACAAAAGCATAGAAAAATTCCTTTTTCGAGATGTTTCTCGGGTTCGGGAGGTAAATTATAGAAAAGGAAGGTGTTAGCACCCTTTCTATCCATGGTTATCCACGGGATCTTAGGTACTTGCTCATTGTGTTTTCAAAAGTTTGCTTTTCTTTGTGTTTGTGGGTTTGAAAAGAGTTTTTGTTTTGAAGAGAGTGTAAGTGCGAAAAGTTTTGTTTTGTTTTAAAAGGAGCAAGTACTTAAGAACCATCTACCTACTCAAAAAGGAATTAAACTGTACAAATGTCCTTTAGACAGTGCTATCCCACTATTGAGGAGTAGGTAGCACCGTCGTTGGAGTTTTCGGGTCAATTTGATTAAGGGACGTGTGGCAACTAAAGCAATGTTAAGACGCCTTAGCGGTAACCCTAATATCCTAGATCATTTTTCCGAGGCAACCGTTTCGAGGCAACTATGATCTTTGGACAAGAGGGCGACCTCTAAAACTTCCTATACTCAATGACCACGTTCGAGGCAACCAAGTGAGGTGTACCCTAAGAGTGACATGTGCGAGTGTGTTATTTCGGTTAATTTTTATATGTACATGTTAATGGTGAGCTATGTTGATTTTAGGTTAAATATTGATCTTGTCATGCATTGCCTAGTTATCAAAAATCTAACAATTAATATTGTGCGAAAATTAAATTGCGGGAAATTAAATCTAAACTATTACAAGGCGTCGGGTATTTACATCGCCAAAAATAAACCCTTTAATTTAAATTGCGGAAAGTAAAAAGAAAGCGATAAATTAAAGTCCTAATTAAACATTATTACATACCGGAAGCAGTTACAATATTGGAAATAAATAGATCGCGTGCGAAAAATTAAGACGGCGCGATTTTAGGGTTTTGACCCTTTTTTTTATTAAAGAAAAGATTTTTGTTATTTTTGAATTAAATGAAATTAAACCTAAGTTAATTATTAATTAATTAAAAAAAGATATTTTTTTGGATTTTTTATACTTAAGGAAATAAAAATAAAATGGTCAAAATTTTTAAAACCTAATATTCTAAATTGATTTTAATTTATTGCAAAATGTTAAATGTTACACCTATTTAAAAAAACTAAGTCAATTAAATTATTTATTTACAAAAATAATGAAATTAATAAAAATAATATTTTTTATGTTTTCTAATTTTATTAGGAAAAATAAATTAGTTAGTAATAATAAAAATTAATAAAAACAATTAAATAAAAAAAGGTGAAATATGAAAAGAAATAACCAAATATGGGGGGTGCTAGGCCTGATTGGTGGTGAATCTGGCAAATCTCCAGGCCCATTAACGTTCAGCCTTGTTTGACTTTCCCAATCCAGCGCGTGCCTTTGACTAGGGGGCATGATGAGCTTGCAATCTGGACCCTTGGATTTGGCCTAGAGGCAATCTGGCGCCTGGATCCATGAGGCATATGGTGAGCCACACTTTGGGCGTTGCATGAGAATATCTGAAGAAAAATTAAATAAATGTTTTGGGGGACCTGGGATTCGAACCCAGGTCCCAATGGACTTTGACACGCCTCCCTTACCAACTCAACCACTTCATCTCTTTGTTAATGGAATAAGCAATAAATATAATATTGGAAAACAATTAACACGCCTGGAATAAAAAATAAAAAGCGCGAAGCATTTGAACTAGCGAATGGGAGGGAGACGCGTCAGCGTCTTCTTCGTTGAGCCACTGGTTTATTAACTGCGGATTTTTATCCACATCAAGATTCGTAGGTTCCTTCTAAAAACAACTTCCAGGCAATATAAATGCAAACTAAAATCATCCCCATGCTCGTTTCGTTCTCCTAAATCCATCCATGGCCATGGCTTGTTCCAATTTTCCCTGTAACTCAAACGCCTAAAAAGCAAAAACCAAAACCCTAGCTTTGGGCATGGCTGTACAGGCTATCAAAACAAAATTAAATATTGCAAAAATGTTCTAAATGAAACGACAAACACAAATATGCAAAGATTTTAGTGAAAGGATGCAAGAATCAGAGGGTTAGATTTCGTGTTCAGGGCCACGTTCTTGAATACTTACAGCGTGATTCTGGTGGTCTCAGGACTTGATTCTGGTTGCTATAGCTTCAGGAGATTGCAAGCAAGAACACCACGTTGAGTTTTGGTCTTGGAAACGTCCCAAATGTGGATCTCGATCTTCACTTTTTCAAGCTTTTTCTCAAAGTTTGTTTGGCTGTTTCTTGCAGTTTTAGCTCCTGTCCTTGTTATGCCTGGCTTCTACATGTATATTGGAAGCAATTAGGTTAAAAACTTGGGCTTGGATCCATGGGAATTGAAGAATTGAGATATGATTTGATCTTCCATTATCAAGTTTCCATAATTGTACCAAATCTGATTTTTTGTGCATAACAAAACTTGATACGAATTTGATTTGGTTCATGATGATAATTGAAGTCTATACCAATCACAAAGATATCATTCCATCAATTTTTAGATTTTATTTGAATTAATATTGATTTAAAATGAATTAAATCAATAAAAATTAAATAAAATAGAAAAATAAATGATTGGCCATCAAATTGAAGATGGGGCACGTGTGTGGTATGACAAGACCAAATCAAGTGGAAAAAAGTGGGCCCTTTTGTCAAAAATTGGAGTTTGGAGGATAGTTAACGTTTGGCAATTTTGGAAAAATGCCCAACTTCAACAATGCATAACTTCTTCAATTTTGAACTTTTGGAAGTGTTATTGGACTTTTTAGAAACCTTGATATGTCCTATAACCAACCCTTTTGGTCTCATCGCATTTTGATATTCCATGATCAAGTTATAAGCTTTGTAAAAAAAGGTGTTTTTGTTGACTTTCAAAAATGACCTATAATGTCCAAATTTGTAACTTTTTGTGAGAGCATTTCTTGATCTTGGGGTGTGAAGATGGATTGTAGGAAATTGAATCCTATTCAAAATGAGATTTGGATGGGTCATTTTTCATAAATTATGAGAAAGTTATGCTTGGTCAAAGTTGAGTTGACTTTTCCTGTAAAACCCTAATTTAACAACTTTTGAATCTTGATGAATCTTGAGAAATCATTGATGAATCATGATCAACCATTGATCAAATGATGAATTATCCTTCAAAATGAGAATGTTGGCAAAAAATCTTGAGGTTTGACTGTATTTAGGTCACAGTTGACTTTTGCCCTAACATAGTCAATTTTTGGACTTCTTGAGGAATTGACTGACCAAACTTTCTCTACAAGGCTTGAAATTTGACATGGATGAACTTGAGAACATGTTAGGACATTGGGGAGCATTTGAGACCATTTGGATATGAGGACCTTGATGCAACACAAAACCCTAATTTTGAATTGACTGCCTTAGGAGGTAATTTGACTGTCCAACTCTTGAGCCATCTTGAACAACTTGGAGATGATTCTTGACATGTCTTGAGAAATATGGGAGGGAAAATTTTGGGGTATAACAGTTGCCCCTGTTCAATCTTCTTAAACCTGAGGATATAGATTGGCGTTCGGGCCTTTCGTGATCCGAAGGTGGAAGATGATTGAACACTAGAGTGCCCAGAAATTTGCACTCGCATGAAGTAGTATTTGTTTTGTGATGTCGAGAATGGGCTTACAGATGCCATTTGGAGATTTATGATTGGATATGGGCTTAAAGATGCCATCCGAAGGAGTGTCGATCGCGTAAGAGATTCCTTAGCGAGAGCTTGTATACCTGTTGTTGAGGGAGATTCCGCTGGGGAATGTTGTTCTTTGTCTTAGGAGAAATAGAACTTTAGGAGCTTCGGTCGTCCGTTATTCTACTAGGGAATCATCTCTGTTGAATTTTAGGAGCTTCGATCGTCCATTATTCTACTGAGGAATCATCTTTGTTGAAGAGGTGAGAGTGAACTACTATCTGGTCGCAACCCAGGCTTCATAGTGATAAGACCGACTGCTATCTGGTCGTAATCCAGGATTTACAGTGACTTACTGGGGAGATGAGATTAAACTTGCTATCCGGTCGTTATCCAGGCTTTGCAATACCTTACTTCTTATCTGGTTGAAATCCAGGCTTCAGAATAAATCAAGTGGTTATCCGATCGCATTCGGGCTTCAACTTGAATTTAGGGCATACTAATATCCGGCCAACTCTGGGCTTCTTAGTAACTGTCCATGTAAACTGCTATTTGGTCTGAATCCAAGCTTCACAGTGCTTTGCTTCTTATCTAGTTGAAATTCAGGCTTCAGAACAAATCAAGTGGTTATCCGGTCGCATCCGGGCTTCCCTTTGATTGTTGGGTTTACTAATATCGGGTCGAATCCGGGCTTCATAGTAACTGGCTGGGTAAACTGCTATTTGGTCGTAATCCAAGCTTCACAGTGTCCCTTAACGCTATCTGGTCGTAATCCAGGCTTCACGATGTATCATACCACTATCTGGTCGAAATCTAGGCTTCGTAGTACTTTTGGTTGTTATCTGGTCGTAATCCAGTCTTCACAACATCTTCTACCATTATCTAGTCATAATCCAGGCTTCATGGTCTTGTATTGCTTTCTGGTCGTAATCCAGGCTTCACAATAACTTGCTGAGCTGTTATCCGGTCGTGATCCGGGCTTCACGGCTTGTGTTTATGATATACCACTATCTGGTCGAATTCAGGCTTCATGGTGCTTACTAAGCTGATATCCGGTCGTAATCCGGGCTTCACGACTCACTGGGGAATAAACTATTATTCGATCGTTCTCCGGGCTTCATAGCTTACTTTTGAGAGATATCACTATCTGGACGTAATCCAGGCTTCGCAGTAGTCTGATATTGTTATCCGGTCGTAATCTGGGCTTCACAATATGCTGTAGAAATCAAGATACTCTCCTGGTTGTACCCGGGCTTCATAACTTGAATTTTGATTATATCTTTCCTGAAAGGTAAAGGTTAGCTATATGTAATGCATGATATGTATCAGTCAATGATGTTCTCAAAATAAATGAGATTGTACGGTATGATGCGTATATGCATGTATCATGATGTATGGACATGTAATGTTTTAGCTGGGGAAAATAAATCCCGGAGCTGCTGGAGAATAAAGTTGAATGCTTCGCTTCCGCCAGGGATGGTGAATGAAGATGATTGTGAGGATAAACCTGTAGGAGAAAAGAACACCGTTGGGGAATAAACTGATGAAGAGATTATTCTGAGGGGAATTACTCTGTGGGGAAGGGGAATTCTGCTGAAGATTTTAACGATAAACTCTACTGGAGATTCCGCTGACGAACTCTTCTAGAGATGGATTACTGTTGCTGGTGACACTGGGTTTGTTGAGTATTGAACTCCTGCTTGGGGAAAGGAAAGAACTTCGCTGGGGATGATCTTATGCTTGCTGGGGAATATCTTTATACTCGGTTGAAGAATATTAAGACCTTCTGGGGATACCAAACCTTTTTAGCGTTGGATGGTGGATTAACTCTGCTTGAGGAGAGTATTGTTGATTCGTCCGTAGTTGCAAGTCTTAGCTGAGAGAGCTATCATTATTGTATTACCCTGCGGGGAATGAAGGTATCTTAGCCATATTCTTCAGTTGGATGTACCTTGGTACCTGGTGGACGAGACAACTACACAGCTTGGACATTTCTTATGCCCCTGTTTCTGATATTACCAGTAATTCATCTTTCATTTCACATGTAAATATTTATGATAAGCAATTAATATCAAATGCATATATCAAAAATGAACATTGGACGTTCTTTGCAAAACAAAACAGATAAAGGAAAAACAGCTTGAAATTTCTGAGAATGAATTTGTATTGATTTTGAAGTTTGGCCTGAAAATAGGCGTTTTTGTACAAGAGGATGACGTCCTAGTAAGGGAACGCCGCCGAACAAATAGAATTTATACAATTTGTGAAAAGGAAACAAAACAGCTATGTGAATAATCCCACTGGGTTCCAACTCTGCTATTGCCTTTATATCTTCAAGCATCTCATCACTTTGTTGCTTAGTTGAAGATGAATCTAATTGATTAGTGTCGTCCGAGCTTGATATTCGATACCGAAGTCTGGATGCAAGGTGATCCAATGAGACATAGTGTTACGCTTTGATCCCTAACTTTTTCCTGGACTACCCTTTCGGGTTTTCAGTCCATCGGGATACCCATTTTTGCCCAAACCGCCTTTTCAGGTTTTCGACTTGCCGGGTTTACAGATTTTTTATTTTCATCCCTTATTTTTGCCCGAACCCTTTTGGTTTGCTGGGAAGCCCTTATTTTTTCCTAGGCCAGTCAACCTAGCGGGTCTTTGATTATGCGTAGTATCTTTTCACTATGCCCGCATTGACGGGGTGAGGAAGGTCGTCACCATCCATGGTGGTTAGAATCATTGCTCCTTCTGAGAAAATGTTCTTAACCACAAATGGTCCTTCGTAAGTAGGGGTCCATTTGCCCCTGGGATCACCTTGAGGTAAGATAATACGCTTGATTACCAGGTCCCCAACTTGATACTCTTGTCGTCTAACTTTCTTGTTAAATGCCTTGATCATCCGTTTTTGGTATGTCTGACCATGACAAATAGCAGTAAGTCTTTTTTCGTCGATTAGGTTAAGTTGATCAAGTCGGGTCTGAATCCAGTCATCTTCGCTTAAACTTGCATCCTTCATGATCCGAAGAGAGGGTATATGAACTTCAATGGGCAAGACTGCCTCCATACCATATACCAAGGAATAGGGTGTTTCCCCTGTTGAAGTCCGTGCTGAGGTACGGTACCCATGAAGAGCAAATGGCAACATCTCGTGCCAGTCTTTGTATGTCACCGTCATCTTCTGCACAATCTTCTTAATGTTCTTATTAGCTGCTTCTACAACCCCATTCATCTTCGGCCGGTATGGAGAAGAGTTATGATGATGTATCTTGAATTGCTCGCAGAACTCAGTGATCATCTTGTTGTTGAGATTGGTACCATTGTCCGTAATGATCCTCTCTGGTACACCATATCGACAGATCAGATTGTGCCGAATGAACCGTGCTACGTCGTTCTTTGTTACGGTAGCAAAGGAAGTTGCTTCAACCCACTTTGTAAAGTAATCAATAGCTACCAGGATGAAACGATGCCCGTTGGATGCCGTAGGTCTGATCTCGCCGATCATATCAATGCCCCACATTGCAAAAGGCCAAGACGTTGTCAAGACGTTCAGAGGAACTGGAGGTATGTGCACCTTATCAGCATAGACCTGGAACTTGTGACATGTCCGAGAATGCTGATAACAGTCGGCTTCCATTGTGGACCATTCGTATCATTCCCGTCTGATCTTCTTTTCCATGGTATGTCCAATGGAATGAGTTCCGAGAGTACCTTCATGCAGCTCTACCATGATCCTTTCTGCTTCAATCTTATCCACACAACGCAGCAAGGTTGAATCATGGTTGCCCTTGTAAAGAATGTCATTGCTGATGAAGAACTTCGCCGCGAACCTCCTCAGAAACTTCTTATCATTAACAGATGCACCCTCGGGGTATTCCTGAGCTTCAAGGTGCCTTTTTACTTCGTGAAACCAGGGCTTTCCTATTACTTCTTTAGTCTCAAGATCACAATAATGTGCAGGTTCGTCCAATCTTTCAATAATGATCCGGGGAGCCTCGTTGTCCCAATTGACTTTGAACATAGAAGACATCGTAGCTAGCACGTCCGCCAACTGATTCTCCTCTCTAGGGAAATGTTCAAAGGTTATCTCCTTGAAATGGGGAAGCAAAGTCAACACATACTCCTTGTAAGGGATAAGATTCAGGTGTTTCGTATCCCACTCGCCTTTGATCTGACTGATCACGAGAGCGGAATCTCCGAAGACACTTAGAAACTTGATCCTTAGGTCAATTGCAGCTCGAAGACCCATGATGCACACTTCATACTCCGCCATGTTGTTGGTGCAGTTGAAGCATAGTCGGGCGGTAAATGGAGTATGAGAGCCTTTAGGAGATATGATCATGGTGCCAATGCCATTACCCAAAGCATTCAAAGCTCCATCAAAGTACATAGACCATCAGAATCCTTCCTCAGGTCCTTCATCCGGTCCAAGTGTCTCACAATCAGTTATCAACATGATATTCTCGTCCGGGAATTCAAAGTTCATAGACTGGTAATCATCCACTGCCTGATGTGCCAAATGGTCTGCCAATACACTTCCCTTGATAGCTTTTTGGGTCGTATATTGGATGTCATACTCAGTCAAAATCATCTGCCATCTTGCTATTCTTCCGGACAAGGCAGGCTTTTCGAAGATATACTTGATTGGATCCATCTTTGAAATCAACAAGGTAGTGTGAGTCAACATATACTGTCTCAGCCGACGAGCAGCCCATGCCAAAGCGCGGCAAGTGTTCTCGAGCAGTGAGTATCGGGTCTCACAGTCGGTAAACTTTTTGCTAAGGTAATAAATAGCATGCTCTTTTCGTCCAAACTCATCATGCTGCCCCAGCACACACCCCATTGAGTTGTCAAGTACTGTCAAGTATAAGATCAGCGGTCTCCCTTCAACTGGTGGCATTAGGATGGGTGGCTCTTGGAGATACTCTTTGATCCTTTCGAAAGCGGTATGACATTCATCATTCCAATGTACCACTTGATCTTTCTTCAGTAGCTTGAAGATTGGCTCACAAGTAGCAGTTAGGCGTGAGATGAATCGGGCAATGTAGTTCAGTCGTCCCATAAAGCCTCTGACTTCTTTCTCTGTCTTGGGAGCTGGCATCTCTTGTATGGCTTTCACTTTGGCAGGGTCCACTTGAATACCTTTGTCGCTTACAATAAAACCTAGCAGCTTACCAGACCTCACCTCGAAGGTGCACTTGTTCGGGTTCAATCTCATCTTGTACAACTTCAGCCTGTCAAACAGCTTCTGCAGATGGTCAAGGTGTTCTTCCTCAGTCTGGGACCTTGCAATCATATCGTCGACGTATACTTTAATCTCATGATGGATCATGTCATGAAACAAAGCAACCATGGCACGCTGATATGTTGCCCCAACATTCTTCAGTCCAAAAGGCATGACCTTGTAGAAAAAGGTACCCCACTGAGTAACAAAGGTGGTCTTATCCATGTCTTCGGGAGCCATCTTTATCTGGTTATAACAGGATAAACCGTCCATAAAGGAGAAGACCTTATGCTGAGCAGTGTTGTCAACCAGAACGTCAATATGAGGTAGAGGGAAGTCATTCTTGGGGCTTGCCCTATTCAAATCCCTATAATCAACACACATTCGGACCTTACCATCTTTCTTTGGCACAGGAACCACATTGGCCACCCACTGAGGGTAAGAAGTAACTGCTAGAAAACCGGCGTCAAACTGTTTCATAACTTCAGCCTTGATCTTCTCAGACATCTCTGGGCGCATTCGGCGGACCTTCTGTTTTACTGGAGGACAGTCTTCCTTGGTGGGCAGGCGATGAACCACAATATCAGTATCCAACCCAGGCATATATTCGTAAGACCAGGCAAAGATCTCAACATAGTCACGCAGCATCTGAATTAACCGTTGTTTCACACTGGCTTCCAGATTTGCACCGATCTTGACTTCCTTCTTGTCTGTCTCAGTACCCAGATTCACTGAGTCTACCGGATCTTCATGTGGTTGAATAACCCTCTCTTCCTGGAGTAACAGTCTTGCAAGTTCACCAAGCACTTCGCAATCATCTTCACCTTCGTCTTCAGCTAAGTTGATCGGATTTTCGAAGTCATAACTGGCAGTAGCAGTGTCGTTACCAGTGAGATCCATAGTGGATGTGGACCTGTATATGTGAGTGTGTGTAAAATAGCTGTTTTGCAATATATAATAAAGAAAGACTAGGAGCACAAGATTTGAAATACAAGAACGTCCAATGCTTTTATTAATGATATATAAAAATGACACACAAAATCCCTCACAAATGAAGCCACGATGCCCCGGGTAAGACACTGGGCCATAAAGTTTCAAAACATTGTCTATTACAAATTCAAAACAAAAAGTTTCATTATTGGGTAACAAAAGTAATAGGAATGAAGTCCTTTGCTGTCCAGTTGCTTGGTCCACCGTCGGTCGTAGGATAGATCCAGCTATCGAATTCAGACTCTTCCACATCATCTTCAATGGCATTTACTCCTGAGTTGATGATGAACACGGGAGGTCTTCCGATCCTTGCACTTTGAACAGCCCTTTGACCTTCTGCAGTGAAACCCAAACCGAATTTGTTAGTCTTCTGTGTAAAATCAGGGAGTCGGCCCCAATTTGCACACTTACCCTTCTCAATAACAGCCCGGGCATCTTTTAAGGAAGCCATCTTCATAGGAGAATCCTCAACCACAGTCTCAGCTGATGCTAGTGTCTGGGGAACCTCTTCAAAGTGCAGAAATGGGTTCTCAATGAACTCCCCATCCATATCTACGTATTTGAACGAGTTGAGGTGGATGAACATGTACTTTTCCTCCCCTTGTACTGTCACAATCTTCCCTTTGACAGGGTACTTCAACTTCTGGTGAAGCGTTGAGGTTACGGCCCCAAATTTATGGATCCATGGATGACACAACAAACAAGAGTAGGATGGTCGAATGTCCATCACATAGAACGTAGAATTGAAGACCTGAGAACCAACTTTAATTGGAATATCAACCTCACCATGCACCATCCTCTTAGACCCATCAAAGGCCCTGACAACGATGTTACTTGGTATTAGCTCTAACCCTTCGCAATCCAACTGGTCTAGAGCTTTTTTGGGCAAGACGTTCAATGAGGAACCAGTGTCAACCAATACATGTGCAAGAGTAGTGCCCCTGCATTTAATAGAGACATGCAGAGCATCGTTATGATTTTTACCTTTGGTAGCCAAATCGGCGTCGGAGAAACCCAAACCATTATCAGCAGTTAAATTGGCCACACAATCGGTAAATTAATCAGCTGATGTCTCTTGTGGCACGTGGGCAGTCTTCAGGAAGGTAATCAGAGCCTTGGCATGGGCCTCTGAGCGCAACAATAGTGACAACATAGAAATCTTGGATGGGGTTTGCCCCAGTTGCTCAACTACGTTGTAATCACTCTTCTTAATAATCTTCAGAATCTCTTCCATCTCCTGTTTGGAAGCTTCAACAGTAATTGTCTTCGGTGCCTCTGTCTGGGCAGGCACATCAGTGGTGATCCCTTTGCCCCGAGCGTCAGATGACTTGGCGATAGGGGTAGGACTAGGAACTTGATCAGGAATGGCAGTAGGTACACTTGCAGGTGTAATGACAACAGGTCTTTGGGCTGTTGGTGGAGCTTTATCAGGTGAGAAAAGTCTTCTGCTGCGGGTGACTTTAGCAGGTCCGATAATGTTGCTGACGCTAGTATCAACATCCAACTCTTGCTTAACTCCATGAAAATAAACATCAGCCCCATAGTGCCAAGGGACAGCTTTTTCGGAGGTGTAGGGGATGGGCCCCGGAACAGTGATAATCACAGGTGCGATTTTCGGAACAGATGTAATTATAACAGGCTTCCTCGAGGGAGCCTTGGAAGAATTGTCGAAAATGGTAATGATGGCGACTTCTTCAGTAGGAATGGAAGGAACAACGGTCTTCTCAAACAGGATCTCCTTACTATCCATCAGGTTTTGGATACCTGACTTCAGGAATGGGCAACCGGTAGGTAAAACAGAACACATATGGCAATCTTCGTCACAGCCCGGAAATAAACCGGCTAGCAATAGGTTCTTCTTGACAATCATCAGAGTGGTAATAATGTCATCCACAGAAACTACAAACAAGTCTTCCTCTACAACATTCACTCCATGTTTGGGCATGGGAGAAGTCACAACATTAGGCCTCTCGGGTGCCTCGAACTCAATCTCCTTTGCATCAATTAAGTTTTGTATCTTGTTCTTCAAAGCCCAACAATCATCTGTATTATGCCCCGGGCTATCGAAGTGATAAGTGCAGCGTGTGTTAGGGTTATACCTTGGTGACGTTGTATTTGAATTCTTTGGGGCTTCCCTTGGAGTCACCAGATTAGTCTTCAGCAACTGTGGCAGAATCTGAGATAAGGTCATGCTGAGACGAGTGAATTTCCTCTTAGGTCTCTCGTCCTTTTGTTGATTTTTATACTGAGGAGCACCAGCAGGTTTTGAAATAACAACCGCATTAACAGCTTGGCGGTGTTCAGGTGTATTCTGTCTTCTTGCACTGTAGACAGCACTGGACTCTTTCTTAAACGACTTCTTCTCAGTGCTTGATGAAGCACCCTTCTGTAACTTCCCAGCCTTGATACC
Organism: Vicia faba; assembly: GCA_948472305.1. Lineage (NCBI taxonomy): Eukaryota > Viridiplantae > Streptophyta > Magnoliopsida > Fabales > Fabaceae > Vicia > Vicia faba. The sequence goes on along the minus strand of OX451735.1, from coordinate 735,407,423 downwards.
AGCTTCAATCCTCTCACCAGTCAAAATAAGATATGTAAACCCAACTGAAGAGCTTCCAATCAGATGGTTAAAGAATGGACCAAACAGGGTCCCCAGAAACATGTCAACAAGCTCACGATCAGCCAAAGGTGGTTGCACCCTTCCGACAAGGTCTCTCCACTTTTGAGCATAATCTTTAAATACTTCACTCGCTCCCATTGACATACCCTGGAGTTGGGTACGCGTAGGAGCGAGGTCGGAGTTGTACTGATACTTCCTGTAGAATGCAGTAGCCAAATCTTCCCAGCTGCGGATACTGGCTCCGTCTAACTGATAGAACCACTCAAGCTGAGTCCCTGAGAGACTGTCTTGAAAGAAATGGATCCATAAGTTCTTATCAGCAGTGTAAGGCTGGATCTTCCTCACATATGACCGGAGGTGCAGTTTCGGACAGGAAACTCCGTCATACTTGGCAAAGGTTGGTGCCTTGAATTTATGGGGAATCACCACCCCAGATGATAGACCTAGATCTCTGAAGTCCAGACCGGGCACCTTCTGAATTTCCATAGCGCTCAAACGGTCTTCCAGTTGTTTGTACTTATCCTCAGTAGGAGGATATTGTTCTTCATCGTAGTCCGTCTCGTTGTCGGAGACCACAGGGCTAGGAGCCCTCCTTTCTTGTGGACTATCTTTCCCTCCAGATGAGGTGGTCAGATCAACTACATCCTGTAACCTGTTTCCAAACCTAGGACCAGTGTTGAATAGGATTGTCCTCTTCTTCTTCTTCGTCTTCTCTTTCAGAATCAAGGACTTCAGGTCCTACTGACCCTTAGCTAGATTCATGAACAACTCTTGAAATTGGGCATTCTAGGCCTGGAGGGCCTTGATAGCTTGCTCAGTTGAAGGTTCAGTAGACATGATGATTGCTTAAATAAACAGCGAAGAAGATAAGAGACCTGTAAAAGGGTACCTGTTTATGAAGTGCATGGGATGAAATGCGTATGATTTATGATTTCAAAGACAATCGGGATTCAAATTTGTAAACAAGAAAGGAAACACACTTTATTAGATTTAAACTTCAAAATTTAAATTGTTCAACAAATTTCCCTTAAGGCGTTACAAAAATGGAAATACTGAAAAGTAAAATAAAAACTGGAAAAGAAATCATCAAAGGTCCATCAATGCTCCCATGGTCTCTTCTTATCAGTGCGGAAATAGTCGTTGAGAATCCGCTCGTTCTCTAACTGTCTGGTCAACCTCTGGATCTTCTTCTCTTGCTCGTTGAACTTCTCTCGGTAAGAATCCCGTTCATCCCTCAGCTGCATCCAAGATCTCTTCAGTGCCCCAATGTCAGTGGGCATGTAAGGATGGAGGATGGTTGGAGGAACCCCTTCTTCATTAGCAACTTCAAGAGTGATAGGCCAGACAGCTTCATATGGCATACCTAGCTTATGGGCACGAATGCGGACCCATCTGAGATATGGCTCCATTGGCAGAGAAGTCTTTGGACCCAACTCATGTGGATCAGATTGGTGAACTCTGTACCAAGCCCTTATGAATCTACGATGTTTCTCGTCGCTATCCCCTTGAAAATCAAAGATGATATGAGGCATCAGCATCTCATGAGGTCCTTCTCTTCTGGCTCTTCCAAACTGACAGATAGCTAAGCATGGGTTGTAAGAAATTCCTCAATGGGTTCCTAGCAATGGAACATTAGGATACTCTCCATAGCGATCAATGATAGTCACCTCATCCATACCCTTGAGAGTCCAGATAATGTCATTATGAGAAAGAGACATCACCCTATAAGCCCAGCCCATTCCTTCTTTGTTCTTCAGCACTGACTTGGGGAGGTGAGAAATAAACCACCTCGACAATAAAGGAGCACATCATATCAAGGTTCCCCGCTTTCGGGAAGTACGAGCATAGAGCTGATGGAGAATGTCACCCAAGAGAGTGGGTACAGGGTTCTGAGAGATGAAGATCTTTATGGAATTAATGTCAACAAAAGTGTCAGGATTCGGAAACAGTACCAACCCATATATCAAAAGAGCCAGAATATCCTCGAAACGCCTTAAAGTCTAGGCTATCCCAGAAGTAGTTAGCCTTGCCAACCAAGAACTTAGTCAGAAAACCTTTTGCTCCACTCCTAGTCTCCTAATTAGCCATTACCTCCTCTTTAGTCAAATGAAGGGCTGCAGTAATTTCTTCGGGCCTAAGAGTCTTCTCCCAACCAGTAAACGGGGTCTGCTCCAGAACAGAGATACCGAGCAGCTCAGAGAATTCTTCTAGTGTAGGCACTAGCTGATAGTCCTGGAAAGTAAAACAATGGTACAGCGGATCATAGAATTAGACTAGGACACTCATCATCTGCTCGTCCAATTTGGAGGTGACCAAACTGAGAAGAGAACCGTGCCTCCTGATGAAGGAAGTAGTGTCAGGAATCTTGGCAACTAACTCTTTAAGAAAGGTAGGGACTTGGACAAAGTTGATCCGGATAGTATTCTTACGCATGGGCATCATGATGACCTACAAAACAGAGCAAAGATGAAACCCTCCTGTCTTTGAAATAGGTTAGTCCTTATGCAAGATGTATGCAATGATATGATGTCATGATGTCATGATAAAGGCACACCACAAGTATCCACAAAATGAAAACATGGTAAAGGCACACAAGTCACACTGAGATCCCTAAGATTTCAGGCTGGTATGGAGCTTAGGTACTACCCTCTTTCAGCTGAGTTGGTTTAAACCTGTCCTAAAAATAGTAATTGGGTTCTAGAGGATCTCAATATCACTGACTACCCTCAATCGGCCATAATTCCAGTTTAACAACCTTTTGTTGCGGCCGGAATCATCGCGAGAGTTTAGTCTCAATGAGTGTAGCATACTGCTACTGTTCTATGGCCAAGTTGGTCAATTTAAGTTTCTAATGTCAGTTGGTGCTTAATGACCCCTTAGAAGACCCATATTCTCCTCGTTCCAACACAAGGGATATCGGTACAGACTAAAGTGCCACACCAACGTAGCTACTACTTCATCCGTATCGGTCTACACCGTACAGATCCCTTACAGTTTATTGCTACTTACCTAAAGGGTATCCCCATATCCAGGTTAGGATCTATAGAACTCTGATACAAGCCCACAAAATTAAAGCATACAATTGAAAACATAATGATCTAATCCTAAGGTACACCTCACTTATAATTAAAATCCCCAGCAGAGTCACCAGTTCTGTGATCGGTGGGAATGAGAACTGACTGTTTTGGAATGCTGGTTCGCGTTTTGCGTTTGTTTTTGCAAAATGTCGCGGTAAGCAAGAGTCGCCATCGTCTTTTATTTTATCCAACAAGGAAAGGACAAAAGCACAGAAAAATTCCTTTTTCGAGATGTTTCTCGGGTTCGGGAGGTAGATTATAGAAAGGGAAGGTGTTAGCACCCTTTCTATCCGTGGTTATCCACGGGCTCTTAGGTACTTGCTCATTGTGTTTTCAAAACTTTTCTTTTCTTTGTGTTTGTGGGTTTGAAAAGAGTTTTTGTTTTGAAGAGAGTGTAAGTGCGAAAAGTTTTGTTTTGTTTTAAAAGGAGCAAGTACTTAAGAACCATCTACCTACTCAAAAAGGAATTAAACTGTACAAATGTCCTTTAGGCAGTGCTATCCCACTATTGAGGAGTAGGTAGCACTGTCGTTGGAGTTTTCGAGTCAATTTGATTAAGGGACGTGTGGCTACTAAAGCAACGTTAAGACGCCTTAGTGGTAACCCTAATATCCTAGATCATTTTCCGAGGCAACCGTTTCGAGGCAACTATGATCTTTGGACAAGAGGGCGACCTCTAAAACTCACTATACTCAATAACCACGTTCGAGGCAACCAAGTGAGGTGTACCCTAAGAGTGGCATGTGCGAGTGTGTTATTTCGGTTAACTTTTATCTGTGCATGTTAATGGTGAGCTATTTTGATTTTAGGTTAAAGATTGATTTTTTCATGCATTGCCTAGTTATCAAACATCTAACAATTAATATTGTGCGGAAATTAAATTGCGGGAAATTAAATCTAAACTATTACAAGGCGTCGGGTATTTACATCGCCAAAAACAAACCCTTTAATTTAAATTGCGGAAAGTAAAAATAAAGCGATAAATTAAAGTCCTAATTAAACATTATTACATACCGGAAGCTGTTACAATATTGGAAATAAATAGATCGCGTGCGAAAAATTAAGACGGCGCGTTTTTAGGGTTTTGACCCTTTTTTTTTATTAAAGAAAAGATTTTTGTTATTTTTGAATTAAATGAAATTAAACCTAAGTTAATTATTAATTAATTAAAAAAAGATATTTTTTTGGATTTTTTATACTTAAGGAAATAAAAATAAAATGGTCAAAATTGTTAAAACCTAATATTCTAAATTGATTTTAATTTATTGCAAAATGTTAAATGTTACACCTATTTAAAAAAACTAAGTCAATTAAATTATTTATTTACAAAAATAATGAAATTAATAAAAATAATATTTTTTATGTTTTCTGATTTTATTAGGAAAAATAAATTAGTTAGTAATAATAAAAATTAATAAAAACAATTAAATAAAAAAAGGTGAAATATGAAAAGAAATAACCAAATATGGGGGGTGCTGGGCCTGATTGGTGGTGAATCTGGAAAATCTCCAGGCCCATTAACGTTCAGCCTTGTTTGACTTTCCCAATCCAGCGCGTGCCTTTGACTAGGGAGCATGATGAGCTTGCAATCTGGACCCTTGGATTTGGCCTAGAGGCCATCTGGCGCCTGGATCCATGAGGCATATGGTGAGCCACACTTTGGGCGTTGCATGAGAATATCTAAAGAAAAATTAAACAAATGTTTTGGAGGACCTGGGATTCGAACCCAGGTCCTAATGGACTTTGACACGCCTCCCTTACCAACTCAACCACTGCATCTCTTTGTTAACGGAATAAGCAGTAAATATAATATGGGAAAACAATTAACACGCCTGGAATAAAAAATAAAAAGCGCGAAGCATTTGAACTAGCGAATGGGAGGGAGACGCGTCAGCGTCTTCTTCGTTGAGCCACTGGTTTCTTACCTGCGGATTTTTATCCGCAGCAAGATTCGTAGGTACCTTCTAAAACAACTTCCAGGCAATATAAATGCAAATTAAAATCATCCCCATGCTCGTTTCGTTCTCTTAAATCCATCCATGGCCATGGCTTGTTCCAATTTTCCCTGTAACTCAAACTCCTAAAAAGCAAAAACCAAAACCCTAGCTCTGGGCATGGTTGTACAGGCTATCAAAACAAAATTAAATATTGCAAAAATGTTCTAAATGAAACGACAAACACAAATATGCAAAGATGTTAGTGAAAGGATGCAAGAATCAGAGGGTTGGATTTCGTGTTCAGGGCCACATTCTTGAATACTTACAGCGCGATTCTGGTGGTCTCAGGACTTGATTATGGTTGCTATAGCTTCAGGAGATTGCAAGCAAGAACACCACATTGAGTTTTGGTCTAGGAAACGTCCCTAATGTGGATCTCGATCTTCACTTTTTCAAGCTTTTTCTCAAAGTTTGTTTGGCCGTTTCTTGCATTTTTAGCTCGTGTCCTTGTTATGCCTAGCTTCTACATGTATATTGGAGGCAATTAGGTTAAAAACTTGGGCTTGAATCCATGGGAATTGAAGAATTGAGATATGATTTGATCTTCCATTATCAAGTTTCCATAATTGTACCAAATATGATTTTTTGTGCATAAGAAAACTTGATACGAATTTGATTTGGTTCATGATGATAATTGAAGTATATACCAATCACAAAGATATCATTCCATAAATTTTTAGATTTTATTTGAATTAATATTGATTTAAAACGAATTAAATCAATAAAAACTAAATAAAATAGAAAAATAAATGATTGGTCATGAAATTGAAGATGGGGCACGTGTGTGGTATGACAAGACCAAATCAAGTGGAAAAAAGTGGACCCTTTTGTCAAAAATTTGAGTTTGGAGGATAGTTGACTTTTGGCAATTTTGGAAAAATGCCCAACTTCAACAATGCATAACTTCTTCAATTTTGAACTTTTGGAAGTGTTCTTTGACTTTTTAGAAACCTTGAGATGTCCTCAAACCAACCCTTTGGTATCATCTCATGTTGATATTCCATGCTCAAGTTATAAGCTTTGGAAATAAGGTGTTTTTGTTGACTTTCAAAAATGACCTATAATGTCCAAATTTGTAACTTTTTGTGAGAGCATTTCTTGATCTTTGGGTGTGAAGATGGATTGTAGGAAATTTCATCCTCTTAAAAATGAGCTTTGGATGGGTCATTTCTCATAAAGTATGATAAAGTTATGCTTGGTAAAAGTTGAGTTGAGTTTTCCTACAAAACCCTAATTTAGCAACTTTTAAATCTTGATGAATCTTGAGCAATCCTTGATGAATCATGATCAAAACTTGATCAAATGATGAATTATCCTTCAAAATGATAATTTTGGCAAAAAATCCTGACGTTTGACTGTATTTAGGTCACAGTTGACTTTTGCCCTAGCACAGTCGATTTTTGGACTTCTTGAGCAATTGACTGACCAAACTTTCTTTGCAAGGCTTGAAATTTGACATGGATGAACTTGACAACATGTTAGGACATTGGGGAGAATTTGAGACAATTTGGATATGAGGACCTTGATGCAACACAAAACCCTAATTTTGAATTGACTGCCTTAGGAGGTGATTTGATTGTCCAACTCTTGAGCCATCTTGAACAACTTGGAGATGATTCTTGACATGTCTTGAGAAATATGGGAGGGAAAATTTTGGGGTACAACAAATGTGAACATAATTAAAAATATTTGGCACATGTGTCCTGCTAAGCAGAAGCAAACATCTCTTTAATGTATATGGAATATCTCCACAGAATTATTTCATTAGCATTATCCCGACAAGGAAGGCTACAATAAACCTTTCCCCAACGGAGTTGCCCACAAAGTTTGTTTGCATAGGTTGATCTCCAGCCAGAGTCTCAATCTCTTGACAACTCTCTCCCCAACCAAGTTGGTCCTAAAAGAAGAAGCCTTGTGGATCTCTTCCTAAAAGAACTCACCTCGTCAGCAGTTCATCAAGTATTCATCAACATGGTTTATTTCCCTAAAGGGTTTATTTCCCAAACAAACAACATACAACAAACAACGAACAATAAAATTCCCCAGCATAGTCTATCCTCTCCAGCTTGAGTTTTCCTTTCGGAGTATTACAAATCAGAGGGCCACAACACCTAATTCCCAGTGAAGTCGCCAACAAATTCTTTGTTATCTCCAAAAGTTGCTGTGAAGCCTGGAATCCGACCAAATAACAGTTTTAACTTCAATAAGTTGTTGTGAAACCTGGATCCGACCAAATAACAGTCAACTTCATTCAAAACACTATGAAGCCTGGACCCAACCAGATAATAGTGTAAATTTTCAAATACAATGAAGCCTGGCCCCGACCAGATAATATACAACTTTCAGTCACTATGAAGCCTGGCCCCAACCAGATAATAGTCTAACTTTCAATCACTATGAAGCCTGGACCCGACCAGATAATAGTGTAACTTTTCAAATACTATGAAGAGTGGACCCGACCAGATAATAGTACAACTTTCAAATACTATGAAGCCTGGCCCCGACCAGATAATAGTTAACTTCTCAAGACACTATCTTGCCTAGACCCGACCATATAATAGTTTAACTCTTCGAGATATTAAAGAACCTGGACTCAACCAGACAAGGGTTGAACTTCTTTTCCCCAATAGAGTTTTCCTCTACCCCAGCAAGTTAGTGTGAAGCCTAGATCCGACCTGATATGAGTTTGACTTCATCTTTTCAAGTAAGTTATTATGAAGCCTGGATCCGAGCAGATAGCAATTCCCCTCAGAAGTTTGTTGTGAAGCCTGGAGCCCGACCAGATAACAACTAGTTCCAAGCAAGTTACTATAAAGCCTGGACCCGACCAGATATCAGTTTAACTTTATCTCTTCAGACAAGTTTATTGTGAAGCCTGGACCCGACCAGATAGAAATGAACTTCATTCACTTCAAAAAATCGGTGAAGCCTGGAATCCGACCAGATAGTAACTAGTTTCAAGCAAGTTTCTGTGAAGCCTAGATCCGACCAGATATCAGTTCAACTTCAAGAAATTTTCTGTGAAGCCTGGAATCCGACCAGATAATAGTTAATTTATTCTTCACCGGTAAGTTACTGTGAAACCTGGAATCCGACCAGATAGTAGTTGACTTCCTCATCCTCAGCAAGTTGTTGTAAAGCCTGGATCCGACCAGATAACAGCTAACATACAAGATATTATCCCCGGCGGAAGCATTCTTTTAACAAAATTTGAAGATATGTATATCCTTCATCCCCAACAGCAATCAAGGATTCAGCTTGCCAGAACTCCTCAGCAGTAGTCAGGGATTTATTTTCCCTAACAAATATTCATCCCACATTCATACATCATAGCATATACATACGAAACGCATTTAGCACAATCTCATTCATCTTGAAAACGCCATGCATACATCTGCATTTAACTAACCCTTTTCCCACAGATAAAACATCAAGTTTTAGTAACAATCGACCAAAGATTTGTGCTGATACTTCTTCCAGTATTTACCATCATTCCTCCAAATGACATCTATAAGCCCATTCCCAATACATCTTCGAGTGCAAATTTATGGGCACTCTAGTGTTCAATCATCTTCCACCTTCAAGTTACGAATGGCGGATCCGCCAATCTAACTCTTTAAGTTTAAGAAGATTGAATAGGGGCATTTGTTGTACCCCAAAATTTTCCCTCTCATTTCTCAAGAACTCTCTCATAAGATCTCCATTGGTTCAAGACTACACAAGGTTAGATCAACTCAAGACACTTCCTCAACATTGACAATTGAAAATTAGGGTTTAAGTTTTCACAAGGACAATTGGTCTTTTAATGACCCATATGACTTTCATGGATCATTAGGAATCCTCAAGATTTCTCATGTCAAGTTTCAAGTCTTGGATCACATTATTGCCCAATCATTTGATCAGATGACCTAAAATCAACTGTATTGAATAAAACGTCAACTGTGGTCAATTTACAATCAAACTTCATAATTTTTGGTCCATATCAACATTATGAACTCATACATGTCATTATATCAAGTTTGGATCACAATTCCTCAAGAAATTTGATCAGATCATCAAAAGGGCAAAATGGTCAAAATTAGTGTTTTGACTAAGGAGGTTCAATTTTTGACTTTTTGACCTACCAAATTATTTATTGGTTTAAGAAATGATCTCAAGGATTCAAATGCACCATTTTTACCTAATGGAATGGCTCAAAACATTTCTCAAGATCAATTGATTGACAGATGAATTTCAGTCAACTGATGAAAAGTCAAATGTACACTGAAAAGTTAAACTTTGACTTATTGATCAAAATCAAGTTCCAAAAATCATATTTCATCAAGACATGTCAAAATATGAAACTTGTTCATCAAGAAATCAAAAAGTCAAAATACATTTTTGAAAAGTCAAAATTTCCAAGACTTAGAATTTTTCTAAGTGTTGGAAAATTAACTTTTTTTCACAATATTGTGCCAAATTTCCACCATGATGCAAGATGATTCAAGAAAAACATCCAACATGAAAGTTGTAGATCTCAATGAGTTGTAAAACATTGTAGGGCAGAACTTTTTCTAGAAATGCTTGGATTTCAAGTTATGAATTTGTGAAGACATGCTCATGAAACTTAAACACTTGGTGAAATTTTGCCCTAGTTAGGATGATTTTTGGTACCAACTTCATGGCAACTTTTCACCTAGTTCCAAGATGAATCTTAAAAAATGTACAACATGAAGGATGTAAAGGATGTTACAAGCTTTCCAAAATGTCAAGGAACTCATCAATACCATAATTGAGCTAAGAGAATCGAACGTAAGAAGTTAGGGTTTTAAACTTGAATTACAAGTCAATTTTGTGATGAACACTTGACTAAATCCATAAGCCATGATGTATAATCTTGCTTTGTAGGTATCTAACTTGCAAATCACTCCTTAATTTAATGTTTACACAAATGATTGATCAATTGTCCAATTGATTCAAGCATTGTACAAATCATTTTTCCATTTTAGGGAGAAAGTCACCATTTCCATTCTTGTAAAGCAGGCCTTTATGCAAAGTCAACTTTTTAAGCGCCCAACTTGTTTCATATGAGTACAAGTAATGTCAAAGATAAAAGCAATAGGTCTAGAGCTTCCAATAAACTAATACCATGCTTGTACTATGCCTTAAAACCATGTTTTCCATTTTTCTTCAAAATCAAGTAACATAGCCATAACTCTATATCTCAGAGATTTATCAAATTCAAACCCTAAGACATATTGCTTATAACTATACAAGTTATTTACAAGCAAAGACACGAGCTGAAGCACCCTTAAAACCTCCCAAGCACCTTGCTGCATAGGACTGGCCATAACTTGACAGTTTTGAAGTTAGAACCCCCAAATCAAAAACCACTCGTGCATTTTAAAATATAATCATCCATACACTCTTTATACATCATATCAAAGCTATCCCAATTCCTGTTACACTCCTCTAACTCCATTTTCATCATTCACCATTTTCAAACATCAACCTTGCAGGTTGACTTGAGTAGGGGGACTCAGGGACTTTCCAAGCAAAGTAAAGCTTGCAACACACTCAGGGAGGTCCAGGCAAGCTAAACAGATCATTGGGAAACCTCAAATCTTGCTCAAAACAAAAACATGACATCCATCTGCAAGGTGAGTTTTCTGAATTTCTATCTCTTCATACAAGCATCATTTAATTCTGATTTGTGAGGATAAAATGTAGATATCATTGCCCTGAATCTGTACATGTCCATAGTTTTCATTTATATTGCCTGAGCTTAGAGAATTTTAGGTTTGAATCTTTGGAAAAAAATTAGGTCAAGATTTGGAACTTTTAGAAATGCATTCTCATCTTTGAGAATTAGTTTAAGTTATTTACATATTCAGAATCCTGGTAAAATTTCTAACAAGTTTGATGTTGGATGTTTTGAGAATGGATGAGAAATGAGTGAGTTATAGGGACTCTGGATGGAGGTTGAATATGAAGTTGATTTCTGAAACTTGTTTTGTATTGTATATTTATGGTTTCAGTTTAGTTAACGGATGTACAGCCACCCCAGTGGTAAAGGCAGTGCGTGTTTATGGTCAAGATCATGGGTTCAAGTCCCAGCGTTGCCTTTTGTCATATTTTTCAACATTTTCTTCCTTTTTGAAAAGCAACCAGCGCCTGGGCCTCCACTCGGCCCTTACCATATTTGCTGGTTCCGACCCCCCTGTTTCTATTTACTACGCAAGCCCATTTCATTTTATTTTTGTTTCTGTTTACAAAATCCCATTGGGCCTAACAAAACAAAAACTGTTTTTTTCTCTAACATACATCCTAAATGCCATTTTTACCCTCTGACTTTTATTTTCATATTTTATTTTTATTTATATTTATTATTATTATTATTATTATTATTAATAAAAATCTAGAAAAATAATTTATTTATCTATATAACTAATATATTTATATTCACTCCTATTTTATTCCTTTAAAAAACAAAAAGACAAAAATATTGTCTTAAACAAACTTAATTTCTTTTTTCTTAATAAATTAATAATTAGATTTAGGTTTAGTTATTTTCTTGTTTAATTTAAAATTAACTTAGAATTTAGGTTTCTTTTAATTAATTAATTTTTGATTAAACTTAGTCCCCTTTTCTAAAAAAACCCTAAAAAATGCTTTCTAATTTAATTTCTTTTCTTAATTAATTTAGGTTTAACTTTCTTAATTTAGTTAATTATTTCCTTTAGTTAATTAGGTCAAAACCAAACAAAAATCCTTTTCTTTTCCATTTATATCCTTGTACATTATATTTATTCATTTCTTGTACATTATTCAATATAGTTGTAATAGATAATTAGGTTTAATTTCTTGCAATCCCCATTTATAAATTTGTTTACCCCATCCCCAAATGATGTAATAGCGTAGTAAATTTACTTTCCGCAATTTACTCCTTTCATATAAATGCTAGTAATTAGGGTTTGTATGGAAAGATAAAAATCAACAAGTAGATAACCCTAATCCAAGATTAAATGCATTCAAATCAAACACACTATTCACACATGCACCCTTAGGGTAATTCCCCTTGTTTCCTTACAAAAATGGTCATGTTACGCATGTGAGATGTCTTAGCAAAAACAATAAAAAATAAAAGATCATAGTCCCTCGATGACGCTTCAAATGTTTCCTTTCAAATGACCTTAGTACCTCGAAGATAAATGCTAAGATATCTTACAACATTGCTATCATGATTATACAATGACCCACGCCCGTCCCTTTACATCCAAAGATAAGGCTTCTTGCCAATCAATGGTAAGATAGCAATATCAAAGGAAAAGGGAAATGAACAAAATACTTTTGAGTAGGTAGAAATGTTCTTAGTTGCTTGCTTACTTTCAAAAACAAACACCCTTGCTCACTTTTAAAACAAACACTTTCAAAACAAAAAAACACTTTCCAAACATGAAATATTTTCAAAAAGTCCAACACTTTGTATACGTTCTTACAAAACAAGAACCATTACAAAGTTTGCCTAAATGAATGCGCCTTTTCAAAAATACTTTAAAAAAACCACCACAAAGCATATTTTCAAACAACGCAAGTGATATAGCAAGCAACTAAGCGCCCATAGATAACTATGGATGAAAAGGATGCTAACACCTTCCCTTTTCATAATCTACCCCCTGAACTCAAGAAATAATCTCAAAGGTTCTTCCGGTTCTTTTCCACCTTTCCTTTTGGATAAAAGAAAAGTCGGTGGTGACTCTTGCTAACCGCAACATTTGCGATCAAACGCAAAAAATACCAAGTGAGTTCTCCCACCTTATTACACATACGTATAGTAACAAGTTACATTTCACATTTCATATTGAGTTGTCGTGTTGATGAATTAATTATTATGTTTCGTTGATGTCTTGTTGTTATTGATGTTGTTTAAAGTTGTGAAATGGTGATTTTACATAGACTAATTCTATTGTAATATTATCATACAACTGATTATATTGTTCGATATCTCACCCCTTCTGTTTGAATGTTACTCATACGTTGGTAACATGCAGGTAATCCAGAGTGAAGGCAGTTTACCTTAACTAGTTCGAGACGGTGTCATTAATCTGATACGTAACACTCGAGGGGATAAAGACTTGCTATTTTATTGTTGTTATTATTTAGTTGTTGCACTTTAAGTTATTGTTCGTTAAATATTTGTTATTTGAAGTTATTTTAGTTGGATAAATATGTTATATTCTTTAAGTTGAATATTTGATTCCGCTACGTGGTTATGAAAGTTGATGGTTTTACAAGATGAATTTATGTTGTTGTTGGTTCATCCAGATTTAATGTGTTATGTATCTACAATAAATGCCATTGTTTTAAGTTGAATTTGTAGCATCCTGATTTAGTTGTGAAGTTTTATAACTCTGATTTTATATATAATTGTTGGGTATAATTGGTGTGTTACACCAGTCAACCTAGCGGGTCTCTTTTATGCGTAGTATTTTTTAACTATGTCCGCATTCACATGGTGTGGAAGATGTTCACCGTCCATGGTGGTAAGTATCATAGCACCTCCATATAATATCTTCTTGATACAAAATGGCCCTTCGTATGTGAGAGTCCATTTTCCCCTGGGATCACCTTGTGGTAAGATGATGCGCTTTATTACCAAATCACCAGCCTGGTGTACCTGATGTTTGACTCTCTTATTGAAGGCCTTGATCATGCACTTCTGATACATATGACCATGACACACAACTACAAGTCTCTTTTCATCAATCAAATTTATCTAGTCCAGTCTAGTTTGAGTCCATTCATCTACATCTAAACCTGCGTCTTTCATAATCCTTAGAGAATGAATCTGGACTTCGATAGGTAGGACAACCTCCATACCATAGACTAGAGAAAATGAAGTTGCCTCAGTTAATGTACGTGTTGAAGTGCGATAACCGTGAAGAGCAAATGGTAACATCTCATGCCAATCTTTGTATGTCACCGTCATCTTCTGCAAAAATATTCTTGATGTTCTTGTTAGCGGTTTCCACTGTGCCCTTCGTCTTTGGTCGATACAGAGAATAATTGTGGTGCTTAATCTTGAATTTCATGCAGAGTTCTGTGATCATAGTATTGTTAAGATTGGTGCCATTGTCCGTGATGATCCTTTCAGGTATGTCATACTGACAAATGAGGTTATGCTTAATGAACCGAGCCACAACATTCTTGGTAATGGAGGAAAATGAGGTTTCATCAATCCACTTTATAAATTAATCAATAGCGACCAAGATGAAATGATTCCCATTAGACGTAGTCGGGTTAATCTCTCCAATCATATCAATGCCCACATCGCAAAAGAACAAGGAGCAGTCAAGACATTTAGAGGAACCAGAGGCACATGTACTTTGTCAGTATAAATCTGGCATTTGTGACAAGTCTTGGAATGACGATGGCAATCAGTTTCCACAGTTGACCTATAATAACCCGCTCTTAGAATTTTCTTAGCCATCGTATGCCCACTGGAGTGAGTACCAAAGACTCCTTCGTGCATGTCTTTCATAATCTTCTCAGCTTCCTTTATGTCTACACAACAAAGCAAAGTCGAATCGTTATTGCACTTGTACAAAATTTCGTTACTCAAAAAAAATTTGGCAGAGAACCTTCGTAGAAATTTCTTATCATTGATAGATGCCCCTTTAGGATATTCTTGGGTCTCGAGGTATCTTTTCACTTCGTGGTACCAAGGCTTTTCCTCTACTCCATCATTATCAACTTTGTAGCAATGTGCAGGTTCATTTAGTCTCTGGATAGTAATTTTAGGAGCTTCATTATCCCGTCTGACTTTGAACATAGATGACATGGTAGCTAGGGAATCTTCCAATTGATTCTCTTCTCGCAAAATATGTTCAAAAGTGATTTCTTTGAAGTATGGAATTAATGTTAACACATGCTCCTAATAAGGAATGAGATTTGAATGCTTCGTATCCCATTCTACCTTAATCTGGATGATTAGCAGGGCTGGATCCCTGTCTACATCTAATAATTTGATTCTCATATCGATGGCAACTTTGATACCCATGATGCACGCTTCATATTCTGCCATGTTGTTGGTGCAGTCGAAATATAATCTGGCGGTGAAAGGCGTATGGAAACCCTTGGGAGAGACAATCACAACACCAATCCCATTACCAAATGCATTGGAAGCTCCATCAAAAACCAGAGTTCATCGGGATCCAGGCTCAGGTCCTTCATACGGGAAAGGTTCTTCATAATTAGTAAATAGCATAATATTCTCATCTGGGAACTCAAATTTCATAGATTGATAGTCATCTACAGCTTGATGATCTAAATGATCTGCTAGTACACTTCCTTTGATTGCCTTCTGAGTAGTGTACTGGATGTCGTATTCGGTCAAGACCATTTGCCATATCGATATTCTTCCGAAGAGAGAGGGTTTCTCAAATATGTATTTTATTGGGTCCATCTTAGAGATCAACAAATTAGTATGAGTCAACATATACTGTCTTAGTCGGCGAGTAGCCCATGCGAAAGCGCAATAAGTTTTATTGAACAGTGAGTATCTTGTTTCACAGTGGGTAAACTTTTTGCTAAGGTAGTATATTACATGCTCTTTTCGACCAGACTCGTCATGTTTCCCTAATACACACCAAATTGAATTCTCTAACATTGTTAGGTACATGATTAGAGGTCTTCCTTCAGCCAGTGGCATCAGAATTGAAGGTTCCTAAAGATATTCTTTAATTTTGTCGAAGGATATATGAAAATTATTTTTCCACTTCACTACCTGATCTTTCTTTAATAACTTGAAGATTGGCTCACAAGTAGCGGTCAGATGGGAGATAAATCTGGAAATGTAGTTCAATCGTCCCAAGAAACCTCTGATTTACTTCTCAATACAGGGAGCTAGCATTTCTTGAATGGCTTTAACCTTGGTGTGATCAACTTCAATTCCTTTGCCACTGACGATGAAACCTAGAAGCTTACCGGATCTTACCCCAAAGGTGCACTTGTTTGGATTCAACCTCAACTTTTATTTCTTCAATCTTTCAAACAACTTGTAGAGGTGGTCGAGATGTTCTTCTTTAGTCTGGGACCTATCTATCATGTCATCAACATAAACTTCTATCTCATGATGGATCATATCATGGAACAAAGCTACCATAGCACACTGATATGTTGCACCATCGTTCTTCAACCCAAAAGGTATAACTTTTTAACAGAAAGTGCTCCACTTTGTGACAAAAGTAGTCTTCTCCATGTCTTCAGGTGCCATCTTGATTTGATTATACCCGGAGAAACCATCCATGAAAGAAAATACTTTATGTTAAGCGATGTTGTCAACCAGAATGTCAATATGTGGAAGAAAAAAAGTCATCTTTGGGGCTCGCCCTATTCAAATCCTTGTAGTAGATATACATACACACCTTACCATCCTTCTTAGGCACTAGCACCACGTTTGCAATGTACTGCAGATAGGACGTAACCTCTAGGAAACCTTCATTAAATTGTTTCATAACCTCAACCTTGATCTTTTCAGATATCTCAGGACGCATACGAAGAACTTTATGCTTTATAAAGAGGCAAACTTCCTTCATCGGTAGACGGTGAACCACAATATCATTATCTAGCCCCGACATGTCTTTATATGACCAAGCAAAGATCTCAACATAATCATGCAACACCTGAGTTAACCTCTTTTTGACACTGTCTTCTAGGTTGGCACCTATCTTGATTTCTCTCTTGTTTTCTTCAGTACCCAAGTTCACAACCTCGACTGGCTCTTCATGTGGTCGTATAGCTCTTTCTTCTTGCATTAAGAGCCTAGAAAGATATCCATGTATTTCACAACCTTCCTCACCTTCGTCGTCGGCTTGGTAAATCGTATTTTCAAAGTCATAATTGGCAATAGCAGAATTATTATCAATGGGATCCATAGTGGATATGGATCTGCAATTTGGTTTGTGAGTGTGTGTAAGAATACATAGCTATATTGAAATGAATTAAAAGTAAGACAAAAGAGTGCAAAATTTAAATGAAAACATCCAATGATTTATTAAATAAAAATATGCTGATGAATAATGACAACCCTAACAAATGGACCGTTGTGCCTCGGGTAAGGCACAAGGCTTAAAGTTCATTGATTAAATTACATAAACAAAACTTAAAAACAAGAAAGCAGAAAATGGCATTTACTATTGACTAAAGGAGATTGGTATAATGCCTTCATCCTTCCAATTGTTGAGCCCCTTTCCAGTAGTAGGGAAGATCTAGTTATCTATGTCGCAGTCACTATCAGCATCTTCCACAATGTTGACATAATTGTTTTGAACTCCGTTACTGTTGATGCGGAATGGAAGTCTTCCAGAATTTGAACGAGCACGACAGATAACCCTCTGAGCCTAAGCAGTGAAACCTAAACCAAACTTGTCGGATTTGTAAGGAATATTGGGAAGCTGACTCCAAACAGTGCAACCACCTTCTTCAACCACAACCCTAGCGTCTTTTAGAGAATCCATTTTGATGGAGTCTTAGGAACAATAGAAGCAGCTTTGTAAACTGAGATTGTCTGAGAAACAACTTCAAAGGTCTGGCAAGGAGTCTTGACGAATTCACCATCCACCTCGACATACTTAAAATAATTCAAATGGCTCACCATATATTCTTCTTCGCCACAAACTATAACGATTTGTCCCTTCATGGGATATTTTAACTTCTGGTGTAAAGTAGAAGTAACAGCACCTTCCCTATGAATCTAAGGGCATCCCAACAAACAAGAATAAGCTGGATGAATATCCATCACATTGAAAGTAAATTCGAAGACCTGGGAACCTACTTTGATTGGAAGACCAACCTCTCCATGCACCGTTCTCTTTGAACCATCAAAATCTCTTACCATAATATCATTGGGTTTTAGGACAATCCCTTCACAGTCAAGCTTGTCTAAAGTAGCTTTTGGAAATACATTCAACGAGGAACCCGTGTCTACCAATACATGAGATAAGGTAGTGCATATGCACTCAATGGAGACATGTAGAGCCTTATTATGATTCATTCCTGTAGGAGTTAAGTCTGCGTCAGAGAAGCCTAGCCCATTATTAGTCGTCAGGCTAGCAATATGATTTTCAAACTGATCAACAGATATTTCTTGTGGTACATGAGCAGATTTTAGGAATTCCACCAAATCCGGAGCATGGGCTTCGGAGCACAACAACAGGGATAACATAGATATTTTGGAGGGAGTTTTCCTTAACTGTTCAACAATTTTGTAGTCTCTCTTTCGGATAATCTTTAACATTTCCTCCATCTTTTTCTTGGAGGGGTCTTCAATAGTAACTTCTTTTTGTGCCTCAGTTTGGGCAGCCTTAATCATACGTTCTTCACCTGAGGTTTCAGTAGTAGTAGCGATACAAACCAGTGCAGTAACAGTCTTTGGAGATGTCTTTGGAGAGAAAACCCTTCCACTTCTGGTAACCTTACTAGTCCCAACAATATTGCCATCATCGGGATTAGTAACTTCAACATTTTTCTCTTCAGCAATTAATGGCTTTTACTTGACACCATGGTAATAGACATCAACTCCGTAATTCCAAGGGATAGCCTTATCGGAAGAATATATAATTGGCCCAAGTGCAGTAAAAATCAGAGGAGCAACTTTAGGTTCAACAGTGATCTTCACAGGACCCTTAGAAGTGATCCTTATGGGGGTACCGGAAATTGTAGACATGTCTTCAAGATTCAGGTCTTGGGATGTACTCTCCACAGAAGGAGTCTTCTCAAAAGGAATCTTCTCAAATAGGATCTCACGATCATCCATCAAACACTAGATACCTTTCTTTAGCAGTGCACAAGCATTGGATTGGGATGCACAGTAGTAGCAGTCTTTAGCATAACCCAAAAATAAATCGGCTCGCAACAACTTTTCTTTAATAATTATCAGAGGAGTAGTCAAATCATTCACAGTAGAAACATAAGAAATTTCTTCAATAGCATTAACACCCTTGTCATGTAGGCATGGACGCACTAATTATATTAGGAATCTCGTGAGGATCAAATTCAATTTCTTTAGCATCAATCATGTCTGGGATCTTATTCTTCAGGGCCCAACATTTGCTAGTGTCATGCCTGGAGCTGTCAGAGTGATACACACACCTTGCATTGGGATTGTAGCGGGGAGAAGAAGTGTTGGGATTCTACGGAGGCTCTCTCAATGTAACCAGCCCTTCCTTCAACATGTGTTGTAATGCTTGCGCCAATAGCATGTTGATCTTTGTAAACTGTCTCCTGAGCGCCTCCTGCCTATGCTGATTATTTTGTTGTTACACTGGAACAGGATTGGAGATCAGTACTGCCCCAATAGATTGGTTTCGGTCGCTCTTATTATGAACCTTCTGTCCGTACACAACATTGGATTCCATCTTACCATTATAAGGTTTTTTCACAGCATTTGAAGATGTGGCCACCTGGATCTTATCGCTTATGATTCCATTCTCAACATGTTCCCTTGTCAATATTAATTCAGTGAAACCAACTAAAGAACTCCCAAGAAGATGACTATAGAAAGGACCTGTCAGTGTGCTCATAAACATGTCAACCAACTCCTTATCAGCCAAAGGAGGTTGGACTCTGCCCGCAAGATCTCTCCACTTTTGGGCATACTCTTTAAATCCTTCATCAGAACCCATGGTCATATTATGTAGTTGTATACGTGTTGGTGCAAGATCATCATTATACTAGTATTTCTTATAGAAAGCAACAACCAAATCCTCCCAAATGTGAACATTGGTTCCTTCCAGTTGATAGAACTATTCAAACCGTGTTCCAGACACGCTCTCTTGGAAGAAGTGAACCCATAACTTCTTGTCAACAGTATGCGGTTGGATTTTCCGAACATAAGACCTTAAATGCAGCTTTGGACAAGAAATGCCATCATACTTGGAAAAGGTAGGACTCTTGAACTTAGGAGGAATGACAACTCCTGAAACCAGACCCAAATCATCAAAATTTAATCCAAGCACATTTTGGATCTCCATAGCTCTCAGACGTTCTTCCAACAGTTTGTATTTCTCTTCAGCAGTGGGATACTGTTCATCCAAGTAATCATCTTCCTCTTCATCAGGACATTTTTTTGAACCAGGATTGCTTCTTTCAATATTCATACTCTTATTGTCTTCATCCTGTTTGTCTTCTTCATCAGATGGAATGTTAAGATATCTAGCTTGCTTGACAGGACCTCTGAACCTTCTTCCCATATTAAGAGCACAAATTGGTTTCTTTTCTTTCTTATTTTTGTCACTGGTGACAAGTACTTTCAATTCTTCCTGCCCCTTGGCTAAGTCCAGGAACATCTGTTGGAATTGGGCATTCTGAGCTTGAAGGTCTTTGACTGTTTGTTCGAGATCCATTTTTTCTGCTAAAATAAACAGCAAGAAGATGAGAAAACCTGTCTTGGGAATACCTGTCATGATATGCATGACATGTAGATGTATATGCAATGTTTTCAAGGATCTTATGGGATAAAAATATTGGAAAAATAATCTGGTTGCAACTTTGTCTTGAAGAACTTTGAGTCTTTATTTTTGGACGTCCTTTCATAAGAATCAAGCTCACCATATCAAGTGGGTCCTATCCTCTGACTCAAGAGAACATACTTTAATTTTTGACGACATCCGGTTAGAGGAAAATAAATCTTGTTGCTCTTTGCTAGCAATCTGATTCGTGATAATCCTGCACCAAAGATTGCTAAGATCCTTGAAATGGTTAGTAGAAATACCATGTCATATGCTATGATGTCATGATGTTATGTTTATGTTTAAACGAGCAGCAAAAACAAACAAATCACACAAGAGCCTTAGGTTTAAAGGCTTGCATGAGTTCCATAGGTAAATACCCTTCTCCATTGAAGTTAAGTTGGCTCAACCTATCCTAAAATAGTAACACGGGTTCTAGGGATCTAATATCACATATATTTCTCGAAGGTTTTATTTTTGTACAACTGACTTGCCACCAAGACATCATGCGAGTCGAATCTTAATGAATGTAGCATTGAATATCAACCAACCTTGGACTGCACCAAAGTCGGCCATCTCTATGCTACAGTGGCAAAACCGACTGTTAATACTGATTTGCATTTTTTATTCGCAAATGTTGCGGTAAGCAAGAGTCGCCACCGACTTTTATTTTATCCAATCAGGAAAAGGAAAAAGAACAGAAAAAACCTTTTTCGAGAATATTTCTGAGTACGGGGGGGTATATTATAGAAAGGGAAGGTGTTAGCACCCTTTCTATCTGTGGTTTTCCACGGGCTCTTAGGTACTTGCTCATTTTGAAATTGCTTGTGTGTGCTTGTTTTGAAAATTTTTGTTTTACTTCGTTTTAACCTTTGTTTCTGTCCTCAAGAGTGTTACGAAGTTGTTTTTGAAAACTTTGTTTGGAAAGTGTTGGTGTGAACAAGTATGTTTGTTTTAGAAAGGACTTAAGAGTTTTCTACCTACTCGAAAAAGACTGTTCATTTTCCTTTTAGACAATGCCATCCCATTATTGAGAAATAGGTAGCATCGTCTTTGGAATTTTTTAGGGACATTCGAAGGGACAAATACGATCACAAAAGCAATGTTAGGAGGTGTTAGTAATCATCCTAAATCCTTAAAGATCTTTTCCGAGGCAACATCCGAATGGGTCATTTGAGATCTTTCAGGGCTAGAGGACGACCACTAACAAACCCTATACTTCATGAGCATTTAACCGAAGGCAACCGAAGTGGAGTAAACCCTAGGAGTGAGCATGTGCGAGTGAGCTTTTTCAGTTAATTTGTCTTTGCACATTTAGGTTATCTACCGTTTTAATTTTCAAACATTCTTCCCATACAATCCTATTAGCATACATCTAACAGTTTATAATTGCGTAAATTAAAGTGCGGAAATAGAAATCCTAACTATTATATGGCTTCCGCAGATACATAATTATTTAGACTGTAAATAAAAATGCGAAATTAAAACCTAATTAAAGTTATTACAACCTCGAAGCAGTTACAAAAATAATTAAAAAGGGTAATTAAAGTACGCGCGATGAATTAAATGCGAGGACGATTAGAAAACCTAAAAAATCTAATTTGAGAAAAAATAATATTTAAGTTATTTTTGAAGCAAAATTAACTATTTACAAAAATCAAATCCTAAGTTATAATTGATTTTAATTATAAAAAGGAGTTAAATTAACCTAATTTGAATTAAATTAATTAATTAATGAAAATAAACATTTTATTAAAAAAAAAGATTTTTGATGTCTTTGTGATTTTTTTGGGTTTTTTGTAGTTAATTAAAAAAGAATTAATTTGTGAAAATAAATAATTAAACAAACAAAATAAAGAAAAGAAATTAAATTGTGCCTGCTTAAGCAATTGGAGGGGGTGTGTCATGGAATTTGCTAGGCCCATCAAGCTGAAGCCCAAGCTACGCTAGATCCAGTGGGACTGCTTCCTGATGGTGTACCATGGTCTCTGGCAGGTGGAGGCGTTGGATCTGGTTGATCATGAAGGTGATGAGATCCTGTGGTTGGATAATGGAGGTGCATGATGAGCGCTTGAGTGGGAGGTGCATGGGATTTGTTAAAGGAAAATTAAATAAGAAAGTTGTTGGGACCTGAGATCGAACCCAGGTCCTTTACCCTTTTCAACACACATCCTTGCCAGCCGCACTAGATTTCTTAGTTGTTAACATAATAACAACAATACATATTATATGTTAAAACGTGAATAAACTTGAAAAAAAAAAAATGCGCGTTTAATTCAAACGAGCCAGTGGTTATCAGCCACCTCATCACCTTCTTCCTCAGTCCGTCGTTTTAGGTACAATATTTTTACCTACAAACATCTTCCATAACTACAAACCTGGAACCTTCCAAAATAAATAGCAAGCAAGATAAATTAATTCTAAGCACATGGATCAACTCGTTTTGATCTCACGAGTACGATAATATTCTTTCTTGGCCCAATTCCACCTGTATCAAGAAGCCCCAAAACGTGACCTCAAACCCTAATAATGGCAAATTTGGATATAAGCATCAAAATGCAAATTCAAGTAAACCAAAACGTTCTAAAAGCTCATCCAAACACAATGCAACGTTCAATAATGGTTAATCATGCATAAATTGAAAAATACGATTCAAGTTGGGGAAAGAAAACCTTGGGCCTGTAGCGTGTGTTTCTGGGCGTGAACAGGCTTGCAATTGATCCATTTAGGTTCCTGAGATGTCCAGCAATCTGTTGGCAACGCTAGAATGGCTTGAATTGGCCTCCAAGTTTTAAACCGATTCACTACTTTTTGCAAAAAAATGAGTTTGTTCTTGTGATTTTCACGATTGCTAACCCTTATCTTCGTGTCTGCTCCTGCTCTCTATATATCCTTGAATGAATTAGGGTTATAAAAACCACTAGTATCTTTGCAATTTTTGAAGATTTGATTTGGTTTTCATGTGGTATGATATCCTTCCAAATTTGGCCTAATCATGCCATTCTTGTGCAAATTAACTTTGATTCGATTTGATTCTAATATTCCAGCATAATGAGCTTATGATTCTGTCCAAAAATCCAATCAAAACAAATCTTTGTTATTATTTACCATTTATTTGATTTAATTCAATTTTTTAATTAATAAAAAATCAGAATAAAATAAATAATGAAGCAAATAACATACGAGTGAATATTTGGGTCGTGAACCATGTTATGAGTGAGGTGCAAGCATAAAAAGTTAGGCCCATTTGGCAAAAAATGCATTTTTGAGCACATTTGACTTTTGGCAATTTTGCAAAAAAGGTCAACTTTGACAAGGCATATATCTTCCAATTTTAACCCTAGAGAGGTGTTCTTGGACTTTTTAGAAAGCTTAAGATATCACCTAAACAACACTTTTGGTCTCATCTCAATTGGGTCTTCCATGTTCATGCAATAAGCTTTGACCCAAAAAGTGTTTTTGTTGACTTTTCAAAAGGACCTATAATGTGGAAATTCATATCTTTTTGTGAGTGCATATTTTGAACTTGAGGGCTGAAGATTAATTGTAGGGAATTGCATCCTCTTCAAAATTTGCCTTGGATGGAAAATTTATGATAAAGTATGAAGAAGTTATGCTTGGTCAAAGTTTGATTTGCTTTTCCTAAGAAACCCTAATTTAGCAACTTTTGGGTTTTGATGAATTTTGGGCATTCCTTGAGGAATCATGATCAAACCTTGATCAAATGATGGATATAACTTCAAAATGTTAATGTTGACCAAAAATCTTGAAATTTGACTGTATGTTGGCAACAACTGACTTTTGACCTGGTATAGTTGATTCTCAAGCATCTGTGCAGTTGACTGAGCAAACATCTTGTGAAAGGCTTGAAATTTTACATGAAGGGTATTGAGAACATATTAGGACCATGGAGAGAATATGAAGTATTTGGAGTCCCCCCATCTTGATGGAAATGGAAACCCTAGTTTAAGATACATTGCCTTAGGAGAGAGTTTGTCTGGTCAACTCTTGGGCAACCTTGAGCAAATTGAGGACCTCTAGGAGTATGTTTTGAGTAAAATGAGAGGGAAAATTTTGGGGTACCACAGCTGCCCCTGTTCAATATTTTTAAACCTGAGGATGTAGATTAGCTTTTCTGCCTTTCGTGATCTGAAGGTGGACGATGATTGAACACTAGAGTGACCATAAATTTGCACTCGTATGAAGTGATACTTGATTTGGTGATATCGGGAATGGGCTTACAGATGCCATTTGGAAGTTGATGACGGAAGATTATCAGAGATGGTCTTAAAGATGCCATCTAGGATATGACGGAGAATTGTTGGTGATGGGCTTAAAGATGCCATCTAGAAGATGTTGATTTTCTGAGATATTCCTTCGATGAGAATTCTGGTTCCTGTCGTTGAGGAGGAATCTGCTGAGGAATGTTGGTATCCATCTTGGGAGAAATAGAATTTTAGGAGCTTCAGTCGTCCGTTAATCTACTAGGGAAATAACTCCTGCTTGAGGAAGAGGAAGTGAACTGCATATCTGGTCAAGGTACAGGCTACGTAATGACTTACTGGGGAAAGATGAAATCGACCGAAATTGGTCGGGTCCTGGTTTTACCGTGTTGTAAATTGTTTTCTGGAGATAAGAGAGGAGGAACCTGGATAGTAAGGTTGTCAGAAGGAACCTGGGTCGTAAGGTTACTTCGAAATGAAATCCTGGATAGTAGGGCTGTGAGAAGGAACCTGGGTAGTAGGGTTACTTCGAAATGAAAGCCTGGATAGTAGGGCTGTGAGAAGGAACCTGGGTAGTAGGGTTACTTCGAAATGAAAGCCCTGTTAATAGGGCTGCAAGAAGGAACCTGGGTCGTAGGGTTACTTCGAAATGAAAGCCTGGATAGTAGGGCTGTTAGAAGGAATCTGGGTCGTAGGGTTACTTCGAAATGAAAGCCTGGATAGT
Organism: Vicia faba; assembly: GCA_948472305.1. Lineage (NCBI taxonomy): Eukaryota > Viridiplantae > Streptophyta > Magnoliopsida > Fabales > Fabaceae > Vicia > Vicia faba. Next base: position 735,381,854 of record OX451735.1, on the reverse strand, counting down.
AGGGCTGTGAGAAGGAACCTGGGTCGTAGGGTTACTTCGAAATGAAAGCCTAGATAGTAGGGTTATGAGAAGGAACCTTGGTCGTAGGGTTACTTCGAGGTGAAAGCCTAGATAATAGGGCTTATGGGAAGGAACCTCGATATTAGGGTTACTTCGAAATGAAAGCCTGGATAGTAGGGCAATGAGAAGGAACCTGGGTCATAGGATTACTTCGAAATGAAAGCCTGGATAGTAGGGTTGTGAGAAGGAACCCGGGTAGTAGGGTTACTTCAAAGTGATAATGTAGATTAGTTGACCCGTTTGGTTTCAGGAACTAAGTTTCCATTAGTTGTCTGTAGATGTGACTTGCATAACTGCTGGATTTTTTGAAGCTAAACGTCTTTCCTGAAAAGATAACAGGGTTAATTATATGCGATGCATGAAATGCGGGGTTAGATGATGTTCTTAAAATAAATGAGATAATGTTGTATATGATATGTATGCGCATGTCATGATGTATGTTCACGAAATGCTACCGGGGTATGCTCGCGTCTAGGAAAATAAATCCATGACGGTTGCTGGAGATTTGTAAATATTATGTCGGGAAGAGATGCTGCTTGAGAATAACTCTGCGGAGAACAAACTTAGGAAGTGAATTTTTGTAGATGAAGTGATGAACTCTGTCAAGGATTGAATCTCTGTATCCATAGAAATAAACTATGCTTGGGGGATGAAATTTACTGACCCACCCGTGATTACAGAATTCGGCTAGAGGATATAGCTATCAGGTTTCAGAATGATCTTGGCTGGGGAGGTTACGTCCTGTTTCAGAAAGGCTGATATCAATGTTTTTACCCTGTAAATGAATGTATGTACCAATGATTGTGTTCCCAAGCTGGCTCTATCCCGACACCTGCTGAACGGAGTAACCGTCGGGTTTGGCACTTCTTGTTTTTTCCCTATTTCTAGAATTACGAGTAATTGTCCTTTGTTTCTTATGTAAATATTTATGAGCAGCAATCATTTTCAAATGCATATATAAAAAATAATTCATTGGACGTTCTTGCAAAACAAAACAGAAAACGAAAAACAACTCAAAGTTTCTTGTGAAAATGATTTGTATTGATTTTTGAAGTTGGCCTGTAATAGGCGTTTTTGTACAAAGAGGTTGACGCTCTAGTAATAGAACGCCACTGAAAAATAAAAACTATACAATTTGTGTAAAATAAATAAAAACAAAATAGCTATGTGAAACAACCCCATTGGGTTCTAACTCTGCTATTTCCTTTATATCTTCAAGCGTCTCATCACTTTGCTTCTTGGCCGAAAGTTGATCAGATTGATTGGCGCCGTCCTAGCTTGATAGTCGATACTGAAGTTTGGTCGCAAGATGATCCAATGAGACATAGTGGTGTGCTTTATATCCCTAACTTTTCCTGGACCTCCCTTTCGGGTTTTCAGTCCACCGGGATACCCTTTTTTGCCCAAGCCGCCCTTTCGGGTTTTCGACTTGCCGGGTGTACAGATTTCCATTTTTCATCCCTTACTTTTGCCTGAACCCTTTTGGTTCGTCGGGAAGCCCTTATTTTTGCCTAGGCCTATCAACCTAGCGAGTCTCTTGATTAAGTGTAGTATTTTTTCACTATGTCCGCATTGACAGGGTGAGGAAGGTCGTCACCGTCCATGGTGGTTAGAATCATAGCTCCACTTGAGAAAATGTTCTTAACAATAAATGGTCCCTCGTACGTGGCGGTCCATTTTCCCTTGGGATCACCTTGCGGAAGTATGATGCGCTTGATCACTAGATCCCCGACTTGATATTCTTGACGTCTGACTTTCTTGTTAAAAGCCTTGATCATTCGCTTTTGATACGTCTGATCATGGAAGACAACAGTAAGTCTCTTTTCATCAATTAGATTTAACTGATCAAGTCGGGTTCGGATCTAGTCGTCTTCGTTCAAACCCACATCCTTCATAATCCTGAGAGAAGGTATCTGGACTTCGATGGGTAGGAATGCCTCCATGCCATATACTAGAGAATAGGGTGTTTCCCCTGTCGACGTCCATGGTGAGGTTAGATACCCATGAAGAGAAAATGGCAATATCTCATGCCAGTCTTTGTATGTCACCGTCATCTTCTGTACAATCTTCTTGATGTTCTTGTTAGCCGGTTAAACAATTCCATTCATCTTCGGCCGGTAGGGAGAAGAATTATGATGCTATATCTTGAACTATTTATAGAGCTCGGTGATCATTGTGTTATTGAGATTCGTATCATTGTCAGTAATAATTCTCTCTGGCACCCCATATCGACAGATCAGATTATGTCGGATAAACCGCGCCACGACGTTATTGGTTACTGTAGCTGTGATACGGTGGCAGAACCGAACTATTTTAGGAAAATGCAGGTTTGCGTTTTACGTTTCTGTTTGCAAAATGTCGCGGTAAGCAAGAGTCGCCACCAACTTTTATTTTATCCAACTGGAAAGGAAAAAAGCATAGAAAAATTCCTTTTTTCGAGATTTTGAGTACGGGGGGTAGATTATAGAAAGGGAAGGTATTAGCACCCTTTCTATCTGTGGTTTTCCACGGGCTCTTAGGTACTTGCTCATCATTTTAAAAAATTGCTTCTGTGTTTGTGTGTTTTGAAAAGTTTTTGTTTTACTTCAATTTAACCCTTGCTTCTGTCTTCAAGAGTGTTACGAAGTGTTTTTGAAAGCTTTGTTTGAAAAGAGTGTAAGTGTGGAAAAGATTTATTTTGAGCAAGTACCTACTAGCATCTACCTACTCGAAAAAAAAGAATGTTTATGTTCTTGTTTCCTTTAGACAACGCTATCCTACTATTAGTGAGTAGGTAGCACCGTCGTTGGAGTTGTAAGGGTCAATTCGAAAGGGACGTACGATCACTAAAGCAATGTTAGGACGTCTTAGTAATAACCCTAATGTCTTAAGATCATATTCAAGGCAACATTTCTGAGGCAACCTATCCAAGGCAACATTTCCGAACGGGACTTTTGATCTTTGTTTAGACAAGAGAGCGACCACTAAAACACCCTATACTTAATGATCGTTTACCGAAGGCAACCGAAGTGAGAGTATACCCTAGGAGTGCGCATGTGCGAGTGATTTGATTTCAAGTTATTATCTTTACACATTAAGTGTTTGCTAACCATTTTAAAATTAACATACATTCTTGTCATGCAATCCTATTATCATACATCTAACAGTTAATATTTACGAAAATTAAAATGCGAGAAATAAAGCTACGCTATTACAAGGCTTCGGGGAGGGGGATTAATTACATAGCCAAAAACCCGTAAAAACGAAAAATAAACGAGAAGTCCTAATTAATCTATTACATCCCATGAGCATTTACATTAATATTTTCCAAAAAAAATAATAAACGCGCGATGAATTGAGAACGAGAGAAATTAGGGTTTTGACCCCGTCCAACCTAATTAAAAGAAAAATCATGTTTTGGTTGTTTTTTATTATTTTAAGAAAATAAGGTTTTAAATTAAATACAAACCTAATTACTAATTAATTTTAATTAAGAAAAATAATTAATTTTGACCTATTTTTGTATTTTGGTTATTTTAAGAAAAGAAAATTAAATAAAAATTAAATCAAACAAATCCTAATTTTCTAATTGATTTTAATTAATTTACAAAAGGTTAAAATTACCCAAAAATTAAATTAAGCTAATTAAATTTAATAAAAATAAACCTAAATCTAATTTGATGAAAATTGATTTTATGAGTTTTTTGTTGGAAAAGGGTGATTTTAGTGTTAATAATAATAAAATAAAAAGAATAACTAAAAGAGATAAATTAAAGAAAAAATAAGAAATAACCCAAAGGCCTGCTATCAGCAGTTCTGATCAGAGGATGATGGTCCAGAGGATGGTGGTCCAGAGGATGGTGGTTAGAGGATGGTGATCAGAGGATGATGGTCCAGAGGTTGGTGGTCTAGAGGATGATGGTCCAGAGGATGATGTTCCAGAGGATGGTGGTCCAGAGGATGGTGGTCCAGAGGATGGTGGTCAGAGGATTATCCTCAGAAAGTACAGGCGCTGGATCTGGTGAATACAAAGGCGAAAAAAGGCCAAAAGGTCACGCCTAGGATCGAACCCAGAATCATGAACTTCTGACTTCCTTCTTCTGACCAAATGTGTTGGGTGTCAGTTTATCAATACAACAGAAACAAACAAATAGATCAGAACTATAGGTTTTTGGCCAGAATAAACGCGCTAGAATTTAAACTGGCCAGCAAAGTTATGACATGCCATCGTCTTCTTCCCTGGATCTGTCGTTTAAAACTCTGAACTTTTACCTACAGACATGACACTGTAGCTATAACCCTGTACAATTCAGAAACTGCATACAAGCAATATAAATATAATTAAAGACCATGGATCAACTTGGTTTGATCCGCTGATCATAATGGTCTCCTCTATTAGGGCCAATTGCTCCTGTATGAAAAATCCCTAAAACGAACCAAGAAAACCTAACAATGGTGGAACTCTGTATGGTCAGCAAAAATGCAATTAATTGTTGCCACTAGCTTGAAAATGTCTCAAGGATTCAGAATATATAAACCAATCATGCTAACCATGTCAAATTCATCAGATTCGATTTCAAAAAAGTGAGGATATCGTGAAGCACTTACATTGCGTTTCTGGGCACGAAAATACTTGCTAATGGTTGGAATAGACTCCTTGAATGTCCAGCATGCGAATGAGATAGCTGGGAAGGCTTGAGCTAGCCTCGGACTGTGAAATAAGATTTCTACTTTTCTTCAATTTTTGCAAGTTTCTTCTCAGCTTCTCACGCCTCCAATCCTTGTCCATTTGGTATGAATTTGTTCTATATATGTTCTTGAGTCAATTAGGTTTAAAAGTTTGCATCCAATCTTTGCAATTATGAAGATTTGATCCTTGATTCACACTTGTATCCAATCTTTCCAAAACAAGAAAAAATCAATCTTTTTGTGTACAAACAAGCCTTGCACGATTGATTTCATTGCTATCTGTATAAGAGACTTGAAATATGCACAAAATCTCAAGGTTTAAATGATTTTGTTATTTCCATGATTTTATTTTGATTTAATTAAAATAAAAATAAAAATAAATGGAAAAAATAAAATAAAGGCAAGTGGGAAGGATCATGGGTCGTGGACCCTGTTACAAACTCAATGCAAAAATAATAAGTTGGGCCTATTTGACAAAAATTGCAATTTGAGGCACATTTGACTTTTGGCAATTTTGCAAAAAAGGTCAACTTTACCAATGCATAACTCCTACAATTTTGACTGTATGAGGGTCTTCTTTGACTTTTGAGAAATCTCATGGCGTCCTATAAGCAACCCTTTTTGTATCAACTCAATTGATTCTTCCATGTTCATGTATGAAGCTTTGACAAAAAATGTGTTTTTGTTGACTTTTCAAAGTGACCTATAATGTGTAAATTCATAACTTCTTGTGAGTGCATAGTTTGAACATTGGAGATGAAGATTAATTGTAGGGAATTACATCATCTTCAAAATGAGCTTTGGATGGATCATTCTTGTTAAAGTATGAGAAAGTTATGCTTGGTCAAAGTTGAGTTGACTTTTCCTACAAAACCCTAATTTAGCAACTTTTGGGTTTTTATGAATTGTGAGAAATCCTTGATGAATCATGATCAACCCTTGATAAAATGAAGAATAATAATTCAAAATGAGGATGTTTACCAAAAATCTTGAAGTTTGACTGTATGTGGGGCATAGTTGACTTTTGCCCTAGCACAGTCGATTTTCAGGCCTTTGAGCAATTGACTGAGCAAAATTCCTCTGCAAGGCTTGAAACTTGACATGGATGATCTTGAGAACATATTAGGACAATGGTGAGAATTTGGGGTCCCTTGGACTCAAATATCTTGATGCAACATGAAACCCTAATTTGAGGTAGACTGCCTTTAGGAGAGAGTTTGTCTTGTCAACTCTTGGACTTCCTTAGGCAATTTGAAGACCTTACTTGATGTGTATTGATAAATATGGGAGGGCAAATTTTGGGGTACAACAGCTGCCCCTGTTCAATCTTCTTAAACCTGAGGATGTAGAATTGCTTGCTTGCCTTTCGTGATCCGGTGAAGATGATTGAACACTAGAGTGCCCAGAAATTTGCACTCGCATGAAGTGGTACTTGTCTTGTGATCTCGGGAATGGGCTTATAGACGCCATTTGTAGATTGATGACGGAAGATGGGCTTAAAGATTCCATCCGAAGGAGTATCGATCGTATAAGAGATTCCTTAGCGAGAGCTTGCAAACCTGTTATTGAGGAAGATTTTGCTGGGGAATGTTGTTCTTTGTCTTGAGAAAAGTTGAATTTTAGGAGCTTCGGCCGTCCGTTATTCTACTGGGGAATCGTCTCTTGCCCGAAGAGGTGAAAATGAACTACTATCTGGTCGTGATCTAGGCTTCATAGAGATAAGATTGACTGCTTTCTGGCCGTGCTTCAGGCTTTACAGCGACTTACTGAGGAGATGAGATTAAACTTGCTATCTGGTCGTAATCCAGGCTTTGCAATTTTTCAATTCTTATCTGGTCATAATCCAGGCTTCAAAAGGAATTAAGTTATTATTCGGTCGCATATGGGCTTCTTAGTAATTGTCCATGTAAACTGCTATTTGGTCGAAATCCAAGCTTCGTAGTGTCCTTTACCATTATCTGGTTGTAATCCAGGCTTCACGATGTTTCATACCATTATCTGGTCGAATCCAGGCTTCATGGTGTCCTGTATTGCTATCTGGTCGATTTCAGGCTTCACAATACCTTACTTCTTATTTGGTCGAAATCCAGGCTTCAGAAGAAATCAAGTGGTTATCCAGTCACATCCGAGCTTCCATTTGATTTTTAGGCCTACTAATATCCGGTCGACTCCGGACTTCGTAGTAATTGGTCGGGTAGACTGCTATTTGGTCGAAATCCAAGCTTCGTAGTGTCCCTTACTGTTATCTGGTCATAATCCAGGCTTCAGTGTCTTTTACCACTATCTGGTCGTAATCTAGGCTTCACGATGTCTTATACCAATATCTGGTCGAATCCAGGCTTCATGGTGTTCGGAGAAATCAAGACATTATTCGGTCGAATCCGGGCTTCATAACTTTCATTAAAGATATACCACTATCTGGTCGACTCCAGGCTTCGTAGTATTCTTGGTTGCTATCTGGTTGTAATCCAGGCTTCACAGTACCTTGTTAAGCTGTTATCCGGTTGATTTTCGGGCTTCATAGCTTGTGTTTATGATATACCACTATATGGTTGACTCCAGGCTTCATGGTGTCTTTGTATTGCTATCTGGTCGTAATCCAGGCTTCACAATAACTTTTTGGGGATTAAACTATTATCCGGTCGAACCCGGGCTTCATAGCGTGTTTTTAAGAGATACCATTATCTGGTTGTAATCCCAGGCTTCACGGTATTCTGATACTGTTATTCGGTCGTTCTCTGGGCTTCACAATATGATGGAGAAATCAAGATATTATCCGGTCAGATCTGGGCTTCATAGCTTAAACTGGAATAGAAATCTTAGCACCGATTTGACTGAACCAGAGAAAACTTGTAAGAATTTTGATTGCATCTTTCCTTGAAAGGTAAAGAGTTAGTTGTATGTAATGTCATGATGCATGAAATGTATTGGGAAATGATGTTCTCAAAATAAATGAGACTGTGTTGTATGATGCGTATGTGCATGTCATGATGTGTGGATATGCAATGTTTTTATGATGTTCTCTAGTTGAGGAAAATAAATCTCGGACTGCTGCTGGAGAATATAAAGAGTTTCGCTTGTTGGGGATAACGACCGAAGATGATTTGGGAATAACTTGGAAGGAGAATAATTTTGCTGGAGAATAAACTGGCGAGAGAATGACTTTGTGGGGAAGAGATACTCTGTCAGAAGATCCGCTGATTTGGAGAAATAACCTCAGTTGGGGATGAATTACCGTTGCTGGCGATGATGAACTATGTCGGGGATAAAGTTTTCTGTTTGTGGAAGAAATAAACTCCACTGGGGATAATGTTCTAATGCTGGTGATAGATGAACTCTACTTGGGGGAGAATTAGCACCACTGCTTTTGGGTACCTCTTACTCTGCGGGGAGTGTATGTATTTTTAGTCATACTCTCAAGCTGGGTCTATCCCTGTACCTGATGAATAGAGCAACTGTAAGGTTTGGACATTTTGTTTGCCCTTGTTCCTGAAATTACTAGTAATCGTCTTTTGTTTCGTATGTAAATATTTATGAGCAGCAACTATGTTCAAATGCATATATCAAAAATGAATCATTAGACGTTCTTGCAAAACAAAACAGAAAAAAGAAAAATAACTTTGAAATTTGTTGTAAAATGGGTTGTATTGATTTTGAAGTTGGCATGTTAGGCGTTTTGTACAAGAGGCTGACGTCCTAGTAAGAGAACACCGTCGAGTGATAGAATTTATACAATTTGTGAAAAACAAAGAAAAACAGCTATGTGAATAATCCCACTGGGTTCCAACTTTGTTATTGCCTTTATATCTTCGAGCGTCTCATCACTTTGCTACTTGGTTGAAGGTAGATCAGATTGATTGGCATCGTCCGAGCTTGACAGTCGATACCGAAGGCTGGTTGCAAGATAATCCAATGAAACATAGTGTTACGCTTTGATCCCTAATTTTTGCCTGGACCACCCTTTCGGGTTTTCAGTCCACCGAGATACCCTTTTTTACCCAAGCCGCCTTTTCAGGTTTTCGATTTGCCGAGTGTACAATTTTTTTATTTTCATCCCTTATTTTTCCCCGAACCCTTTTGGTTCACCGGGAAGCCCTTATTTTTGCCTAGGCCAGTCGACCTAACGGGTCTTTGATTATGCGTAGTATCTTTTCACTATGTCTGAATTGACGGGGTGAGGAAGGTCGTGACCATCCATGGTGGTTAGAATCATAGCTCCTCCCGAGAAAATATTCTTAACCACAAATGGACCTTCGTATGTAGGGGTCCATTTTCCCTTGGGATCACCTTGCGGCAGTATGATGTGTTTGATTACCCGATCCCCAACTTGATAATCTTGTCGTCTGACTTTCTTGTTAAATGCCTTGATCATTCGCTTTTGATACGTCTGACCATGACAAATAGAAGTAAGTCTCTTCTCGTCGATTAAGTTTAGTTGATTAAGCAAGGTCTGGATCCAGTCATCTTTGCTCAAACCTGCATCCTTCATAATCCGGAGAGAGGGTATCTGGACCTCAATGGGTAAGACTGCCTCCATGCCGTACACCAGAGAGTATGGTGTTGCCCCTGTCGACGTCCGTGCTGAGGTGCGATACCCATGAAGAGCGAATGGTAGCATCTCGTGCCAGTCTTTGTAGGTCATCGTCATCTTCTGCGCAATCTTCTTGATGTTCTTATTAGCTGCTTCAACAACCCCATTCATCTTCGGCCGGTAGGGAGAAGAGTTATGATGATGTATCTTGAACTGTTTGCAGAGCTCGGTGATCATTGTATTGTTTAGATTTGTACCATTGTCCGTAATGATCCTCTCTGATACACCATATCGACATATCAGATTGTGTCGGATGAATTGCGCCACGATGTTCTTGGTTATTAAAGGAAGTTGCCTCAACCCGCTTCGTGAAATAATCAATAGCTACCAGAATGAAATGATGCCCGTTAGACGCAGTAGGTCTGATCTCGCTGATCATATCAATGCCCCACATTGCGAAAGGCCAAGGAGCTGTCAAGACATTCAGAGGAACTGGAGTTACATGCACCTTATCAGCATAGAATTTGCACTTATGACAAGTCCGAGAATGCTGATAACAATCGGCTTCCATAGTAGACCAGTAATATCCTACCCGTAGGATCTTCTTTTCCATGGTATGTCCACTGGAATGAGTTCCGAAAGTACCTTCATGTAACTCTGCCATAATCCTTTTTTCCTCGTTCTTGTCCATACATCACAGTAAGGTTGAATCATGGTTATGCTTGTAAAGAATCCCATTACTGATGAAGAACTTCGCAGCGAACCTTCTCAAGAACTTCTTATCATTAATAGATGCACCCTCGGGGTACTCTTGAGCCTCAAGATACCTCTTTACCTCGTGAAACTAGGGTTTATCTGTTACCTCTTCAGTCTCAATGTCACAACAATGTGCAAGTTCGTCTAACCTCTCAATGGTAATCTGGGGAGCTTCGTTGTCCCACCTGACTTTGAACATAGAAGACATGGTGGCTAGCGCGTCCGCTAATTGATTCTCTTCTCTTGGGAAATGTTCAAAGGTTATCTCCTCGAAGTGCGGAAGCAATGTCAATACATACTCTCTGTAAGGAATAAGATTTGGGTGTTTCGTATCCCACTCGCCTTTGATCTGAATGATAACTAGAGAAGAATCTCTGAATACACTCAAGAACTTAATCCTCAGGTCAATAGCTGCTCGAAGACCCATGATGCACTCTTCATACTCCGCCATATTGTTGGTGCAGTTAAAACATAATCGGGCGGTGAATGGAGTATGACAGCCTTTAGAAGATATGATCATGGCGCCAATGCCATTACCCAACGTGTTTGAGGCTCCTTCAAAAAACATAGACCATCGGGATCCTTCCTCAGGTCCTTCATCCGGTCCAAGTTCTTCACAATCGGTCACCAACATGATATTCTCATCCGGGAACTCGAAATTCATGGATTGGTAATCGTCCACGGCCTGATGCGCCAAATGATCCGCCAACATACTCCCCTTGATTTCTTTTTGTGTTGTGTATTGGATATCATACTCAGTTAAGATCATCTGCCATCTTGCTATTCTTCCGGACAAGGCAGGCTTTTTGAAGATATACTTGATTTTGTCCATCTTTGATATCAATAGGGTAGTGTGAGTCAGCATATATTGTCTCAGCCGGCGAGCAGCCCATGCCAAAGTGCAACAAGTTTTTTCGAGCAGTGAGTATCGGGTCTCACAGTCGGTAAACTTTTTGCTAAGGTAGTAAATAACATGCTTTTTTCGGCCAGACTCGTCATGTTGTCCCAGCACACACCCCATTGAATTATCCAGTACGGTCAAGTATAAGATCAAAGGTCTTCCTTCAACTGGATGCATCAGAATAGGTGGATCTTGGAGGTATTCCTTGATCCTTTCGAAGACGGTCTGACATTCATCATTCCATTTTACCACTTGATCTTTCTTCAACAGCTTGAAGATTGGCTCACAAGTAGCCGTCAAATGTGAAATGAATCGGGCAATGTAATTCAGACGTCCTAGAAATCCTCTGAATTCCTTTTCTGTTCGGGGAGCTGGCATCTCCTGTATAGCCTTCACCTTTGCAGGATCCACTTTAATACCTTTATCACTAACGACAAAACCCAACAGCTTACCAGACCTTACCCCGAAGGTGCACTTGTTCGGGTTTAACCTCAGCTTGTACATCTTTAACCTGTCGAACAGTTTCTGGAGATGGTCAAGGTGTTCTTCTTCAGTCTGGGACCTTGAAATCATGTCATCAACGTAAACCTCAATCTCATGGTGAATCATGTCGTTGAACAAGGCGACCATGGCACGCTGATAAGTTTCCCTAACATTCTTCAACCCGAAAGGCATTACCTTGTAACAAAAAGTACCCCACTACATAACGAAGTTTGTCTCCTCCATGTCCTCGGGAGCCATCTTAATCTGATTGTAACCAGAAAAACCATCCATAAAGGAGAAGATCTTATGCTGCGCGGTGTTGTCGACCAGAACATCGATGTGAGGAAGCGGGAAATCATCCTTGGGGCTCGCCCTGTTCAGATCCCTATAGTCTACACACATTCATACCTTACCATCCTTCTTTGGTACTGGCACGACGTTGGCAACCCACTGTGGATAAGAAGTAACAGCTAGAAATCCGGCGTCAAACTGTTTCATGACCTCAGCTTTGATTTTCTCAGACATCTCAAGGCGCATATGGCGAACCTTCTGCTTTACCGGGGGACAGTCTTCTTTAGTCGAAAGACAGTGTACCACAAAGTCAGTGTCCAAACCAGGCATATCTTCATAAGACCAAGCGAAGATCTCAACATAGTCACGTAGCATCTGTATCAACCGTTGCTTGACACTAGGCTCCATATTTTCACCTATCTTGACCTCTTTCTTGTCTTCCTCTGTACCCATATTCACTGATTCCACTGGCTCTTCATGAGGCTATATGGCCCTCTCTTCCTGTAGTAACAGTCTAACAAGTTCCTCAGGCACCTCACAATTATCCTCACCTTCGTCCTCGGCTTGGTTGATCAGATTTTCGAAGTTATAACTGGAAGTAGTAGAGTTGTTATCAATGGGATCCAGAGTGGATGTGGATCTGCATTATGATGTGTGAGTGTGTGAAAGACAATAGTTGTTTTGATAAAGTGTGAGATAGAAAAGAAAAACAAGGAGCGTAAAATTTGTAACGCAAGAAAACGTCCAATGCTTTATTGATGATATATGAAAATGACAAATAATAAGCCCTCACAAACAAAGCCAAGTTTCCTCGGGCAAGGCACCGGGCCGTAAAGTTTTAAACTATCTGTTACAAATCTTAAAACAAAATTCAATTACTATGTAATAAAAGAAATGGGCACGAAGTCCTTCGCCGTTCAGTTTTTCAATCCACCGTTGGTAGTCGGGTAAATCCAACTGTCAATATATGACTCTTCTTCATCACCCTCATTTGCATTCACTCCCTGATCATGTTTGGGCATGAGAGCAGTTATGACGTTGGGTTTCTCTAGAGCGTCAAACTCAATCTCTTTAGCTTCAATTAAATCTTGCACCTTATTCTTCAAGGCCCAACAGTTGTTCGTATCATGACCTGGACTATCAGAGTGATAGGCACAACGGGCGTTCGGATTATATAGCGGAGATGTGGTGCTGGGATTCTTCGGGGCTTACCTCAGAGTTACCAGGTTGGTCTTCAACAATTGCGGTAGAATTTGAGACAAGGTCATATTAAGCCGAGGGTATCCCCCACATCGATCAATGACAGTAATGCTTTCCATAGCCTTAGAACTCCAAAGAATGTCTGTATGGGAAAGGGACATTATCCTGTAAGACCATGCTACACCTTCCTCATTCTTCAACACGGACTTGGGGAGGTGCGGAATAAACCACCTCGCCAGCAGCGACATGCAACACATGCGGGTCCCTCTTCTTCGCACAGTACGAGTATAGAAGGCATGCAAGATATCACCCAAAAGAGTAGGTACAGGATTGCGAGACAAGAAGATCTTAACCGCATTCACATCTATGAAGGAATTTGGATTCGAGAAAAGAACCAAACCGTAGACAAGGAGAGCCAAGATGTCTTCAAAATCCTGAAAATCCAAGTTATCCCAGAATAGTTGAGCTTGATATATCAGAAACTTGGCTAAGAAACCTTCAACCCCGCTTCGTGTTTCCCAATTAGATACTACATCAGCCCGTTTCAAATGTAGAGCTGAAGCAATGTCTTCTAGTTTAGGAGTCTCTTCCAAACCTGTGAAGGGCATCTTCTCAAGGATGGATATGCCTAATAAGTGAGAAAACTCTTCCATAGTGGGAACTAGCTGATAATCCGGGAAAGTGAAGCAATGATGCACCGGATCGAAGAATTGGAAAATCACACTCATCATCTACTCATCAAACTTTGAGGTAACCGAGCTAAGAAGTTGACCATGTCTCCTAATGAATGAAGAAGTATCAGAAACTCTAGAGGCCAAATCTTTGAGTTGAGCAGGTATTTGCACAAAGTTAACCCGGATGGTGTTTCTGTGTATGGAAGCCATAATCTGCAAAACAAAGATAAATCCCCTCGGTCTTTGAAATGGTTAGTATAATGGAGTATGCATATTGTGTTATGATGCATGATGTTATGGTAAAACAAACAACATGTATAGCAAATAACAGACATGGTAAAGGAAAACAAGTCACACGAAAGCCCTTAAGTTTAAGGCTTGCATGGGGTCTAGGTACTACCCTCTTGAAGTTCAGTTGGTTTCAACCTGTCCTAATAATAGTAACTGGGTTCTAGAGGTTCTCAATATCACTGACCATCCTCCATCGGTCATGGTTTCAGCTCACGCAATATTTTCTTGCAGCCGGAACTATCTCGAGAGCATGGTCTCAATGAGTGTAGTATCGAGTATCAACCAGTTCTCATCTTTACGCCGAGGCCGGCTATCTCACTACTTCCTATGGCCAAGTTGGTCAATTATAGGTTCTAAGGTCAGTTGATGCTTAACGACACACATAGCAGCCCCGTATTCTCCTTGTTTCTCCATAAGGGATACCGGTACCAACCAATGTGCCACATCAACGTAGCTACTGCTTTAACCGTATCAGTCTACGCTGTACAGTTCCCTCACAGTTTATTGCTACATACCTAAAAGGTGTCCCTCAGATCCAGTTTAGGATCTATAGTAACTCCCAATACAAAGCCCTTAAAAGTAAAGCAATCAAATCAAATAAGAGAAGAAATTTATGATGAACTAATCCTAAGGTATACCCCCTTATTTCTCCCCCACAGAGTCGCCAGTTATGTGATACAGTGGCAGAACCGAACTGTTTTAGGAAAATGCTGGTTTGCGTTTGTGTTCGTAAAATGTCTCGGTAAGCAAGAGTCGCCATCGACTTTTATTTTATCCAACTGGAAAGGAAAAAAGCATAGAAAAATTAATTTTTTTGAGATTTTGAGTATGGGGGGTAGATTATAGAAAGGGAAGGTATTAGCACCCTTTCTATCCGTGGTTTTCCACGGGCTCTTAGGTACTTGCTCTTTATTTTAAAAAATATCTTCTGTGTTTGTGTGTTTTGAAAAGTTTTTGTTTTACTTCGATTTAACCCTTTCTTCTGTCTTCAAGAGTGTTACGAAGTGTTTTTGGAAGCTTTGTTTGAAAAGAGTGTAAGTGTGGAAAAGATTTATTTTGAGCAAGTACCTACTAGCATCTACCTACTCAAAAAAAAAGAATGTGTTTGTTCTTGTTTCCTTTAGACAACGCTATTCTACTATTAGTGAGTAGGTAGCACCGTCGTTGGAGTTGTAAGGGTCAATTCGAAAGGGACGTATAATCACTAAAGTAATGTTAGGATGTCTTAGTAATAACCCTAATGTCTTAAGATCATATTCAAGGCAACATTTCCGAGGTAACCTTTCCGAGGCAACATTTCCGAACAGGACTTTTGATCTTTGTTTAGACAAGAGAGCGACCACTAAAACACCGTATACTTAATGATCATTTACCGAAGGCAACCGAAGTGAGAGTATACCCTAGGAGTGCGCATGTGCGACTGATTTGATTTCAAGTTATTATCTATACACATTTAGGGTTTGCTAGCCATTTTAAAATTAACATACATTATTGTCGTGCAATCCTATTATCATACATCTAACAGTTAATATTTACGAAAATTAAAATGCGAGAAATAAAGCTACGCTATTACAAGGCTTCGGGGAGGGGGATTAATTAAATAGAATAAACCCGTAAAAACGAAAAATAAACGAGAAGTCCTAATTAATCTATTACATCCCACGAGCAGTTACATTAATATTTGCCAAAAAAATAATAAATGCGCGATGAATTGAGAACGAGAGAAATTAAGGTTTTAACCCCGTCTAACCTAATTAAAAGAAAAATCATTCTTTGGTTGTTTTTGGTTATTTTAAGAAAATAAGGTTATAAATTAAATACAAACCTAATTACTAATTAATTTGAATTAAGAAAAATAATTATTTTTGACCTATTTTTGTATTTTGGTTATTTTAAGTAAAGAAAATAAAAATTAAATCAAACAAATCCTAATTTTCTAATCTATTTTAATTTATTTACAAAAGGTTAAAATTACTCTAAAATTAAATTAAAATAATTAAATTTGATAAAAATAAACCTAAATCTAATTTGATGAAAATTGATTTTATGAGTTTTTTGTTGGAAAAAGGGTGATTTTAGTGTTGATAATAATAAATAAAAAAGAATAACTAAAAGAGATAAATTAAAGAAAAAATAAGAAATAACCCAAGGGCCTGCTATCAGCGGTTCTAATCAGAGGATGATGGTCCAGAGGATGGTGGTCCAGAGGATGGTGGTCAGAGGATGGTGATCAGAGGATGATGGTCCAGAGGTTGGTGGTCCAGAGGATGATGGTCCAGAGGATGATGGTCCAGAGGATGGTAGTCATAGGATTATCCTCAGAAAGTACAGGCGCTGGATCTGGTGAATACAAAGGGGAAAAAAGGCCAAAAGGTCACGCCTGGGATCGAACCCAAAATCATGAACTTCTGACTTCCTTCTTCTGACCAACTGCGTTGGGTGTTAGTTTATTAATACAACAGAAACAAACAAATAGATCAGAACTATAGGTTTCTGGCCAGAATAAATGCGCCAGAGTTTAAACCGGCCAGCAAAGTTGTGACACGCCATCGTCTTCTTCCCTGGATATGTCGTTTAAAACTATGAACTTTTACCTACAGACATGAAGTTGTAGCTATAACCCTGTATAATTCAGAAACTACATACAGGCAATATAAATATAATTCAAGACCATGGATCAATTAAGTTTGATCCGTTGATCACAATGGTCTCCTCCATTAGGGCCAATTGCTCCTGTATGAAAAATCCCTAAAATGAACCAAGAAAACCTAACAATGGTGGATCTCTGTATGGTCAGCAAAAATACAATTAATTGTTGCCACTAGCTTGAAAATGTCTCAAGGATTCAGAATATATAAACCAATCATGCTAACAATGTCAAATTCATGAGATTCGATTTCAAAAAAGTAAGGATGTCGTGAAGCACTTACATTGCGTTTCTGGGCACAAAAATACTTGCTAATGGTTGGAATTGACTCCTTGAATGTCCAGCAAGCGAATGAGATAGCTGGAAAGGCTTGAGCTAGCCTGGGACTGTGAAATCAGATTGCTACTTTTCTTGAAATTTTGCAAGTTTCTTCTCAGCTTCTCATGCCTCCAATCCTTGTGCATTTGGTCTGAATTTGTTCTATATATGTCCTTGAGTGAATTAGGTTTACAAGTTTGCATCCAATCTTTGCAATTATGAAGATTTGATCCTTGATTCACACTTGTATCCAATCTTTCCAAAACAAGAAAAAATCAATCTTTTTATGTACAAACAAGCCTTGCACGATTTGATTTCATTGCTAGCTGTATAAGAGACCTGAAATATGCACAAAATCTCAAGGTTTAAATGATTTTCATATTTCCATGATTTTATTTTGATTTAATTGAAATAAAAATCAAAATAAATGGGAAAAATAAAATAAAGGCAAGTGGGAAGGATCATGGATAGTGGACCATGTTACAAACTCAATGCAAACATAAAAAGTTGGGCCCATTTGACAAAAATTGCAATTTGAGGCACATTTGACTTTTGGCAAATTTGCAAAAAAGGTCAACTTCCCCAATGCATAACTCCTTCAATTTTGACTCTATGAGGGTTTTCTGGGACTTTTTATAAACTCAAGGTGTCCTCTAAGCAACCCTTTTGGTCTCATCTCAATTGAGTCTTCCATGTTCATGTATGAAGCTTTGATAAAAAGGTGTTTTTGTTGACTATTCAAAGTGACCTATAATGTCGAAATTCATAACTTCTTGTGAGTGAATATTTTGAACTTGGGAGCTGAAGATGAATTGTAGGGAATTACATCCTATTAAAAATGAGCTTTTGATGGGTCATTCTTGATAAATCATGAGAAAGTTATGCTTGGTCAAAGTTGAGTTGACTTTTCCTGCAAAACCCTAATTTAGCAACTTTTGGGTTTTGATGAATTATGAGCAATCCTTGATGAATCATGATCAACCCTTGATCAAATGATGAATAATACTTCAAAATGAGGATGTTGACCAAAAATATTGAAGTTTGACTGTATGTGGGCCACATTTTACTTTTTACAGTCAATTTTCAAGCCTTTGAGCAATTGACAGAGCAAACATCCTCTACAAGGCTTGAAACTTGACATGGATGATCTTGAGAACATATTAGGACAATGATGAGAATTTGGGGTCCCTTGGACTCAAATATCTTGATGCAACATGAAACCCTAATTTGAGGTAGACTGCCTTTAGGAGAGAGTTTGTCTGGTCAACTCTTGGACTTCCTTGGGCAATTTGAATACCTTACTTGAAATGTATTGAGAAATATGGGAGGGAAAATTTTGGGGTACAACAGTAGAAAAAGAGGTTGCCTCAACCCACTTCGTGAAGTAATCAATGGCTACTAGGATGAAGCGATGTCCGTTAGAAGCGGTGGGCCTTTTTTCTCCAATCATGTCGATGCCCCACATTGCAAAGGGCCACAGAGCTGTCAAGACGTTTAAGGGGACTGGAGGTACATGCACCTTATTAGAGTAGATTTAGCACTTATGAAAATTTCGAGAGTGCTGATAACAATCGGCTTCCATAGTGGACCAATAGTATATTTGCCGTAGGATCTTCTTAGCCATGGTATGTCCACTAGAATGGGTTCCGAAGGTGCCTTCATGCAGATCTGTCATGATCCTCTCTGCTTCGCTCTTGTCTACACACCGTAGTAGCGTGGAGTCATGGTTGCGTTTATAGTGGATTCCATTACTGAGGAAGAACTTTGCAGCAAAACTTCTCAGATACTTGTTATCATTGACAGATGCCCCTTCAGGATACTCTTGAATCTCGAGATACCTTTTCATCTCATGAAACCAAGGTTTGACTGCCACTTCTTCGGTATCGATTTCACAGCAGTGTGTTGGTTCATCTAGCCTCTCAATGGTGATTTGGGGAGCTTGATTGTCCCACTTAACTTTGAACATTAACGACATGGTAGCTAACGCGTCCGCTAACTGATTCTATTCTCGTGGGAAATGTTCAAAGGTGATCTCTTCAAAATGCGGAAGCAGTGTCAGTACATACTCTTTGTAAGGGATAAGGTTCGGGTGCTTCGTATCCTACTCTCCTTTGATCTAACTTATCACCAGAGCGGAATCCTCGAATACACTTAGGAACTTGAGCCTTAGGTCAATAGTAGCTCGAAGACCCATAATGCACGCTTCATACTCCGCCATGTTGTTGGTGCAGTTGAAACATAATCGGGTAGTGAACGGAGTATGACAGCCCTCGGGAGATATGATTACGGCGCCAATACCATTACCCAGTGTATTTGAGACCCTATCAAAATACATATACCATCAGGATCCCTCCTCGGGTCCTTGATCCGGTCTAGGTTCTTCATAGTCAGTCACCAACATAATGTTCTCATCCGGAAACTCAAAATTCATGGACTGGTAGTCATCCACGGCCTGATGAGCTAAATTATCAGCCAATACACTTCCCTTGATTGATTTTCGGGTTGTGTATTGGATGTCATATTTGGTTAGGATCATCTGCCATATTGCTATTCTTCTGGAGAGTACAGGCTTCTCAAAAATGTACTTGATTGGATCCATCTTCGATATCAACAAGGTAGTGTGAGTCAACATATACTGTCTCAGTTGGCGAGCAGCCCATACCAAAGCGTAACAAGTTTTCTCGAGCAGTGAGTATCTTGTCTCACAGCCGGTAAACTTTTTGTGAAGGTAGTATATTGCGTGCTCTTTTCGACCAGACTCGTCATGCTGCCCCAGCACACACCCCATTGAATTTTCTAGCACTGTCAAGTACAATATCAAAGGTCTTCCTTCAAATGGATGCATCAGAATTGGTGGTTCTTTAAGGTACTCCTTGATTATTTCGAAAGCAGTCTGGCATTCATCATTCCACTTTACCACTTGATCTTTCTTCAGAAGCTTGAACATGGGCTCACAAGTGGCAGTCAGATGTGAAATGAACCTGGCGATATAATTTAGGCGTCCCAAGAAACCTGTAACTTCCTTCTCTGTACACGGAGCTGGAATTTCTTGTATAGCTTTTACCTTTACAGGATCTACTTGGATGCCTTTGTCGCTGACAATGAAACCAAGAAGTTTACCAGACCTTACCCCGAAGGTGCACTTGTTCGAGTTCAACCTCAACTTGTATATCTTCAACCTGTCGAACAACTTTTGTAGATGATCAAGGTGCTCTTCCTCAGTCTGAGACCTGGCTATCATGTCATCAACATAAACTTCAATCTCATGGTGAATCATATCGTGGAATAAAGCGACCATGGCGCGCTGATAAGTTGCCCCAACATTCTTATACCTAAAAGGAATCACCTTGTAGCAGAAGGTGCCCCACTGTGTGACGGAGGTTGTCTTCTCCACGTCTTCAGGATCCATATTGATCTGGTTGTAGCCAGAGAAACCATCCATGAAGGAAAAGATTTTGTGTTGCACGGTGTTGTCGACCAGAACATCAATGTGAGGAAGAGGGAAGTAATCCTTGGGGCTTGCCCTATTCAGATCTCTGTAATCCACACACATCTGTACCTTACCGTCCTTCTTAGGTACCAGAACGACGTTAGAAACCCACTGTGGATACGAAGTGACAGCTAAGAATCCTGCGTCGAACTATTTCATGACCTCTGCCTTGATCTTTTCTGACATTTTGGGATGCGTACGACATACCTTCTGTTTAACCGGAGGACAATCTTCTTTAGTCGGCAGGCGATGTACCACGATATCAGTGTCCAAACCAGGCATGTCTTCATAGGTCCAGGCGAAGATCTCAACATAGTCGTGCAACATTTGTATCAACCGCTGTTTGACCTTAACTTCCAAATTTTCACCAATCTTAACCTCTTTTATGTCTTCCTCTGTACCCAAGTTCACTGTCTCAACCGGCTCTTCATGAGGCTGTATGGATCTTTCTTCCTACTGTAATAGTATAGCAAGTTCTTCAGGCACCTCACAATCATCCTCACCTTCGTCTTCGGCTTGGTTGATCGGATTTTCGAAGTCATAACTGACAATAGTAGAGTTGTTATCAATGGAATCCATAATGGATATGGATCTGCAGTATGATACGTGAGTGTGTGTAAGAGAATAACTGTTTTGATAAAGGGAAAACAGAAAAGAAGGAACAGAGAGTGCAAAATTTTTATGCAAGAAATGTCCAATGCTTTATTAATGATATATGAAATGACAAATAATAGCCCTCACAAGCAAAACCAATGTGCCTCAAGCAAGGCACAAGGACGTAAATTTTTAAATTTTTTATTATAAATCTCAAAACAAGTAAGACAATTACTGCGGAATAAAAGAAACGGTTACAAAGTCCCTAGCCGTCCAGTTACTCGGTCCACCGTTGGTAGTTGGGTAGATCTAGATGTCGATGTCTGAGTCTTCCTCGATGTCTTCAATGGCATTAATTCCCTGATTACTGATGTGTAGGGGAGGTCCTCCAGCCTGAGCACGTCGAACAACCCTTTGAGCCCCTGTAGTAAAGCCCAATCCAAATTTGTTAGTTTTTTGAGTGAAATCAGGGAGCTGACCCCAATTGGTACACCCACCTTCTTCAACCACGGCCCTGGCGTCCTTGAGAGAAGCCATCTTCAGAGGAGGTTTGTTGCTAGTAGTAGTTTCAGCCGGTGCAAATATCTGAGGGACCTCTTCAAAGTTTTGACAAGGAGTTTCTATGAATTCCCCGTCCATCTCTACGTACCGGAAGGAATTGAGGTGGCTCACCATATACTCCTTTTCACCCCGCACAGTGATGATCTTCCCTTTTACCGGATACTTCAGCATTTGGTGTAGTGTGGAAGTAACTGCCCCAGCCTCGTGGATCCAAGGACAACCCAACAAACAAGAATACGATGGCCTGATGTCCATCACATAAAAGGTGGACCCAAAGGTCTGGGAACCCACTTTTACAGGGATGTCCACCTCCCCGTGCACCATTCTCTTCGACCCATCAAAAGCCCTTACCACAATGTTACTAGGCTTTAAAGTCAAACCCTCGCAATCTAATCGGTCCAATGCCTTCTTGGGCAGAACATTCAGCAAAGACCCAATATCTACAAGCATATGAGCCATAGTGGTTCCCCTGCACTCAATCGAGACATGCAGAGTATCATATTGTTTCCTCCCCTTCGGTGTCAAGTCTACTTCTGAAAAACCCAGCACATTGTCAGCAGTCAGACTGGCCATGCAATCTTTAAATTGATCAGTTGAAGTCTCTTGCGGCACATGCGCAGTTTTGAGGAATGCAATCAAAGCCTTCACATGGGCTTCAGAGCATAACAGCAGGGATAACATGGATATCTTTGAGCGGGTCTGCCCCAACTGCTCAACCACATTGTAGTCGCTCTTCTTAATTATTTTCAGTATTTCCTCTATCTCTTGCTTAGAGGCTTCCACAATAATTTTTCTAGGCGCCTCCGTCCGGGAAGGCTCACCTATAACTTTTCCGCGGGTACCAGACGATTCACTTACAGGGGTATTAACTGGAGTAAGAACAGGAGCAATAGTTAATGTACTGGCAGGAATAACAGATAGAATGACAATAGGCCTGTTGATAGTCTTAGGGGAAATCTCGAGAGAGAAGACCCTTCCACTTCGGGTAACCTTGCTGATTCCGACAATGTTATCAATATTAGAATCATCCTCTTCATTTTTCAAATCTTGTTTGATTCCATGATAGTACACATCGGCACCATAATTCTAGGGGACAGCTTTGTCCGAGACATACGGGACAGGACCAAGAATAGTGATTATTAGCGGAGCGACTCTTGGAGCAGATGTAGTCCTAACAGGTCTTCTCGAGGAGACCATGGAAGGATTGGCGGAAATGGTTATAATGGCAATGTCTTTAGATGGAACAACGGGAACCAAAGTTTTCTCGAACAAAATTTCTTTGTTGTCCATCAGGCGTTGAATACCTGACTTCAGCAAATGGCAACCAGAAGGTAGAAATGAACACATGTGGCAACCTTCACCATAACCTGGAAATAAACCGGCCATCAGCAAATTCTTCTTCACAGTCATGAGAGGAGTAGAAACATCATCCACCAAGGTCACAAACAAGTCGATATCAACAACATTAATTCCACGACCGTGCTTAGGCATGGGAGCAGTTATGACATTGGGTTTCTCCGAAGCATCGAACTTAATTTCCTTGGCTTCAATCAGGTCTTGTACCTTATTTCTTAGAGCCCGGCAGTCATTGGTATCGTGGCCAGGACTCTCAGAATGATAGGCACACCGAGCATTTGGATTATATCAGGGAGATGTGGTATTTGGATTCTTGGGAGCCTCTTTCAAGGTTGCCATGTTGGATATCAACAGATGAGGTAGAATTTCAGCCAATGTCATATTGATTCGAGTAAACTGCCGTTGTGGTCTTTCCACCCTTTGTTGATTGTTGTGTTATGGAGCGACTGCAGGCCTAGATATCATTACGGCACTTACTGTTTGACGATGTTCAACTCTGTTTTGGCCCCTCGGGCTATAGATGGCACTGGCTTCCTTCTTACCAGCAAAAGGATTCTTTACCGAACTCGAAGAGGCATCCTTTTGTATCTTGCCGCTCCAAATCCCTACTTTTACTCTTTCTCCAGTCATAATCAGCTCGGTGAAAACCAGCTGACGAGTTGTTGATCAAATGATTAAAGAATGGACCAGATAGCGTCCCCAGAAACATATCAACCAACTCCCTATCAGACAACAGGGGTTGGACTCTTCCAGCCAAGTCTCTCCACTTCTGTGCATAGTCTTTAAAGCCTTCACTTGCACCCATGGACATACTCTGGAGTTGAGTACGAGTAGGAGCAAGGTCGGAGTTGTATTGATACTGCTTATAGAAAGCAGCAACCAGATCTTCCCAATTTCGGACATTGTCTCTCTCCAGTTGATAGAACCATTCAAGCTGAGTCCCTGACAGACTATCTTGAATAAAATGAACCCACAAATTTCTATCGGCTGTGTGGGGCTGAATCTTTCTAACATAAGAGTGAAGATGGAGTTTTGGGCAGGACACCCCATCATACTTTGTAAAAATTGGAGCTTTGAACTTCTGTGGGATGACCACTCCCGATACCAATCCCAATTATTCAAAATCTAACCCAGGTATCCTCTGGACTTCCATGGCACTCAGACAATCTTCCAACTGCTTGTATCTATCCTCAGCAGGAGGATACTGCTCATCATTCTAGTCGGTATCATTGTCAGAAACTTCAGGATTGAGATCCTTCTCCCTTGTTTCTTATTCTTGATTCTCCCCTTCTTTGGATGAAGAGGTCAGATCGACTTGTCGCTTCAACGGCCTTCCAAACCTTCTGCCCATGTTCAAAATACCGGCAGCCTTCTTCTTTTTCTTCCTCGCTTTCAGGATGAGGGCTTTCAGATCCTCCTGCCCTTTTGCCAGATTTACAAACATTTGCTGGAACTGGGCGTTTTTTGCCTGAAGATCTTTGTTGCTTTGTTCGGAAGACATTTTTGTTGAAATAAACATCGAATAAGATGAGAAACCTATAATGGTACATGTACATGTGATGCTATGAATGGGAGGTGCATGCAATGATTTCAAAGACTTTGGGGAAATTTAAATTTGCAAACCAAAATAAAACAAAGACTTTATTAACTGAATTCAAAGTTCAAATGCCTTTTAGGCGTTACAAAAAACAAATCTAAAACTAGAAAAAGAATCAAAACACCCATGGATGCTTCCTCTTCGTGCTGAGATAAGCGTTGAGTCCTCTTTTCTCATGGAGCTTCTTTGTGAGCTCTAAAACCTTCCTCTCCTGAGAATAGAACTGATCCCTGTAAGTATCCTGCTCCTTCTTCAACTAAATCCAAGAGCTTTGTAATTCTCCAAGATCAGTGGTCATATCAGGATAGAGAACCGTGTAAGGAATACCCCCTTCAGTAGTGGGTTCCACAATCATTAGTAAAATGGCCATATAGGGAATCATAAGCTTCTGGGCGCGAGCTTGTACCCATTGGAGGTAAGGTTCCATAGGAACTGAAGCCTTTGGCTCCAAAGCCCTGGCGCCAGATCTGTTTACCATGCCCTAAGCTCGTATGAACCTCCGGCGATACTCTTGAACATCACCCTCATAGTTGAATACAATGCCCTTGATAAGTAACTCATCGGGACCATATCTTTGAGCATAACCAAATTATCGTAGAGCTAAACAAGGATTGTAGGTTATACCCCCTCTGATGACATGTAACGGGACATTAGGGTACTCCCCGCAGCGGTCAATAATAGCAGTGTTTTCCATAGCTCGGGAACATCAGAGAATATCCATATGGGCGAGTGACATTATCATTTGCGACCAACACAAACCTTCTTCATTCTTTAGTACAGGCTTAGGGAGGTGAGAATTAAACCACCTCGACAGCAATGGCATGCAGCACATAAGAACCCCTCTTCTCTTCATGGTGCGAGTATGGAGAGTGTGAAAAATATCTCTGAGCAAGGTAGGCACAAGGTTGCGAGAGAGGAAGATCTTGATAGCATTCACATCTATGAATAAGTCTGGATTAGGGAATAGGACTAACCTATAGATTAGAAGAGCCAAGACCTCCTCAAAAGCCTGAAAATCCATATCATCCCAAAACAGATGGGCCTTGTCTATCAGAAACTTGGCTAGAAAACCCTCGACTCTGCTTCTCATTTCCCAATTGGATACCACGTCGGCCTTTTTCAGATGTAAAGCTGAAGCAATGACTTCTGTTTTAGGAACTTCTTCCAGACCTGTGAAAGGCAACTGTTCAAGAATGGGTATATCCAACAGTTGAGAGAATTCTTCCATGGTAGGCACCAACTGATAGTCTGGAAAGGTGAAGCAGTGGTGCTTGGGATCAAAGAACTGAAAGAGTACACTCATCATATTTTCATCAAAGTTTGAAGTAACCAGGTTGAGAAGTCAACCATGTCTCTTAGTGAACACAGAAGTTTTGAAAACCTTTGATACTAGCTTTTTGAGTTGGGAAGGTATCTTCACAAAGCTAATTCGGATGGTGTTTCTAAGAACGGAAGCCATGATCTGTAAAACAGAACAAAGATAAATTCCCTTGGTCTTTGAAATGGTCAGTGCAATAAGAATATATGCTATGTTATGATGCATGATGTCATGATAAACCATAGGTATAGCAAACACAGACAAATCACACCAAGTTCTTAAGTTTAAGGCTTGCATGAGGTTAAAGGTCATACCCTCTTGCAGTTTAGTTGGTTTCAAACCTGTCTTAAAAAGTAACTGGGTTCTAAAGGATCTCAATATCATTAACCATCCTTTATCGGGCATTGTCTCAGCTCAAGCAATCTTTTCTTGCGGCCGGAATATCCCGAAGGTCTGATCTCAATGAGTGTAGAATCGAGTATTAACCAATCCTCAGATCTATACAGAGGCCGGCTATCTCATTACTTTCCAATGGCTAAGTTTGTTCAAATAAGGTTCTAAGTTCCATTAGTGGTTCACGACACCACGCGACGGCCCCGTATTCTCCTTGTTTCCCCATGAAGGATACCGGTACCAACCAAAGTGCCAAACCAACACAGCCATTGCTTAGACCATATCAGTCTACGTCGTACAGTCTCCATGATCTATTGATGTTTACCTAAAAAGTGCTCCCAGATCCAGGTGTAGGATCTATAGTAACCCAAGCAAAAACCTTTAAGAATAAATCAAACAAACAAGAAAGAAATTTTGAAATGACCTAGATCCTAAGGTATACACCACTTATTATATGTCCCCAGCATAGTCACCAGTTTTGTGATATGGTGGAAGAACCGACTGTTAATACTGGTTTGGGTTTTTTATTTGCAAATGTTGAGGTAAGCAAGAGTCGCCACCGACTTTATTTTATCCAATCAGGAAAAGGAAAAAGAATAGAAAAAACCTTTTTCGAGAATATTTTTGAGTACGGGGGGTAGATTATAGAAAGGGAAGGTGTTAGAACCCTTTCTATACGTGGTTTTCCACGAGCTCTTAGGTACTTGCTCATTTTGAAATTGCTTGTGTGTGCTTGTTTTGAAAATTTTTGTTTTACTTCGTTTTAACCCTTGTTTCTGTCCTCAAGAGTGTTACGAAGTTGTTTTTGAAAACTTTGTTTGGAAAGTGTTGTTGTAAAAAGTTTGTTTGTTTGAGCAAGGAATTAAGAGTTTTCTACCTACTCAAAAAAGACTGTTCGTTTTCCATTTAGACAATGCCATCCCATTATTGAGAAATAGGTAGCATCATCGTTGGAATTTTTTAGGGACATTCGAAGGGACAAATACGATCACAAAAGCAATGTTAGTAGGTGTTAGTAATCATCCTAAAGCCTTAAAGATCTTTTCTGAGGCAACATCCAAATGGGTCATTTGAGATCTATCGGGGCTAGAGGACGACCACTAACAAACCCTATACTTCATGACCGTTTAACCGAAGGCAACCGAAGTGGAGTAAACCCTAGGAGTGAGCATGTGCGAGTGAGATTTTTCAGTTAATTTGGCTTTGAACATTTAGGTTATCTACCATTTTAATTTTCAAGCATTCTTCCCACACAATCCTATTAGCATACATCTAACCGTTTATAATTACGGAAATTAAAGTGCGGAAATAGAAATCCTAACTATTACATGGCTTCCGCAGATACAAAAGTATTTAGACTGTAAATAAAAATGCGAAATTAAAACCTAATTAAAGCTATTACAACCTCGAAGCAGTTACAAAAATAATTAAAAAAAGGGTAATTAAAGTACGCGCGAAGAATTAAATGCGAGGACGATTAGAAAGCCTAAAAAATCTAATTAGAGAAAAAAATATTTAAGTTATTTTTAAAGCAAAATTAACTATTTACAAAATTAAAACCCTAAGTTCTAATTGATTTTAATTATAAAAAGGAGTTAAATTAACCTAATTTGAATTAAATTAATTAATTAAAGAAAATAAATATTTTATTAAAAAAAAATATTTTTGATGTCTTTGTGATTTTTTAGGGTTTTTTGTAGTTAATTAAAAAAGAATTAATTTGTGAAAACAAATAATTAAACAAAAAAAAGAAATAAAAGAAATCAAATTGGGCCTGCTTAAGCAATTGGAGGGGGTGTGTCGTGGAATTTTCTAGGCCCACCAAGCTGAAGCCCAAGCTACGCTGGATCTAGTGGGGCTGCTTTCTGATGGCATACCATGGTCTCTGGCAGGTGGAGGCGTTGGATCTGGTTGATCATGAAGGTGATGAGATCCTGTGGTTGGAGGATGGAGGTGCATGATGAGCGCTTGAGTGTGAGGTGCACGAGATCTGTTAAAGGAAAATAAAATAAGAAAGTTGTTGGGACCTAGGATTGAACCCAGGTCCTCTACCCTTTTCAACATACATCCTTGCCAGTTGTGCTACATTTCTTAGTTGTTAACATAATAACAACAATACATATTATATGTTAAAATGTGAATAAACAGGAAAAAAACAAAAAAAAAACGCGCGTTTAATTCAAACGAGCCAGTGGTTATCAACCACCTCATCACCTTCTTCCTCAGTCAGTCGTTTTAGGTACAATATTTTTACCTACAGACATCTTCCATAGCTACAAAGCTGCAACCTTCCAAAATCAATAGCAAGCAAGATAAACTAATTCTAAGCACGTGGATCAACTAGTTTTGATCTCACGAGTATGATAGTATTCTTTTCTTGGCCCAATTTCACCTGTATTAAGAAGCCCTAAAATGTGACCTCAAACCCTAATAATGGAAAATCTGGATATAAGCATCAAAATGCAAAATCAAGTAAACCAAAATGTTTTAAAAGCTCATGCAAACACAATGCGACATTCAATAACGGTTAATCATGCATAAATTGAAAACTACGATTCAAGTTAGGGAAAGAAAACTGTGGGTCTGTAGCGTGCATTTCTGGGCATGAACAAGCTTGCAGTTGATCTAGTTAGGTTCCTGAGATGTCCAGCAATCTGTTGGCAACGCTAGAATGGCTTGAATTGGCCTCCAAGTTTGAAACTGATTCACTATTTTTTTGCAAAAAAATGAGTTTGTTCTTGTGCTTTTCACGATTGTTAACCCTTATCTTCGTGTCTGCTCTTGATCTCTATATATCCTTGAACGAATTAGGGTTATAAAAACCACTAGTATCTTTGCAATTTTTGAAGATTTGATTTGGTTTTCATGTGGTATGATATCCTTCCAAATTTGGCCTAATCATGCCATTATAGTGCCAATTAAATTTGATTCGATTTTATTCTAATATGCCAACATAATGAGCTTGTGATTATGTCCAAAAATCCAATCAAAACAAATCTTTATTATTATTTACCATTTATTTGATTTAATTCAATTTTTGAATTAATAAAAAATCAGAATAAAATAAATAATGAAGAAAATAACATGTGAGTGAATATTTGGGTCGTGGACCATGTTATGAGTGAGGTGCAAGCATAAAAAGTTAGGGCCATTTGGCAAAAAATGCATTTTTGAGCATATTTGACTTTTGGCAATTTTGAAAAAAAAGGTCAACTTTGACAAGGCATATCTCTTCCAATTTTAACTCTAGAGAGGTGTTCTGTGGATTTTTAGAAAGCTAAGGATGTCTGCTAAATAACCCTTTTGGTCTCATCTCAATTGGGTCTTCCATGTTCATGTAAGAAGCTTTGACCCAAAAAGTGTTTTTGTTGACTTTTCAAAATGACCTATAATGTGGAAATTCATATCTTTTTGTGAGTGCATATTTTGAACTTGATGTCTGAAGATGAATTGTAGGGAATTTCATCCTCTTCAAAATGATACTTCTATGGAAAATTTCTGATAAAGTATGAAGAAGTTATGCTTGGTCAAAGTTTAGTTGACTTTTCCTAAGAAACCATAATTTAGCAACTTTTAGGTTTTGATGTATTTGGGGAATTCCTTGAGGAATCATGATCAACCCTTGATCAAATGATGGATATAACTTCAAAATGTTTATGTTGACCAAAAATCTTGAAATTTGAAATTATGTGGGCCACAATTGACTTTTGACCTAGTACAGTCGATTCTCAAGCATCTGAGCAGTTGACTGAGCAAACTTCTAGTGCAAGGCTTGAAATTTGACATGGAGGGTCTTGAGAACATATTAGGACCATGGAGAGAATATGAATTCTTTGGAGTCCCCCCATCTTGATGGAAATGGAAACCCTAGCTTAAGATACATTGCCTTAGGAGAGAGTTTGTCTGGTCAACTCTTGGGCAACCTTGAGCAAATTGAGGACCTCTAGGAGTATGTTTTGAGTAAAATGAGAGGGAAAATTTTGGGGTACAACAATCTCACTACCTTATAATGGCCAAGATGGGTCAATTAAGGTTCTAAAAGTCAGTTAGTGTTAATAACACCACGCGGAAGCCTAATGTTATCCTCGACTGACTCAAGGAACATTAATACAATCCAAAGTGTCGCACTAACAGTACCATCACTTCAACCATATCGGTCTACATCGTAAAATTTTCATGATCTATTGATACTTACCTAAGGTGTCCCTAGATCTTGGTGTAGGATCTTACAAGTAATAAACCTAAGCAATCACTTAAATTTAAAGCAAACAATTCAAAAAATAAAGCGAGTAACAATGATCTAATTGTAAGCTAACCCCTCTTTTTTAAAGTATTTCCCAGCAGAGTCTCAAGTTCTGTAATACGGTGGGAGAACTGACTTTTTTGGTTTTATCCAAAATGTACGGATAGCTTAAGTCGCCACTGACTTTTCTTTTATCCAATATAAAGAAAGGGTGAAAAGAACAGGAAAGACCTTGATATATTTTGAGTTTGGGGGTAGGTTATGAAAAGGGAAGGTGTTAGCACCCTTTTCATTCGTAGTTATCTACGGGCTCTTAATTGCTTAGCACACTTTGAAAATTTTCTTTGTGTTTGTGTGTGTGTGATACGGTGGTAGAACTGACTGGTATATTGGTTTATGTTTTGTATTCGCAAATGTGTGGTAAGAAAGAGTCGCCACCGACTTTTCTTTTATCTAACAAAGGAAAGGGTGAAAAGAACAGAAAAAAGACCTTTCGAGAGTTTTCTGAGTAAGGGGGTAGATTATGGAATGGGAAGGTGTTAGCACCCTTTCCATCCATGGATTTCCATGGGCTCTTAAGTACTTGCTCATCTTTTAAAAATTGCTTGTGTTTGTGTGATTTGAAAAGCTTTGAAAATGCCTTAGTACGCCGATTCACTTTATGGTAGCCCCTGTATCAGTCCTCAAGGGTGTGATAAAGTGTTTTTTTTTTTGAAAACTTTAGTTTGAAAAGTGTTTTGAAAGTGTGGTGTAAAAATTTGTTTGAGCAAGTACCTAACAGTTATCTACCTACTTGAAAAAGACTGTTCTTTTCCTCCTATCCTTTAGACCGTGTTATCCTACTATTAGTGAGTAGGTAACCCTAGTCGTTGGATGTTGAGGGACTATCAAAAGAGATGTAATGGTCATTGAAGGCAACATGTAAGGATACCTTAACATTTTAAAGGAACTATCATCATAAGATTATTTCTTGTGGGATTGTAAGGGACTATGATCTTTGTGATGGTTTTTAAACTGAGGGTCTATGCTAAGATATCCTTATGTTTGAGGGACATGACCATTGTTTCTGAGGCAACCAAGTGAGGTAAACCCTAAGGGTGCAAGTGTACAACATTGTGCTTTTTTCAGATATTTTATCTTGCAGTTTAGTGATCCACTGATTGATTGATTAAGCATACACGCCTAGGTTATTAGCAATTATATACAAGCATATAAAATATAAAAGCGAGAAATACAGGTCCTACGCTATTACAAGTCTTTGGTGTAGATACATAAGGAATTAGCTGAAAGTAAAATGGGGAAATAAAACCCTAATTAAGCTATTATAAACCGGGCGCAGTTACATCAATAATAAAAATTAATCGTACGACAAAAATAATTACGCGTGAGAATAAAAAATTGAAATAAGTTTAAAACCCTAAAAACCCTAATTTGATCATTGAAAATATTTTTTGGATTTTTTGTGAAAAAAAAATTTGAAGTTTGACCTAAATTTTCTAATTAATTTTAATTAATGAAACAAATTAATTAATTTACAAAAATTAATTTATTGAAAAAAACTAAATCCTATTTTCTCTGATGTTGATTTTATGAAAAAAAATTGATTTAAACAAAATAAATAAACCAATTTAAATAAAATAAAAATAAAATAAAATTAAAAGAGAAATAAAATAAGTCTGAGGGGATATGAGCCCAAACTGGGGTTGTGTTGCTGAAATTATGCAAAGGCCCAACCTTGTGAGCCCAAGGCCACGTGAGATCTGGTGAGGTTGCGCTTGGAGGGCCCACCATGAGGAGATTCATTGGATGCGTTTGATTTGGGCGCTAATTGATCCAAGGAGGATGATCTGGAGGCTTATGGTGTGCGCGCTTGGAAGGATATCATGGCATCTGCAAATGATTATTAAGAAAAATAACATGTAGGAGGCAGGGATCGAACCCCAGACCTCATAGACACGTGCACTGAAAAGCCTTCACTTGTACCACTGAGCCAATTATTAAATCATTAATATTAACAAACAATATATATTATATGTAATGAAAAGTCAATGTAATAAATAGAAGCACACAAAATTCAAATGGCCACTCAGGTTTGGACATGCAATCGTCTTCCTCGTTGGGACTGTCTTTTTAGACTAAGGCCTTTAGACAGTGTTGTAGCTACAAACCTGCAATTCTCAAAAATCACCATAAGGCAATATAAATTAAATCTAATTATATAGATCAACTGGGTTTAATCTCGTGAGTATAATGGTACCCTTCTTTGGCCCTAATTTTTCCTGAAACAAAAAACCCTAAAAAGGACCTTGAAACCCTAACAATGGCATCCAGTCAAATATGCATCAAAACACACAATTAATTATGCAAATATGTTCTAAATGATCATATAAGCATAACTGTATATTTAGAAATCATTTATCTTACGTGTATTTAAAAAACCAATTTCAAGAAGGAAGAACAAACCGTGAATCTGGATATGTTGTTTCTGGGCGTGTTAAGGCGTGGTAATGGTCCAGGAAGCTTCCAAATACTGCCAGGAATGAATTGCAACCTTTGAAACGCCTTGAAACTCCTTGCAAAAGAAAATCCGATCACACTTTCTTGTCGAAAATTTGAGTTTCTTTCCCTTAATTCACACCGCCAATCCTTCTTTGAATGATCATGGTTTGTTATGCATATATAGTAGAAGCAATTAGGTCAAATAAAATTGAGTTGAATCTTTGGAAATTGGTGAGGAAAGATTTGATTTGTGCCTTGTATACTTTGTTTCTAAAATAGACAAAATCATGGTATTTTCCAATCCAATTAGCCCTTGCATGAATTATATGATTTTCCAGCTGATCATGGATTCATAATGTGCTCATAAAATCCAATCTTTGATTTTATTTCATTATTCCATTATTTTAAATGATTTATTTTGATTTTAATGAATAAAAAATCAAACCAAATAATAAAAATAATAAAATAATAAGTGGATAAGCTCAGGGGTCATGGGCCATCTAAGGAACAAGTTTCAAACAAGAAAACATGGGCCCATTTGGGAAAAAATCAATTTTGATAAATGTTGACTTCAGGCACATTTCAAAAAATTGGTCAACTTTAGCAATGCATATCTCTCATTTTTTAACCTAAGAGGGTGTTCTTGGACTTTTTAGAAAGCTTAGGATGTCCTCTAAACAACCCTTTTTGTTTCATCTCAATTGCATCTTCCATGTTCATGTAAGGAGCTTTGATCCAAAAGGTGTTTTTGTTGACTTTTTGAAATGACCTATAATGTATGAACTTGTATCTTTTTATTGATGCATTTCATGACCTTGAGGCCTAAATAGAAGTTGTAGGGAATTAGATTATCTTCAAAATGAGCCTTGTTTGGAAAATTTCTGATAAAGTATGAGAAAGTTATGTCTGGTCAAAGTTTGGTTGACTTTTCCTGTAGAAACCCTAACTTGCCATTTTTTACTTTTGATGAGTTAGGAGCATTTCTTGAGGAATAATGATCAACCCTTGACCAAATGATGGATATTACTTCAAAATGTTGATGTTGACCAAAAATCTTGAAGTTTGACTGTATTTGGGCCACATTTGACTTTTGACCTAGTATAGTTGATTTTCAGGCATCTGAGCAAACTTGTTGTGTAAGGCATGAAACTTGACATGGATGATATTGAGGACTTATTATGGAAATGGAGGACATTTGGGCCCCTTGGGACCCAACCATCTTTCTTGAAATTGAAACCCTAGTTTGAGGCTTATTGTCTTAAGAGGAGGATTTGTCTGGTCAATCCTTAGTCAACCTTGAGCAATTGAATATCTTTGGAGGCATGTCTTGAGTGAAATGAGAGGGAAAATTTTGGGGTACAACAACTACCCCTATTAAATCTTCTTAAACCTGAGGATGTAGATTGGCTTGTCTGCTTTTCATGATCTTAAGGTAGAAGATGATTGAACACTAGAGTGCCCAGAAATTTGCACTCGTCTGAAATGATACTAGAAGTTGATGATGTCGGGAATGGGCTTACAGATTCCATTTGGAAAATATGATGGAAGATCGTCCGAGATGGGCTTAAAGATTCCATCCAGAGAATGTGACAGAGAGTCGTCGGAGATGGGATTAAATATGCCATCCAGAACAATGATGGTTTCATGAGATGTCCCTTTGTGAGAATTCCTGCTCTTGTTGTTAGAGAGGACTCCGCTGAGGAATGTTGGTCTCTGTCTTGGAACATAGAGTTTTAGGAGATTCAATTGTTCGTTACTCTACTGGGGAGTCATCGCTTGATTTAAGAGATGGAAGTGAACTGCTATCTGGTCAGGATCTAGGCTTTACAATGGCTTGCTGAGGATAATAAGGCTAATTGTTATCTGGTCGTGCTTCAGGCTTCATAGCGACTTTCTAGGGGGATGAGATTAAACTGTTATATGGTCAGGATCCAGGCTTTAGTGTCTTGAATTGTTGATTGACTATTATCCGGTCAGTTTTCGAGCTTCATAGCTTCTTTAACTGGAATAGAAATCTTAGTATCGATTTGACTGAACCAGAGAAAGGTCTCGAGTTGTCTTCAACTAGGATAGAAATCTTAGTATCGATTTGACTGAACTATACAAAGGTCTCTAATTGTCTTCAACTAGGGTTAAAATCTTAGTATCAATTTTACTGAACCAGGGGAAGGCCTCGAATTAACTTTGACTGGGATAGTAATCAAGAGAATCTTAGTATCGACTCAACTGACCCAAATGAATGTCTTGGAATATCTTCAAATAGAATGGTAATTAGAGAGATCTTAGTGTCGACCTGCCTGACCCAAGGAAAATCTTAGGTTAACTTTGACTGGCATAGTAATCAGGAGAATCTTAGTATCGATTCAACTGACCCAGACGAAAGTCTTGGAACATCTTCAACTTGCATAGTAATCAGAGAGATCTTAGTGTCGACCTGCCTGACCCAGGGAAAATCTTGGGTTAACTTTGACTGGCATAGTAATTAGGAGAATCTTAGTGTCGATTCAAATGATCCAGACGAAAGTCTTGGAACCTCTTCAACCGGAATGGTAATCAGGGAGATCTTAGTATCAATCTGGCTGATCCAGAGAAGTTCTTGTGAGGACATCTTTCTGAGGAAAATCCTGGAATAGCTCTTTGTTAGACGTAGATTGTTGATTTGATCTTTTCCCTGAAAGGTAAACAGTTAATCGTATACAATGTCATGATGTATGAAATGCATTGTGATGATGTTCTCAAAATAAATGAGATTGTGTTGTATGCAATATGTATGCGCATGCCATTATGTATGAATATGGGATGCTATTACAGTATTTCTTAGTCAGAGAAAATAAATCCCTGA
Organism: Vicia faba; assembly: GCA_948472305.1. Classification (NCBI taxonomy): domain Eukaryota; kingdom Viridiplantae; phylum Streptophyta; class Magnoliopsida; order Fabales; family Fabaceae; genus Vicia; species Vicia faba. The sequence continues at coordinate 735,346,141 of OX451735.1, read as the reverse complement.
CTGCTACTGAAGAGTATCGGGAAGCTGAATTCTTCATTTCCGCCGGGGATGGTGAATGGAGATGACTATGCTGGGGATTTACTCCTTTCTGTTTGTGAATATTCTTCCAGGGAAAGACTCTTCCTGAGAATAACTCTGCAGGGGAATAACTCTGTTTGAGAGAGGAGATGCTTTGTTGGAATATTTTTCCGATTCAGAGAAATAAACTCTGCTCGGGGATGAACTTCCATAGCTGGAGAAATAAAATCTGTTGAGGATTGAGCTTCCACAGTCAGAGAAATAAACTCTCCTCGGGAGGAGGTTCCACAGTCAGAGAAATAAACTCTACTCGGGAGAAAGCTTTATAAACCGTTTGCAATTATAAAACTCCTTTGGGGAATATAGATATCGGCTCTTTGAAGGAACTTTGTTGGGGTAGTAACTCCTATTTGGGGAAGCAGAGATCAAAACTTTTGGTTACCTCTACTCTGTGGGGAGTGTAGACGTCACGGGGTCGCATGTAATGGCGACTTCACCTCAAACTGTCTCAGCCCCTGTACCATGCTGGACAAAGTAACTGTCAGGATTGAAATTGTTTTTTTTTTATTTTTAGACTTTGCCCCGTTCCTTAAAGTCATGAGCAACTGTCTTTCTATTTCTTATGTTAATACTTGTGAATATCAATCATATTCAAATGCATATGTCAAGAATAACTCATCGGACGTTTTTGCATAACAAACAGGAAAGAGAAGAAAAAAAAAGAAAAACAAACAGATTTGTACTTCCAAAGAAACGATTTGTATTGATTTCTGAAGTTTTCCTATAACAGGCATTGTGTACAAAGAGGCTGAAGTTCTAGTAGGAGAACGCCTCCGTGAGAGTGAAGACTATACAAATTAGTGTACAAAGAGAAGAAAACAGATGTGTGTAATAATCCCATTTAGTTTCAATTCTTCTATTGCCACTATGTCTTCGAGCGTCTCATCACTTTGCTACTTGTCTGAAGCTGACTAGATTAATCGGTGTCGTTTGAGCTTGATAGTTGATACTGAAGTCTGGTCGCAAGGTGATCCAATGGTACATAGTGATACGCTTCAAATCCCTAACTTTTTCCTGGACCTCCATTTCGGGTTTTTAGTCCACCGGGATACCCTTTTTTGCCCAAGCCGTCTTTTTAGGTTTTCGGCTTTCTGGGTGTACAAATATTTTTTTGTTTTCATCCCTAATTTTTGCCCAAACCCTTTTGGTTCGCTGGGATGCCCTTATTTTTGCCTAGGCCAGTCAACCTAGCGGATCTTTATTCACGCGTATTATCTTTTCACTATGTCTGTATTAACAGGGTGAGGAAGGTCGTCACCATCCATGGTGGTCAGAATCATGGCTCCACCAGAAAATATGCTTTTGATCACAAACGACCCTTCATACGTGGGAGTCCATTTTCCCCTGGGATTACCTTGCTGCAGTATGATGCGCTTGATCACTAGATCCCCGACATGATATACTTGGCATCTGACCTTTTTGTTGAAAGCCTTGATCGTCTGTTTTTTATACATTTTACCATGACAGACAACAGTAAGCCTTTTCTCATCAATCAGATTCAGTTGATCAAGTCGAGTCTGGATCTAATCGTCTTCATTCAAACCCGCATCCTTCATGATTCTCATAGAAGGGATCTGGACCTCAGTAGGCTGGACAACCTCCATACCATATACCAGAGAGTAGGGTGTTGCCCTTGTCGATGTTAGTAGGGAGGTGCAGTACCCATGAAGTGCAAATGGTAACATCTCATGCCAGTCTTTGTATGTCACTGTCATCTTCTATACAATTTTCTTAATATTCTTGTTAGCAGCCTCCACAGTGCCATTCATCTTTGGCCAGTAAGGGGAAAAATTATGATGCTGGATCTTGAATTGTTTACATAGTTTGGTGATCATTGTATTGTTGAGATTTGTACCATTGTTTGTGATGATTCTCTCTGGCACACCATACCGACAAAGCAGGTTATGCTTGATAAACCGTTCCATGATATTCTTGGTAACAGTAGCAAAAGAGGCAGCCTCAACCCACTTTGTGAAGTAATCAACGACCACTGGGGTGAAGTGATGCCCATTGTAAGTGGTAGGTCTAATCTCTCCAATCATGTCAATTCCCCACATTGTAAAGGGCCAAGGAGTCGTCAAGACGTTCAAAGGAATCGGAGGTACATGCACCTTATCAGCATAGATCTGACATTTGTGACAAGTTTGGGAATGCTGATAGCAGTCTTCTTCCATAGTGGACCAATAGTATCCTGCCCGTAGGATCTTTTTATCCATGGTGTGTCCACTAGAGTGGGTGCCAAAGGTACCTTTGTGTAAATATATCATAATCCTCTCTGCTTCGCTCTTGTCTACGCACCAAAGTAAAGTAGAGTCATGGTTACGCTTGTAGAGGATTCCATTACTGAGGAAGAACTTTTCAGAGAACCTTCTCAGAAACTTCTTATCATTGACAGATGCCCCCTCGGGATATTCTTGAGCCTCGAGATACCTCTTCAATTAATGAAACCAAGGTTTGTCTGCTAGTTCTTCAGTGTCAATCTCATAGCAGTATGCTGGTTCATCCAATCTCTCAATAGTGATCCTAGGAGCCTCGTTGTCCCACTTGACCTTGAACATAGATGACATAGTATCTAGTGTGTCTTCTAATTGGTTCTCTTCTCGTGGGAAATGTTCAAAGGTTACCTCTTTAAAGTGTGGAAGCAATGTCAGCACATGTTCTTTGTAAGGGATGAGGTTCGGGTGCTTCGTGTCCCATTCTCCTTTGATTTGACTTATTACCAAGGCTGAATCCTCGAAAATGCTAAAAAACTTGATCCTCAGGTCAATAGCAGCTATGAGACCCATGATGCATGCTTCATATTCTGCCATATTGTTGGTACAGTTGAAACATAATCTGGCGGTGAAAGGAGTATGATAGCCTTCAGGAGATATAATTACAACACCAATGCCATTGCCGAGTGCGTTCGAGGCTCCGTCAAAAACCATAATCCATCGGGATCCTTCTTCGGGTCCTTCATATGGTCCAGGTTCTTCATAGTCAGCCACTAGCATAATATTCTCGTCCGAGAACTCAAAATTCATGGATTGGTAGTCATCCACAGCCTGATGATCCAAATGATCAGCTAGTACACTTCCCTTGATTGCTTTATGGGTCGTGTATTGGATATCATATTCGGTCAAGATCATTTGCCATCTTGCTATTCTTCCGGAGAGGGCGGGCTTCTCAAAGATATATTTGATCGGGTCCATCTTAGATATCAGCAAAGTAGTGTGGGTTAACATATACTGTCTCAGTCGGCGAGCAGCCCATGCCAAAGCGCAGCAAGTTTTCTCGAGCAGTGAGTATCTGGTTTCACAGTCGGTAAACTTTTTGCTAAGGTAGTATATCGCGTGCTCTTTTAGACCAGACTCGCCTTGCTGCCCCAGCACACACCCCATTGAATTATCTAGCACTGTTAATTACGTTATCAAAGGTCTTCCTTCAATCGGAGGCATCAGAATTGGTGGTTCTTGAAGGTATTCCTTAATTCTTTCGAAGGAAGTCTGGCATTTGTCATTCCACTTTACCACTTGATCTTTCTTCAAGAGCTTGAAGATTGGCTCATAAGTAGCAGTTAAATGGGAAATGGACCTGGAAATGTATTTTAGTCGTCCCAAAAAGCCTCTGACCTCCTTCTCGGTGCAAGGAGCCGGCATCTCTTGTATAGCCTTTACTTTTGCAGGGTCCACCTGAATACCCTTGTTACTAACAATGAAACCTAGCAGTTTACCAGACCTTACCCCGAAGGTGCACTTGTTTGGATTCAACCTCAGCTTGTACGTCTTCAACCTATCAAACAACTTTTGTAAATGATCAAGGTGTTCTTCTTCAATTTGAGACCTGGCTATCAAGTCATCCACATATACCTCTATCTCATGGTGAATCATGTCATTAAACAAGGATACTGTGGCTCGCTGATAGGTTTCCCTGGAATTCTTTAATCCAAACAGCATCACTTTGTAGCAGAAAGTGCCCCATTGCGTGACAAAGGTTGTCTTCTCCATATCTTCGATTGCCATCTTGATATGATTGTAACCAGAGAAACCATCAATGAAGGAAAAGATCTTGTGTTGCACGGTGTTGTCAACCAAAATGTCGATGTGGGGGAGCGGAAAGTCATCTTTGGGGCTTGCCCTGTTCAAATCTCTGTAGTCCACACACATTCGTACCTTACCGTCCTTTTTAGGCACCGGAACTACGTTGGCAACCCGTTGGGGATAAGAGGTGACGACTAAGAAACCAGCATTGAACTGCTTCATAACCTCTACTTTGATCTTCTCTGACATTACAGGGCGCATGCGATGGACCTTCTGCTTTACCGCAGGGTAATCTTCTTTAGTTGGCAGACGGTGAACCATAATATCTGTATCCAATCCTAGCGTGTCTTCATATGACCAGGCAAAGATCTCGACATAATCATGCAACATTTTTATCAACCGTTGTTTGACATTAAGCCCCAGACTTGCGCCGATCTTGACTTCTTTTCTGTCCTCCCTTGTGCCTAAGTATAGTGTCTCAACTGGCTCCTCATGACACTGTATAGCCCTCTCTTCCTGGGTTAACAGCCTGGAAAGTTCTCCAGGTACCTCGCAATCTTCCTCACCTTCGTCCTCGGCATGGTTGATCGGATTTTAAAAGTCATAACCGGTAATAGAAGAACTGTTATCAATGGGATTCATAGTGAATATGGATCTGCGTTTGATACGTGAGTGTGTGTAAGAGCATAGCTGTATAGGCAAAGTAAAAGTAGAAAAGAAAAACAGATAGCATAAAATTTGTATGCATAAATGTCCAATGCTTTATTAATGCCATATGAAAATAGAACATGAGAACCCTCACAAATAAACCGATGTGCCTCGGGTAAGACACATGGCCATAAAGTTATATTGTTTATTACATATCCAAAAAATAAGAAAGACAATTACTTCTGAACAAAAGTAATCGGTACAAAATCTTTTTCCGTCCAATTACTGAGTCCACCGTTGGTAGTAGGGAAAATCCAGCTATCTATGTCATTGTCACCGTCTCCGTCTTCTAAAGCGTTGACCCCATGATTGCTAATGTGTAGGGTAGTTCTTCCAGCACGAGCACGTCGAACAACCCTTTAAGCCCCTGAAGAGAAACCCAAACCAAATTTATCAGACTTGTATGGAATATCAGGGAGCTGACCCCAGATGGTAGACCCATCTTCTTCGACAACCACTTTTGCATCCTTGAGAGAAGCCATCTTCAAAGGAGGTCTGGTGATCTTCGGCATAATTAACAATTTCAGCTGTATCCAGAGTCAGAGGTACTTCCTCGAAATTCTGGCACGGAGTCTCGATGAACTCACCATCCATTTCTACATATCTGAAGGAATTCAGATGACTGACCATGTATTCTTCTTCGCCGTGTATAGTGACAATTCTCCCTTTGACCGGGTATTTCATCATCTGATGTAGAGTGGATGTAACAGCTCCCGCCCCATGAATCCAAGGGAGACCCAATAAACAAGAATAGGATGGTATGATGTCCATCACGTAGAAGGTAGAGTCGAAATTTTGACAACCAACTCTGATGGGGATGTCCACCTCCTCGTACACCATTATCTTTGAACCGTCAAAAGCCCTTACTACAATATTGCTGCGTTTCAAGGTCAAGCCTTCATAGTCTACTCTATCCAGAGCGTTCTTAGGCAGCATATTTGATGATGAACCAGTATCTACTAGGACATGGGCCAAAGTAGTGCCCTTGCATTTGACAGAAACATGCAACGCATCATTGTGCTTCCTCCCTATAGGAGTCAAATCAACATCAGAAAATTCCAAACAGTTATCAGCCGTCAAAATGGCCACACAATCTTCAAATTGGTCAGCAGAGGTTTCCTGTGGCACATGGGATGTTTTAAGAAATTTCACCAGAGCCTTTGCATGAGTTTCAGAACACAACAGTAAGGCTAGCCTAGAAATCTTGGAAGGGGTCTGCCCCAACTGTTCGACCACGTTGTAGTCTCTTTTCTTGATAATTTTCTGAATTTCTTCCATCTCCTTCTTGGAGGCCTTTGGGATAGATATTGAATGTTCCTTTGTCTGGACAGGCTCAATCATTATGTCTTTGCCCCGAGTCTTGGTTGACTCGGTGATAGGGGTGTCAGCAGGGGTAATCATAGGGATTGTAGTAGTAGTATCAGCAAGAATGAAAGTAGGAATGATCACGGGACCAGTAACAGTTTTCGGAGGAGAAATATCATGGGAGAACACTCTTCCACTTCTTGTTATTTTGCTGGTTCCCACAATGTTGCCAATGTCGGGGTCAGCCTTTTCGGAAACCTGGTCTTCATCAGCCAGCCAATCTTGCTTGACGCTGTGGTAGTAGACGTCAGCCCCATAGTTCCAAGGGACAGTTTTATATGAGGAGTATGGGATTGGCCCTGGCATAGTAATTATTAATGGAGTAACCTTCGGAACAGATGTAATCCTGACAGGTCTTTTGGTGGAGACCTTGGGAGGATTGGCGGAAATGGTTATTATCGAAACATCTTTGCAAGAAATGGTTGGAACGGGATTCTTCTCAAACAAAACCTATTTATCATCCATCAGGCGCTGAACACCTGCCTTCAACAAATGGCAACCAGTCGGTAGAGATAAACAGAAGTGGCAACCTTCTCCATAGCCCGGAAATAAATCGTCCTTCAATAAATTCCACTTAACGGTCATAAGAGGAGTAACAAGCTCTTCAACAGTAGTAACAAACATATCATCTTCATTAGCGTTAACACCACGGTTGTGCTTGGGCATAGGAGCAATGATAAAATTTGGAATTTCAGGGGCGTCAAACTCAATTTCTTTCGCCTCGAGAAGGTATTGTACCTTGTTTTTTAAAGCCCAGCAGTCATTTGTATCATGACCTGAGCTTTCCAAATGATAAGAACAGTGGGATTTGGATTGTAGCGGGGAGAGGCAGTGTTGGGATTCTTTGGAGCTTCCTGCAAGGTTACCAGATTGGATTTCAACAAATGAGGCAAAACTTAGGATAAAGTCATATTTATCTGGGTAAACTGTCTTATCGGCCTTTCTGCCCTCTGCTGATTATTCCTCTGTTGAGTGGGTGCAGGCTTAGAGATTATGACAGCCCTTACCGTTGGACGGTGTTGAGTTTTGTCCTGATTTCTTTGATTGTACATAATAATAACTTGTTTCTTCCCAACAAATTTCTTCCTTACTGCACTGGAGGATGCGTCCTTTTGGATCTTACCACTCTTAATTCCAGCTTCCACTCTTTCCCCTGTCAAGATTAATTCAGTAAAGTCGGCCGAGGAACTTCCAATTAGGTGATTAAATAATAGACCAGATAGGGTACCCAGAAACATATCCACTAGCTCCCTATCAGACAGGGGAGGCTGGACTCTTCCTACTAAGTCCCTCCATTTCTGAGCGTAGTCTTTAAATCCCTCGCTCGAACCCATAGCCATACTTTGGAGTTAAGTACGCGTGGGAGCAAGGTCTGCATTATATTGATACTGCTTATAGAAAGCAGCGGCCAGGTCTTCCCAATTATGAATGTTGGTCCTTTCCAGCTGATATAACCAATCTAACTGAGTTGCGGATAGACTATCCTGAAAGAAGTGGACCCATAAGTCCCTGTCAGCAGTGTGAAGCTGTATCTTTCTCACATAAGATCAGAGGTGCATTTTAGGACATGAAACACCATCGTACTTGGAAAGCACTTGCACCTTGAACTTTGGCGGAATGACAATCTCAAACACCAAACCCAGCTCTTCAAAGTCCAGCCGAGGTACTTTCTAAATCTCCATTACACTCAGACGCTCTTCCAGCTGTTTATACTTTTCATCGGCCAGAGGATACTGCTCTTCATTGTAATCAGTCTCATTATCAGATTCCCCCGGACTAGGGTCTTCCTCCCTTGTCTCACCCTCTTGGTTATCTCCTTCTTTTGATGAAGATGTCAGCTCAACCACTTTCCTTAGCGGTCCTTTGAATCTCCTTCCCAGATTTACCACACCAGTTGTCCTCCTTGGCTTCTTAGTCTTATCCTTAACAATCAGGGCTTTTAGTTCCTCCTTCCCTTTGGCCAGAGCCATGATCATTTGTTGAAACTGAGCATTTTGAGTTTGTAGATCCTTCACTGTCTGTTTGAGAGCCATTTCTTTACTACTGAAATAAACAGCGAAGAAGATAAGAAACCTGCTATGAAACTTGTTTATGCAATGATATGTATGATATGTGTATGCAATGATTTCAAGAATTTCGGGAAATTTAAATTTGCGAACCAAAATGAAACAAATATTTTATTAGTAGAATTCAAAATACAATTGCCTTTCAGGCGTTTCAATTGAAGGTTCAAAAAACTAAAAAAAATCAGGTTTCCCATGGGCGCTTCCTCTTCGCGCCAAAATAGACATTAAGACTTCTTTCTTCATGAAGTTGCTTCGTGAGCTCTAAAAATTTACTCTCTTGGGCATAGAAATGGTCTTTATAGGTATCCCGCTATTTCTTCAGCTGAATCCAGGATCTCTACAGTTCTTCAAGATCAATGGGCATATCAGGATGAAGAACCGTATATGGAATATCTCCTTCAGTAATGGGCTCCACAATCACTGGTAAGATGGCTATATATGGCATCATAAGGTTCTGAGCACGAGCTCGTAACCGTTGGAGATAAGGTTCCATAGGGATGGAATTCTTCATCCCCAAAGTCTTGATGTCAAATCTGTTTACCATGCCCCAAGCTCGTATGAACCTCTAGCGATACCCTTGAACATCATCCTCATAGTTAAACACAATGCCATGGATAAGCATCTCGTGAGGATCATCCCTTCGAGCGTAACCAAATTGTCGCAGAGCCAGAGAAGGATTATAGGTTATGCCTTCCCTAATGCCAAGTAATGGGACATTAGGGAATTCCCCACAGCGGTCAATAATAGAAATATCTCCCATATATCGGGAATACCAGAGAATATCCGCGTGAGAAAGTGACATTATCCTTTGCGACCAGCCCAAACCTTCTTCATTCTTCAGTAATGTTTTAGGGAGGTGATAAATAAACCACCTCGAAAGCAATGGCACACAGCACATAAGAATCCCTCTTTTATTTGTGGTACGAGTGTGGAAGGTATGCAAGATATCTCTGAGTAAAGTTGGCACAGGATTACGAGAGAGGAAGACATTGATAGCATTCACATATATGAGTAAGTCTGGATTAGGGAACAATACTAACCCATAGATGAGAAGGGTCATGACCTCCTCAAAATCCTGGAAGTCCAAATCATACCAAAACAGCTGAGCCTTCTCTATTAGGAACTTGGCTAGAAAACCCTTAACTCCGCTTATTATTTCCCAGTTGGATACAACGTCGGACCGTTTCAGGTGTAAAGCTGCTGCAATGATCTCCGACTTTGGAGATTCTTCTAAATCGGTGAAAGGAAACTGATCCAAAATAGGTATACCCAATATCCGAGAGAACTCTTCCATGATGGGTACCAACTGATAGTCTAGAAAGGTGACGCAATGGTGCTTAGGGTTGAAGAATTGAAAGAGCACCCTCATTATCTTCTCATTAAAACCTGAGGTAACCAGATTGAGGAGTCGAACGTAGCTCTTGGTGAATCAAGAAGTCTCAGAAACCCTGGATAACAGCTCTTTAAGTTGAAGAGGTATTCTCACAAAGCTGATTCAGATGGTATTTCTACAATCGAAAGCCGTGATCTACAAAACATAACAAAGATAAATTCCCATAATCCTTGAAATGGTTAGTGTAATGAAGAATGAATGTTTATGATGCATGATTCCATGTTTAATCAAATTAATCACACACAAGAAAAGCACACAAGACCTTAGGTTTAGGCTTGCATGGGGTTTATAGGTAAACACACTCTTGAAGTTTAGTTGGTTTCAAACATGTCCTTGAAATAGTAACCGGGTTCTAAGAAGTCTTAATATCACTGATCTTTCTTTATCGGTATTATTTCAGTTTAGCAATCTTTTCTTGCGGCCGAAACATCCCAAAAGTCCGATCTCAATGAGTGTAGTATCGATTATCAACCGATTCCCAGCTTTACACCGAGGCCGACTATCTCACTACTTTCTAATGGCCATGTTTGTTCAACTAAGGTTATAAGGTTTGTTAGTGCTTCACGACACCACGCGGTGGCCCCGTATTCTCTTCGATTCAACACAAGGGATACCGGTACCAACCAAAGTGTCACACCAACACAGCTATCGCTTCAACCATATCGGTCTACACCATACTGTCTCCAAGATCTATTGATGTTTACCTAAAAAGATGCCCCAAATCCGGGTATAGGATCTTTACAAGAATACCCCAACAAACTCTCAAAGATAAAGCAGTCAAAGCAAACAAAGAAAGAAATTTTAAAATGATCTAGACCCTAAGGTAAACCCCACTTTATAATAAATCCCCAACAGAGTCGCTAGTTCTGTGATATGGTGGAAGAACCGACTGCTAAACTGGTTTGTGATTTGTATTCGCAAATGTGCGGTAAGCAAGAGTCGTCACCGACTTTTCTTTTATCCAAAAAATTAAAGGGTAAAGAGAACATAAAAAAAGATCTTCCGAGAGTTTTCTGAGTAAGGGGGTAGATTATGGAAAGGTAAAGTGTTAGCACCCTTTCCATCCACGGTTTTCCATGGGCTCTTAAGTACTTGCTCATCTTTTAAAAATTGCTTGTGTTTATGTGATTTGAAAAGCTTTGAAAAGGCCTTAGTGTGGCGATTCACTTTATGGTAACCCTTGTATCAGTCCTCAAGGGTGTGATAAAGTGTTTTTTTTGAAAACTTTAGTTTGAAAAGTGTTTTGAAAGTGTGGTGAAAAAATTTGTTTGAGCAAGTACCTAACAATTATCTACCTACTCGAAAAAGATTGTTCTTTTCCTCCTATCCTTTAGACTGTGTTATCCTACTTTTAGTGAGTATGTAACCTTAGTTGTTGGATGTTGAGGGACTATCGAAAGGGACCTAATAGTCATTGAAGGCAACATGTAAGGATAACTTATAATTTCGAAGGGACTATCATCATAAGATCATTTCTCGTAGGCAACTCGTGGGATAGTAAGGGACTATGATCTTTGTGATGATTTTTAAATTGAGGGTCTTTGCTAAGATATCCCTATGTTCGAGGGACATGACCATTGTTTACGAGGCAACCAAGTGAGGTATACCCTAAGGGTGCAAGTGTGTAGCAGTGTGCTTTTTTCAGATATTTTATCTTGCAGTTTAGTGATCTACTGATTGATTGATTAAGCATACACGCCTAGGTTATTAGAAATTATATACAAGCATATAAAATATAAAATCGAGAAATAAAGGTCTTATGCTATTACAAGGCTTTGGTGTAGATACATAAGGAATTGACTGAAAGTAAAATGCGGAAATAAAACCATAATTAAGCTATTACAAACCGGGCGCAGTTACATCAATAGTAAAAACTAATTGTACAGCAAAAATAATTACGCGTGAGAATAAAAAATTAAAATAAGTTTAAAACCCTAAAAAAACCTAATTTAATCATTGAAAATATTTTTGGGATTTTTTGTGAAAAAAAGATTTGAAGTTTGACCTAATTTTTCTAATTAATTTTAATTAATGAAACAAATTAAAGTTGATGAAATTATTTAATTTACAAAAATTAATTTATTGAAAAAAACTAAATCCTATTTTTTGTGATGTTGATTTTATGATTTTATGAAGAAAAAAATTGATTTAAACAAAATAAATAAACCAATTTAAATAAAATAAAAATAATAAAATAAAAAGACAAATAGAATAAGCTTGAGGGGGTATGAGCCTAAACTGGGGTTGTGTTGCTGAAAATATGCAAAGGCCCAATCCTGTGAGCCCAAGGCCACGTGAGATCTGGCGAGGCTGCGCTAGGAGGGTCCACCATGAGGAGCTTCATTGGAAGCGTTTGATCTGGGCACTAATTTATCCAAGGATGATGATCTGGAGGCTTATAGTGTGCGCACTTGAAAGGATAGCATGTGATCTGCAAAGGATTATTAAGAAAAATAACATGTAGGAGGCAGGGATCGAACCCCTGACCTCCTACACACGCGCACTGAAAAGCCTTCACTTGTACCACTGAGCCAACTGTTCAATCATTAATATAAACAAACAATATATATTATATGTAATGAAAAGTCAGTGTAATAAATAGAAGCGCACAAATTTCAAATGAGCCACTCAGGTTTGGACACGCAATCATCTTCCTTGTTGGGACTATTGTTTTAGACTAAGGCCTTTACCTGCATACATCGTTGTAGCTAAAAACCTGCAATTCTCAAAAATCACCACCAGGCAATATAAATTAAATCTAATTATACATATCAACTGGGTTTGATCTCGAGAGTATAAGGGTACCCTTCTTTGGCCCTGATTTTGACTAAAACAAAAAACCCTAAAAAGGACCTTGAAACCCTAACAATAGCATCCAGTCAAATATGCATAAAAACACACAATTAATTATGCAAACATGTTCTAAATGATCATATAAGCATGACTGTATATTTAGAAATCATTTATCATGCGTGTATTTTAAAAACCAATTTCAAGAAGGAAGAACAAACTGTGAATCTGGATATGTTGTTTTTGGGCGTGCTGAGGCGTGGTAATGGTCCAGGAAGCTTCCAAATGCTGCCAGGAATGAATTGCAACCTTTGAAACGCCTTGAAACTCCTTGCAAAAGAAAATCCAATCACCACTTTCTTGTCAAAAATTTTAGTTTCTTTCCCTTAATTCACAATGTCAATCCTTCTTTGTATGATCAGGGTTTGTTATGCATATATAGTAGAAGTAATTAGGTAAAATAAAATTGAGTTGAACCTTTACAAATTGGTGAGAAAAGATTTAATTTGTGCCTTGTATACTTTGTTTCTAAAATAGGCCAAATCATGATATTTTCCAATCCAATTAGCCCTTGCACGAATTATATGATTTGTCAGCTGATCATGGATCCATAATGTGCTCATAAAATCCAATGTTTGATTTTATTTCATTATTCCATTATTTTAAATGATTTATTTTGATTTTAATGAATAAAAAATCAAAACAAATAATAAAAATAATAAAATAATAAGTGGATAAGCTCAGGGGTTGTGGGCCATCTTAGGAACAAGTTTCAAACAATAAAACATGGGCCCATTTGGAAGAAAAATATCAATTTTGATCAATGTTGACTTCATGCACATTTCCAAAAATTGGTTTACTTTAGCAATGCATATCTCTCTCATTTTTTACCCTAAGAATGTGTTCTTAGACTTTTTAGAAATCTTAGGATGTCCTCTAAACAACCCTTTTGGTTTCATCTCAATTGGATATTCCATGTTCATGTAAGGAGCTTTGACCCAAAAGGTGTTTTTGTTGACTTTTTGAAATGACCTTTAATGTATGAACTTGTATCTTTTTATTGACGCATTTCTTGACCTTGAAGCTGAATAGAAGATGTAGGGAATTAGATCCTATTCAAAATGAGGCTTGGTTGTAAAATTTCTGATAAAGTATGAGAAAGTTATGTCTGGTCAATGTTTGGTTGACTTTTCCTATCGAAACCCTAAATTGTCATTTTTGACTTTTGATGAGTTAGGAGCATTTCTTGAGGAATCTTGATCAACCCTTGACCAAATGATGAAGATTACTTAAAAATGTTTATGTTGACCAAAAATCTTGAAGTCTGACTGTATTTGGGCCACAGTTGACTTTTGACCTAGTACAATTGATTTCTAAGCATCTTAGCAGTTGACTGAGCAAATTTGTTGTGTAAGGCATGAAAATTGACATGGATGATCTTGGGGAAACATTAGGGGAATGGAGGACATTTGGGACCCTTGGGAGTCAACCATCTTGCTTGAAATTGAAACCCTAGTTTGAGGCTTATTGTCTTAAGAGGAGGATTTCTCTGGTCAATCCTTAGTCAACCTTGAGCAATTGAAGATCTTTGGAGGCATATCTTGAGTGAAATGAGAGGGAAAATTTTGGGGTACAACAATGTGTGATTTGAAAATATTTTGAAATCGCCAATGTAAGGATTACTTTGTAATGATTCTTGTATCAGTCCTCAAGAATGCGTATAAAGTGTTTTTGAAAATATTTGTTTGAAAAGTAGTGTGAAAAATGTATTCTTTGAGAGAAAAGTTTGTTTCAGAAAAGAGTTGTGAGCAAGCGATTAAAAGTTCCTTACGCACTAAAGGTCGTTCTTATTATTTTCCTTATCCTTTAGAGATATTTTTATCTGTACCATTAGTTGGTAGGTAGCCCTATCCATTGGATGTGAATGGACAGGAGTAGGGTCATCGAATGGTCATTGAAGGCAACACGTGGAGATGCTTTAGCAATTGTATCGGAGAGACTAGATCATTTTTGTAGGCAACATCGAAGGATCATCAAGGGACTATGATCTTTATTCAAATGGACTTTGCTAAATTATCTCCACATTCGAGGAACATGACCAAGTTTCCAAAGGCAATAAAGAGAGGTTACCCTAGAGGTGCAAATGTGAATAGTATGTTCAATTCAGTTATTTATCTTGTATTAGGGTTTGCTAACTATTATTTTTATCTTACCATACAAACCCTAGTTACTAGCAGTTGAATATATATAGCATGAAAAGTAAAGTGCAGAAAGTAAATCCTAAGCTATTATAGGGCTTTGGGGAAATTACATAAAAAAGATGCGGAAAATAAAGTGCGGAAATTAAACCCTAGACTATTACATCCCGTAAGCAGTTACATAATAGGTAAAAAATGCAGAAAATAAATCTAAAACTATTACAAGAAAAGTCGTGAGACCTATACAATTAATCTATGAATATTAAATAGAAATAAGAAAAAGGAATAACAAAACAAAGAAAGGTGTTTTTATGGTTTTTCATGGAAAATAATTTAAGGAGATAATAGTTAAATAAAACATAAAATTCTAATTAATTTTAATATTTAAGGAATAGGTTAATTAATTAATTAATTAATTAATTAGGAAAATTAAATTTTAATTAAAAAAACCTAAACCTAATTTATTAGTGTTAAGGAAATATTAGGCTAGTTTAATGATTAATTAAAAAGATTATTAGGGTTAGGGAAAGAAAAATCAATGAAAAGGTTAAAACCAAAAAAAATAAGGAAAATTGCATGGGGTGGGTGTTGAACCCACACCCTCCTTCCTTCTTCCTTACCTTGCTTGCCAATGAGCCAGGCGCTCGTTGGTGTTTGGAGAATAGGTGCTGCACATAATATATGAAACTTGCATGTTAATTGTAAAAATAACAAAAAAATATGGTGAAGCGCCAGGATCGAACCCACACCCTTATGTTTACAACTCAACGCCTTGACCAGCGGTTCAACACCCTCATTCGCGTACCAAATAGAAACGAAACAATATATTTTAAAAGTGGACCGGAGAGGCGCCGGAGCCCTAGCTTCGGTCGTCTTCTCCAGTGAGTTGTTTTTTGAAATATGCAAAATAGAACACGTTAATACACAAAAAAGACCCTACCCCCCTAAATTGACCCTTGTGAATCCATTGGTGGCCTTAGTTTTGGCTAAATCATCCTGTACAAAGAGATATAAACAAGATAAGGCAAATTAGTGTAAGAATGGTGATGCACAATTCTGGCATCATGGGACTCATGCAAGGGTTTAGACCTGCATTGTTATGTCTCAGAAACACAGTGCAAACGTTAGTTTTAATCAAAGCATAGTAAAAATCAAAACAAGAAATTCACAAAGACATGTAAATCGGCCATGCTTGGGATGCTTATTTCATGCACTTTTGATCATCAAGGATGATCCCAACTTACTGTGTAATGTCTCATGAAGCGATTTGGATGGTTAGTTTGCTTTGAGAGGGGTCAGAAATAGGATTGGAAGTTTGCTCTAATTTTGACAAAAAGTTGATATTTTTGAGAGAGTTCTTGAGGCATGTTTTTGTTGTCCTTATTGTCTGAATATATAGGGTATTTATAAGAGGATTAGATTCGGTCAAAGGTGGGCTTGAACTTATTATAAAACAACCTTTGATTCTTATTTGAAAATAGAACTGGAATAAGACAAAACATGAAGACTTGTTTTAAAAATAACCCCACATGGTTTGCAGCATATCTTTGGGCCTCCACAATATTTGAAACAAAAGCCTTTTATGCCTCACACCTCCCTTTTAGATTTATTTGATTTAATTTTGAATTTAAATGAATAAAATTAAAATAAATGAAATAAAAAATTAAAATGGTGTATGATTATATCTAGAGGTCCATTATGAGGTCAAGAACCCATTTGGACTCTAAACGATAAGCCCATTATCCCAAAAACTCAAGTTTGCTCAATTTGGGTTTCATGCCTTTTCTCAAAATTGCCCAACTTGCATCAATCATAACTCTCTCAATATTTGTCATATGAAGATGATCTTTGACTTTTTAGAAAGCTCAAGATGTCCCCTACAACTCTCATGTTTATCATGTTTCCATTTAAATAGTTTATTTTGATGTAAATTGTTTTGACAAAAAGTATCTTTTTGTTGACTTTTAAAATGACCTGTAATGTTTTGGCCCATATCTCTCAAATGAAGCATTTTTGGAATTATTCTTAATGAGACAAAGTTGTAGAGAATTGAATTTCATTCAAAATGATCTTTGGTTGAGAAAAATCTGATGAAGTATGTGAAAGTTATGCTTGGTCAAAGTTCAGTTGACTTCTCCTAAAGAAAACCCTAATTTAGCAACATTTGACTTTTGATGAATCTTGAGTTTTCTTGATGAGTTATGATCAACCGTTGATCAAATGATAAATGTAACTTCAAAATATTAATGTTGACCAAAAATCTTGAAGTTAGACTATATTTTGACCACAATTGACTTTTTACCTAATATAGTTGATTTTCACTTATATGAGTAATTGATTAAAAAAAATTGTGACATAAGGCTTGAAACTTGACATGGGGATTATGTGAAGCATATGAGAAACCATGAAACTCATTTGAGACATTAGAAGCTCAATTTCCTCTGAGAAATCCAAAACACTATGGGCATCAGAAAGTCTTGAAGATACCATGAAATTTGTGTTTCTCAAAGAAAATTGAGCTTCTAATGCCTCAAGTGGATTTCATGATTTCTATTATGCTTCACGGTACCCTCGTGAAAAGTTCCAAGCCTTACATCACAAGTTTGCTCAGTCAATTGCTTAGATGATTGAAAATCAACTGTATTGGATAAAAAGTCAACATTGGTCAACTTACAGTCAAACTTCAAGATTTTTGGTCAACATCAATATTTTGAAGTCAAATTCATCATTTTATCATGAGTTGATCATGATTCATCATAAAAACTCAAGATTCATCAAAAGACAAAAGTTACCAAATTAGGGTTTTCTTAAGGAGAAGTCAACTAAACTTTGACCAAGCATAACTTTCACATGCTTCATCAGAAATTCCTCAACCAAAGCCTATCTTGAAGGAATTTCTGATGAAGCATGTGAAAGTTATGCTTGGTCAAAGTTTAGTTGACTTCTCCTTAAGAAAACCCTAATTTGGTAACTTTTGTCTTTTGATGAATCTTGAGTTTTTATGATGAATCATGACCTGTAATGTTCTATAAGCTCAAGGCCAAAAATGCTTCATTTGAGAGATATAGGCTAAAACATTACAGGTCATTTTAAAAGTCAATAAAAAGACATCTTTGGTCAAATAAGTTTACATCAAGTTAAAACTTCAAATGAAAAACTGACCAACTTAAGATTTGTATGGGACATCTTAAGCTTTCCAAAAACTCAAAGATCACCTTCATATGACAAAATTTAAGAGAGTTATGATTGGTGCAAGTTGAGCAATTTTGAGAAAATGCATGAAACCACAATTGAACAATTTTGGCCTTTTAGGCTAATGGGCATAACTTTTGAAGTTCAAACGTGTTTATGACATGTTTAGAGACCCCTAAGTCCATTCATGCACTATTTTAATTTTTTATTTCATTTATTTTGATTTTATTCATTTAAATTTAAAATTAAATTAAATAAATATTAAATAAATGTACAAGGCATGTGGGCTTTTGTTTTGGATCATTTTGAAGCCCAAGATCACATATCCAACATAACAAAACCGTGATGGATGAAGAAGGAAACATATCCTCATGTTTTGGAAAGTTTTGTAATTGTTTTGGAAACAAATAATGACGTTGATTGCATATGTTTCCTTCTAAGAATGTTAACTTAAAAAAACATCCATTATAATTAGAGGACACACTCCATAAGACAATGATACAGATTGGTTGTCATAGAAATAAGTTCTCAAACAAAAAAATTTCAAATAATAGGTGCAAATTATATTCTAGTTTTCCAGCCATTCTCAACTGAAACGAACCCTCGAATCATCATCCTGACATCCCCAAGAACCTCCTCAAGTCGATTACCACGCTCAACCGTGCCCAGAACGCCTCCCCTCAATCACACCGGTGGTAAGGACTTTCTAATTTCAATTTTATTAATCCTTATGTTATTAATAAGTTTCATATGTCCATATGTGTTAAAAAATAAACATAGAACATGTTCGCACCAAGCGTGTGAAGAGAAGGGAGGGGGTTCAAACCCCAGCGAAGCCAAAACCCTTTTTTCTTTACTTTCTTCATTTTCCCTTTTTTTATTATTTATTTTATTATTAACTAAGTTTTTTTTAATCAAAACTTATACATAAAATAATCAGAAAGAAGCCATATAATAAAATCAACAAAGAATTAGTTTTAGGGTGTAAATTAATTAATTGATTTTTTGGACAATTAGATTTTAGAATTTTTATTAATTAAAATCAATTACAATTAGGATTTTAAATATTATTAATTAAAACTTAAATTATTTTCATAAAAACACCAAAAATATGAACTTAAATTTTTAGGGCATTTAAACTTTTTTTCCAACATTTTCTTATTCTTTTTGCTATTTATTTTCTTAGACAATTATATAGGTCAAACAGT
The DNA here is from genome assembly GCA_948472305.1 of Vicia faba. Classification (NCBI taxonomy): domain Eukaryota; kingdom Viridiplantae; phylum Streptophyta; class Magnoliopsida; order Fabales; family Fabaceae; genus Vicia; species Vicia faba. The sequence goes on along the minus strand of OX451735.1, from coordinate 735,327,124 downwards.
TTAATGTAATAGTTTATATTTACATCCCTCATTTTTCTAATTATGTAACTCTCTCAAAGCCCTATAATAGCGTAAATTTACATTCTCACTTTATCTTTTTTCCTTTATATGTTTGTATATATATAATTGCTAGTAAATAAGCTTGTATGATAAGAATAAAATCAAACATAGATAACCTCAATTTTCAAGACAACATAACTGAAATCAATACACTTTGCAAACTTCACCTCTAGGGTAACCTCTCTTAGTTTCCTTGCGATACTAATGTCCATGAAAATGGGAATACTTTAGCAAAGATCCTCGTTTAAACAATATCATCATGGTCCCTTTCGAATAAAGATCATAATTCCTCGATGACCCTTCGAGTTGCCTACAAAATGATCTAGTCCCTTCGATGACCCTACAAGAAAAATGATGATAGTCCCTTCGAATTGCTAAAAGTATCCTTACATGTTGCCTTCTATGACCATACGGCGGCCCTACGCCTGTCCCTTCACATCCAATAGATAGGGCTACCTAACAACTAATGATGTGGATAGTACTATCTCTAACGGAGAAGGAAAATAACAAGGACAACCTTTAGTGAGTAAGACTCAACAAATTGCTTGCTCATAACAGTTTCAAACAAACAAATTCATTTTTACACCTCACGTTTGAAAACAAATATTTAAAAAAAAAACACTTGCTATACATTTTTGAGGACTCATTCAAGAATTATTACAAAGTATGCCTTACAATTGGCATTCAAAATATTTTCAAATCACACACAAAGCAAGTTTAAAGTGAGTTAAGAAATTAAGAGCTCGTAGATAACTACGGGTGAAAAGGGTGCTAACACCTTCCCTTTTCATAACTTACCCTCCGGACACAAAATCTATCAAAGGTCTTTCCTATTCTTTTCACCTTTCCTCATTGGATAAAAGAAAAGTCGGTGGCGGCTCTTGCTATCCGTAACATTTGTGATAAAATGCTAAAAATGCTAAACAAGTCAGATCTCCCACCGTATTATATGATCAAAGTCAAATTGAGGGAGTATGTTAAGCATGGAACATGGAGAGACAGAGGTATTATAAAATCATTTCCTCTTCATTTCCTTCACTTTTCCACTTCTGTCTCTCTCTAACTCCAAAAAAAAATAAAACCCTATAACACTTCTAAAGAGAGATGCTCTCTCCTCTCTCTAGAAAGGCGGTCACCAGAAATTTCCCCACCAGTCGGAAATCGCTTCCGTCAGCGATTACCCTCTCTAGCCACTGTAAGCCACCCTTCAGCCCAGATTTCTAGTTTAAATTCAATCAAAATCCTCAAACATCCATCCAAGCAGCTGTGAGGCAACCCAGAAACTGCCATGAATCTTCATCCTAACCCAGATCTTGATGAAGATCTTCAACCAACCTTTAACAGAAACCAAGAACCCTTATGATCTTCATCCATACCTAACAAACCCTAGCCCAATCATCAAACCCTGACATGTTCTAACCCTAGCCCAGTTATCAAAATCTAACATGTTTTACCCTAACCCCAAATCAAAACCCATAAACCCTAATCCAATAGAAATCAAAGAAAAACAACACCAATCATCGTCAACAAAACTGTACCCTAAGCTATGTTTGATCGTGTTTACCTCTCCTGTAGTGACTCTTCTAGTATAAATCCTTTTTTGACCTTCTGGTTCTCCTTTTAATCCTTCTCTTCGTCTTTGTTTTGCAGGTACGAGGCTGGAATTGCAGCTAAGCTCGAAGAAGCTAGGGTTTCAGTTGTGAAGCCATAGTCCTTGTTGATTGAAACGATTTAGTGAGGGATGGGGAATCGCGTCAAGATTCATGAATTCTCCAAGGTTTTCTCAGTGCTAAAAACTCCGTCCATTCTTATTATTAGTTCTTAGGTTTTTATAGACTTTAGACTTATATTAGATTAGGAAATTTTTTATGATTTTCAGTTATAATTGATTTGTAAGTTACTGAGATTTTGTTAGAAAGTGTTAGATTTGATTTTGTCTGTAATTTAGAGATTAGGGTTTTTATTTACATGTACTTGGACTTGTTATTGTATAGATTCATTTCAGCCAATAAAAAAAATTTTAATCGAATATTTGATTTGATTCAATATAGTTTATGGATTTTGGGCCTTCGAGTTGTCTTAGTGAAGAAGAAGAGTAGTAGCGCCGCCGCTGTGAATCTAGGGTTTCTTACCCTTGTTGACTTCGGCCAACAAAATCTCAGAAAAGATCAATAATAAATCAATAATTATAATATTAATAATAATATTAATAATAATATTAATAGTTAATATTATTAATAATATTCTTATAATATCGATAAAATACCATAACAAAAAATATAGTAATAATGTTAATAATCAGTAATATAAATAAAAAACAAAAATGAAATAAAATTGACTTCAGTCAAGTCTAATTTCATCCACACCTCCTTGTTATTGGACACTACAAGATGAAACAGAGTGAGCTTATCTATTTGGCAAGCTAAGCCCAATACATCTCCTCATTTGTTTAATCCAAAAAGGTCAAAAATAACCTTTAGCCAATGTGAATGCTAATCCCACTTTGACATGTACACACCCCTCATTTTTTATATTATCAAACACACTTATATACATACATATATATTTAATATATACGTACATATTTTAAATGATGCCCCAAGAATAAAAAACTTTGAAATAATTTAATATGGCCAATTTAGAACCAAACATATTTTAAATTATATTAAGCACCAATGTATCAAAAAAATTTATCAGTGTGTATGTACAAACAACATCTAAAATGATGATTATAGGAGGGTTAATTTTGGGGTATGACACCATACACTTGTAATCAGTTTGGTTATAGTGGATTAAGTCTTTGGATAAGGAGAAATCATCCTTGAGGGGGTGGACAGGAGTAACCTAGTTAATGGTGAACCTGGATAAATCACTTATTTCCTTTATTCTTCATTGTCTTTATAACTTTCATTATTTGAGTGCTTAGATTTTCAAAATGGGAATGTTTTCTATAAACACAATTCAAACCCCCATTTCTTGTGTTTTCTCTACCTTCAATTGGTATCAGAGTCAAACTCTGTTATTGATTTAAGATTAAACACTTAACCATGTAGAGAGATCTAGAAAGAGGAAATTTCTTTATCTTCTAGTTACTTAAATGATTGAAAAGTTTTTTGATTCAAAACCCGATCTGTATAAGAATCAAAATTTTGGGTAAGAATAAGAAAATATGAAGACATAATCGTTGAAAACAAGCTCTCAGGATTTTGAAGGCTCAAGTACCTGATGGAAAATGAATTCATCTTCTATATCTCAAAAGTACTCCATCAAAAGCATCAGTCAAAGATTATTGCTATAGATCTTCAACTGAAGCATGTCATCCAAATGACAACTTCTATAAATTGCTATAGATCGATTCAATGTCATCTCTAGAAGATCCATCAAGATCTCTAAGAAGACAAAAGTTTCTCATATATTCACTCCAAAAGTCAAAAGGAGGAGTCGCTTGAAAGATTAGAAGAAATGTTCAGTATGTGCAAAAATAGGCTCGTTGATAAAGCCAAAACCCTTTGCATATAAAACCTCATATTAGTATTTACACGCTTTCTAAAAAAGTACTGCTAAAAACTTCTACCATTTATAAGCTATTATGTTCAAGAAAGGTTACTTGTTTCAGTTATCATTTGTCAAGATTTTTCAGTTCTATTCAATTTTGTTACAACTAGTAACATTATTTTCTTTGTACAAATTCTCTTGACTTAGCACATCTCTAAATCTGATATCTGGTTTATTTATTGGTCAAAATTGTTCTTAAAAATTATATGTGTTTTGAAAATCTAAAAAGAGTCATTCAAATTAATTTCAAGTAATATAGTTTTATGTGATATTTTCCTTAAATCTCTTGTCAAAGTTATTCATCTCCTCCCAAAAATTAAAAAAAAAATTAGCACCTATATCTAGACTCATCATAAGTGTCTCTGCATCTCTTATCACTAGGTTTTGGAAGTTGTTAATATACCATTCCTCACAAGTTTTCATATATTGAGTTGTCAGTTTCAGTGTCATTATTTACTTGCTCATTTTCTTGAACATTTCAGACTTATTTGCCTTCCATCTAGTCAAAGCCTCTTTGTAAAATCTATTGGTCATTCACTCTTCACCACGTGTCTAAAAAAATCACCTCTTAAATATCTTTTTCCACTATTGCTCTCTTTTAGTAGAGTGAATGTTCCAATATCCTCTATTGTCTTCTCACATCTTTAGTCAGTCAGTTGCATTTCCTTCTCATCTATTTATTATCCAAGTAAATCTATTCTTGTTACTTCACCCTCAATCCCTCTCTTTCAAAACTTCTTTCAATGGATGTAAGAACCTTTCAAGGTTTCAAGGAGCTTCTGGAAGTTATCTGTGAGCTTTTTCCTAGATCTAGCTGTGATAATCACTATATTACTGAAAGTTTTAGCCTTCAAGGATGGTCTCGCCACATCGCTTTACTGCATGGACCCATCTACCCTCATATGATCTGTGAGTTTTGGTTGTATGCTTATGCTGATGATGTTTCCATATCTTCAACTATTTTCGGCAATTTCCACTAATATTAAAGCAATTTCCAAACACCCTCGCTCTTCAAGAAAATCTTAGATCCATCCATGATACCTCTGAGATGTACGAACCAAACAATCATGAAAATATCCTTCCTATTGCCTCCATATGGTTTCAGCTTCTCTTGACTAATCTCCTTTCTCGAGGAATAAATCTACGTATTTTATCACATGAAGATAAGATTTTGATCTATTGTCTCTTGCATCATTTTAGGATAAATCTTCCCAAACCATCTTCAATTGTCTCAAGAATTCAATTGTTGCCTCCAGAAATTGTCATCAATCCATTGTTCCTTTTGGAAGAGTCCTCTCTTTTCTCTCCTCTAAAGTCGGCATTGTTAAAGAAGTCCGTCATAATGGACCTGACGATTCTCTTGAGGAAGAAAGATGTGAAGTTCTTGAAGTCTAGTATGTGTATAGTTTGTATCTATCAAAAGTAGAATTTCTATGTTGTTTGTTCGTCTGTTTATTTATTGTCTGTACTTTTCCTACAAATGAATGAAAAATTATGTTTGTGTCAATAAATTTTAGAAATCTGTCATCAATAAAATATGGCTGAAATAACTAAATATAGTTGAAAGAATCTAAGTCTTAAATAGAAAATTCTAGGAATTAAAATCCTTCTGATATTAAGTATAAATAACAAATCTTCAAGTGATATGGTTTATCCATTGTCACTTTCAAATCTCTTACTTGATGTGACATTCTGAAAGACATAATTTTGTTTAATAAGATACAAAACTTCTTGTGTTAGAATCTCTCTCTAAGTTTTCTGATACTTTTTCTGAACCAAGCCTTAAATTGTTCCATCCTAATTTGTCTAAATGTCCTTAGAAAATATCTTGCGTGATTCACCTCTTAACCTATGTCATTTGACCAGTCATTCATGTCTTCCATCTTATATCTATATATTCATATCCTTTCTTGAAGATATTCATTTCTTATATCGCTCCCTTCTCAAATAAATCCCATGCCTCTCTCATCATGTCTTTAGTTACCTTCCATGGAGATGAGAGTCTTCTTGAAGTCATAAGTGAAGAACAAATCAAGCTCTCTCATGTCACTAATATTCAGATTGCTTGCAGTTTCTCCTTAGTCAATTACTTTCAAGAATGGAAAAATTACTTCTCTAGTTAGATAAACCTGTCTACACGAACCTTTTCAAAGACTTCTGGAAACATGCATATGTTGTATGTGAAGGTAGTTCCATTTCCTCTCGTGTCTTCGGTGTTCTCGTAACCATCACTCCTTTTCAATTGTCCTTGCAACTGGTTGTGAGAATGTTTGTTTTAGTGCTTAACATGCTAAGAGTCTATATTGTCTTGATGAAACGCTCTCTAATCTCCACAACTCAACATCCAGTTATGGGTTTAATAATTCCGACTCTCTCCTCCCCATTTCAAAAAGTTGGTTCAAGTTTGTTTTAACCAATTTTCATCCTAGAAGTGTTCACACAAATATGATGTCTTATGTAGATTGACTTTTTCTATTTTTGCTGGTCAATAATATCTGAATAAGTTTGCCACAGTCTATCTTCAATTTTCTGAAAAGGATCCATCTCTCTCTCTCTTTCCAGAAATGAAGTTAAGTCCTTCATAAATTTTGGAATATTTCTTTCTGAAATCTTCTTTAAAGAAGGAATTGATGACATTATCCAGAGAAATGGTCCTGTAAATGGATGGTGAAGAAAAAGTGTGAAGTCTTTGAGGATTAAAATGATGTATATTTATTGTCTAGGTCTCTTTGTGTCTGATTTCTCTAGTTGTTCTATCGAGTCTGCACTTCTTCATTTTCAATCAATGAAATTTGTTTAGTTTTTTGTCTCTTTATTACCTTTTTGATTTCTGACAAAGGGGAGAAAGTAAAATGATTTTGATGATATCTATTCTCAGAATCTTTAACTCAAACATATAAAATGTTGTTGCTACTAACTATTTATTTGATGTTTCAATCCAGGAACTTTGAACAAGTTCAGAGTTTTCTAAGACATGTTAAATATGAAGATCATGAAGATTCTGCTGGATAAGGTTGAGAACCTTATGGATGACATCAACATTGATTTCATATAAAAGAAGTTGTACACTTTGTGAATATATGAATATTCAAACAGATGTACACCTACTGAAAGTAAGGTTGTCTTTCTTAATATCATAGTGTTCAGAAGATGTGAACATTCTGAAAGTATGGAATTCAGACTTAAAGCTTCACAAGTTGTGCTCTCCTGAAAGAAAGTCAAGTAAACATTCTGATGTATGCTCTGATACAGAGATGCCACTCATAAGATGTGTTCTGATACGTGTGCTTCATCAAGTTCTGATAGTAACCATGTTTTAAGATGAAGACCAGGTGTTCTAGTCAGACTCTAATGAGTTGTTGTAGGGAATTTTTCCTTCTTTATTCTATGTTATGAAAACTCAAAATTAATTTTGTGAGTCTTGTGCTCAGGGGGAGACTCTGAACAAGCTTAAGTGAAATTTTGGGATTAATAGATCCAGGGGGAGTTGTGAGCTTAACTATGAATTAGTTAATTACGGTGATTGCCCTGTATAAATTGTTATATCAAAATACATGGTTTGTCATCATCAAAAAGGAGGAGATTGTAAGAACAAGAAGTGTTTCTACATCTGGCCTTAGGTTTTGATGATAAAAGTACATGGTATCATAAAGAACAATTGTATACTCTAATAGTTTCGTTCTAGTGTGTAGTTGCTTCTATAATATTCTGAATCCGGTACAAGGCGCGTGACGTTATCAAATTTTAAGCATAAACACTCTGGAAGAAAACAAGTGGTTAAGTGTTACAATTAAAGTTAAGATTCTAAATATGTCTTATGCAACGTGTCTTAGGAACATTAAACCAAGAGGTTATGATTGTGACTTGGTGGTTAAGATTTGGCGGCCTTCTAAAGCTTTACTTCTCTATGTTACAAGTTCTGAATATTACAAAAACAAGGTTCTTCTTAACACGTTCTGATGATCTAAAGAAAAGAAACTTCTTACAACCAAGAGCTGAAGACTCTGAAGACGAGGATCTGATGGGACAAGTTTTGAAAATTTTAAGACTTAGGTTCTAAGAATTAAGATAAAATATTCTACAACAAGCTTCAACATTCAAATTATCTAAAGCCTCTGAAGATAAGAAGAGGTTCAAAATGGTTAACATTATGATGTACAAAAGGTACATAAAGTGTCTGTGAGCTCTACTCTTCTAGAGTGGCGTAAGGACAGTCCTTTCGTAATGTATTTTCAACCACTCTAATTGTGATTGTTGGGAATAATTAGCTGGATTTATAATTACTTTCTTTATCTAACGGATATCTATTTGCAAGCTTATTAGAAAAATATAATTTAGAAAAAAGGTGGAAAGCTAGAATTGAAAAAGGAGAGGCTATGGAAAATTTTATTTTATACAGTCTAAACTCTTACACCTTATTCTATCAGTTGTAAACTAATCATTAATGGAGGTAAAGAATTTTGTATCCTCACAATCTCTCCCTATATCTCTCTATCAAGGCTATAAAAGAATATCTAAGATTTGAAGATAGTTGCCTTTGGCCAAATAGAGCTTTAACCTATGAAAGGAAAGCAGTGGATGCTAAAGATGTTAAATCTGCAATGCTACATATTCTGAAGACTACCATAGAAGAGAGAAAAGGAAGAAGAAGAGAAAGAATATTTTAACAAGATTTTATTTAACTATTCATCATATACATCTTGGGTGAAATAGAAGAAGAAATAAGTTGTTGCTCGTAGCTTGCTCATTAAGAAGATGAAGGAAAATAACACTACAAGATGTTTCTCAACTTCTGATCATATACATCTTTGTATAACAATGTAATCAACACAAGATTTGATACTCATATTGTGTTACAGTTCCAATCTCTTCATTTAAATTGTTTTAACACTTGAGTTGTTGCTCGAAAAAGTGTTAAATAATATGTGCTTAAATAACTTGTGTAATTTTCTTAGAAGAAGCAATCATGTAAGCACAAGAACCTTATCAACTTTTGTTGATTGATTCCTTGAGTGACCAAGAGAAGGTCTGACCTTAAGAAGATAATGGTTACCGTCATTATAGAACATTCTAATAAAAGATCTTAAGTGACCAGATTTTGTTAGGTCAATGATAGTTATATCTCAAAGGGGACCGAGTGAAGGTCAAACTCTTGTGAGATCACTGATAGATATCATTGTAGAGAAAATCCTCTTAGATGACCTGATTGGTTATATTTATGATATAGGTCAATGATTAATATATTCATTAAATCAGATCAATGAACATATCATTGAAAGGTTCCTTGAGTGGCTCTGTAAAGGTCTGATCTCAAGAAGATAATGAATGCGGTAATTATGGGAAATCCTAACAGGATATCTTAAGTGATCAGACTTTGTTGAGTCAATGATTGTTATATCCGTTAAATCAGATCACTAAACATATCATTGAGAATTTACTTGAGTGATCTTGTGTAGATCTGATCTCAAGAAGACAATGGTTGTCATCATTGTGGGAAACCCTGATAGGAGATCTTAAGTGATCATATTCTATTGGGTCAATGAACATTATATTCGTTAAATTGGATCATGGAATGTTTCATTGTTTGTCAGTCACTGGTTATTGTCCGTGCACTTGTAATCAGTTTGGTTATAATGGATTCAGTTCTTGGATAAGGAGAAATCATCCTTGAGGGGGGTGGACAAGAGTAGCCTAGTTAACGGAGAACTTGGATAAATCACTTGTGTCCTTTATTCTCCATTGTCTTTATATCTTTCATCATTTTAGTGCTTAGATTTTCAAAAGGGGAATGGTTTCTATAAACACAATTCAACCCCCCCCCCCCCTTTCTTGTGTTTTCTCTACCTTCAAAAGAAGCTTCGTACACGAATGTAAATTGCCAAGTAGTGGTCAGGTTTATGAAGAACTAAATCATATGTTGATATGGTGTGCCAAGCTAGATTATCACCAATAGTGGGTCAAATTTGAATAATGTAATGATGAAAGAACTCTGAAATGATTTCAAGATACAACATCATAACTCTTCTCCGTATAGACCAAAGATGAATGGTGTTGTTAAAGCTTCTAACAAAAATATCAAGAAGATTATTCATAAGATGTTTGTAACTTACACGGATTGGAATGAGATATTACCTTTTTCTCTGTATGGTTATCGCACATACGTTTTCACTTTGACAGGGGCAACTCTGTTTTCTCTAGTATATGGAATAGAAGCAGTACTCCTCGTAGAGGTTGAGATCCCATGAATGAGAGTTCTAATAGAAGTTGAATTATCTGAGTTTGAGTGGTGTCAAAGTAGATATAACCAATTGAATTTAATAGAAGAGAAGATGATGAAGTCCTTGTGTCATGGTCAGTTATATGAAAAGAGAATGAAACAAGCGTTCGATAAAAAGGTTTGACCTCGTGAGTTCAGAGATGGTGACCTTATGCTTAAGAGGATTTTATCTTTTCAACCTGATTCTAGGGGAAAGTGGGCTCCTAAATTTGAAGGTTTGTATGTGGTTAACACAACTTTCTCTGATGGTGCAATGACTCTTATGATTATGGATGGTGAGGAGCTCTCGTATCCTGTGAATTCCAATGCAGTCAAGAAATATTTTATCTAAAAGAACAACTTGCTAAGTTGAAAATCTGAGGGTGACTTGGGCAAAAATGAGCGTCTCGGTGGACTGAAAACCGGAAAGGACGGTCCAAGAAAAAGTTAGAGACATAAATAGAAAAATAATAATCCTGGTGGGTTGAAAACCCAAAATGGCAATATAGGTAAAATTTTGGGATATTTGTGAAAAGTAAATGCATTCGTCTAAGGGTGATCTTGTTCAAGATGTTTATTCTACGAAGGCTCTTCATCAAATCGTCTGCAGTGAAGTTTGAACACGGTTGGAATTCAAAGTTGATAGGGAGAATAGGATTATGCATTTCAATATAACCTTTCCTTATAATTACCATTTTTCAAACTTTGTAAATATCCATGGAGTTACGCCATTTGCGAACTACCATTCCATTAAATAAACTTGAGTCGTTGCCCATTTCTTTGCTACTCTTATCTTATTTCAACTTTACAAAGTTTCTTTTATTCTTGATGATGATTTTGAAATAATTTGTTAATAAAAATGCATTTTGAAATATGTATAGCAACAAATATTTTTTTCCTATAACTCGTGAATTTAAAAGGGAATGTTACTAGTTACCCCTAAGCCCGGTAAAATTCTGAAATGTGGAACTAAGAAGGCAATGTGCTTTTTAAAGACTGTCAGATAATTAAGCTTTCTCTAGTTAATATTTCAAAGAGATTGGTGCCTTTTTCTTTTGAAATGTTGAAGAAATGAACTTCGGGCTTCTCCCCATTAAAATATATTTTCCCCTCCCTGAGGTAGTAACCTTACAACAAGTTCTTACTCCATTGTTGGCTCCATATTTTGGTCCCCAAGTGATGTTCAAATTACCCGAGCGCCCGATTATACTATCATTTGTCATCTCCGATGTTATCATCTATTTATCTTATTTATATTTGTATGGTCAACATAGACATCCATTCATTCATTCATTCATTCATACTTACGTCATTCATGTGCATTTGCATTTCTTGATGCTCCTGAGTTAACTTACTTTGGTTGTGTTTATCCCTAAGTAGTGTACTTCCCTTCCCCAATAATGTCTTTGCTCCCCTAATTGAACGTCAACTAAAGGCAGAAAGGTGTATATTCCTTTTAATTCCCCACTGAGTTTATTCTTCATGGGAAGGTTTTGCTTTAGTTTTCTTGTCCATCTCTGGATAGGATGAATCCCTCGTTGATTTTATTCCTAGTTGGGAAGAGTCTTGTTTGACTGTCTCTCTCCAGTTTATCCCTAGATTGAACCTTGTCTCTGAAAAATAAGTTTGTTTTGCACTGTTGTACCCTAAAATTTGCCCTCCCATTTTCAATACAAATTAATTAAAGGCACATCCCCATGCTCATGAAGGTCTCAATTGCTCAAGACTTATCAAAAATTGATCAGATGGACTCTCCTCCTAAGCAATTGACCTACAACTAGGGTTTGCTTATCTCAAAGGAAATTGAGTTTCTAATGCCTCAAATGGACTTCATGGTTTCTCATATGTCTCAAATTATGCTCATGCCAAATTTCAAGCCTTACATCACAAGTTTGCTCATTCAATTGATCAGATGATTGAAAATTAATTATATTGGACAAAAAGTCAAATTTGACCAATCTGCAATCAAACTTCAATATTTTTGGGCAACATCAACATTTTGAAGTTACATTCATCATTTGATCTAGGTTTGATCATAATTCATCAAGAAAACTCAAGATTCATCATAAGTCAAAAGTTACTAAATTAGGGTTTTCTTAAGGAGAAGTCAACTGAACTTTGACCAAACACAACTTTCACATACTTAATCAGAAAATCCTCAACCAAAGCCATTTTGAAGGAAATTCATTTCTCTACAATTTTTTCTCTCTAAGCTCAAGGCCAAAAATGATTCATTTGAGAGATATGAGCCAAAACTATACAAGTCATTTTAAAAGTCAACAAAAACACATCTTTTGTCAAAGCAATTTACAAAAATATAAATATTTCAAATGAAAAAATTACCAATATGAAAGTTGTAGGAGACATCTTGAGGTTTCCAAAAATTTAAATATCAACTTCATATGACAAAAATTGAGAGAGTTATGATTGGTGCAAGTTGAGAAAATTTTGAGAAAATGCATGAAGTCCACTTTGAGAAAAGGTGGATTTTTGGGCTAATGGGCCTAAGTTTTTAGGTTCAAACATGTTCATGACCTCCTAAGGGACATCTAAGTCCATTCATACATTATCATAATTTTTTTATTCTGATTTTTATTCAAAGAAATTCAAAATAAATAAAATAAAATATGAGATAAATGGATTTAGGCGCATGGCTTTGGTTTTTGATCAGAATTGAGGCCCAAAAAGCTGGTGACAACTAAGGAAAACCGTGTGGAGCATATTTGGACATAATCTTCTCAAAATAGAAGTTTTTAAATATGTTTTATTCTTGTTTGATTTGACCATGATTGCACAAGACCCTTTCAATTTTTGTTGACCTAAACATTCTCCTATAAATACATAACATTTTCAGCCATTCAAGGACACACATGCTGCCTCCAAGAAGCAACCCTAAAATCTCAAAATTCTCAAAACTAGGGCAAAGTCAAAACCAAACATCCAGCCACTTTCAGTACGAGCCATCAATTGCAAATCGTTCCTGAAGCATTTAAGGGTAAGAACAGGTCGAAAGTCATGGCCATTGGTGTTGAAATAAGCATACTCATCTTCTTCGATTTACTTTTTTTCAAATATTCATATAATTAATTTCATGCATTACTAATGATTTTTAATTGTCCAAATTGAATCCTGTTGTTATTTAGAACAGGTTTGAATCATAAAATTGAAGCTCTAACGTGAGAATCGTGTTTTACCACGGCTATGGCAAAACTCTTCTATACCATTCATATTAGTATTTCCAGAGCATTTTAGGCAAAACTAACACCACCAATCGATTCGCAGAGGTCAATTTAGGGGGGTAGCCTTAATCTTGGGTTTAAATTTTGTTTATTTCGCATGTTACCAATTTCAGGTGGCCGGAGAAGACGGTTGCAACCACCATCTATGGTGGTTTGATCGACCAGAAGAAATATGTGGCTCAATGCTCCCTTCTCATTCGTCCATTCAAAATCATAGGGGCCTACCTGAACGCACTTTTTATTTAATTTATATTTTTAATTGTTTGTTTATTTTATATGTTTTGCTGATTGGATGTATAACACAAAACAATTGGTGACCTGATGGTAAGAGTGATGACTGTTAACCATAGAGGCGTGGGTTCGATCCCTCCTCTTGTCAAATAATTTTTTTATTTTTTCAGGATAATACACAGGCTTATAATAGATTGATTGGTTCTCATTCTTAGACACAAACAACACTATGGCGCAGTGGTAAAGGTAATAATCATTGAGGCTAAGGGCGTGGGTTCAAGTCTCACCCCATGAATTTTGTTTTTTCTTAATTTACTAATCCTAGTTATTTATTCCATTTTATTAATTACTTTTTAATCAACCATTTAACAAGCCATTAATCATAATCTAATTAGTTTTAGGGTTAGCTGGCCAAATAATTTCCCATAATTAATTAGACCTTTTTTTATTAATTAAAATGAATTAGACATTAGGTTTTCTAATTAGTAATTAGGATTTTTTACTTTTTAATTAACTTAATTAGGTTAGAATTAATTAGTTAATTAGGTCTTAATTATCGTTAAGATTAAAATTATTTTCTACAAAAAACACCAAAAATATCTTTTCTAACATTTAGAATTTTAGGCATTTAAACATTTTTCTAACATTTTTCTTATTTCTTTTTTCTATTTAATTTCCTAGAAAAATGTATAGGCCGCATTATAAATGTAAGGGCGTAGATTTATCTTTTTTCGCATTTTTCCTATTATATATCTGCTCCGAGGATGTAATAGCATAGATTTACTTTCCCGCAAATTTCTATACTTATGTATCTCTCCCAAAGCCATGTAATAGCGTAAGATTTTAAATTCCGAACTTTAATTTTCTATACATAGTCAATTGTTAGTAATTAGGGTTTGTACGGAAAGACTAACAATTGGACATAGATAACCCTAATTTTTAAGATAAGATAACTGAAACTAATACACTTTGCACACTTCACCTCTTGGGTAACCTCTCTTGTTGCCTTATGATACTACTGGTCACGTCTCTCGAAAGTAGGGATACTTTAGCAAAAGACCCTCGATTTAATAATATCATCATGGTCCCTCTCGAATAAAGATCATAGTCCCTCGATGAGCCTTCGAGTTATCTACAAAATGATCTAGTCTCTTCGATGACCCTACGAGCAAAATGATGATAGTCCCTTTGATACAATTTCTAAAGTACCCTTACATGTTGCCTTCGATGACCATACGATGACCCTACGCTTGACCCTTCACATCCAATAGATAGGATTACCTACCAACTAATGGTATGGATAATACTATCTCCAAAGAAGAAGGAAAATAACAAGAAAGACCTTATTAGTGGGTAGACTCTTGAATGCTTGCTCACAACCTTTTTCACAAAAAAATACATTTTTACACTACACTTTCAAACAAGATATTTGCAAAAACACTTTGTATACATTCTTAAGGACCGACACAGGGATTATTACAAAGTTATCCTTACATTAGCATTTCAAAATATTTTCAAACAAATCACACACACAGAAAGAAGTTTTTTAAAAGTGAGTTAAGCAATTAAGAGCCCATAGATAACTACGGATGTAAAGGATGCTAACACCTTCCCTTTATGTAACCTACCCCCCTAACTCAAAATATATCAAAGGCCTTTCCTGTTCTTTTCACATTTCCTAATTGTTGGATAAAAAAAATTCGGTGGCAACTCCTGTTATTCGCAACATTTGCGATAAAACCAAAAAAAGTCAGTTCTCCCACCGTATGACAGAATTGACGAATCTGATTGGGACTTACTTAAAAAAGGAGGGATTACCTTAGATTTTATATCACTTTTACTTGCTTTAATTTTTTGAATTGTTTTAAATTTAAGGGTTTGTTTGGGTATTATTGGTTATGTGAAAGATACTACACCCAGATTTAGTGATTCCTTAGGTAAGTAGCAATAGATCATAAAGACTGTACAGTGTATACTGATATGGTTAACATGATATCTACATTTAGTGTGATACTTTAGTTTATACTAATGTTCCTTGAGTCAGTCGAGGATAACATTAGGCTTCCCCGTGGTGTCGTTAACACTAACTTACTTTTAGAACCTTAAATGACCCATCTTGGCCATTAGAAAGTAGTGAGATAACCGGCTTTGGTGCAGTCTAAAGTTGGTTGATACTCGAGGCTACGCTCATTGAGATTCGACTTTCTGGATGTTTTGGTTGTAAGTCGTTTGCCGTGCTAAAATGAAGTCTGTGAGAAAGATCTGTGATATGAGATTCTTTGAACCCAGTTACTATTTTAGGGCAGGTTAAGCCAACTTAACTTCAGTGGGAAAGGCTATTTACCTATGAACTTCATGAAATCCTTTAAACCTAAGGCTCTTGTATGACTTGTTTGTGTTTTCTACTTATTTAACATGAACATAACATCATATCATCATAACATAACATTTTCACCAACCATTTCAAGGACCTAGGGATTTATCTTTGTTCCTTGTTACAGGTTATGGCCTCCGCTCGCAGAAATACTATCTGAATCACTTTGTAAGGGTACCTTCCAAGTTTAAGGAGTTTGTCTCAAAGGTTCCCTAAAACTCTTAATTCACCAAAAGGCATGGTTATCTACTCAGTTTGGTTACCTCAAGTTTTAAAGAAGACATGATGAGTGTTCTGTTCCAGTTCTTTAATCCTAAGCATCACTATTTTACCTTCCCAGATTATCAGTTGGTACCCACAATGGAAGAGATTTCTAAGCTACTTGGAGTACCTATTCTTGATCAGACACCCTTCATCGATTTAGAGAAAGTTACAAAACATGAAGTTATTGTAGCAGACTTACATCTGAAGCGGTCATACATTATGTCTAATTGGGAAACAAGAAGTGGAGTTAAAGGTCTTCTTTCTAAATTTTTGATAGAGAAGGCTCAGTTGTTTCTAGATGTTGTGAGTTTTCATGCTTTTGAGGAGATTTTGGCTCTGTTGATCTATGGTTTGGTACTATTCCCTAATCCAGACTAACTCATAGATGTGAACGCCATCAAAATATTTCTTACTCATTGTTGTACCCCAATTTTTCCCCTAAGATTCCCCTATCATATCATGCTAACTTGATCATGACAAGATCACATTAGGGTTGGTTCTTCATCTTGCTCTATCTCCTATCTTTAAGTTTGCCCTTGAGGAATTTCCAAGCACCTTGGTTGTGTATCTTGTATATGTGTTGATTGACTAACCTCTAATCAAAATACAAAAATATTTGTCTTTGTCCTTACACAATTTGTGTTTTGTAGGTACCAAGTCAAAACATCCAACAAATAAGCTCATGCAAAGTTGATTGATCCTATCATGGCAAAAAAAAATCTAGCATGCATCGACCCATAAAGGTATGCATCGACTCATTTTGTTGTGGATAACTTGCATGTGTCGACACATGCATGTATGTATCGACTCATCATGCTTGAAAAAACTAGCATGTGTCGACACATGCATATATGTATCGACTCATCCTGCTTATAAAACTAGCATGTGTCGACACATACGTGTTATGTATCGACTCATGCAGTTTGTGTGGTTCTGTAATGAGTTGAAACAACATTATGTATCGACACATAGAGGCATGTATCGACACATGTTGTGTTACACAGCTAGGATGTATCGACACATACCCCACATGTATCGACTCATAATGGAAAAATGCACGTGTTTTTTGAAAAAAGGCCAGCAAATTCAAATTGTTATCATTTTGGCTCCAATTGTTTCTGCATAATTTGAAATTATATCATTAATTCAAATTTGTCTCCAAGAATCAATTACCAAATTACCACTAATCCCAATTCTAAAACTCTATAAATAGAGACCTCATTTCATTCAAATCACAAGCTTTTGATAGCCAAAATCATCTTGCTAAAAAATCTCTCAATTCTCTTCATTTTACCAAATTCACTCAAAGCTCCATTTTCAAAAAGTTAGTAAGCTTTGCATTGAAGCTTACTAATATTTGAGCTAAACCTCCATCTAAACACTTTTTATCCATTAATTCTCTACATCCAAGCTTTGGTGATTGATTCTTGTTGTTGAATTGAAGCAAGTTCTGAAGTTGTTGGATAATTCTCAAATTCTACCTTTGGTAAGTTGGATCATCATCTTTAACAACATGATCTCTTGTGGATTTCTGGTTTTGATTCATTAAGCATTGTTTTATAACTCCATTAGTTCTATTTTCTCAAAACAAATTGCTGAAATTTTCATTCTCAATTGGATCCATGATCATAAGGTGTTTGATGAAAAGTTGGAACAAGAATTTAATCTTTAAAATGTTGTTTTCTACTGATTTGTTTAACAGGTTGCAATCAATTGTTGTAACATTGCAATCGATTGTCATAGAAAATTGATTTGATGAAAAAATTAACTAATGCAATAGGTTGTTGTCAAGGCACAATTGATTGTAGCAATGCCAAAAATACTTTTGATGCCTTAATTTGGGGTTGTTTTGACTCAAATATTTTTCTGCACTCTCTTTGATGGATAATTTGGATTGCAATTTTAAATGTCCAATTTGTTTTTAAACTCAATGAACTTTGTGATGTAGATAAAGTTGGATAAATGTTTATCAATTCAAATCTACCTAAGAATGAATTATTTAATTCATTTTTGGTGCTTTGGATTAATGATATGTTTAGTACTTTAATCCATCTAGAGGAGTGGTTGAATTTAAAGATGAATGAATTTTGAAATGGTGATCCAAATTAGCTTATCATTCCCCTCCCTCTTCATCTTGTCCCTTTCTTTTTTTAATTGTGCTACATGTTAAAGGATGGTGATCTCTATATCGTTTATCCAAACATGAAGTACATAGATTTCTATTGACCGGCCTCAAAATAGGTGCGACTTCTACATAAGTCCACTTACGATTGCTTAACATAGCGCTAAATTTTGTCCCGATCTGAATAAATGATCATTCGTGGCCCAAACTTATGATTGCAAGCCCACGTATGTTAATTTGATCTCTTTGATCCAATAACTTTGAGATTTATTGTGTGGAGGTTTTGGTTCTACCAATCCTCTAATGGATCTACAACACCTTTGGTCAATGCGGATCACTTAAACGTCGTTGATCATTAAAATGTTACTTTTGAGGATTTCAAAGTGGATGATATACTTGACAAAAAGAAAATGCAACTTGTTGTGTGGAGGCTTTGGTTCTATCAATCCTCTAATGAGTTCCAAATGCAAGTTTCAAGATTATCATCCAACTAACCACTAATTTCTAACAATTAACTTTACTTTATGCTTTATTATTTTTTATGCTTTATGTACCATTCAATTTGAGAATTTATATTTCATGCCATTTTTATTTTGCTCACTTGAGCATTTACTTTTATGTCATTTTTATTTTGCTCACTTGAGCTTTCTTTTTCTTTTAAAGACACCTAATAATCAACATGAACCATAAAAATCTTTAATAATATTTGGACTATTTGGTTACTATCCTTGGCATTATTGAGCATTGGACTTCTCGGACTTAGGATTAGAGACCTTGGCCTATCTTGGAGACTTTGTGATTTTATTTGATATTTTGTCTGGAGTTCTTGAGGTTTACCTCGAGACATTGGGTTGTTTTTTTGTTTTGTGTGCAGGTTATTGTGATTACATACTTTGTTTGTAATTTGGAATTCACCCGTATACAGCCGTTACTCTGCCCAATTTTTGCGAAGACTTAAAACACTTGAAGTTTGCTTCTCTCAAGAGGTCTAATATATTTGCTTGCTTGGTTTAAATCCAAAGAATGGGAATTCTATATTGACTCATAATGTCAAGTATTGGCTTCTTGTTGGTTAGATTGTTCTTATCCCTAGCTTTTACCTTATGCTTTAGGATAGCCTCTTCTTCTCCTCCTATATTCTTTAATTTCAAAAATCTTCTCCCTCCTTTTAAAAAACTTTTCTTATTTCTAAAATTGAAATATTTTCATAATAAACTTGGACTTAGGTCCATGCATTTTCAAAACATTTTCATAAATAAACTTCAATCAACTTAATAATACCTTGACATTTTTTGTGAGAAGACTAAAAGTCAATCAATCTCATTTCAAACCATTTTTGCCACTTTGGCTTTTTATTTTAAAATCTTTCTCAAAAGGTTAGACTCTTGTCAATCCTTGTAGTGATGCAAACAACTATACTTCTACAATATGTAGTAAAGAGAGATATTTTTACACTTGGGTGATGAGTGAGGCATTGTTGATTTTAAAATCCAAGCCATATCCTCCACTTTGAGATGATGCAAATTCTCCTTTCTCATGATTGTGGGTAGTAAGTATGTTTTCCACACGGACAATGACGATGATGTCTTATCTCATAAAATTAACCAACACATTTGTGTTTCAAATTTTTAAAAGAGGAACTATGTGTACCCTGATCCCCTATTGCACGAAAGGTGGTACATAGGCACTAAAGGTTCACAACCGCGGCGGGTGCAAAAATCATAAAAAAAATATATTTCTTTTCTCACCTCCACCGTCCATTTTCTCATATAACACATTTTTATAAACCAAAATATACAGATTTTTCAAAGAGGATCCTGTGGAGTACCGTAGATGTTTAGGGTGCTAATACCTTCCCTTTGCATAACCAACCCCCTTACCTTGAAATAATAACTTTGGCAATAATAATAAATTTGGTAGTAAACACATTTCTCAAAAAACTAGAATGGGCCGGTAATGTGGATCATGTGATGACCTTACATTAGTCAGACATTTTTTCAGATTTTAATATACCAAATTAAATAATTTTATAAAATAATGACCCTATTATGTAACGTTAAATAGTAATAACAATAATTTTAATAATGTAATATTTAATAACAAAACAATCCTCAAAAGAAACCAAAAAACTTAATGGGCCTACTGATTATATTGGACTTTAAACAAAATGGATTGTTTTATACACCTTTCCACCTAAATGGGTCATTCTGGTTTAGAAATGGCCCAAGACTTTTATAGCGTGAACCCCCCCCCCCCCCCCCCCCCCCTTCAACTTTTTAAAATGGACTAAGGATTTTACATGGGCCCTTTCTGATTTAGAAAGGCCCATGATTTCAAAATAATGTACCCCTTATATAAAAAATGCACCCCTCTCAAACAATGAATAAAACCTTAATGGGCCATCAGATATTGATGGTCCATTTTAGATTAATACACCCCTATTCCTTGTTTTAAACCACCTAGAAATAAAAGTGAAACAATATGATCTACTTATGTAGAAATATAATAACAAAATAACTATTGTAATGGTAGGGCAAATTTGGGGTATGACAGCTGCCCCTATTTAATCACCTTATGATTGAATAGTGCGAGAATATGCAGGTCTCGCATGTTCTGATTGGAAGTTTATTAAATATTGGAAGACCCCAAAATTTGTCCGACTAGTTATGAGGATATACTGTACAACATTCCCATGAGTACGAAGAGTAGGCCTATATGATGATGTATGATCTTACCAGCGTTTGAACCAAAGTTTGTTTTAATTTAGACATGACAACATGGATAGCTCGTCAGTATATAAAAGAGATTGTAAATTTTTGCATATTTATCGTAACCTGGGAGGTGAATGATACAAGTTTGAAATGCTGACTTACTAATCCTTGGGGACTAATATAGTAAATTTGTGACGTAGATTTTGTATATTCATCATAACCCATGGGATGAATAACATAGAGCTTGATAATACATTGCCGCATGGAGACTAACACAATGAATCATGTTTCCCGGAAAGATAACTTATTGCTACTTCAAGACTAACACAATGAGCCAAAGATTTTTGTGTATACCTATCATAGATTAGGGGATAGATAACATGAGCTTGAAACCAGATATTTGGAACTTGCAAAAGACAATGTCGGTTGTGTCAGCCCTCAACCAAGACTCGGTAACCAAATGAAATATGTTTGGTTTGGAGCGATGAACCCTAAAATTTTTTGATGATGTCGGTTGTTTCGTCCCCAACCATGACTATCAATCATGAAAGATAAACCCCAAATTCATCGATGATGTCGGTTGTGTATTCCTCAACCATGACTATCAACATGAAGAAATTAATCCCCAAATTCATCAAAGATGTCAATTGTGTCGTACTTAACAATGACTATCAACATGAAGAAAATCAACCCCAAATTCATTAAAGATGTCGGTTGTGTCGTCCTCAACCATGACTATCAACATGAAGAAAGTAAACCCCAAATTCATCTAAGATTTCGGTTGTGTTGTCCTCAACCATGATTATCGACAAGAAGAAAATAAACCCCAAATTCATCGAAGATGTCAGTTGTGTCGTCCTCAACCATGACTATCAACATGAAGAAAGTAAACCCTAAAATTCATCGAAGATGTCAGTTGTGTAGTCTGTGACACCCCAAATTTATTCAAGTGTTAAATAATTAGGAATTTAATTATTAAATTAATTAAAGGCTTAATTAATAATATTTTGGATTAAATGGATGAATTAATTATGAAATTAAAAAGGAAGACCGGGGGGTGTAAGGTTGAATTAGAGGTGTGTGAAGTAAAAAGCTCTACTAAATAATAACTAATTTATTACTATTATTTGGAAAATAATAAAAGGAATACAAAAAGAAGGATAAAAAGGAAAAGAAAAAGAAGGTTATTGGGAAAAGTCATTATACGTGAAATTGGAGAAGAGAAGAGAAGAGAGGAAAAAGCCAAACGCCGTGAATTCGAAGGATCATCGCGAGGTAAGGGGTGATTTCGATTAATTACTATGCCTTATAGATTTTGGGATCAATAGAATTAATTAAGCATGTTAGGAATCTCAATTTAGGATTTTCTAGGTTTGTAGAATTTGTCCCTAATGTTGTCAAATTGTGTGGAATTGAACCAATTGCATGATATAGGATTGTTAGGAATGGTTGAATTGTGTTATTTGACATTATGTTGATGTTACTTGGGTGATTCTGGTGTTAATTGATGTGGTCATTCGTATGGGAATGAAAAGGAATGGATTGAGATACATAATGCTGTCAAAAATAGCAGTTTTGGGCTCTGCAGGTCGTGGGAACCGGTTCCCAGTGGGGAGGAATCGGGTTCCACTGTGTGAAGTTATAAAATCTGGCAAAATTGCACGTAGGAACCGGTTCCTGTATAGGTAGGAACCGGGTTCCCATACATTTTCCAGAAGGGTGATTTTTGAGCTTCGCAGGAACCGGTTCCTGCATATGTAGGAACCGGGTTCTGCTGTAACTTTTTGAAAAATATTAAACTTTAAAAATTCGTAACTTTCAAACCGTAATTCCATTTTAGTCGCCGTTTTGGATGTTGTTTCTTAAATTAAATACTCTATTTTATAAAATGAAGAAAATAACTGTAACTTGATTTTATTTTGAAAATGTGTTGACTTTCCGATTATGCGGTTTGTTATTATGTGCATATTTGGTGTATATGCAATGGTGTATCCATGATAATTGATTGTATCAGGTCTTGGTGGATGAAGTGCATGTTTATGATGTTTGATGTGTGTATGATAAATAATGATATCATGTTTTTTTGGTTTTGGTTCAGTTATGATAAATTGATGTATTTCATAGACTGATTTGATGTTGCATGCTGGTGATGTGCGTGCATATGCATTGTTTTGGTGAAGTTAATTCCCATTGTGTGGAATTTGAATTGTATTGCCATTAACCGATACCCGGTTGATGATGGGTGGTTAGGCTGGATTTGTGTCCGGGTGTTTATGGACGAATCGATGGTTGCTGTATCCGGTTGATGATGGATCAGTGTTGGGTGACTTGGTCACGTGTTGGTACCACATGCATTGTGTCTGCATTTGTGTTTGCATGGAATTGTAACATGTTAGGATGTCTTCCAGTGTTACAATTCTTTGGTTGATTATTGATTTGTGCATAATGACTTGTATGATTGGAACTGCGTGTTGAATCTGAATTTATGCTAAAATGGGTGAAATAATATGCTTATGATATGATGTTGATTGAGAAGCTTATAATGTATGTTAATTATGAGAAATCTCACCCTTACTTTAACAATTTCAGATTAAAGTTAGCAGCTCAGGAGTTGGTGAGGATGGCTCTAGAGCTATGTTACTTTAAGTCCGCGTGTTAGTGTCGTGCTCTAATAGGTTGTAACACTGGGGGAAACGTTTGAATGATGAGTTTTATTTTATACTCTATTGTTTAATTTATGTTGGGAATACTTATGAAGTGAAGTTATCCCAGTTTTGAGACATTCCCGCTGTGTAGAACATGATATTGATTTGAATATTTATCTTAATAATTCCTTTACTAAAGCATCATAACTGTAGATTTGAGGTTTTTATATTTATCTTGGATTGTGACATCCCTGTTTTCCATGTTACTCTGATTTAATTAATATATTTGCGGGTTATTTAGAAGGGGTGTTACAATAGTGGTATCAGAGCATAGTCGGTCTTGTCTTGTGTCGTTATCCCTTTTGTATGCGACTAGTGTAAGATGACACTGTCGATACTTGTATGCTGATGAGGTTGTTTTGTAATGTTACAGAACAATGGCCGGAAGAGGTAACGGAAGAAACGACGATGCTCTTGCTGAAGCATTGGGAATGTTGGCTGGAGTACTCGGAGGGAACCAGCAGGAAGCTGTGATTGGTGCTGACCGACAATTGGGGAATTTTCAGAGGAATAATCCTTCGTTGTTCAAGGGTGCACATGATCCCGAAGGTGCTCAGAAGTGGTTGAAGGAGATCGAGAGGATCTTCAGAGTAATTGACTGTGCTGAAGGGCTGAAGGTGAGATACGGAACTCACATGTTAGTAGAGGAAGCTGATGACTGGTGGGTTGCTACCAGAACTGAAATGGAAGAAGATGGCATTGCATTGACTTGGGCTGTGTTTAGGAGGGCTTTTCTGAGGAGGTACTTTCTTGAGGACATCAGAGGCAAGAAGGAGATTGAGTTTCTGGAACTCAAGCAGGGTAACAAGACTGTCAGTGAGTATGCTTCGAAGTTTACTGAGTTAGCGAAGTATTATGCTCATTATACTAACGATGCAGATGGAGAATTTTCCAAATGTATCAAGTTTGAGAATGGTCTTCGTGATGAGATTAAGCAGGGTATTCGGTATCAGCGTATCCGAAGATTTCCTGATCTGGTTGACTGTAGTAAGATTTTAGAGGAGGATCTTGCTAGCACTAAGTTGAATGCTCGAGGGTATGTTGATAGGAAGGGTAAGCAACAGATGGATCATGGTAAGCCTTATGATAGAAGTAATCAGAGACCCGGTGGTTGGAAGAAGTTTGGTGGAGGAGATTCTAGTTCTTCCATTAAGTGCTACAAGTATGGTGAGACAGGACATCGTATGGTGGATTGCAAAAGTAATGATAAGAAGTGTTTCAAGTGTGGGAAACTCGGCCATGTGGCCAATGATTGCAGAGTAAGAGTGGTGACTTGTTACAACTATGGTGAAGAAGGTCATACTCGTCCTCAGTGTAAAAAACCCAAGAAGGAGCAAGCTGGTGGTAAAGTGTTTGCATTGTCTGGGTCAGAGACTAAGCCAGATGATCGGCTGATTAAAGGTATATGTTTTATTAATGACATACCTTTGATTGCGATTATTGATACTGGAGCTACGCATTCTTTTATTGCTTTGGATTGTGCTAAAAGATTGAATTTGGAAATTTCTAATATGGATGGAAGTATGGTTATTGATACTCCTGCGTCAGGTTCAGTGACTACTTCGTATGTTTGTAGGAATTGTCCTATTGTGATTTTTGGTAGGGGTTTCGGTATGGATTTGGTGTGCCTACCGTTAGAACAACTTGATATCATCATTGGAATGAACTGGTTGGAATTCAAACAGGTTCATATCAACTGTTTTGCAAAGACGGTTATTTTTCCTGAAGAGGTTGGTGTCGAAGATGTGACTATGTCGGTTAAACAGATGAACCTAGCTGTGAAAGATGATGTTGTGGTATTTATGTTGTATTCTGCAATAGAAGCGGAGGGAAAAGCAAAGAGTGATGGATTGCCAGTGGTGAATGAATTTCCAGAGGTGTTTCTGGAAGACGTTAGTGAATTGCCACCTGAGAGAGAGGTAGAATTTACTAGAGATTTGATTCTTGGAA
This sequence comes from Vicia faba, assembly GCA_948472305.1. Taxonomy (NCBI): domain Eukaryota; kingdom Viridiplantae; phylum Streptophyta; class Magnoliopsida; order Fabales; family Fabaceae; genus Vicia; species Vicia faba. The sequence continues at coordinate 735,301,657 of OX451735.1, read as the reverse complement.
CTAGTCCGGTGTCGATGGCGCCTTACCGTATGTAGGCATCTGAATTAGCGGAGTTAAAGAAACAGTTGGAGGAGTTACTTGAGAAGAAGTTTATTTGTCCGAGTGTTTCGCCGTGGGGTGCACCGGTGTTGTTGGTTAAGAAGAAAGAAGGTTCAATGAGATTATGTGTTGATTACAGACAGCTGAATAAAGTTACAATCAAGAATCGGTATCCTTTGCCGAGGATCGATGACTTGATGGATCCACTAGTTGGAGCTTGTGTATTTAGTAAGATTGATCTGAGATCTGGATATCATCAGATTCGTGTGAAGTCGGAAGATATTCAGAAAACTGCATTTAGAACGAGGTATGGACATTACGAGTATTTTGTTATGCCGTTTGGAGTTACTAATGCACCTGGTGTTTTCATGGAGTATATGAACAGGATATTTCATCCGTATCTTGATGAGTTTGTGGTGGTGTTCATTGATGATATTCTAATTTATTCGAAGAGCGATGAAGAGCATGCAGAACATCTCAGAGTTGTGTTGGAATTGTTGAAAGAGAAGAAGCTTTATGCGAAGTTGTCCAAGTGTGAATTCTGGTTAAGTGAAGTAAGTTTTCTTGGCCATGTAATTTCCAAGAATGGAATTGCTATGGATCCTACGAAGGTAGAAGCAGTATCTTAGTAGGAAGCGCCGAAGAATGCTTCTGAGATCCATAGTTTTCTGGGTCTTGCAGGTTATTACAGGAAGTTTATAGAAGGATTTTCCAAATTAGTGTTACCGTTAACTAAGTTGACCAGGAAGGGTCAGATGTTTGTTTGGGATGTTGAATGTGAGAAAGGATTTCAAGAGCTGAAGAGGAGGTTGACAAGTGCTCCGATCTTGATTTTGCCAAATCTGACTAAGTCTTTTGTTGTGTATTGTGACACATCATTAATGGGATTAGGTGGTGTGTTGATGCAAGATAAGCAAGTGGTGGATTATGCTTCGAGACAATTGAAAGTACATGAAAGGAATTATCCGACTCATGATTTGGAGTTGGCGGCTGTTGTGTTTCTTTTGAAGTTGTGGAGGCATTATTTATATGGTTCTCGGTTTGAGGTGTTCAGTGATCACAAAAGTCTGAGGTATCTCTTTGATCAGAAAGAGTTGAATATGAGGCAGAGGAGATGGTTAGAATTTCTAAAGGATTATGATTTCGGTTTGAATTACCATCCTGGTAAGGCAAACGTTGTTGCGGATGCCTTGAGCAGGAAGTCCTTGCATATGTCGATGTTAATGGTCCGTGAGTTAGATTTGGTTGAGCAGTTCAGAGATTTAAGTTTGGTATGTGAAACTACTCCGAATAGTGTGAAATTGGGTATGTTGAAACTGACTAGTGGTATTCTGGAAGAAATTCGGAATGGACAGAAGTCCGATGTTGGGTTAGTTGATAAATTGACATTGATCAACCAAGGTCAAGGAGGCGAGTTCCGGATTGCTAAGAATGGTGTTATGAGATTTGGTAATAGGGTGTGTGTTTCGGATGTTGCAGAGATTAGGAAGAGTATTTTGGAAGAAGGACATCGTAGTGGATTGAGTATTCATCCTGGCGCTACTAAAATGTACCATGATTTGAAGAATTTGTTTTGGTGGTCGGGAATGAAAAAGGAAATTGCTGAGTTTGTGTATGCTTGTTTAGTTTGTCAGAAGTCGAAGATTAAGCATCAGAAACCGTCAGGATTGATGGAACCGTTGTTTGTTCCGGAATGGAAATGGGATGGAATCTCTATGGATTTTGTGTCTGGTTTGCCAAGGACGTCGAAGAATTGTGATTCTATCTGGGTTATTGTTGATCGGTTGACGAAATCTGCTCACTTTATTCCGATAAGAATGGATTATCCGATGGAAAGGTTGGCAGAATTGTATGTTGAGAAGATTGTGAGTTTGCACGGTATTCCTTCTAGTATTGTGTTTGATCGAGATACGAGGTTTACATCTAAATTCTGGACGGGATTGCAAGAAGCTTTGGGTACTAAGTTGCGTTTGAGTTCCGCTTATCATCCACAGACAGATGGTCAGACGGAGAGAACGATTCAGTCGTTGGAAGATTTGTTAAGAGCTTGTGTGTTGGAGAAAGGTGGAGGTTGGGATAGTTATCTACCATTGATTGAGTTTACCAACAACAATAGTTTTCATTCGAGCATTGGTATGGCTCCGTTTGAGGCATTATATGGTAGGAGGTGTTGGACACCGTTGTGTTGGTATGAATCTGGAGAGAGTGCGGTGATTAGACCGGAAATTGTCCAACAGACTTCGGAAAAGATTAAGATGATTCAGGAGAAGATGAGGACTTCTCAGAGTCATCAGAAAAGTTATCACGATAAGAGGAGGAAAGATCTTGATTTTAGCGAAGGAGAACATGTTTTTATGCGAGTTACTCTGATGACTGGTATTGGTCGAGCTTTGAAGTCAAAGAAGTTGACTCCATGTTTTATTGGTCCGTTTCAGATTACCAAGAGAGTTGGGAAATTTGCTTATCAGATTGCTTTGCCGCCGTCACTTGCAAATTTGCATGATGTTTTTCATGTATCTCAGCTAAGGAAGTACATTGTTGATCCGTCTCATGAGATTCGGGTAGACGATATACAGGTACGAGAGAATTTGACTGTGGAAGCGGTACCTGCGAGAATTGAGGATCGGAAGTTGAAATAGTTGTGAGGCAAGGAGATCGCGTTGGTAAGAGTGGCTTGGGGAGGACCAGCAGATGGAAATGTCACTTGGGAGCTGGAGAGCCAGATGAAGGACTCGTATCCCGAACTGTTCGTCTAAGGTATGTTTTCGAGGACGAAAACTCTTTTGGTTGGGGAGAGTTGTGACACCCCAAATTTATTCAAGTGTTAAATAATTAAGAATTTAATTATTAAATTAATTAAAGGCTTAATTAATAATATTTTGGATTAAATGGATGAATTAATTATGAAATTAAAAAGGAAGACTGGGGGGTGTAAGGTTGAATTAGAGGTGTGTGAAGTAAAAAGCTCTACTAAATAATAACTAATTTATTACTATTATTTGGAAAATAATAAAAGGAATACAAAAAGAAGGATAAAAAGGAAAAGAAAAAGAAGGTTATTGGGAAAAGTCATTATACGTGAAATTGGAGAAGAGAAGAGAAGAGAGGAAAAAGCCAAACGCCGTGAATTCGAAGGATCGTCGCGAGGTAAGGGGTGATTTCTATTAATTACTATGCCTTATAGATTTTGGGATCAATAGAATTGATTAAGCATGTTAGGAATCTCAATTTAGGATTTTCTAGGTTTGTAGAATTTGTCCCTAATGTTGTCAAATTGTGTGGAATTGAACCAAATGCATGATATAGGATTGTTAGGAATGGTTGAATTGTGTTATTTGACATTATGTTGATGTTACTTGGGTGATTCTGGTGTTAATTGATGTTGTCATTCGTATGGGAATGAAAAGGAATGGATTGAGATACATAATGCTGTCAAAAATAGCAGTTTTGGGCTCTGCAGGTCGTGGGAACCGGTTCCCAGTGGGGAGGAATCGGGTTCCACTGTGTGAAGTTATAAAATCTGGCAAAATTGCACGTAGGAATCGGTTCCTGTATAGGTAGGAACCGGGTTCCCATACATTTTCCAGAAGGGTGATTTTTGAGCTTCGCAGGAACCGGTTCCTGCATATGTAGGAACCGGGTTCTGCTGTAACTTTTTGAAAAATATTAAACTTTAAAAATCCGTAACTTTCAAACCGTAATTCCATTTTAGTCGCCGTTTTGGACGTTGTTTCTTAAATTAAATACTCTATTTTATAAAATGAAGAAAATAACTGTAACTTGATTTTATTTTGAAAATGTGTTGACTTTCCGATTATGCGGTTTGTTATTATGTGCATATTTGGTGTATATGCAATGGTGTATCCATGATAATTGATTGTATCAGGTCTTGGTGGATGAAGTGCATGTTTATGCTGTTTGATGTGTGTATGATAAATAATGATATCATGTTTTTTTGGTTTTGGTTCAGTTATGATAAATTGATGTATTTCATAGACTGATTTGATGTTGCATGCTGGTGATGTGCGTGCATATGCATTGTTTTGGTGAAGTTAATTCCCATTGTGTGGAATTTGACTTGTATTGCCGTTAACCGATACCCGGGTGATGATGGGTGGTTAGGATGGATTCGTGTCCGGGTGTTTATGGACGAATCAATGGTTGCTGTATCCGGTTGATGAAGGATCAGTGTTGGGTGACTTGGTCACATGTTGGTACCATATGCATTGTGTCTGCATTTTTGTTTGCATGGAATTGTAACATGTTAGGATGTCTTCCAGTGTTACAATTGTTTGGTTGATTATTGATTTGTGCATAATGACTTGTATGATTGGAACTGCGTGTTGAATCTGAATTTATGCTAAAATGGGTGAAATAATATGCTTATGATATGATGTTGATTGAGAAGCTTATAATGTATGTTAATTATGAGAAATCTCACCCTTACTTTAACAATTTCAGATTAAAGTTAGCAGCTCAGGAGTTGGTGAGGATGGCTCTAGAGCTATGTTACTTTAAGTCTGTGTGTCAGTGTCGTGCTCTAATAGGTTGTAACACTGGGGGAAACGTTTGAATGATGAGTTTTATTTTATACTCTATTGTTTAATTTATGTTGGGAATACTTATGAAGTGAAGTTATCCCGGTTTTGAGACATTTCCGTTGTGTAGAACATGATATTGATTTGAATATTTATCTTAATAATTCCTTCAGTAAAGCATGATACTTGTAGATTTGAGGTTTTTATATTTATCTTGGATTGTGACATCCTTGTTTTCCATGTTACTCTGATTTAATTAATATATTCGCGGGTTATTTAGAAGGGGTGTTACATAGTCCTTAACCATGACAATCAACATAAAGAAAATAAACCCCAAAATTCATCGAAGATGTCAGTTGTATCGTCCTCAACCATGACTATCAACATGAAGAAAATAAACCCCAAATCACTTTAAAGTTTGAACTATTTAGTCCGCACGGATAATATTGCTAATGATGAATCCCAAGAAAATTCGTAAATTAACCAAAGTAGCTTTGCAAGATGTCATGTATGCATAATTCCCTAAATTGATCTGCTATCCAGGTCTGATGTATGCCCAAAATGTTTCGTTATATGCTTACGCACCAAATGTTTGTATATGCCCCAAAATATTTACATGTGTACCAACCGTGTGTATATGCCCCAAATGTATATATCTGTATGCCCCAAGTATTTTGCAAATGTTTTTTATAATTCTCCTTTGTTAAACTTCCGGGTTCTTGTAGTCACTAACTTTCCGATGTTGTTTGTTGCTAGTTGTTGTATCTCCAAGTTGATTTGAATTTTGATAAAGCATGGTGAATGGTGTCAACGTCTCAATTGTATTACAGGAGCAAGTGTAGGCGTGGACGTTATGGGTTTTCTTTCGATGTTATTCTAACCAAAATTCTTTTTGATATTTTATCAAATGCTTTTTTTTGTATGTCAATTACCCAAAAATGATTTCAACGCAATATTCATAAGAAATAATCGTAGTATTTTGCAAAACGAACCCACACTCCAACATATATTCTTTCAACAAATTTATTGGGGCTTTTACTCGTATGGCTTCCCTAAAGTTAGTGATTACTTCAATTGCATTTATTTCTGGTCCACCATGCGGAGGCATGGGGTTTGACTTGATATTCGGATTATCAAAGGTGATATGTTGGGCATCCAATAAATCTTGAACCTTATATCTGAAAGCCCAACATTTCTCTATGGTATGCCCTGAAGAATTTGCATGATATTCGCACCTGGAGTTGGCATCGTACCTTGGTGGGAGTGCCCCAACTGGAGGAGCTAGATGTTTTAGTTCTACCAAAGATTCCTTGACTAAGTGTTGTAATAATTGATCGTACGGCATGGGGAGAGGATCAAATTTTCTTGGAGGCCTCTCAAACTTGTTTTGTTGTTGTTCTTGTGGAATCACCAATGTATTTTGTGCCCTTGGATGCGATACTACCGCATTGACTTCTTCCTTCTTTTTAGAGAAGTTAGAAATATGTCTTTTTGAATTATAAGGGGTACTAGGTGATGCCCCTTGTATCTTTCCACTTTTCACACCTGCTTCAATCCTTTCACCAATGGTCACTAAATCAGAAAATCCAGATGAGATGCTTCCTACCATCTTTTCATAGTATACCCCTTGCAAGGTTCCCATGAACATATCGACTAGCTCCTTCTCTAGAAGTGGTGGCTACACACGGGATGCAATTTATCTCCACCTTTGCTCATACTATTTGAAAGATTATTCCTTCTTTTGAGACAGGTTCTAGAGTTACATGCGGGTAGGTGTTATGTCCAAATTGTATTTGTATTGTTTTAGAAAGGAATTAGAAAGATCTTCCCATGTCTGGATATGGACCCGCTCCAACTGCATATAAAAATCTAAAGACTCCCTGCTCAAACTGTCTTGAAAACAATGAATCATCATCTTCTGGTCATGAGCATAGGCATTCATCTTTCTGCAATACATACTTAGATGGTTCCTTAGGCAAGTGAGTCCCTTGTATTTCCCAAAGTCGTGTACTTTGAATTTTGGTGGGATCATCACATCAGGAACTAGACCCATTTCAAGGGCATCTACATCGAAAGCATCATAACCCTCCATAATTTATAACCTTTCCTACAGAGCTTTGTACGGGATGAGCACCAAGGGATTCTCAGTAGAATGAGTATGGGTTTTTCTCTGAGGCGCTTGATTAACATACTCTAAGCCGTTGTCTCTATACTGTAAGTCCAAGTAGTTGTCTAGGTTATTAATCGAAATTTGTAGGGTATGAGATTCCCCTACCTTCAGTGGAGGTGGGATAAACCCTTCATTGTCAGCTTGTCTTGTATCTTTTTGAGCCATGATGTATTTTTAAGGTCCTGCCTTCGGTTCTCTCCTCGATTAGTGACCGCTTGATGCACCAATAGTCTGGGCTATTTCCTCAAAGGATACCCTAGGAATTTTGCTCTTATCTGTCAATGATGTTCTTCAAGGCTAGAAGAACTTGACTCATATCTCCTCTCATTGAGTCGATGTTGCTTTTGACTTGTTCCAAATCCTCTTTGAATGCTGCTTGGTTTTCCTTTATTTGTTCCATCACTTTCAGTTGATGAGCTCTTGTTTGGTACAATGGTTGGAAAGGTGGTGTTTTTTGTCTACCAATGGTTTAGCTGGAGGATTTTGAGAAAGATGATTTTTTGTATGAAATGCAAATGTTTGTGAATGCATGGATGCATATGAATATGTATGAACATGCTAAGATTTTTTTTCAAATGTCTTATCCACTTGGATAATATTTTTTTTATATTCTTTAGGTTTTGCTTTATTTATTAGTGAGCATTTATAAAATAAATATGCAAACGAGATATGGAAAAAAAACGCCTTTATTGAAAGTAGTAATTGTCTTTAAAAGAGAACATAATTCAGATATTGAAAAATATTATAACTTTAAAACAATAAAATCGTTGAAAGAAAATAAATAAAGGGAAACAGTCTTCTAAGTGTGCCTGCGGATGTCTGCTCTAAAACGATTGACCATTGTTCGGCAAAGCTTGAGAAAGTCTTTTGGAAGAGGAGCCATCACATTTTCTACGTCTCTACCCCTTCTAGGGATGTCTTCAATGAGATTGTTGGCTAAGAAGGCGAGTCTTTCATGTTTGTCCTTGTAGTATCGGTACTCTCGGTAAAGGTCAGGAATTATCTTGTGATTATTCTTTCCCGCTTTGGCGGTCTTCACATATTGCTCTTCCCAATATAAATTCTCAGCCCTCATCTTCGTATAAAGTCTCAGTTGTATTAGGAAATCTTTTCAGAGGCCTTCTAATTCAAGGCACACTTTCTCATACTCTTCGGTCTTTTTGGGTGAGTATCCTTTCTGCCAACATCCTTTTGAGGCGTTCTCCAACTTTTGATTCTTGGCTATCTCAGAGTCTGGTGGTGAGGTACTGCATTTTATCTTCTTGGTCTAGAGAGGCTTGTTCCAAACTTTGAATCTTGGTTCTCAAACTCTCCTCTATTTCCTTTTTATCCTACATTGATTTTTCATACCACATGTTCAATCTCTCAGTTTCATTAGCAGCATCCTCCAAGAGTTGTGTGATACGGTGGCAGAACCGACTATTTTGGAAATGATGGTTTGCGTTTTGCGTTTGTGTTCGCAAAATGTCGCGGTAAGCAAGAGTCGCCACCGACTTTTATTTTATCCAACTGGAAAGGAAAAAAGCACAGAAAAATTCTTTTTTCGAGATTTTGAGTACGGGGGGTAGATTATAGAAAGGGAAGGTATTAGCACCCTTTCTATTTGTGGTTTTCCACGGGCTCTTAGGTACTTGCTCGTCATTTAAAAATTGCTTCCGTGTTTGTGTGTGTTTTTGAAAGGTTTTTGTTTTACTTTTTTTTAACCCTTGCTTCTGTCTTCAAGAGTGTTACGAAGTGTTTTTGAAAACTTTGTTTGAAAAGAGTGTAAGTGTGGAAAAGTTTAATTTTAAGCAAGTACCTACTAGGATCTACCTACTCGAAAAAAGAATGTTTATGTTCTTGTTTCTTTTAGACAGCACTATCCTACTATTGGTGAGTAGGTAGCACCGTCATTGGAGTTGTAAGGGTCAATTCGAAAGGGACGTACGATCACTAAAGCAATGTTAGGACGTCTTAGTAATAACCCTAATGTCTTAAGATCATATTCGAGGCAACATTTCTGAGGCAACATTTCTGAGGCAACATTTCCGAACGGGGCATTTGATCTTTGTTTAGACAAGAGGGCAACCACTATGACACTCTATACTTAATGATCGTTTACCGAAGGCAACCGAAGTGAGAGTATACCCTAGGAGTGTGCATGTGCGAGTGATTTGATTTCAATTATTATCTTTGCACATTTAGGGTTTGCTAACCATTTTAAAATTACCATACAGTCTTGTCATGCAATCCTATTATCATACATCTAACAGTTAATGTTTGCGAAAATTAAAATGCGCGAAATAAAACTATGCTATTACAAGGCTTCGGGGAGGGGGATTAATTACATAGCCAAAAACCCGTAAAATGATAAATAAAAAATCCTAATTAAACTATTACATACCATGAGTAGTTACATTAATATCTTAAAAATAATAAATGAGCGCGATGAATCGAGAACGAGAAAAAAATTAGGGTTTTGACCCAGTGTAAACCTAATTAAAAGAAAAATCATTTTTTTGTTGTTTTTGATTATTTTGAAAATAAGGTTTTAATTAAATAAGTACAAACCTAATTACTAATTAATTTAAATTAAGAAAAATAATTAATTTGACATATTTTTGCATTTTTGTTATTTTAAGAAAAGAAAATAAAAATTAAATCAAACAAACCCTAATTTTCTAATTTATTTGAAGTTATTTACAAAAAGGTTAAAATTACCCTAAAATTAAATTAAACTAATTATTAAATTAAATTTAATAAAAATAAAAGCCTAAATCTAAATTGTTGAAAATTGATTTTATGAGTTTTTTGTAAAAAAAAAGAATTAATTTCATGTTACGAAATAATTAATCAAAATAAATTAAATAAAAGAAATAGAAAAGAGAAATAAAGAAATGGGCCTGGTAGTTAGCAAACATGGGGGGTGTCAATTGCAAATCCAAGCCCAAATGCGCCTGGCCCATGTTTGACTTTTCAGATCCCATGCATTGGCTTGACTCAAGCCCATGATATGCTCTCATGTGATAGGCGTTGGATCTGTCATGTTGGAGATATGGTGGTTGAAGGATGATGGTGTATGGTGGTCTCCTTGTATGCACATGTGCCTGATTATGCAAGAAACAAAATCATGAAATAATATGGGGGACCTGGGGATCGAACCCAGGCCCTTTGGCTTTTTCCAACGCATGACAACCATCTGATCTGACTTGTTTTTGTGTTAGAAAGATAATAAACAAACATTATATGATAACGACCAAAAGTGGATTCTGGAAATGCGCGAAATTTGAATGGGCCATTCACACCACGCCGCGCCATCATCTTCTACCTCCTTCCGTTGCTAAAAGTTTGGAAACTTTTACCTACAGACAAAAGGGCGTAGGTACAGCCCTGTGATTCTCCATAATCTTATGCAAGCATCATAAATCAATTCTAGTGGTACCAATCAACTCGTTGCAACCTCACGAGCATCATGGTACCACTTTCCATGGCCAATTGTTCCTGCAATGAAAAACCCCAAAAACGAGCCAAGAACCCTAACTATGGCATCTTGCTCTACAGTTAATAAAAATGCAATTGAACATAACCAATAGCTTGCAAATGATTCAATGAACAAGAATATATAAAGAAATCATGATACAAATGCTAGAATCATGATATTTGATTTCAAGAAAGTATCAATGTCGTGAGATACTTATAGTGCGTTTTAGGATGTTATGAAGCTTGTTAATGATTGCAATATGACCCAGAGATATCCAGCAAGCGATCGAGATAGCTAGGAAGGCTTGATATGGCCTGGAAACTGGAATTTGATTCACCACTTTTGTTGAGTTTTTGCAAGTTTGCCTACTGTTTCTCACGCCTCCAATCCTTATGCTTTTGCTTTGGATTTGTTCAACATATATCATAGAATCAATTAGGGTTACAAGTTTGCATCAAATCCTTGCAATTATGAAGATTTGATCCTTGATTTACCATTGTATCAAATCTTTCCAAAACAAGAAAAATTCAATCTTTTTCTGTCCAAACAAGCCTTGCACGATTTGATCTCATTTCCAACTATTCATGGACCTGAAATATGCACAAAATCTCAAGGTTTAAATGATTTTTGATATTTTTATTATTTATTATTGATTTTATTTGATTTAAATGAAATAAAAATCAAAATAAATGAAAAAAATAAAATAAAGGCAAATGGGAAGCGTCATGGGTCTTGGACCATGTTACAAACTCAATACAAGCACAAAAAGTTTTGGCCATTTGACAAAAATTGCAATTTTGGCCACTTTTGACTTTTGGCAATTTTGTAAAAAAGGTCAACTTCACCAATGAATAACTTCTTCAATTTTGACCCTAGAGATGTGTTCTTGGACTTTTTAGAAATCTCAATATGTACTATAAGCAACCCTTTTGGTTTCATCTCAATTTAGTCTTCCATGTTCATGTATGAAGCTTTGACAAAAAAGGTGTTTTTGTTGACTTTTCAAAATGACCTATAATGTCCAAATTCATATCTTCTTGTGGGTGCATATTTTGAACTTGGGAGATGAAGATTAATTGTAGGTAATTGCATCCTATTCAAAATGAGATTTGGATGGGTCATTTCTGATAAAGTATGAGAAAGTTATGCTTGGTCAAAGTTTAGTTGACTTTTCCTATAAAACCCTAATTTAGCAACTTTTGGGTTTTGATGAATTATGAGAAATACTTGAGGAATCATGATCCATCCTTGATAAAATGATGAATAATACTTAAAAATAATAATGTTGACCAAAAATCTTGAAGTTTGACTGTATGTGGGCCACAATTGACTTTTGGCCTTGCATAGTCGATTATCAAGCCTTTGAGCAATTGACTGAGCAAACTTCCTCTGTAGGGCTTGAAACTTGATATGGATGATCTTGAGAACATATTAGGATAATTATGATCATTTGGGATCCCTTGGAATCAAGTATCTTGATGCAACATGAAACCCTAATTTGAGGTAGACTGTCTTAGAAGAGAGTTTGTCTGGTCAACCCTTGGACTTCCTTGAGCAATTTGAGGGCCTCACTTGACATGTATTGAAAAATATGAGAGGGAAATTTTTGGGGTACAACAAGTTGGTTGTGATAATCCAAGTTGAAAGTAGCACTTAACATCCCTTCAGTTGAACTCTTCCGTTTAAGGCTCTCCTTTTCAAATGCTTCACATTCTTTCTGAATTTGTTGATCTTTTGACTCAAGGATGCGTTGAATTTATCTTTTCTCATTCGCTAAGTTATGGAGGTTAAGCTCCAATTCTTCCTTTTCCCTCTGAGCTTGCTTCAAGGTATTCTTCAGATCGTCTATCTCTTCTAAGGATATAGGCGGAGCCTCTGGGACCTTTGGCTTGTATTCAGGATCTATATCAAATGGTAGCTTAACAATTTGTACTCTATCCAAACACATCGAGTGTAGGGTTCTTTTGCCACAACAGTCTTATTTTCAGCTTTTCTTTTATTAACCTTATACCAAGCCCAAATGACTTTGTTGAGTAACTCTTGGTTATTTTTACCCATGTCATGAATGATTAATTGTTGAAGTTGTTTGCCTGAGGTTTTATCTTCCAAAGGATACCCTAGTTGTCGTAGGGCCAAGGTAGGGTTGTAATTAATGCAACCTTGTGATCCGACCAATGGAACATTTGGAAAGTCCCTGCAGCTATAGACAATATCACCAATATCCAGTTTCCTTGTTTACCATAATACAGAATTAGCAGTAAGAAACCTTAGCTTTTGAGGCCACTCATACCTTGTTAATTTTGGAATCATGTAGTCTTCCTTGTAGAGATGAGTCATAAACCAAGAGTATAATAATGGAATGTAATAATTTAGAGTACCCCTTCTTTTTTCATACCGCGTATGAAGTGTATAATAAATGTCAGCAAGAAAAGCAGGAGTTGGATCCACATTAAAAGATTTTGCACCCCAAAACACGCTGATATCCGCAGGGTCAATATAGTCCAAAGTCTGGAAATAAAATTACACCAAATACAAGCAGTCCTAAAAAATCGATACAAGACTCTCATTCTTTGTTATTAGCAAAATAAAAAGCCTTAGTCTCTAAGTAGCATCTCTTAATCCCTCGTACATCACCTTCTTTCTTGTAATTAAGTGACAATTTAGGATAAGGGATCCCTAAACCTCATTCCAAGATTTTGTTGTCAATAGTCTATCCTATACCCACATAAGCTTTTTCTTTAGAGAAGTTCAGAATTCTATCAAATTCTTCCAGAGTCGGTGCTAGGTGAAAGTCTTGAAAGGTGAAGCATCTCAATGGAGGGTCATGGAGCTGAATTAGGTCAGAAACAACATCCAATTGCACTTCTACTTTGGTTATGTCAAGGGTATCTCCATAGCAACTAGTGAACATTTTCAGAGCCCTATCAGAAAGTTTCCCTTTTATAGCCTTGATTTTGACATATCTGGCTTAATGGCATTGATACGGACAAGTTGTTTCCCGTTGGTATTCATTTTTTAGGACACTCACCAAAAACCTTTTGTTATTACTTTTTTAACCCTGTGAATAATATAAACAAAAGAAAATAGAGGATAATGAATATATGAAATGCAAAAAATGTATGAATGCGTGAATGTAGGGCTTAGTGACAGGATTTTATGAATGGTACCCTTATAAGGCAGGCTCCTAGTTTTGGCCTACGGATATTCTTCCCTCCCTGTAAGGTGATTTCCTTAAGAGTATCATGAATAACACTAGAGGGAAAGGCACAAGAGCATCCCTTAAGTGGAACCTCTTTACAGACCAGAACTTTTTTCTATAGGTCGTGAAAGGTCTCATCATGAGATTTTGGTTTAAAGATTGTACAAAGAGTCATAGGTTTCAATATTCCAAATTCCTACTTCCCAAGAGGATGTCTCTTGATACGCATTCCTTTCCCGCAATTCCATCGACTCTAGGCGAAGTCGTCACATAAACTCATAGGGCTGATATAACCCATTGGCTAATAGACAAACCTTCTTTCTAAGGTTTTTTTGAAAATATATTTGCGATAATAAAAATCCCACCATGAATAAATATTACAATAAATAAATAAATACAATAAATAAACCAAAATAAATAAATAAAATAAAAATTAAAAATAGAAAACACCAAAACCCTAAACCCAAAATAAACTAAACCCTAGATTTGAAGTTGCTAGTTGTTGTAACTGTATTTTAAATCGAGTCGCCACTACTAGTTTTTATCCTAAAGAAGGGAATCTAATTGGAAACTCTAATTTGTACAGAGAGATTATAGTTTCTTACTTCGTTTTAGACGAAGGGAAGGTGTTAGTCACCCCTCATCTACCTTGTTCACAAGGATACCAAGGTTTAGGTTTTAAAGGTTTAGGGTAAGGTTTTTAATTTTTTAATATGGGAACTCACCACGATTTTTATCGCATGCCTATGTATCCTCTTATGAGGAATCATAGTCTCAATTCGTAGTTCATATGGGTTTGTGTTTTTTATGGATTACGCGTATATTTTAATTCCCCTTGTACTTAGTATGGGTGTGTGATTAGCGGAGATTTTGGACCAAACGCGCAATTAATTAAAATATACCTCGTAACCCTTTTTTAAAGTCAATTGTTGAATTAATTTAATTATGAAAAATAATTTGGTGTTGGTTAAATTATTTTTGATGTATTAATTATAGAAAATATCTTATTTTATGCATATTAAAATAATTTAATGCAATAAATAAAATAGATATTTAGATGCATTTTTAGAAATATATTTAATTTTATAATAATAATAATATAAAATAATACTACAATAAAAAAATAAGAATAGTAAAACAATAAAGAAAATAAATTAAAAACGCAGGGGGTGTAAATTACATTAAGGTAGTATATTAGGGGTGTTAACAGTAGGGCCCTGAATTCAGATATTGAATTCGGGACCAAAAGACAGGGGGTGTGAATTATATTGCGTTAGTAAATATGGGGGTGTGAGGGAGCAAGGGTCCAAGCCCAGATATTGGACCTGGCCCATTAAGGCTGGGGGGGTAAGTTTTTGCGTTGATTAGTAAAAATAGAACGAATAAGGGGTGTGACTAGTTACGGGCTCGATCCAGAATAACAAATGCTGGAGAGTCTGTTTAATTCAGTACGTGCAAACACGTTGGTTATTATGGACTTACAGGATGGAGGTTATTTGATCTAGATCGCGAGGTTGGAAATTGGGGTGCATGGTAAGGGTTGTGGACTTGTGCATATGGGATCACTAGAAATAATATATTTTGTTTTCTTTTTACAAACTTCCTCATTTCACGTTTTGCCTCTCTCTCTCTGTCCATTTTCTTATCTCTCTTCCCTACCCCACACAACAACAAAAGCATCAAGAAAACCCTAGATCGCTGCAGCTACCCTGTGAACCCTAACCGGTGGCGATGGATCCCAAACCCCACAATTTAGATCTCAAATAACCCCATATCACGAAATAAACATGCAAATTTCTTTAAGCTAAGTAAAATGAGGCTTACCTTCTTTGCTGTAGAACGTTGTGTTTCTCCGGATTTGGTATGAATCGTCCTGATCTCTCTTATCTTTTTCGGTTTTGCAGGTATCAAACAATTGTGATGAAGGGGGTAGCGATGGCACGATGAAGACTAGCTAGGGTTTCAAATGTTGAAACCCTAGGTTCTGCATGGAGCGGAGATTCACGGCGGCGGCACACTTCTTCAAACTTCGCCCTTCAAGTTCTGTAAAACCCTTTTCTTTGTAAATTTTACTATATGAAACTTTCTTTTTTCTATAAAAAGCTCCCTCCAATTTTTTCCCTCTGTCAATATCTCCCCCCTGTGCTATGTATTAGTTCTTCTCTTTTTATAATGTTTTTTAGGATTTAGATTAGGAAATAAAATTATGAATGTCGTTATTTTTCTTGATTGATTAGTAGATTAGGGCTTTTAGGGATTAGATGTGATTATGTCTGTAATTTTTTATTTTGTATTAATTTTGTATAAATTAAGGATTTGATTTGTTCTATAAATGTATTGATTTTGTTACAAAATTAGTTAAGACCTGATTTGTTTTTGTTTTAGTCAAGATTCAATATAAAGAACTGTTCGTATTTGATTTAGTTTCGGAAGATTAATGTAAAGATTTGATAATTGATGAATAATGATTTGATTTGGTTTCTTTTTTAGACATCTGTTATTTTTCCAATTAATCAGAACAGTAACTGTTAGAACCTTAAGACATGTGTTACTTTTCTGTGATCTATATAGTAAGTGTTATGAGACTTTGGGCATGGACCTTGTTTGGTTGGGCCGTTGTAAAGGTTCGTGTGTTTAAGCCTTCATTTCAGCTATAAATGATATTATTAAACCAAAATAATAACTTTGGTAATAATAATAAATTTGGTAGTAAACACATTTGTCAAAAAACTAGAATGGGCCGGTAATGTGGATCATGTGATTACCTTACATTAGTCAGATATTTTTTCAAATTTTAATAAACCAAATTAAATAATTTTATAAAATAATGACCCTATTATGTAACGTTAAATAGTAACAACAATGATTTTAATAATGTAATATTTAAAAACAAAACAATCCTCAAAACAAACAAAAAAAATGAATGGGCCTACTTATTATATTGGGCTTTAAATAAAATGGATTGTTTTATACACCTTTCGACCTAAATGGGTCATTCTGATTTAGAAATGGCCCAAGACTTTTTATAGCATGAAACACCCCCCCCCCCCCCCCTTCAACTTTTTAAAATGCACTAAAGGTTTTACATGGGCCCTTTCTGATTTAGAAAGGCCTGTGATTTCGAAATAATGCACCCCTTCTATAAAAAATGCACTCCTCCAAAACAATGAATAAAATCTTAATGGGCCATCAGATATTGATGGTCCATTTTAGATTAATACACCCCTCTTCCTTGTTTTAAATCCCCCTAGAAATAAAACGGACACAATGTGATCTACTTATTTAGAAATCTAATAACAAAATAACTATGGTAATGGTAGAGCAAATTTGGGGTATGACAATTATCAGTATATTAATTGTGTCTCCTTCATTCCCTTGTACTATTGTAAGTTATATGATAGACAACCACACCATCAACATTTTTATCCTCAGTGGAATGAGAATTTTCAAAGGCATCATTTCCAAGTTTGGCATGGCACGCCAAATATTCTTCTTGTTTGTTTATCCCACAATACTTTCTCTTATGAAGATTGCCATTTTGAAAGTAGATGCAATAGGTAGTTGAGAGTGAGAAAGTATATAGAAATATGTTTTATAGTGTGTTTTGATAGGTAGGATAAGTCATCTATTTATTGGTAAATATGCATGCTCAAAAAGGAAAATGATTTGTGGACCCATAAATTTCTTAATCAATTATACCCTAGGTTTAATCGATTATGAGTATAAAAAAAATAGCCACCCTAATTTCCAAAATGGAAAACCTAAAATGGATAGTGTCTTAATCAATTGGGAGTACACTTAATCGATTAATAAACTTTATTATGGCTCTAATTAATTGGCTAAGGATCATAATCGATTATGAAATGTATACAAATATTCATAAATATTTAGGAACATCCTTGATCAATCCCAACAACATCGTGATAGTTCCTCTAAAGGTTTTTAAGTGTTTTAGAAAATTTGAAAAGGTTAAAACACTTTTAGGTGAATATGTGCATTGTCTTAGTAATTTAGGAATTTCTCTAATATATTTACAAGACTAAGATTACTCATACATAAACTAGGTGAACTTTCACACTTCCTCTCCTTCAAAATATTTGAAGTTTCAAGATCCCTTGATTGATTCAACAATGATTCAACATTTCATCTGGGACTTAGCTTCTTCAAAATTATGGGGCTTGATAAGGCTTCTTGATAAATACCATTATTAGAGAGATTGCTTGACTAGAGGTCGTCAGGGATTCCACCAAATGTTGCTTGACATTAGATATTTTCCTTAGAGAGATTGAATTTGACATCTCGATCTCATACCATATATATATATATATATATATATATATATATATCATAAATTCAGATGAAAACTTCACAACATAATATTGTCATCATCAAAATCATTGAGGATCATTTGTCTGTTGTAAACATTGTACATGTAATCACAAAGATCAACAACATGAAATGTTGAATCAATAATGAATTTCTCAAGGGATCTTATGTTAGAACAAGTTTGGTTCTGATCATATCTCCGAGTTTTGATGAAAACAATAAAATATATTTTGTATAATTGATACTCTGATGAGCATATTTCTTTGTTTCAGATAATGTTTTGACTGAAGTATTTTTCTAAGGTGAAAATTATTTTACATGCTGAGCTGAATAAAACTGAAGAAGTTCTTTGATGAAAGAACTATTTATTTAGCGAAAGTTCTGACGCTGGCTCTGATAAGAAGCAATTTAAAGCATCCTCTAATCTTAGCAAGTTTCCATGCAAACTCTGTTCAGAAGTATTTTGCAAGCAAGCTCTGATGAGTAGTTATTTGCAAGCAAATTCTGAAGCAAGTTCTAAAAGATTAAAGAAGCAAACAGTCTTGTCAAGTTTCAGAAAATAAGCTCTGACAGTGTCGTTCGTTCATTTAATGCAAAGACAGCTAAAGCACTCAAGTGTCTCTATGCTAGTTCATTGAAAGAAACAATAATGAAAGCTAACACGCAAACATTAATTGCTCCTCACTTTTGAAGGCAGTAACGGTCATTTTCCTCATGCTATAAATAGAAGATCATTTATTGCAAGCCAACTACCATAACAAAGAAAAAAGATCTAACGTGAAAATTATTCTACTGCTCACAAATTATTTTCTTACAAACACTTTGTTATTTTCTCAAGTGCAAAACTTATCTTAGTGATAAATCACAGTTTGTGATATAGCTTTCTAAGAAGCAATTTGTTTCACTATTGTAAAGATTAAATTCTTGTATTTATTCCTCGAGAGACCAAGCTTGGTCGGATTTCTCAAGAAGGCTAGGACTAGTTTGAGTCTTAGTGGTGTTAGTCACTTATAAGTTTACTTGTGCTTTGTATTGTTAGTCACAACAGTTTGGTTGTGTGATTGTAATCTGTTTGATTATAGTGAATTAAGTCTTGTTGAGAAAGGCGAAATCACCTTGGCGGGTGGACTGGAGTAGTTTGAGTTCAAACGAACCACGATAAAAATAATTGTGTCTTTCCATAATTGTTGAGCTAGAAAGAAAAAGAAAAAGGAAAAACTTATTCAACCCCCCTTATAAGTGTTTTCTCACCCTTCAATTGGTATCAGAGCTTGACTCTGAGCGCAAACACTTAACAGTGTCAGAAAAAGATCCAAAAGGAAAACAATATGGCAACTGAACAAAACAACAATAACTACACAAAACCTTTTGTGTTTGATGGAGAAGATTTTGAATATTGGAAAGATAGACTAGAAAGTTTCTTTCTAGGTCATGATGTTGATTTATGGGATATCGTCTTAGATGGTTACACATATCCTATAGACTCAGAAGGAAACAAGATTGATAGAAAGAATATGGATAGACAACAAAAAGAAGATTTCAAAAATCACCACAGAGCTAGAAATATCTTTCTGAACGCTATCTCTAAAATGGAATATGAGAAGATCACAAATAGAGATACAGCACATAACATGTTTGAGTCTCTCAAAATGACTCATGAAGGAAATGCTCAAGTAAAAGAGACTAAAGCTCTGGCTCTCATCCAGAAGTATGAAGCCTTCAAAATGGAAGAAAGTGAATCTATAGAAGCTATGTTCTCAAGGTTCCAAACTCTGATTGCTGGCCTGAGAGTTCTGAACAAAGGATACACCAAGGCAGACAATGTTAAGAAGATTATCAGAAGTTTACCCAGAAGATGGGCACCTATGGTTACTGTATTCAAAGTATCAAAAGATTTGAACAATGTGTCTCTTGAAGAACTCATCAGCGCTTTAAAAAGTCATGAGATAGAACTTGATGAACACGAGCCTCGGAAGAAAGGTAAGTCTGTTTCCCTTAAATCTATTAAAAATGTGAAACTAACGCTTTTCAGGCAGAAGAAGGAAACTATGAAGAATCTGCATCAGAAGAAGATGGACAATCCTTGCTCTCCAGAAGGATCAACCAGATGTGAAAGCACAGACAGAAGAAGTACAGGAACTACAAGAGGTCAGAAGATAAACTAGAATCTTCTGGACATAAGAAGTCAAATAGAAGAGATAGAATCTTCTATGAATGTGAAGAACCAGGACACTACAAGAGTGATTGTCCAAAACTACAAAGAGAAAAACCAAAGAAAAAGTTTGGTAGAAAGAAAGGCATGATGGCCACCTGGGACAATTCAGAATCTTCTAAAGATGAATCTGACTCAGAAGATGAGAACGCCAACCTAGCTCTTATGGCTACCACAGCAGATGACTCAGACTGTGAGTCAGAACCAAAAGAGGTATTCTCTGAATTTACTAGAGTTGAACTTGTAGAAAGTTTATCAGAACTTCTTAAAAACTACAGTCAACTCAAAATCAAATACAAGAAACTCAAAAAGAGTCTTGCATCTGATCTTGAGAAACTTGAAACAGAAAACTCTGAACTCAAAGAAAATAATTTTAAACTCAAAGAGGAAATTCAAAAAGTTCAAAAAAATTCTATTTCAGATTCTGCGTCAAGTTCAAGAGATATTCTTAAAGAATATGACTCTACTTTTTAAACTTTTCTTGCTAAAAGCATAGATAGAAGCAAAATGGCTTCAATGATCTGTGGAGTTAGTGGAAACAACAGAAGAGGAATTGGATATGAAACTCCCAAAGGGGAGGAAACATATATACCAAAACCTGTTGTTAAGATGGATTTCACATATAAACCTCTAAACAAACAATTTAGTTTTGGGCACACACATGATATTAAATACACATCTCACTCTGAAAATTTTTATGCTAATCCAAAGTTCAAACAGAACTTTGGAAACTCTAACCAAAAAGGACCCAAAAAGATATGGGTACCTAAGGAGAAAGTAATATATGTTGTAGATGTCCTTAACAGCTCAGTTGAAACACCAGTCATGGTACCTGGACTCTGGATGCTCACGACACATGACGAGAAGAAAGTCTATGTTCCAAAACCTGGAATTTAAATCTGGAGGAGACGTCAAATTTGGAGGAAATCAGAAAGGAAATATTATTGGTTCTGGAACCATTGGAAATGGTAACCTTCCTTTTATCTCTAATGTTCTGTTAGTAGAAGGATTAGCGCATAACTTGTTGTCCATAAGTCAATTAAGTGACAACGGTTATGACATTATCTTTAATCAAAATTCTTGTAGAGTTGTTAGTAAAAAAGATGGAACAATCCTCTTTTCTGGCAAGAGAAAGAACAACATCTATAAAATTGATTTGTCAGATCTTAAAACTTAGAATGTAAAATGCCTTTTGTCTGTTAGCGATGAGCAATGGGTGTGGAACAGAAGATTGGGACATGTCAGCATGAGAAAAATCTCTCAAATAAATAAACTGAATTTAGTCAGAGGACTTCCCAATCTGAAGTTCAACTCAAAAGCTCAGTTAGAAGCATGTCAAAAAGGAAAATTTTCAAAACCTTCTTTTAAATCAAAAAATGTTGTTTCTTCCTCTAGGCCATTAGAACTACTTCACATTGATCTGTTTGGGCCAGTTAAAACTGCATCCATCAGAGGCAAGAAGTATGGATTGTTCATTGTTGATGACTACAGCAGATGGACATGGGTTAAGTTTTTAAAACACAAGGATGAGTCACATTCTGTGTTCGTTGACTTCTGTAACCAAGTGCAAAATGAAAAAGTTTTTAGAATTATAAAAGTTAGAAGTGATCATGGAGGAAAATTTGAAAACCATTATTTTGAAAAATATTTTAAACAAAATGGTATTGTTCATAATTTCTCTTGTCCTAGAACTCCCCAACAAAATGGAGTTGTAGAACGAAAGAATAGAACTTTACAAGAAATGGCAAGAACCATGATTAATGAAACAAATATGGCTAAGTACTTATGGGCAGAAGCAGTGAACATAGCATGTTATATTCAGAATAGAATCTCTATAAGATCTATTCTGGAAAAGACTCCCTATGAATTATGGAAAAACAGAAAAGCCAACATTCCATATTTTCATCCTTTTGGATGTACTTGCTATATTCTGAATACTAAAGATAATCTGAACAAGTTTGATTCTAAGGCACAAAAGTGTTTTCTGCTTGGATATTCTGAACGCTCAAAAGGCTATAGAGTATATAACACAGAAACTCTGATTGTTGAAGAATTAATCAAAGTCAGGTTTGATGATAAGCTTGGCCAGCAACAACCAAAGCAGATTGATATTTCTGTAGGTACAGAAGAGCATCTCTCAAACTCTGAAAAGTCAGAAGCAAAGGACAACTCAAAAGATCCTCCTCTTGATAATGCTCTGGATAATCTCAAAATCTCTGAACAACCCTCTCAGAAAAGGTTTCCCAGAATCTCTTCATCTCATAAAGAAGACGTGATTATTGGAAAGAAAGAAGATCCCATCAGAACAAGATCCTCCCTCGGAATCAATGAAGAATCATTGTTTGGATTGGTATCTCTGATTGAGCCAACCTATATTGATAAAGCTCTGGAAGACAATGATTGGATCCTAGCTATGCAAGATGAACTCAATCAATTTTCCAAAAACGATGTGTGGGATCTAGTTCCAAGACCTAAAGGATTCAATGTTATAGGAACTAAATGGGTATTCATAAACAAATTAAATGAGCAAGGAGAGGTGGTCAGAAACAAAGCACGACTGATTGCACAAGGTTATAGTCAACAAGAAGGAATTGATTATAATGAAACCTTTTCCCCAGTCGCCAGGTTAGAATCAATTAGATTATTAATTTCTTTTGTTGTTCAAAATAACATTTCATTATATCAAATGGATGTCAAAACTGCATTTTTAAATGGTTATATAGAAGAAGAAGTTTATGTCCATCAACCTTCGGGCTTTAATGACTCAAAATATCCAGAACATGTTTTTAAACTAAAAAAGTCTTTATACGGTCTGAAACAAGCTCCCAGAGCTTGGTATGAACGTTTGAGTAATTTTCTTTTAAAAAAGGATTTTACCAGAGGGAAAGTGGACACAACTTTATTCAGAAAAATATTTAAAAATGACATTTTAATTTGTCAAATTTATGTTGATGATATTATTTTTGGAAGCTCTAATATCTCTCTTGGAAAATAATTTGTTGAGACTATGCAGGCTGAATTTGAGATGAGCATGATAGGAGAATTAAAGTTCTTTCTAAGAATACAAATAAACCATACTCCAGAAGGTACTTACATACATCAGACAAAGTATGTTAAAGAACTTCTGAAGAAATTCCAGATGTCAGAAAGTAAAGATGTAAATACACCAATGCATCATACATGCATTCTGGGAAAAGATGAGGTAAGTATGAAGGTAGAGCAGAAACTCTACAGAGGTATGATTCGATCCCTTCTCTATCTGACTGCATCTAGACCTGATATATTATTCAGCATATGTTTATGTGCTAAATTCCAATCAGATCCTAGAGAATCTCACTTAACTACTGTTAAGCGAATTCTGAGGTATCTGAAAGGTACTACTAATCTGGGTCTATGTTATAGAAGATCAAAAGAATTTAGACTAGTAGGTTATTGTGATGCTGACTTTGCTGGAGATAGAATTGAACGAAAGAGCACCTCTGGAAGCTGTCAGTTTCTGGGTGACTAACTTATCTCGTGGTACAACAAGAAGCAAGCTACCATTGCACTTTCAACAACAGAAGTTAAGTATATATCTGCTGCTGGATGTAGCTCTCAGATGATCTGGATGAAAAGTCAGCTAGAAGATTTTAATCTCTATGAAAGTAAGATTCCTATCTTCTGTGACAACACCTCTGCAATTTGTCTTTCTAAAAATCCCATTTTGCATTCTAAAGCAAAACACATAGAAATTAAATATCATTTTATAAGGGACTACATTCAGAAAGGAATTTTAAATTTAAACTTTGTAAACACAGACCATCAATGGGTTGATATTTTTACCAAACCCCTTTCTGAAGATAGATTTAAATTCATTCTGAAAAATATTAGTATGGAATTTTGTCCTGAATGAAATTGTATTTATCTTCTGTGATTGCTTTCAAAATGTTCTGAAATGAATGTTCTGATTAACAACTCTTCAGAAGTTAGAAGAGAAGTTGCATTAGAAACTATATATAAAGTTCTAAAATGTTCTAACGTTTCATTACAAGTATAGTTCAGCAGTTCATTATATCAAGCAGCTGTCTCATGCAACCTTCAGGAGATGAACACGTATTGTATTTCTGAAAGGTCACGCGTGCTATGCTATTGACGCCGTTCCTAGGTAACTGTTATGATTTGTTCAAAATCTCACGCTTTTCCCCTCATTGTCAATGTCATTAAATGCTAGTAATGATTAAAAAAAATTTAATTATTATTTTTTTGTCTTAAATTCCTTTTACAGTTTTATTTCAAAACCCTTTTTCTCAAAAGTTTACCTATAAATACTTTTGTAAAACCCCTTTCTCACTTTTTACCTTCTCTTTCAAATTTCAAACCGTCTCTGTGTATTTTCTGCAACCCATTTTCTTTCATCTCAACCTAAGTGCTCTAATGGCTTCATCTTCTACTCCTTCCGGAAGCACTCAAGATGAACAATACATCATCCCTAAAAAAACCACTCTTATTCCTGTTGACAGTTTAGAAGTAATCAGTAAATTGATGGTGGACTTTGAAAACCTAAAGGCAAATGGGTTTGACCTTCTTCCTATAGTGTAATTTCAAGGATGGGGAAATTACTTTGATCATCTTGTTGGCCCTGTATTTTCACATCTTGTAAAGGAATTTTGGATTCACGCCATTGCATATCCAAAGGTGATTCTCTCGTTTGTAATGGGTAAGGAAATTTCAATCACTGAAAATCTCATCAGGAGGTTACTGGGTTTTGAAGGAAATGGAGTCACTGGAATCTCTAATTGTAGAACGGATATGTCAAGAGTTCATGCTGAAATTTTTACAACCGGGAAAGCTTCAACAAAAGTCTGAGACTTAAAGAATCAGAACAAGATCTGGGCTAGAATCATCCATGGCTGCATTCATCATAGAAAGGAAACAAGTTCTCCTGACTATATAAATGCTGACCAGCAATACCTTCTGTTCTGTCTGGGAACGAATGTAAAGATTGGTTTACCCTACCTTCTGTTTGATCACATCTAGACACATGTCAAGGAAACAAGGGAAGCAGAAAGAATGAAGAACCCTAAATCCAAAAGGAACTGGATTCCAATGGGAAGGTTGATTTTAGACATTCTGACAGAGAATGGTCTGATTGCACATTTGGACGAAGCAAACCTGCTGGGGGAGTTAGAGCCTACGTGTGGGAAAGCTCTGATAGGAAAGAATCTGGTGAAGAGAAAGCTCATTGATAAACTGCTGGTGGAACCTACCCCTTACGTATCAGAAACTGTTACCAGAAGAAGAATTCCAATTGCTGACTTTCCACTTTTCAACTCAGGAGATCACCCTCGTATCATTCTGCATTACATTGCAATTTGCAAAGAAAGTGGAACTCTAATTGATTCTGCCTGGCTTCAAGGTAGAAATGAAGCAGCTCCAGATGTTGTCTTCCAGCAGCCAATGAAAAGGAAAGCAGTTGAAGGACCCTCTGCTAGACCCCAGAAGAAGAAGAAGAAATCAGGTACACCTTTTGAGACTATTTTTGTTTATGATTCTGTACATATATCTACATCTGCTGAACCTCAAACATTAGGGGACATAGATGTAGGCATAGATTTAACCATTCCCTCTGAACCTCTTTCTACAAATCCTCTAATAAATCAAGTTTTATCAGACTTAAGAGATTTTAACTCTGATGACTCTCTTGAAACCCAAACACAACCATCTCAAACACATATCTCACAAAATAATCCTGCTGAAAACTTTTCTCAAACACCTCCCAGACCTTTATCACCAAGACCTTCTGAATGTATGATGGCTCTAGGAGAATACCTTGAATAAACGTACCTCTGGCCATGCAAAATCCACCTTTCACCCTACCCTCTGAGAATATCTTTGCTCTGAACAGAACTCAGCCACAAAATCCTACCCCCTCTGCTGAAAACACCATCATCATTTCTCCTGACGTCACACCACCCATATCTCCAGAACTTCCAACACCTAACTCACCAACGATTTCACCTCCTCAATCTCCAGAACATACCCTCAATCCATCTCATGAACCATCTGAAACTCTTGAACCAGCAGCAACACCTGAACCATCTGAAAATCCTGACCAAACAGAAACACCTGAACAATTAGAAACTCTTGAACCAACTGACTTTCTGAAAACTGTAGTTGATTTTGAATCCCTACAATTTCTGAAAAATAAAACCTACAAAAAGGTTGTTCCCAAACCTGTCCAGCCAGATGTAAATGTATGTTTTCAGAATTTTATAACAGAAGTACAAGCTTAGATAGACCTGCTGAAGGCAGACTGCACCAGCAACGTGAACCCAGCAGCAATAGATCTTCTGTGGGAAACGTTCAGACAAACATTAGATGATGAATCACTGAAATTGCAAGACATGTGTCATTCTCAGGTGCTTGAGAATTTCTCGAAACATATGCATGCCTTCCAATCAGAAGTTGTTGATACTTGGGACAAGAAGTCTACTCTACTGATTGCCAATGCTCCTGCTGATCTAATAGACATTTTAGAAGATGAGTCTGAAGATGCCTCTGAAAATTCAAATCCTCTGGCAATAATTCTGTTTAATCAACCTTATGCTAAAGTTGCACCAGAAGGTGTGCCAACTCTTATGGTTGATCTGGGCACTCTTCTCTCAAATGTTATTCGTTCTGACTCAGCTGCTTCTACACCAAAGGTTATATCTGCTGAAGCTACTTCATCTTCTGCTCCTACTTCACTGGTTATGGATACTCTAAATGAGCTTAAGAAGGAAAATGAAGCTATTCATGAGCGCTTGGACAAGTAGGATGAGACAAACAAGGAAATCAGAAACTGGATGATGAAGCAAGAGGAATCTTCATCTGAAATCAAGAATCTTCTTTTGTCTCTTGTTTCTTGCAAATCTTAAGTGTCATTATATTTCTAGTTTTTTGTTTTGTTTTGTACCTCTGAATCTTTTTATAAAAACCTTTTACGCTCTTTAATTATTTTTATACTTTTTTATTATGACAAAAAGGGGGAGAAAATGAGTATTTTGATCTAATATTTGATTAACAGTTATGGGACTAAGTCTCAAACATTACTAACAAAATACAAAGATTTCTTTCTCTGTAAAGAATTTTGCAGGTATCACTAAACTCTGGAAGTTTAATCATCTGGACATCATCTTCAAAAGACTTGCTGAAGAAATCCTAAAAGAAAAATCTCAAAGCTCTGAAGAAAAATCTCAGCAAGTTTTTCTTACACATCTATTTTTTTTTTTAAAAAGAAATATTTATTTCTGGGGCAGATTCTTATCTCTTGTTCAATTTTTTTTTCAAAACCTGAATATTTTTGCCATCATCAAAAAGGGGGAGATTGTTAGAACAAGTTTGGTTCTAATCATATCTCCGAGTTTTGATGATAACAATAAAATATATTTTGTATAATTGATACTCTGATGAGCATATTTCTTTGTTTCAGATAATGTTCTGACTGAAGTATTTTTTTAAGGTGAAAATCATTTTACGTGCTGAGCTGAATTAAAATGAAGAAGTTCTTTGATGAAAGAACTATTTATTTAGCGCAAGTTCTGAAGTTGGATCTGATAAGAAGCAATTTAAAGCATCCTCTAATCTTAGCAAGTTTACATGCAAACTCTGTTCAGAAGTATTTTGCAAGCAAGCTCTGATGAGAAGTTATTTGCAAGTAAATTCTGAAGCAAGATCTGAAGCAAGTTCTGAAAGATTAAAGAAGCAAACAGTCTTGTCAAGTTTTAGAAAACAAGCTCTGACAGTGTCGTTCGCTCATTTAATGCAAAGACGACTAAAGCACTCAAGTGTCTCTATGCTAGTTCATTGAAAGAAACAATAATGCAAGCTAACACGCAAACATTAATTGATCCTCACTTTTGAAGGCATTAACGGTTGTTTTCCTCATGCTATAAATAGAAGATCATTTATTGCAAGCCAACTACCACAACGAAGAAAAAAGATCTAACGTGAAAATTATTCTACTGCTCACAAATTATTTTCTTACAAACACTTTGTTATTTACTCAAGTGAAAAACTTATCTTAGTGATAAATCACAGTTTGTGATATAGCTTTCTAAGAAGCAACTTGTTTCATTATTGTAAAGATTTAATTCTTGTATTTGTTCCTTGAGAGACCAAGCTTGGTCAGATTTCTCAAGAAGGCTAGGACTAGTTTGAGTCTTAGTGGTGTTAGCCACTTGTAAGTTTACTTGTGCTTTGTATTGTTAGTCACAACAGTTTGGTTGTGTGACTGTAATCTGTTTGATTATAGTGAATTAAGTCCTTGTTGAGAAAGGCGAAATCACCTTGGCGGGTGGACAGGAGTAGTTTGAGTTCAAACGAACCAGGATAAAAATAATTGTGTTTTTCCATAATTGTTGAGCTAGAAAGAAAAAAAGGAAAAACTTATTCACCCCCCCCCCCCCCCCCCTTCTAAGTGTTTTCTCACCCTTCATCTTAAAGCTTAAAGTTTACATAAAGAAAGAAAGTGTGAAAACTCGCCTGGTCATCTATTTGAGTGGTCCTTTAAATTTAAAGGTATAAAAGTAATTTTTAAATTACTATGGCAATTTGCACAATGATGCATCTGCAAGTGTACAAAATATATCGTTATCTATTATTGCTATATAAATCTAAGGCGATGGATCTTAATAGGAAGGAAATTTAAAACAAGAACTAAAACAAATTGGTTTTGATAATTCTATAAAATCAAGAATAGAATGCAGATTGCATCAATATGCAGTACTCGCAGCTAAGTTGGATTAATTAACTAAATTGGGATAATGCTTTTCTTTAATAGAAATAAACTTAATTTAAATGAACTGCTTGCGTTTGCGAAACTAGAACCGAGCTTTATCCTAAATCTACACTATCGATGTCACGGTTCAACGTGTTAAAGTATAAATCTTATGTTTTTGAAAATTAAGTACTTCTAATTAACTAAAATATCGTTTTGGATGAAAAATAAATTTAAAGGTGTTACCAGTTATCGCTCACATAACACTGGAGTTTAAACTCATAAACGCCATTTGTCGTAAATATTTATGCTTTTAAACTCTATTTTTGAAAACAACTATTTTTACAAATTAAAATAAGCCTTGCTTTTGCAAATTGATTTAATTAAAAATCTAATTTTTATTTTCTAAGACAAATACAAGTTTCTCTCTTTCAAAACAGAACCTGTATCTCTAAATTTAACGCTTTCGCGGTAATTTAATTTCAATTTAAAACATTATAATAATCAACCCTAAAGACGGATCCCAAATTTAACCGATAATTTTCAATTTTGATACAAATATTATCGAAATGACGGTCCTCATATTCTGAACTTTAAACGGTTTAACCGAATAAATTTATCATATTAATCATATTGTTATTAATATGCATACCAAATAATTTTCTAAACATGTTAATATAATAATGATAATAAGTAGTAGGATTAGCAACTAATGGGAAATTGGTATTGTTCGTACTATCAAAGCTATATGAAGTACTCATAAACTAATGCATACTATGATACTTTTATCAGTCATTTTAATATCCAAACCAGTAAACATTAAATAATCAAAACAACATGAAGTAATACTAGATTCTACTAATAAATTAAATTCATGGAACATGCATAAAGTATTAACATGAATGAATGAAAAACGTAGAAACAAGAAACAATACTTACTGCTAATGAAACTGCAGAAAGATCTGAAACTGAAAACTTTTAAAATAAATTCTGAAATTAATATGCCAGCAAGATTATTCTGTGAACGGTTCGAAGATAGATTGCAATTCTTCAAATTCTTATTTGAAATTTTGGCACGCACACAAACATAAGTCAAAATTGATATATTAACAACACACAATGCCACAATAAATATTATGACATCTATTAATAGAACATCAAACTATAACAACAATGCAGAAAAATAAAGAATTGATAATCCAGTTCCGTGCTAACTCGCCTACTCTAGGGGCTGGCAAGTTAGGAAGGAAATTCACTATCAGTAGTACTAGTTCAAAGCTTAAACTCTCATGTTTACAACTTCTCGTCTAATACTTGCCCAGTACAACTTCTACCTAGACACCTCTTAGATATGAGATAGCGTCATCTCACTTCCAATCACCGCGGTAATAAAAACCACTCCCAGTCACAAGGAATGTCTCAAGAAACCAAAAAGGAAGAGCACACTTCTAAATTACAAATACTTAATTTTCTTAAAAGCTTCACTAAAAACAATACTCAACTCTTGCCTACGGGCTTCGAGTAGAATAATAACTTGATGAACAAGTAACAATCAATCAACTCAAATACATAAAAGATACATGAGGACATACAAAAACACACGGAGAACCTAAGATACTATCAAACTTTAAACCCTTATTTTTCACAAGGTTTTACAATAAAAAGTATGCTTGTAAACTAGGTCTTGGACGACTCCTTATATAGGCTTTTGCAGTTGGGCTTGGATTGGCTTGGATTCTTCGATTGATTCCAATTTTCAGCTGAAAAATCTCTGCAGAATATTCTCCACAAAAATAGAAACAATCTTCATAAAAATTTCCTAAAATGAGTACAGAATATTAGTAACCAATCAAACATGCACTTGTTTCTAAAAAAAATCCTTAATTGGCCTGCGCCTATAATGAGTACAGAATATTTCAGATACTGTTATCTTCAAATTAAATCTTCAAAGATAAATATCTAGGGCATTGTTAAGATCTTCTGTTGTAACATGTTACAACATCTGCTGGAACATCTATCAAATAAGATATATGCAGACTCTTTTGTACTTCCTAGTCCAGATGTTATGACATCATCTTCAATATCTGGTAGAAAAACTCATAACAGTTGGAGCTGCTATGACAGTTGATAAAGATGTTGCACCATCTTACTCAATATCAACATAGAACCATGCTTAGCCAAAATTTAGCCAACCATAAAAATATGGAACTAACAATATCCCCCTTTGACAAATTTTGACTAAAACAACTAAAAACTAAATCAACTTGGAAAGGGGAGTAAACCCACAACACAATCTACATGTTGATCATGTAAACTTTGTAAAAACACAACTCAGAAGCTCGTACATACAGACATGTTTAAAACTTCCTCTGTCAAATATAATAGGTTCTCCCTCTCAAAGAAAAAACCCACACCAGAGCACCTGCAGTGGAACAACAGGTAGCAGCAGCTTCAACACACACAAGGGCATGAACAATCATGCTCTCCCTCAATGATTGCATAAGAAACCACCAAACACAACTAATCTCCCACAAACATTAGCATGCATTCCTATCATAATTTTAAATCAACATGTCGAGACATGTGATGTAACATTAGAACACAACACTTTACTCTCTATTTTTAGCCAAAATATTGACAAAAAAAACAAGTGTACACAAAGAAAACACAAAGCACTTCAGAGGCATATTGCACTCAGGCAATACAACAGACGGAAACACACATTACACAATAGAAATACCACATATAGAAACACAACTCTTGGTCATCTCCAGGTAGTCTTCCACCTCTTGCCCCTATCAAAGAGCCTTCTACATTCCTTGTTGTTGTGGCCAGTTCCAGTGTTTTGTAGAACACCTTTCTTCCTTCCTTTCTTAGTAGCAATTTGTCCAGGCATGTCATGCCTCAGAGTATAGAGAAAAGATGCAGTGTTAGTTGCATTCCTCCATTTTGTAATTGTTATAACTCCTTAATATTATAAGTTTCAATCCCACTATTTTTTATAACAACAAGTTATTCCTTGTTGTCCATAAGCTCTAGATCTTCTTCCTACCTTTCAACAAGATCCTTGATCAGTTTCCTACAAATACCAAGTTCCTTGTTTCAGTCATGCTGAATAAGATATCTGAAAGAATTCAGATCTTCACTATAAAATGTCATGACATCTCTCTTGACAGCATACCTTTTCAACATTAGTTCAGAGAAACTTTCTCCTATTTCCCTCAAGGCAACACTTTCATATATACTAGATATTTCCTGTTTAAATTTAGTGATGTTACCTTTATCAGGGTGAACTGCAGTTAGATCCCTGAATTGTTCTACATGTCCCTCACTAGACAGACCTGTGCTGAATTAAGAATTCACCTACTTAGTGTTTGTGAATTCACCAGTCTCCTCTCTTAGTGTTACATCAGTTTGCACAAAGGATGTTCCAAAATCCTCTCTAACATCTTGCCTTTCTTTAACAACTGAATCATTAATTCTCACATTGATAGATTCCATTTTCATACAAGCTCTGGAGTTATAAATCCTATATGCTCTTCTACTTGAAGAGTAACCCAAAAATATTCCTTCATCCCCTATGGAATCCTTCTTGTCCACTTAATCTTTATCATAAAGATCTGGCATTTGCTTCCAAAAATATAAAAGTATTTTACTTTAGGTTTCCTTCCTTTCCATACCTCATAGGGAGTAGTGACAGTACCTCCCCTCAAGATGACCCTGTTATGAATATAGAAAGCAGTATTCATAGCTTCAGCCCAAAATCCAAATGGCAATTACTTAGCACTAAGCATCACTCTAGTTGATTCCTTTATTGATATAGTCTTTTGCTCAACAATTCTATCTCCCCGAGTTTTCCATGAATAAGATAATTCATGACTTATTCCTACAAAATCACAAAATTCATAAAATTTTGTATTCTTAAACTCCATGTCATTGTCACTTCTGACTTTGGCAATCACACTTTCTTTCTCCTCTTAAATGCTTGACAAGATCTTTGAAGACTTCAAAAGTATCTGATTTTTCTCTAATAAAATTCATCCAAGTATATCCAGAAAAGTCATCTACAACCACAAAGACATGCCTTTTTCCTCCTAGGATGTCTACCTGAAATGGTCCCATTACATCCATATGAAGAAGTTCTAAAACTTTGGAAGTAGTCTAATGTTGCAACATTGAGTATGACATCATGATTTTCTTTTTTACTTTCACACTCATCACAAACTTCTCCTTCTTCAATCTTGAGTTTTGGTATATCTCTAATGGCTCCTTCAAATATGACTTTCTTCATTCTTTTGAAATGAAGATGTCAAAGTTTTTGGTTCCATAGTTTCACTTCATCCTCCTTGGTTATTGGACAAGTGGAAGAGTAAACAATTATTTGAGATTCCCATAAGTAACAGTTGTCTCTGGACTTGACCCCTTTCATTAAAACAACTTCTTTCTCATATTTGACTAGACATTATGATTTTAAGAAGTTGACTAACAAACACTGGTCACACAATTGACTAATGCTAATAAGATTAGTAGTCAATCCTTTGATAAACAACACATCTTCGAACCTGGGACAACCACCATACATTAGCTTTCTAACTCCTTTGATTTCTCCATTAAACCCATCACCAAATCTAACAGAACCTGTGGGATGTGGCTTGACATCCACCAATATCTTCTGGACTCCTATCATATGTCTAGAGCATCCATTGTCAAAGTACTAGTCTTCACTTGTTGAGTCTCTCAAAGAAGTATGTGTTATAAGGTTAACATTCATATTTTCAACACTTCTCTTTTTGTTCACTGTATTAGCCTTGGACCGAACTTGAGTTCTTTAATCTCCATACAATTTGAAACATAAAAGCTCTATATGACCAGACTCACCATAATAGTGACATCTCCAAGTAGACTGAAGTTGATTTGAAGATTTATCACATTTGCCAGAATGTTGTAACATGAGTTTCGACATGTTAATCTTTGTCTTCTTTTCAAAAGGAAAGAACTTCTCATAGGTTACTCTTCTTAGTTTATTATCTGTTGTACCCCAAAATTTTCCCTCTCATTTTTCAAGACATGCTCATAGAGGTCCTCAATTGCTCAAGGTTGACCAAGAATTGACCAGACAAATTCTCCTCCTAAGCAATGAATTTCCAACTAGGTTTTCATTTTTCACAAAGAAGTTTGGGTTTCAAAGGCCTCAAGTTATTTCTATGGTTCCTAATATGTCCTCAAGAATGTTCATGCCAAGTTTCATGTCTTTCATCACAAGTTTGCTCAGTCAATTGCTCAGATGACTGAAAATCAACTGTATTAGGTCAAAAGTCAACTATGGTTAACATACAGTCAAACTTCAAGATTTTTTGTCAAGATCAACATTTTTAAGTGATATTCATCATTTAATCACGGTTTGATCATGATTCCTCAAAGAAATTCTTCAAATCATCAAAAGTTAAAATTTGTTAAATTAGGGTTTCCTAGGAAAAGTCAACTGAACTTTGACCAGGCATAACTTTCACATGTTTCATCCATTTTCCCCAACAAAATATCATTGTGAATAGAATCCAATCCTCTACAACTTGGTTTTTATTCTGAAGTCCAAAAAATGCTCCATTTGAAAGATATGAGCCAATACATTACATGTCTTTTTGAAAATCAACAAAAAGGCATTTTTTGTCAAGGCAAGTTACATCACGATAAATCCTCCAAATTCAAAAATGGTCAACATAGAGATTGTAGGCGACATCATGATATTTCTAAAAAGTCAAAGATCGTCTTTAATATATGAAAATTGAGCAAGTTATGACCAGTGCAAATTGGGCAAATTGATAAAAATGCAAAAAAGTCAACGTTGAGCAAAAATGCATTTTTAAGTTCATAGACCTATTTTTTTAGATTCAAATATTCTTATGACTTACTCAAGGACTCCCAAATTCACCCTCACCTTGATTTGCATTTTTCTACATTTTATTCATATTTATTTTTGTTTTTATTCAAATAAATAGAAAATAAAATGCATAAAATAATAGATAAATGGTTTGGACACATGGGCTGATGTTTTGAATCAATATTAGGCCTAATAATTCGTGAAAATACATGGAATATGTCCAGGTTCATTGTATGTTAATAATTGAAAGAGAATAATTCAAAAAAAGACATGTTTTGGTTTAAACATGGTTTGATGGTTTGATTCTTGCCATATTAGTGGAGACATCCTATTCCTCTATAAATACAGATCCAAAGTGCAAGCAAAACACACACACACACATTTCCTATCAAAGCAGCAGGAAATTACTCTTCAAAATGCTCTTCAAAAGCTCTTCACAAAGCTCTCTCAAAATTCTCTAAATCGTTCAAAAGTTGTGAAAATTCAAAACCTGATCTCCAGCTTTCCTCCATCCAATCCCGTGCCATCTTTGCACTCCTGAGGTCCCTATGAGTCATTTTCATTCCTCACCTTGGCCAGGAGCGTGCCCGAGTCGTCCATACAAGTTGCATCGTTCGGTATAGTTTATTTAAATCTAATCTTGTTAATCTGCATTTATTAATCCATTTGACGTTTGCATATATGTTTGTAGTCGTATATAGAGCAGGTTGGACGTGAAACATGTAATTTTTGAGGCCTAGTTCATGAGATACCATTCTCAACCCCGATCGAAAGCTTGGCTTCGAAACACAAATTCAGAGACTTTTTAGCCAAAACTAACGCTGGATTTCTTTATTTACTTCTTTCTGTATTTACTTTTTCAAAATCATTTTTATTTAATCATAAAATAAAATAAAAAGTAAAAAAAAAATTTAGGTTTTTTTATATATAATTAAATTTAATTTGTGCAAGTTAATTAATTATATTTTGATTTATTTCAAGTAATTTAAAATCAATTAGAATTTAGGTTTAATCATTTCAAATCTTTTTCTAAATAATAAAAATCCAAAAAATATTAGAATTAGTTTCCTTGATTAGTTTTAATTGCATCTTATTTATCACTCTTTTCTTTATTTAGTTAAAATTAATTTTTTTTAATTTAAGTATTTTTCTTAATAAAAATGACAAAAAAAGTGCTAAGTATGTAGAAGTATTTTAGGGCTTACCTCGCTTTCCATATTCGCGCGCCTATTTTAAATTTCATTCATTTTATATTGATGTATCTGCAAAAAGGTTGTAATAGTTAAATTTAGGACTTTTTACTTTTTGTTTCCCCATTTTGGACTTGTAAATTCCCCATCCTCGAAGTCATGTAATAGTTAGATTTTAAATTCCACACTTTAAATTCCTGTACATATATTAACTGTTAGATGTATGCCTAATAGGATTGTATGACAAGAATTTAAAACAAAACATTAGACCATATAACATCAAAGAAAAATGATTGAATACAACACACTCTCACATATACACCTCTAGGGTATCCCTACTTTGGTTGCCTTTGGAAAACAGTCATAACTCTCGAAACGTGAGAGACTTTTGTGGCTACCCTTTGGTTTAAAAGATCAAAAAAGACCCTCTCGATGTTGCCTCGGTATGACCTTAAAACCTTAGGGTAGTTACTAAGGTTTCTTGCCCAGTTTCCTTTGTGACTATACGATGTCCCTTTGAATGTCCCTCAAACATCCAACGACCAGGGTTACCTACTCACTAATAGTAGGATAGCATTATTTAAAGGAAAAGAGGAAAAGAACAACCTTTCGAGTAAAGTAGATAGTTCATAGATGCTTGCTCAAAACAAAATAAACTTTTACACGTACACAAAAATGTTTCCAAAAACATTTTTCAAAACACGTTGTATATGTTCTCTACCAATCCGAGAAACATTACAAAGTTCTCCGTACTAAGGCGCTTTCTTTCAAAAAATACTTTTAAAACACACAAAGCACAAGGTATTTTTTTCAAATGAGCTAGCATCTAAGAGCTCATAGATAATTACAGATGGAAAGGGTGATAACACCTTCCCTTTCCATAATCTACCCCCCTTACTCAGAAATAATCTCGAAAGGTCTTTTTCTGTTCTTTTCACCCTTTCCTTTGTTGGATAAAAGAAAATTCGGTGGTGACTCTTGCTTACCGCAACATTTGTGAATACAAATGCAAAACCAGTATAATAGTCGGTTCTCCCACCGTATTACATTATTAGATTGATAATGAACTATGGAATCTATTTCAAAATATTTATGGAATCTGTTAAGTTATCAAGTTTGGAGTTTAAATGTGTTACCTCACTTTGTAGGTGATAAACAATACATAAGAATTTCTTCTTCTCATTCTCTAAATTAGCAATGATCTTCCTTTGTTCTTCCTGTCTCTTAAGGCTTTCATAAAACATGTTACATGTATCCTTATAGGACACATCTAGGTCTTCATAAATATCATTCTCATCACAATCTTCAACTTCATCTTCCCATCTACCAGATAGAGCTAACACAAGTTTGGAAGACTCAGAATCGTTTTCATCTTCTGACTTATCATAATCAAACCAAGATGCAGTGAAACCCTTCCTTTTCCTTTTGAGAAAGGTGGGATATTTTGGTTTGATATGACCAAAACCTTCACACTCATAACATCAAATGCCTTTACTATGATTAATCTTTTCTTTAGGCATAGTATTCTTCTAAAGATTTTCTGCATTGTTGATGTCATATGAGATATTCCTGACATTTGGCCTTCCTCTTATGTCCAACCTTTTTAATACCCTATTGAATTACTTCCCAAGAAGAACAATGGTATTAGACATATCATAATCAATGTCTATTTCATCTTGACCTTTATCATCTTCAGAGTTGGACACAAAAGATATGCTTTTGTTCTTTTTCTCAGCTTTGTCACCAATAACCAATTCAAATGTTTGAAATGACCCAATAAGCTCATCAACTCTCATGTTGTTAATGTCCTGAGCTTCTTCAATAGATATGACCTTCATGTCAAATCTCCTAGGCAAGGACCTAAGAATCGTTTGACTAGATTTTCTTCTTACATCTTCTCTCCTAAGGCACTTGAAGCACTAGCAATTTCAAGAATATTCATCTGATATTCCTGAATTGTCTCCTCATTCATTCATCTTCAAATTCTCGAATTTTGAAGTGAGAAGTTGAAGTCTTTAAATATTCCCCTTAGAAGTACCTTCATAAGTTCTCTTGATAATTTCCCAAGCCTCCTTAGCCACAGTACACATATTAGTCATCCTGAAAACATTTGTGTCTACTCTGTTGAATAGAGCATTTAAAGCCTTGGAATTCCCAATGTCTTCCTTATCATCATTGTCATCCCACTCTTCTTCAGGTTTGATTGTGTTAGTTTCAACCTCTTTTCTATCTTTGTCAATAATATTCATAACATTCTATCCTTTCAACATAGCTTTCCATGCTTTACTATCCATCAACTTCAAAAATTCTACTATTCTGACCTTCCACCATTCATAGTTAGAACCATCCAACTTGGGTGGTCTGTTGTTATATCTTCCTTCTTTCTCCATAGTGCTAGAAAATATATCCTTGAATCTCACCCAGTAAATAGAATCGGGTGCCTTCTCTTGATGCCAATTGAAATTATGGCTCGCACACAAACGGAAGTCGATACTAATGTCTTAACAACACACAATATCACAACCGATGTTATGACATCTGCAACAAATAATAACAACAATGAAAAAATATAACTTCCAGGAAGTAAAGGAACACAAAGAATTATTAACCCAGTTCGGTGCTAACTCACCTACTCTGGGGCTACCAAGCCATGAAGGAAATCCACTATCAGTAGTACTAGTTCAAAGTTAAACTTCCTTGTTTAAAACTTCTTGTCTAATCCCTACCCAGTGCAACTTCTACCTAGGAACCTCCTAGATATGAGAAATCACCATCTCATTCCCAATCACCACGATGATAAAAACCACTCCCAGTCACAAGGAATGTCTGAATAAACCAAAAAGGAAGAACACATTTCCAAATTACAAATACTTAGTTTGCTTAAAAACTTCACTAAGAACAATACTCAACTCTTGCCTACGAGCTTCGAGGAGAACAATAACTTGATTAATAAGTAACAATCAATCAACTCAAATGCATAAATATACATGGGGACATATAAAAACACACGGAGGACCTAAGGAACTATCAAACCCGAAACCCTTATTTTTCACAAGGTTTTACAATAAAAACTATGCTTATAAACTAGGTCTTGGACGACTCCTTATATAGGCTTCTGCATTTGGGCTTGGACTGACTTCGATTCTTCAATCAATTCCATTCTTTAGCTGAAAGTTCTCTGCAGAGTATTCTCCACAAAAATAGAACCAATCTTCATAAAAAGTTTCCTAAAAAGTCTCAATCGGTCATTTTTAGTAACCAATCAAATTTGCACGTGTTTCTAACAAAATCCTTGATTTTCTTACGCCTAAAATGAATAAAAGATATTGCAGATACTCATATCTTCAAATTAAATATTTAAGGATAAATATCCAACGCACTGTCAATATGTTCTGTTGTAACATGTTACAACATCTGCTGAAACATCTATCAAATAAGGCACATGCATACTTTGTTGTACCTGTTGATCCAGATGTTATGACATTATCTTCAACATTTGGTGGAAAAACTCATAACATGTGGAACTGCTATGACATTTGATAAAGATGATGCACCATCTTACTCAATATTAACATAGAACCATCTTTAGAACCATGCTTAGCCAAAATTTAACCAACCATAAAGTCACGGAACTAACACTATTCTACAATGAACTTATCACTCGATGTGAGAAAATAAGTGCTTATCAATAAGTGTTTTTTCTGCCTAAATTAAACTCTAAGAACTTCAATACCAAAAAATAAAAATCTAAAACTATTTATAGAGCTAAAACTGGGAGATAATGCTCCAAATTCATGTAAGAGTTGGTGGAGAAAACTCAGGAAAGTGGGAGAACTGATTTCATAAAGCTTGATATTTTTCAAGCTCAGAAGCCCATGGCAAACGCCATGGCCTCATGGAAAATGCCATGATTACAAAATGGTGAATGTGGTTGATTTGGAGGTCATGGCAAAACCATAGACCTTAGCTTATGATTCTTGTTTTTTCCTTCTTATCTGGCGGTGCCTCCTGACTGCCCTTGCATGGAAAACTCCATGGGGAACACCGTGGGTGAATTTTATTTATAATTTCTTTGTTTGTTTCCATTTTCGTCTTGTTTTTGCGTGTATCATCTCCTACCTACAATGTACCTAAAATCAAAATAAACTAAGAGCATAGTACTATAAAAAGCAATAAAACAACATCAAATACTGAGTGAATCGAGTTGAAAATGCGGTATATTATGTTCTTATCAAACTCCTCTACACTTGAATCTTTGCTTGTCCTTAAGCAAACGGCCAACATGATAAAAATGATGTAAGTGTAGCAATGAAACACGAACACAACATCACTTCTATTCGTACATGGTCGTTTGTTCTGGTTTGTCTAATGTTAGATAGATAGGTACTAGCGGTCGGCACCAAGGATACTGTAAAGACACAATACCGCATTTCGCGGTCAAAATTTTCCCTCTTATACAAACTGTGATACGGTGGGAGAACGGACTTGGGTATTTTGCGTTTTATCACAAATGTTGCGGTTAGCAAGAGTCGCCACCGATTTTTCTTTTATCTAAAAGGAAAGGCTGAAAAGAACAGGAAAGACCTTTGAGATTGTTTCTTGAGTTTGGGGGGTAGATTATGAAAAGGGAAGGTGTTAGCACCCTTTTCATCCATAGTTATCTATGGGCTCTTAGTTGATTGCTAGATCACTTACTTTTGTTTGAAAATTTGCTTTGTATGGTTTTTGAAAGTATTTTGA
Source organism: Vicia faba (assembly GCA_948472305.1). Taxonomy (NCBI): domain Eukaryota; kingdom Viridiplantae; phylum Streptophyta; class Magnoliopsida; order Fabales; family Fabaceae; genus Vicia; species Vicia faba. The sequence continues at coordinate 735,261,168 of OX451735.1, read as the reverse complement.
AAAGGCGTCATCGTTTAGGCAAACTTTGTAATAGCTCTTGTTCGTAAGAACGTATACAAAGTGTTGAGATTTTGAAAATGTTTCAAGTTTGGAAGATGTTTTGAAAGTGTTTTTGAAAGTGTTGGTGTTTGTTTTGAAAATAAGCGAGTGTTTGATTTGAAATTGAGCAAGCAACTAGGAACAATCTACCTACTCAAAAGTATTAGTTCATTTCTTCATTTCCATTGATGTTGCTATCTTACCATTGATTTGGTAAGAAGCCCTACCTTTGGATGTAAAGGGACGGGCATGGGTCATCGTATAGCCATGATAGCAATGTTGTGGAATATCTTAGCATTTATCTTTGAGGGACTAAGATTATTTTGAAAAGCAACATTTGATAGTGTCATCGAGGGACTATGATCTTATATTTTTAATTGCTTTTTGCTAAGATACCCCACATGCATAACATGGCCATTTTTGTAAGGCAACAAAGTGGATTTACCCTAAGGGTTGCAAGTGTGCAAATGTGTTGATTTACATGCTTGTTTATCTTGGATTAGGGTTTGCTAATTTCTTGATTTTATCTTTCCATATAAACCCTAATTTACTAGCATTTATATAAAACGTTGAAATACGGAAAATAAAAATACTAAGCTATTACATCATTAGGGGAGGGGGTATAAAAATTTACAAATGAGGATTTTTGCAAGAAAATTAAACCTAATTAACTATTACAACCAAATTGAATAAATGTACAAGAATTGAATAAATAATAATGTACAAATGCAAATGGAAAAGAAACATGATTTTTGTTTGGATTTTTATGAAAGCGGTTTTAATCTAACCCTAATTAAAAAAATTTAGTTAAAGTAAATAAATAAAACTAATTAAGAAAGCATTTAAAATAAAAAGTATTTTTTAGGGTTTTTTATGAATAAAGTTTTAAATTAAGGAAAAAATGAAAGTTAATCAATTAAAATAGACCTAAGTTCTAAATTAATTAATTATGAAAATAATAATATAATATAATAACTAAACCTAATTATCTAAAAATTAATTATATAAAAAAAAGAAGGTTAAATTCATTAAGAAAATATTTTTTAGTCTTTTTGTTTTTTATAAAGAAAAATAAATAAATGTAAAAAATAATAATAATAATATTTTTTGGATTTTTTATTAGTAAAGATAAAAATAATATTAATAATAATAATAATAATAAAAATAATAAAGGAAATAAAAATATAAAAGAAATAAAATGGATCAGGATGTATGAAAATGAAATAGAGAGTATGAGATAAGTAAAATACCAGGCCCAACAATAGGGAGCCCAACGCCTGCCTTCAAACAAAAAAAATGAGAGAAAATTTGAAAAAGAACCAAAAGGGTACCACTGGGGCTTGAACCCAGGTCCCTCAGGTTACAGGCACGCGCTTTAACCACATGGGTGGTGATACATCCGTTAACTTAAACAAAACAACAAATATATAATATAAGTCTTGCCCTGAATATTTGAAATCATCTTCTTCCTCCTTCATGCGCGCACAGACACCGTGTCCACCATTTTTAACCCTGTAACTTTCTCATTTCTTGACCATTTTAAAAAGTGCAAACATGAAACTTGCTGGAAATTTCATCATCAGTTTAACCATACAATTTAATTAAGCTAAAAATAAAAGGTTAAACTTAATTTTGGTTGATATCAAATGTGTGCCCTAACTGGTTAGAAGAAAAATTATCCAAGCACAAACAAGTAAAATGCAAACTAGGGACATGGTCAGCTTGAGGGCAATAATATCTACATTTTTACTTCAGAATGTATGCACAAAGGATGCTTGTATCAAGATATTAAATTTTGAAAACTTACCTCTTGCAGCTGGATTTGTGTAAGGACTTTGAGTAAGTTTTGAAGAGTGAATATCTCCAGGTTAGCTTGCCTGGACCTCCCTGAATGTGTTGCAAGTCTTACTTTGCTTTGAGGATGGCTGAAACTCCCTACTTATGTCAAGTTGCAAGCTTGAGTTTCAAAAATGGTGGATGACGAAAATGTGATTACAGTCTTGAAACAGGGACTGGGATAGCTTCTATATGTGTATTAGAAACTTTGTGGATGGTTTGGCCAAGAAACGCACGAGGGCATTTGGAGATTGGATTCAAAAATCAGAAATGACAAGTTTTTGTGCTTGTATGGCAATTTCTGGTTTTGGGAAGTTTGTGGGAGTTTGAGAGCTTGTAAAATCGTGTGTTAAGTTGCATAAGAGTGTCTTGATATAAAGGAATAGGTTTGGAGACTTGAGATGGTCAGGATCACAAAAGCACAAGTTATGGGATTTTTGCTTGTTTTTGAAGCAAGCTTGAAACATCTTGTTCCAATGTGAAGTACAAAGCTTATAGGGTGGTCGAACCTTTAAACATGCTTGTTCTGATTGTGTAGGGGATGCTTGTGCAGAAAGAACAAGTTCAATGCTCAAGACAAGTTAACTTTGTGATTAAAGCAACTTTACCAGAATGGAATGGTTACTTTCTTTCCAAAATGGAAATTTGGTTTGGATAATGCTTGAATTAATTGGAAAATTGATTAATCAGTTGTATAAACATTAAATTATGGAGTGGTTAACAAGTTTGAGGTCTGCAAAGAAAAGATTATGCAGCATGGCTATGAATTGGTCAAGTGTTCATCAAAAATTCTGCCTTGTAAATCAAGAATGAAACCCTAACTTTATCTCTTCGATTATGTTAGCTCAAGCATGATCTCAATGATTTATTGGACATTTTGGAAAGCTTGTAACATCCTCTACAACCTCTATGTCAGACATTTTTAAAAATTCCTCTTGGAACTATGTGAAAAATTTCCCTAAAGTTAGGTTAAAATCCTGCCTAAACTAGGGAAAAATTTCACTAAGTTTCCAAGTTTCATGAATATGTATTCATAAAATCATAACTTGAAATCCATGAATTTCTAGGATAAGTTGTGTTCTAAAATGTTTTAGATATCATTGAGATATACAACTTTCATTTTGAAAGTTTCCTTTGAATAATCTTGCATCATGGTGAAAAATTGGCTCAAAGTTGTGAAAAAATATGAAGTTTCCAACACTTAGAAAAATTTCTAAGTTTAGAAATTTTGACTTTTCAAAATGAAATCTTGACTTTTTTATTTCTTGATGAACAATTTTCATATTTTGACATGTCTTGATGGATTGTGATCTTTGTCACTTGATTTTGACCAAAAAGTCAAAGTTTGACTCTTCAATGTACAGTTGACTTTTGATCAGTTGACTGAAAATCAACTATCAATCAATTGATCTTGAGCAATGTTTTGAGCCATGACATTAGTTCAAAATGATGCATTTTAACCCTTGAGATCATGTATCAAACCAATTAATCATTTGCTAGGTCAAAATCAGAAATTGCCCTTTCTCAGTCAAAACCCTAATTTTGACCATTTTGCCCTTTTGATGATTTGATCAAATTTCTTGAGGAATTATGGTACAAACTTGATCAAATGACATATATGAGTTCATAATGTTGATATGGATCAAAAATTATGAATTTTGACCATAAATTGACCACAATTGACTTTTTCCCCAATATAGTTGATTTTTAGGTCAACTGATCAATTGACTGAGCAAAAATGTGATCCAAGACTTGAAACTTGACATGAGAAATCTTGAGGGTCCAAAATGATCCATGAAAGTCATATGAGGAATTAAAAGTCCATTTGTCCTTGTACAATCGCAAACCCTGACTTTTAGTCATCAATGCTTGAGGAGATGTCTTGAGTTGATCAACCCTAGTGCAGTCTTGAACCAAAGGAGATCTTATGAGAGATTACTTGATAAATGAGAGGGTAAATTTTGGGGTACAACAGTTTCCCCTGTTCAATCTTCTTAAACCTGAAGAGTTAGATTGGCGGATCCGTCGTTCGTGACTTGAAGGTGAAAGATGATTGAACACTAGAGTGCCTAGAAATTTGCACTCGAAGGTGGATTGTGAATGGGCTTATAGATGCAATTTGGAGGAACATTGGTAAACATTGGAAGAAGTATCAGCACAAATCTCTTGTTGATTTATACTAAAAATTGGTTTTTTTACCTGTGAGAAAAAGAGTTAGTAAAATGCAGATGTATGCATGATGTTCACCAGATGTGGTATATGCTAAATGCATTTTGTATGTACATGCTATGATGTATGAATGTGAAGTGTATGTTTTTGCTCGGGAAAATAAATCCCCGACTATTGCTGAGGAGTTTTGGGAAGTTGAATCCCGGATTTCCGTTGGGGATGAGAAGTATACATATCTTCAAACTTTGATGAAAGGACGCTTCCGCTAGGGAATATCTCTTGGATGTCAGTTGTTATCTGGTCGGATCCAGCCTTCACAACTTGCTGAGAATGAGGAAGTCAACTGTTATCTGGTAGGGTCCCAGGCTTCATGATAACTTATTGGGGAAGAGATAAATTAACTGTTATCTGGTCGGATTCCAGGCTTTACAGAAAATTTCTTGAAATTAAATAGTTATCTAGTCGGATCCAGGCTTCACAACAACTTGTTGGTGATAAGGAATTTAAATGTTATCTGGTTGGATCCAGGCTTTGCAGTAACTTGAACTGGTAACTACTATCTGGTTGGGTCCAGGTTTCATGGTTTTTGAAAATTTGTACTATTACCTGGTCGGGTCCAGGCTTCACAATGTCTCTATAGGGATCATAGTTAATTGTTATCTGGTCGGGCTCTAGGTTTCACAATAACTTACTTGAAAACTGACATCTGGTCGGGTCCAGGCTTTGCAGATTTCTGAGGTTGATGAGGTTAATTGTTATCTGGTCGGGTCCAGGTTTCATAATGAATTTTTTAGGGTAATTGCTATCTGGTCAGATCCAGGCTTCACAACAACTTGTTGGGGGTAGAGGCAAACTCTACTGGGAAAAAGAAGTTAAACCTTGTTCTGGTTGAGTCCAGGTTCTTCTATATTTTGAAGAGTTAAACTATCATCTAGTCGGGTCCAGGTTTCATAGTATCTTGCAAAGTTAACTATTATCTGGTAGGATTCAGTCTTCATAGTTAGTTGAAAGGTTACATTATTATCTGGTCGGATCCAGGCTCTACAGTGACTTGAGAAGTTGACTATTATCTGGTCCGGTCCGGGCTTCATAGTAACTTGAAAATTGTGCTAATATCTGGTTGGGTCCAAGCTTCATAGTATCCTTTAGAGATAGTAAAGGTTTTGTTGATGACTTTACCTGGGATTAGGGGTTGTGGCCCTATGATTTGCAATAGTCTGAAAGGCAAACTTAAGATGGGGAATGTAGACTTAGTCGGGAAGGACAGACTCAGCTTGGGGAAGTATATTCAACTAGGGATAACAGGCTCAGCGGGAGAAGATAGACCAAGCTAGGGAATTTTGTACTCGGCTGGGGAGTTATCCTACTCGTTGTTTGTTGGGGAAATAAACCCTGTTGACAAACTGCTGAAGAGGTGAGTTCTTTTTAGGAAGAGATCCAAAAGGCTTCTACTTGTAGGATCAACTTAGCTGGGGAGAGAGCTGCCAAGAGATTGAGACTTTGACTGGAGATTGGCCTATGCAAAGAAACTTTGTGGGTAACTTTGCTGGAGATGATGTTAATGAAATACTTCTGTGGGGATATTCCATATACATTAAAGAGATGCTTGTTACTGATTAGGTCATATGTGCCAAACAATTTTAATTATGTTCATATGCATAAGTTCATTCAATTTTAATCATTGGACAAATTTGCATTCAAAACAAAGACAGAAAATTTGCACTTCAAAGTATATTTGTATTGATAGTTTACCCATGAATAGGCGTTTTTGTACAAAGAGACGGAGATTCTAGTAAGAGGAAATCGTCGAAAGGAAAACAAAATTGAAAACAAAAACAAATAGCCATGTGAAAATATCTCATTGCCTTCCAACTCCACTATTGCCCCAATGTCTTCGAATTCCCCTTGCCGTTGACAGAAATTGATTGGATTGATCTTGGACCATTTGAACTCGGACCTTGGTGATAAAGTTGATTATGGTGAACCCACGGGACATATTCATATGCTTTTAATCCTTAACTTTTTCCTGGACCGCCCTTTCAGGTTTTCAGCCCACTAGGATACCCATTTTTGCCCAAGTCGCCCTTTCGGGTTTTCAACTTGTCGGGTGTACAATCTTTTGCATATATCCCTAATTTTTGCCCAAAACTTTGGTTTGTCGGGATGCCCTTATTTTTCCTAGGTGTGTCAACCTAGCGGGTTTCTTATGCGTAGTATTTTTTAACTATGTATGCGTTTATAGGATGTGGGAAGTCTTCACCATCCATTGTAGTCAGCATCATGGCACCTCCAGAGAACACTCTTCTGACAATAAATGGTCCTTCGTAAGTGGGAGTCCATTTGCCTTTGGGGTCACCTTGTGGCAGAATGATGCGCTTTATCACTAAGTCACCAGCTTTATATACTCGATGCTTAATCTTTTTGTTGAAAGCCTTGATCATGCATTTTTGGTACGTCTGACCATGACAAACAGCAGCCAATCGTTTTTCGTCGATCAAGTTCAGCTGATCCAATCTCGTCTGAATCCACTCGTCTTCTCCTAGGCCTGCCTCATTCATAATCCTTAGTGAGGGAAACTGAACTTCCACTGGCAAAACAACTTCCATGCCATATACTAGAGAAAAGGGAGTTTACCCAGTTGATGTTCTAGCTGAAGTGCAGTAGCCATGCAGAGAAAACGGCAACATCTCATGCCAATCCTTATAGGTTACTACCATTTTCTGTATAATCTTCTTGATGTTTTTGCTGGCCACTTCGACTGCGCCATTCATTTTGGGTCTATAAGGAGAAGAATGTGATGCTTGATCTTATACTGAGTGCAAAGCTCAGTAATCATAGCATTATTGAGGTTAGTCCCATTGTCGGTGATGATCCTTTCGGGGATACTATAGCAGAATATGAGGTTGTGTTTGATGAATCTGGCTACCACAAACTTGGTGACTGAGGAAAACGAGGCGGCTTCGACCCATTTAGTGAAGTAGTCAATAGAGACCAGAATGAACCGATGTCCATTGGAAGCGGTTGGTTTATTTCTCCAATCCTATCAATGCCCCACATTGCAAATGGACACGGAGCGGTCATGACGTTTAGAGGGATAGGAGGCACATGGACCTTGTCAGCATAAAAATTTGGCACTTGTGACAAGTCCTAGAGTGTTGATGGCAATCAGTCTCCATTGTTGACCAATAGTAGTCAACCCTCAAGATCTTCTTGGCCATCGTATGTCCACTTGAGTGAGTACCAAATATTCCATCGTGCATGTCTTCCATGATTTCTTCTGCCTCCTTCTTATTCATGCATCGGAGTAGAGTGCAATCATGGTTGCGTTTGTACAATATTTAGTTACTTAAGAAGAATATAGCTAAAAATCTTCGTAAGAACTTTCTGCCATTGATAGATGCTCCCTCTGGATACTCTTGTGCTCCAAGGTATCTCATCACCTCATGGTACCATGGCTTTTCCGCGTCAGTGTCAAGTTCACAGCAATGTGCAGGTTCGTCGAATCTCTCAATTGTAATCATGGGGGCCTCGTTATCCCATCTGACCTTGAACATTGAAGACATGGTTTCTAAAGCGTCAACCAATTGATTTTCTTCCCTAGGGAAGTGCTCAAAAGTGATCTCTTCGAAGTAAGGAATTAGGGATAGCACAAATTCCTTGTAAGGGATGAGATTAGGGTGCTTTGTAACACCCCAATTCTACCTGGAAATTATAAATATAAATCAGAGTTATAAAATTCATGCAACTGAATCAGGAAGCCATAAATTCAACTTCAAAAACACATTGCATTCAACGTGGATACATAATACTTTAAAACTTCGGATGAACTATCAGCATAATAATTCAATCTCTTAATTCAACAACTTGAACATCTACGCAGCGAAACCATAATAACATCTTTGTCCAACAATTACAACAACTTCAAAATAATGCATACTTAGCAACAAACGAATTAAAGTTCAACAACTTAAATAATAAATAACTAAAAACAACAAGCATTCATCCCCCTGAGTGTTACGTATCAGAGCAATGACACCGACTCGAACTACCGAAGGTATACTTCCTTTACCCTGAATTACCTGCACGTTACCAACATAAGGTTTACATTCAAACAGAATGGGTGAGATATCTAACAATATAATAAATCGTGTGATAATTAATATATTAAATCAGATCACATAACATCACCACTTCTCATCGTATAAACAACAATAATTGCAACAAAATACCAACAATACACACATTCATAATATCAACACATAACTTCTTTATGCAATCATATAATGCGACTCAATACTATGCAAATGCATGTGGTACCATTGGAGAAGAACTCCTATCTCAAATAATTTCCAATAAATAGAGGCATAAGCCTTCATCTTAATATTCGCCAATACAGGCCATCTTAACGAGCATCAGCTCCATCTTGAAATGCAATGTATGCGACACAATCATGAATGTAATGACAACACCATAATTAACAACATCTCAACACAACATCATCGTTGGTCAGAAGCCTACATCTTAATAGCTGCCAATTATTATAGGCATCTCAACATCTTTCATCAACATCATTTATCAACATATTTCATCAAACATCATTTATCATCATAATTCATCAAACATCATTTATCATCATAATTCATCAAACATCATTTATCATCATAATTCACAGCAACTCAGCCACAACAACCATACAACGGCAGGTCGACAATCCATCAACATTGGCCATAGGCCTACAACATGATATTGCCTATAATTAATTAATCATCTAAGGCTTACCTCTAATTAAAAAACCTCTGCATATTATTCTGTAATATTGCATCATTATCATCATTAATTCTTACTGTTATGAACCAACAATAAACTATAATAATCTCATCTTCATCATACTTCACAAAATCATCATAGCGATTAACGCGGGAAGCTAACTCTAGTCCTAAATTGGGTTACTAGGATTATCCTTCCTATTATTCATTTTAATCCTCAATAATGAAGTTCATCGCGTCATTTATTCAACGCTTCGAACGACACCTCAAACGGAGTCCAGAAACTCAATTTACAGCCTCTGGAAACGAATCTGTCAAAAACCAGACTACATGAGTCGACGCATAACGTATTGAGTCGACGCGTACTGGGCTTAACACGCTTCATGTATCGACTCATACTGAGTCTGCAACACTGCAAGTACCGATACATGGTCCTATGTATCAACTCATCCTGAGTCTAAAAGCCTGCATGTATCGACGCATGGATTCTTCATATCGACTCATCCTGAGTCTAAAAGGCTTCATGCATCAATGCATGCCTTTTGAGGTCGACACATATTGTTCTGTCATGAATATTTTCTGCAATTGCACTGCGTTTTCACCACGGTTTCCTTGCTTTAGGCCCTAAAAACATCCTCTAATCATAGGTAATCATCAATTATAATAATCATATGTTTCTACATCAATTATACAACATTAGGGCATCATTACTCATCTCTAAATCATCGATTCTCATCAAACAACAATGTATATAATTCAATCATAAACCAAACAATCTTTCACATCAAATCCCACATACTAATCATCATAAACCCTATTATAGAGTCAGAACCCCACCCTTACCTTGGATTGAAAGTTGCTCTATAACTCTTCTGATTGAATTTCGTTCTGCCTCTTTTCCTTCTTTTCTACAACTTTCACGTTCTCTTTCTCTTCTTCCAACCCTTATTTCTTTCTCTCTTATTGCTTCCTCTTTTTCCTTATTAATTCTAAAAACTAATATAATAACCCTATAATTCTCCTTGTGCCTTAATTGGCTTAAAACTACTACACCCCCTCCCCTTTCAACTACTTCTATTCTGTAAAACAAGCCCACATCAAATAATATTATCATTCTAATATTATTCCACAACTTAATAAAATAAATAAATCCAATAACTATAACACGTCAACTATCATCATAACACAACTTCACAAATATTCCAAAAATAATTTAATTAAATAATTAATTAAATTACGGGTGTTACATGCTTAGTGTCCCAATCTTCTTTTACTTGGCTAATCAATAGAGCGGAATCCCCAAACACATTCAAATGCTTGATCCTCGTGTCAATGGCAGCTTTCAGACCCAAAATGCACACTTCATATTCGGCTATGTTGTTCGTGCAATCGAAGTATAGTCTGGAAGTGAAAGGAGTGTGGAAACCTTCAGGAGAGATGACCACAACACCAATTTCGTTACCTAAAGCGTTGGAAGCTCCATCGAAGACCATAGTCCATCGGGATCCTTGTCCAGGTCCGTCATACGGTCCAGGTTTTGCACAATCGGTTACTAGCATGATGTTCTCGTCAGGGAAGTCAAAGTTCATAGACTGATAATTATCCATAGCTTGATGGGCCAAATGATCTGCTAGTACGCTTCATTTGATGGCCTTTTGCGTAGTGTATTGAATGTTGTACTCAGTTAAGATCATTTTCCATCTGGATATCCGTCCGGAAATGGCAGGTTTCTCGAAAATGTACTTGATTGGGTCCATTTTAGAAATCTACAGAGTGGTATGAGTTAACATATATTGTCTTAGCCGGCGAGCAGCCCATGCCAGAGCGCATCAAGTTTTCTCGAGCAGTGAATATCTAGTTTCACAGTCAGTAAAATTTTTGCGCAGGTAATAAATATCATACTCTTTTCGGCCAGACTCGTCATGTTGGCCCAAAACACACCCCATAGAGTTCTCTAGTACTGTAAAGTACATGATCAAGGGTCTTCCTTCAACTAGAGGCATGAGAATAGGAGGTTCTTGTAGGTATTCTTTTATTTTGTCGAAGGCATCTTGGCACTCATCACTCCATCTGACTACCTGATCTTTCTTCAAGAGTATGAAGATTGGCTCACAAGTAGCAGTCAAGTGAGATATGAAGTGACTGATGTAATTGAGACACCCCAAGAATCCTCTAACTTCCTTTTCAGAATGAGGGACTAGCATTTCTTGGATATCCTTCACCTTGGCAAGATCAACTTTAATGCCTTTATTGCTGACAACAAAACCTATAAGCTTTCTAGATCGTACTCCAAACATGCACTTGTTAGGGTTTAACCTCAGCTTGTACTTTTTTAGCCTCTCGAATAGTTTGTACAGTTGATCGAGATGTTCCTCTTTAGTTTGTGATCTGGCAATCATATCATCCACATAGACATCAATTTCATGATGAATCATATCATGAAACAAAGCTACCATAGCTCTTTGATATGTTTCCCCTGCATTCTTCAATCTGAATGGAATGGCCTTGTAGCAAAAAGTGCCCCATTGCATAACGAAAGTTGTCTTCTCCATGTCTTCGGGAGCCATCCGTATCTGATTATAGTCGAAGAAGCCGTCCATGAAAGAGAAGACTTTATGCTGAGCAGTGTTATCAACTAAGATGTCAATGTATGGTAGAGGGAAGTAATCCTTGGGACTTTCCCTATTCATATCCCTATACTCTACGCACATGCGAACCTTTCCGTCTTTCTTCGACATTGGAACCACATTAGCAACCCATTGGGGATAGGATGTCACAGATAGGAACCCTGCATCAAATTGTTTCATCAATTCAGCTTTTATCTTCTCAGACATATCAGGCCTCGTGTGACGAACCTTTTGTTTGACAGAAGGACAATCTTCTTTTGTCGGCAGACGATGAACTACGATGTCGGTATTCAACCCAGTCATATCTTCATAAGACCAAGAAAATACTTCCACATAATCATGCAACATCTGAACCAACCTGCTCTTGACACTGTCTTCTATGTTAGCACCAATCTTGACTTCCTTCTTATCTACCTCAGTACCCATATTGATGACTTCAACTGGCTCTTCGTGCGGCTGAATAGCATTTTCCTCTAGTAATATAAGTCTGTCTAGTTCTCCTGGTATATCACAATCTTCCTCGCCTTCGTCTTCGGCTTGGTTAATTGGACATTCGAAGTCATAGTCGGCAATAGTAGTGTCATTGGCAATAGGATCCAGAGTGGATGAGGACCAGCAAGAATGTGTGTGTGTGTGTGTGTGCGTGTGTGTGTGCATGTAAGATACATGGCTATTTTTGAAAATGTATTTAAAAGAAAAGAAAGATAATGAACACAAATATTTGAATGCAAAAGAGTCCAATATACTGAATGATCATATGATTAGATGAACATAAATAAAACCCTTGACAAATGGACCAAATTGCCCCAGGCCAGGCACATGGGTTAAAAGTCATTGTTGAATATTACATACAAAATGTTCTTGAATTGAAAGAAAAGCAATAACAAGTAGATTACTCCTCAATGAAGGAGATGGGCACAAAGTCCTTTGCATGCCAATTCTTCAGCTCCGTTGTAGTTGGATATACCCAATCTTTAAATGCAGCTTCTTCATCAGAATCACCCACGGCATTGACTTTATGGCTTCCAATGCGGAGTGGTGGCTTTCCATCATGAGCACGCCTCACTTCCTTCTGAGCTTTGACAGTGAAGCCCAAACTGAACTTGTCCACTTTGAATGGGATATCAAGGAGTTGCCTCCCAAGTATCATAGCTTCCTTCTTCAATTGTCGCACGAGCATATTTGACTGAAACCATCTTTAGTACGACCTTAACAACTTTGGACTCATTAGAGGAACATTTGGTAGCAGCAACCATTGGTGGTACAACCTCAAAGGCTTGACACGGGGTATCAATGAATTCTCCATCCATCTCTACGTACTTGAAAGAGTTAAGGTGGCTCACCATAAACTCTTCCTCACTATAAACGGTGACAATTCTCCCCTTGACAGGATATTTAAGCTTTTTATGGAGAGTTGAGGTTACTGCCCTAGCTTTATGGATCCATGGGAAGCCCAACAGACAAGAATAGGCAGGACGGATATCCATAATGTAGAAGGTGGAGTTGAAGATTTGGGAGCCCACTTTGATTGGAATATCTACTTCCCTATGAACTGTCCTCTTTGATCTATCAAATTCCCTTACAATGATATCACTTGGCTTCAAGACTAAACCTTCACAGTATAGACGGTCTAACGCCCCCTTGGGTAATACATTCAGAGGAGAACCAGTGTCGACTAGAACATATGCTAAGGTGGTCCCTTTTCACTCGACAGAAACATGTAGAGCTTTATTGTGGTTCTTCCCTAACGGTGTTAGGTTAGCATATGAAAATCCCAAGCCATTATCATCCATCAGGCTAGCCACACAATTCTCAAATTGGTATGTTGTTGTCTCATGGGGGACATGATCCTTTTTCAGGAATTTTATTAACGTCCGAGCATGGGCATTGTAACAAAGCAGCAATGACAACATTGAAATCTTAGAAGGGGTTTGCCTCAACTGTTCCAGAATCTTGAAGTCGCTTCTTTTTATTATCTTCAAGATTTCGTCCATCTCACGAGCGGGGGGATCTCCATCAGCAACATCCTCGAAGGGTATTTCAGTTACAACCGGCTCAACAACTTTTTCCTTCCCTCTTGTATCAGTACTTGGCTTGGCAGCAGTAATGCGGATGGGTGCCTTTGTAACAACTGGTGGTGAGATATTGGGTGAAAATATTCTCCCAGATCTACTTACTTTTCTTGAGCCGGCTATGTTACCAACATTGTCATCCTTTTATTCTTTGATCCAAGCATCTTGCTTAATCCCATGATAAAACACCTCAGCACCATAGTTCCATGGTACTGCCTTGTTTGAAGAATAGGGAACTGGTCCGGGATTGGTAATTATTAAGGGAGCAACAGTGGGTTCATTTGAAATCCTAATAGGACCTTTGGAGGTGATCCTAAGAGGATTGTTTGAGATGGTAATAATGGAGAGGTCTTCACATTTTTTAATTAAACTTTTGGCAAGTGGGGTCTTCTCAAATAGAATTTCATGGCTATCCATCAGGCGTTGTATGCCTTTCTTCAACCCTTCACATCCATTGAGTTGTTGGGTACAGCAAACACAGTCTTTTACACAACCAGGGAAAATCCCAGCTTTCAACAGGTTCTTTTTGATGATATTTAGCGGAGTAGTAAATTCTTCAAAAAAGGTAACAAAAATTGTATCTTCAACAACATTAACACCCTTGTCATGCTTCAGCATAGGTGCGGTGATTACATTCAGAGTTGGAGAAGGATCAAACTCAATAGTTTTGTTATCGATCAAATCCTAAATTTTTTTCTTCAAGGCCTAGCACTGGTCAGTCTCGTGCCCGGGGCTGCTTGAGTGGTAAGCACATTTGGCGTTTGAATTATAATTTGGCGAAGAAGTATCTGGGTTGGCAGTGGGTCGCGCAATGTCACTAAATTAGCCTTTATAAAATGTTGAAGGGCTTAATATAATGAAATGCCTAACCTCGTAAATTGTCTTCTCGGATTTTCAAAACGTTGATGATTTGCAGATGGTCTTGGAGTAGGAGTTGGATTGGAGATTCGGACAACATTGACAGACGGATGATCATTCTTATTGGTACGGGCCCTTGCCCCGTATACAACATTGATTTAATTTTTTGCAGTAAAAGGTTTCTTGATAGGATTGGAAGTGGAGGTAGATGCCACATAGATCTTCCCACTTTTGATGCCGCTTTCAACTCTTTCATCGGTTAAGATTAATTCGGTGAAACCAGAAGAAGAGCAACCAACCAATAAATTAAAGAAGGGACCAGATAAGTGCCCATGAACATGTCAATGTGCTCCTTATCAGTCAAGGGTGGTTGAACCCTACTGGTGAGGTCTCTCCACTTTTGCGCATATTCTTTAAATCCTTCATTCTTTCCCAAGGTCATATCTTACAACTGAATCCTCGTTGGCGCCAAGTCGGTGTTATACTGGTACTAATGGTAGAAGGTGGTAGTTAAATCCTCCCAAGTATTGATACGGGAACCATCTAACTGATAAAACCATTCAAGTTGTGTTCCGTCTAAGCTCTCTTAGAAAAAGTGAACCCAAAGTATCTTATCAGCAGTGTGCGGCTGTATCTTGCGCACATAAGATTCTAGGTGGAGTTTTGGACAAGAAACTCCATCGTACTTTGAAAAGACTGGTATTTTGAATTTGTGGGGAATGACTACCCTAGATATCAAACCCAAATCATCAAAATCTAAACCGGGGACGGCTTGGATTTCAACAGCTTTCGATTTGTCTTCTAACTGCTTATATTTGATATTGGCAGGTGGATACTGCTCGTCGAAATAATCATCATCAGATGCTTGATCATTAACACAGTCAGCCTGAGTACTCTTGACCTCACTAATCTGGTTCTCGTCTTCTTCAGATGAATCTTCTCCTACTGGGATCTGACGGACTGTCTCCTTGGACCTTCTACCCATGTTGACTAGAGCTTTCTTCTTGGGCTTCTTCTTAACTGCCAACAATGCCATCATGTCTTGCTGCCCCTTGGCTAGGGCCAGTAGAGTCTCTTGGAATTGAGAGTTTTGTGCTTGGAGATCCTTCACGGTTTTCTCTAGATCTATCTTGTTGAAATAAACAGCATAAAGATAAGGAAACATGTTATGTGAAAACTTGTCATATTATGATGCATGGAATGTATATGCAAATGATTTCAAGGACTACTGATATTTAAATTTGTATAGACAAAAGAGTGAACAAACGTCACTTTTCATTAATTAACTTGAAAAGATTACAACATGCCTCTTGGGCTTACAAAATAACTCTCTAAGATAAAAAGACCGAACGCATCCTCTTCGGTGCCAGATAGGCGTTCACACTTTTCTCTTCTTGTAACTACTTCGTAAGCTCCAAGACCCTCTTCTCACTAGCATAGAATTGAGCTTCGAAAGTATCTCGTTCTTTCTTAAGCTGAATCCATCCTTTTTGCAAGTCTTCGAGAGAAGTTGGCATGTCGGGGTGGAGGATAGTGTAGGGAACATCTCCTTCAACCACAGGCTCCATGATAACTGGTAAGATGGAGGGATAAGGCATCACAAGTTTCTGAGCACGAGCTCGCACCCATTTAAGGTAAGGCTCGAGGGGAATGGAATTCTTGTGTACCAGCATCTTGCTATCCACTTTTCTTACCATCCTCCAAGCTCGGATAAACCTCTTACGGTAGCTTTGATCGTCGCTCTCTTTATTCAAATACCACTCCTTGGATAAACATCTCATGTGGACCATCCCTTTGGGCGTAACCAAACTGTCGTAAGGCTAAGCAGGGGTTGTAAGTGATACCTCCTCTAATTCCAAGCAAGGGGACATTAGGGAATTATCCATAATGGTCGATGATAGTAACATTCTCCAAAGATCGGGAACACCAATGAATATCTGAATGTCTGAGTGTCATCAACATATGGGACCACCTTGAACCTTGCTCATTCTTCATTACAGATCGGGGAAGATGTGAAATAAACCATCTTGCCAAGAGAGGAGTGCAACACATGAGGATCCCTCTCTTCCTCATAGTGCAAGAGTGAAAAGAATGTAGGATGTCTCCCAACAAAGCAGGCACCGGGTTACGAGACATGAAGATTTTGACAGCATTTACATTTATGAGTTGGTCAGGATTTGGAAACAAAACCATCCCATAGATGAGGAGGGCCAAAATTTCTTCAAAAGCTTGTAATTCCAAGGAGTTCCAACAATCTTGAGCTTTCTCAAATAAGAACTTGGCTAAGAAACCTTTGACACCACTCCTTGTTTCCCAATTAGTTGTGACATCAAATTGTTGCAAGTGTAGTTCTTGGGCAATCTCTTCAGGTTTTAGATCTCTTTCCGTACCGTTGAAGGGTAGTTGATTGAGAATTGGAATCCTCAAGAGTTAGGAGAATTCTTATAGAGTAGGCAAAAGTTGATAGTCGGGAAAAGTGAAGCAATGGTGTAGAGGATCAAAGAATTGGAAAAGCACCTTCATCATATCTTCATCCGTGTTGGAGGTAACCAAGTTTAGGAGGTGACCATATCTTTTGGTGAATGAAGAGTTCTCATGGACCCTTGATGCTAACTCTTTGAGTTAAGGAGAGATCCTTACGAGATTTACTTGAATGGTTTTCCTGCGAATAAAAGCCATGTCCTACAAAACAGAACAAAGATAAATCCCAATAATCCTTGAAATGGTTAGTGAGAATGAGTATGATGTTATGATGTTTATGATGTTATATACAAGTAAATATATACAAACAAGGCAAACAAGTCCTTAGGTTTAGGCTTGCATGGAGTCTCATAGGTAAGTACCCTCTTGAAGTTTAGTCGGCTCAAAACTTTCCTATAAATAGTAACCGGGTTCTAAGGGATCTCAATATCGCTGATTTGTCTTCTCGGGAATTGTTTCAGCGCAAGCCTCTTTCACGGCGACCGAAATATCCCGAAAATCAAACCTCAATAAGTGTAGTATCGAGTATCTACCAACTTCGGACTGCACCAAAGACGGTCATCTCACTACGTCCTAATGGCCAAGTTGGTCAAGTAAAGATTCTAAAGTCAGTTATTGTTTCATGACATCACTCAGCAGCTCCGTATTCTCCTTGACTACTCAAGGGCTACCGGTACCCACAAATATGGCGCACTAACATAGCTATTGCTTAGACCATGTCGGTATACCCCACAAAGTTTCCATAATGTATTGCTACTTACCTATAAGGTATCCCAAATCCGAGTAGAGGATTTAAGCCCAAACAAAGAACCAAAATGTAAAGAAAACAAATCAAACAATGAAAGCAAGTAAAGGTGTTCTAGCCCTAAGGTAACCCCACTTTTAAGAATGTCCCCAGCAGAGTCGCCAGTTCTGTGATACGGTGGAAGAACTAACTTGGGTGTTTTGCATTTTATCACAAATGTTACAGTTAGCAAGAGTCTCCACCGACTTTTCTTTTATCCAAAAGGAAAGGATGAAAAGAACAGGAAAGACCTTTGAGATTGTTTCTTGAGTTTGCGGGGTAGATTATGAAAAGGGAAGGTGTTAGCACCCTTTTCATCCATAGTTATATATGGGATCTTAGTTGCTTTCTAGATCACTTGCTTTTGTTTGAAAATGTGCTTTGTGTGGTTTTTGAAAGTATTTTGAAAAGGCGTCATCGTTAAGGAAAACTTTGTAATAGTTCTTGTTTGTAAGAACGTATACAAAGTGTTGAGCTTTTGAAAATGTTTCAAGTTTGGAAGATGTTTTGAAAGTGTTTTTGAAAGTATTGGTGTTTGTTTTGAAAATAAGCAAGAGTGTTTGATTTCAAATTTGGCAAGCAACTAGGAACAATCTACCTACTCAAAAGTCTTAGTTCATTTCTTCCTTTCCTTTGATGTTTCTATCTTACCATTGATTTGGTAAGAATCCCTATCTTTGGATGTAAAGGGACGGAAATGGGTCATCGTATAGCCATGATAGCAATGTTGTGAAATATCTTAGCATTTCTCTTTGAGGGACTAAGATCATTTTGAAAGGCAACATTTGATAGCGTCATCGAGGGACTATGATCTTGTATTTTTTATTGTTTTTTGCTAAGATACCACACATGCATAACATGGCCATTTTTGTAAGGAAACAAAGTGGATTTACCCTAAGGGTTACAAGTGTGCAAGTGTGTTGATTTACATGCTTGTTTATCTTGGATTAGTATTTGCTAATTGTTGATTTTATCTTTCCATACAAACCCTAATTTACTAACATTTGTATAAAGCATTAAATTGCGGAAAATAAAAATACTAAGCTATTACATCATTAGGGGAGGGGGTATAAAAATTTACAAATGGAGATTTTTGCAAGAAAATTAAACCTAATTAACTTTTACAACTATATTGAATAAATGTACAAGAATTAAATAAATAATAATGTACAAATGCAAATGGAAAAGAAACATGATTTTTGTTTGGATTTTTATGAAAGGGGCTTTAACCTAAACCTAATTAAAAAAAGATTAGTTAAAAAAATTAAATAAAACTAATTAAGAAAGAATTTAAATTTAAAAGTATTTTTTAGGATTTTTTATCACTACTACAAAAAAGGGAAAAGACATCACTTTTTTAGGCTTTTAACAGCGCTTTAAAGCGCTGCCTAAAGCAGCGCTGCTAAAAGAAAAGGCAACGCTTTTTTTCAATGTAAAAGCGTTGTCTTATGTCAACTTTAGACAACGCTTTTAGAATAGACAACACTTTTTTATATACCCCTTTAGCAGCGCTTCTGCTTTAGACAGCGCTTTGTTATTTTTTTAAGATAGACTTTATACAGCGCTTTCCTTTGAAAGCGCTGTCTATTCCCCCACTTTAGACAGCGCTTTCAGACTTTAGGAAGCGCTTTATTTTTAAGTTTTTACAACGCTTTTCTCCTAAAGCGCTGTCTATTCTTCACAATTTTTTTTAAATAAGTTATCTATTTTGACTTACAAAAGCGTTGTCCAATATATATAATGCATTTTAATCAGAATTTTAACCATATTTGATCCAGGTTTTGGCCATATTATGCACCATATTTGGTAGTTTCGTTCCAATAAAATATACATATATAAAAATTACACATATATATAAATTGATGATATATACAACAACAATTACAAAATTTATGATACAAGTTAAAATGCCTAAAATTCAAAATTGAATTTACATCTATACATATTTCTATCTTTGAGAATTCTCATGAAACAACAACATGAATATCTTAGCTATATCTTCTACACATGTACCTATAAACCTGGAAAAAAGCCAAATGATCGAAATTCATAACATGATAATATTAATGTTGCACTTTATTCGAATTTAATTTATACTCAAAACTCGAAAGTTATCATCAAAGGAAATAAGACAATATACCTTAGCTTATAAAATTCTCAACCTGATAATGAATTGACACCATTCCTCCATAAGTTCATCCAATCGATCTTTTGAGTAATGTGCACAATTGAATTCCTCAAAGTACTACATATATAATAATATAACATAGTATGTGATTTAGTTAAAACAATATGTCATTTTATGAGAAACACAAAATATGAAAATAGTATGTAATTCCTAAGTTAGAAATCCATATCGTGGATGGAATCTCTAATCGATCCAAAAGAATAGTTTCTTTCATAAACCTCAACATGAAATAACCATAATCTATACCGTTACGCTGGCGAGGACACTACACATGGAAAGAAAATACGAATGCATATCAGGATATACCCCTTAAATTGTTTTATCAAATATCATCACTAATGTAATCAAAACTGAATATCTCTTTGTTAAAATATACCTCCACTCTGATCCATGTAACGTTGTTGGATCTACTTTTTGGTACTTGAATATCTCTTTGGGAGCGAAAAGCAAGTAGAACGCTATAATAAAATATAAACGACTGTTTAGAACAATCTCACATAGAAACATAAACACAAATCCAGATATGTTGACCATAAACATAAACATAAACATAAACATAAACATAAACATAAAAATAAACTTGAATATCTCTTTGGGAGCGAAACACTTACGTGTCAATCATCTATTTCAAATCTGGATATGTTGACCAATCATTGTATAACGAGTCCAGATAATACATAGTTTCTCTCGTAGGATTAATTGCAACCAATAACCAGTGTCCACTGTAAGATTAAACAAAGATTAAACAATGGCCAAAAACAGAAAGTTATAATAGATCAAGTTAGGATGAAAATCTAACCCATTGCTAGTATTATATGGCAAAAAGAACAACTTCTCAGTATATTTACTGGCCACGAATAAACTTAGTACATATGCTATGACATCATCTGGTCTCATTACAATTAACCCTGAATTAACAGTGTTGGGAGCTAAGAAGCCAAATCTTGCTTCTAATCCACGCGGGCGCACAATGTTGTCATACATAAACCTTAAATTAAAACATGATTAACATTATACTATATTCATTGAAATAAGGGATTAAATTGTTCATTTAATTAAACAAAGTTGATCGGAGTATACCTGATGTATATACCGATAACACCGAGGCCTAATTCGAAATGCCTAAAAGCTTGCTCCATATCCTCTCTACCAATTGCTTCAAGATATTCAAAACCAAAGATGTGTGCACTCATAGGTATAAGGCAGGTACCACCATCCATAATATCTGTAATTCCTAAATATGTCCGAAGGCACGACCTGAACTGAGCAGTAGTTTTTTTGCTAGCCACAGTCTTCTTAGAAACATTCTTTTTTTGTGTGGAAATATTGCTAATTTTAGGCGCCTTACCCCTACTGACTTGTGCAGTCTCTTTAGCATGAATCTAGTTATCATATAATTAGTTAGGGGAAGTATAAAATCACAAATTAGCATTTCTCATAGCATAAATGTCATATAATTGTGTTACCTCAAATGATGCAATTGACTCGGTCTCCCGCCTAATCCCCTTATCTTTTGGAATGGATTTTGTTGGAGTCTAACATTACCATGTAAACAAAATGTAAGTATAATTGCCATAAAAAATTTGATTAGTAAATGATTTTAAGCATACCTCATTATCTACGCAAACGAGGCTTGACGGCCATGCAACAAACGATCCTATTGCATTTGCCACCAATGTTGCATCCGCCACATTGTCAGGTAGTGGTAACAACGCACCCCCCTCTAAAACGACATCGACCGATACTTTCAAAAATCCATATGGGAGCGGTCTATGGTGAAGCATTTCTCCTAAAGTATTATACACTTTTCCCTTGCCAACCATCCGATAAGTCAGTGTCGACAAATAGATTTGACACCGGGAAATGCCCTATAATTTAATAAATATAGTTATATAATTAATAAACATGGTTATATAATTAATAAACATGGTTATATAATTAATAAACATGGTTTTATAATTTATAAAGATGATATATAATTACCTCGAGAATATTTTGTCCAAAGTTACCATTGATACTACCTTTGTCACTAGTATCTTTAAAGCCTGTAGCTTGATCGATTTCCTTTTCCTTTCTCAGCTCATATACTTCTTGTTGCAACTTTTCCAACTTCTCCTGAAGTTCTTTATTGCTTGGAGCTTTTATCTTTGATTTTTTTTCAAGGATGTTAGAGTGATCCCAAATCCCTTACCCCTCACCTGATCAGAATACTCACGAATATCTAATGCTCGTGAGAGTATTCTCCTGCAATCATTATCTTCATCTGGAGGTATAGACTGGGAAAGACTCTCCTGAAATTCATATAAATATTGTAATTAAAGAATGATATGTTAATAAAAGAATGATGTAATTAAATAAATAAAAGTATGATGTAATTAAATAAATGATGTTATACTTACACATCTCTTGAAAATTTGTTGAACTTTTTCTTCAACAGCTCCATCCTTACACACACGGGCTTCCTTCCATAAAATGTGTTCCGGAAGAGATGTTTCAGAACTATTCTCTTTTGTTAGCTACACAATAAGCCAAAAAAAACATGATCAAATATAAACGTGTATATATTATAGATACTTTGCAATTTATAAACACTTTGCAATTTATAGATACTTACAATAGATTGTTGTAAGCGTACATATCCCATACGACCTTTTTTGTATGGATATGCTTGACTTGATGCTCGTTGTCGATTTACGACACTTAAACTCTCAAACTTTTGGGTATTTCTTTTTGATTTAAAAGTTTCCCATTCTTCAGCTGTAATCAAATCAACATATTTCTTTGGAAGCTCTGCATCAACAAAAATTTTATCCGCATCCCTTAGAAACTTGTTTGACAAGAAAGCTCCAAACCCTCTATGTAGTTTCCCGGCCAATTTAAGAATATAATCTCTCCTCGTATCCTCAATGATGAACGACCTCTACGAAAATCATACACAAAGTGCGTTAGTATAAGTAATTTAGAGACATAATCATCATTAAAAACAATTAACATCACATATGTTACCTGTATCTCACTTCATATTTTATCTTTAGCGTCGCCCAACACTCTTGCTCTCCAATCTTCACATGTGATTGGAATTTCTATTCTTACCACCGAACCGAGATAACTCGTTAACGTTGAACCATTAGGCTCAATGAGTTGGCCTTCTTGGCTCCAATGCACATCATACTTTATGCCTTGGTCTCTATCCCGAATTATTCTCTTCATTATTGTTATTCCTCTTCTATATTCCATTTCCGTTTTACTAACAGCCTTATCTTCATCATGCACAGAATCATCACGTGGGTGATCGTCGTTAGTAGCCATCTAACCTGTAATAAACATAAACATAAACCCAATATAAAATTCCATAGTCATTTCAATATATATAAAATGACAATGCCAAAAATTAACATAAACATAAACTTAAACGTAAACACAAACATAAACATAAAAATTTTAATATCCTACCTCTTTCACTAACATCTCTTTCTTTTCTTGGTTGGAACATGAATTACTTATTTCTTAACAATGCGGACGGATGGATTTATCCAAATTTCCTCATTATGATCATTTCTGATATATGATTCATCTGCTATAATATTATCATCTTGATCATTTCTAATATACGACTCATTTTGTATAATACATGACTCATTCTCATCATCAATACCACCTTGGTCTACACCGTTATCATCAACCACTTTGTTAGAAAAAAGCACTATAGACCATTTTATACTCACCGGGTCAGTGACATAGAACACTTGTTTAGCTTGAGAGGCTAGAATAAAAGGCTCTTCTTTGTACCCCTCTCTATAAGATCCACTTGCAAAAATCCTAACATATCCATTCGTATGCCACCACTACTTACCCACTTGCAACCAAAGATAGGAATCTGAAACTTCTCGTAATCGAACACCCAAATATGCTCGATAACTCCAAAATATGACAGATTTTCATATTTGGGGTTTAGGTCCTTCATACTAGAAATGTGCATTGCTTCAGCAAGCACGGTGACACCACTATTTTGCATAGTACTTTTATCATCTTATTCTTTGGTATAAAATGTGTATCCATTAATTGTGTATGCGCTATAGGAAAACACATGCAAAGTTGGACCATATGCCAAACATCTCAACCTTTATGTTATTGAAGCGGGATCTGAATGAAGCTTTGAAAAAATATGATCCTTAAACCATGGTATAAAAATTTGATTGTGCTCCCGTACTATCCAATTTTCATTTCTATTCTGATTTAACCCTCAGAGTAGATCCTTGTGCATTTCAACATATGGCTCAACCTCACTGTCATTGTGCAAAACATACATATGCACTTGATCCCGTTCATCTTTTGATACTATCACAATTTTATTTCCAATTAATCTTTTACCTTCCTTTTTTTTCAAAAATATGACTTTTGGGGAGTCCAATGGATTGAACTTTGGACAAATATTCAGTACAAAACTCAACCGCTTCTTCAACAATGTATCGCTCAACAATACAACCCTCTGGGTGACTTCGGTTTTTCACATACCCTTTTAATACTTTCATATAACGTTCAGTAGGGTACATCCATCTCATATAAGCTGGGCCGCACAACTGTGTCTCTTTGACAAGATGAACAACTAGATGTACCATTATGTCAAAAAATGAGGGAGGAAAATACATTTCAAGCTCACACAAAGTAATAACAATTTCTTTTTGCAATGTTGGTAAGATCTCAGGATCAATCACCTTACTACAAATTGACCTAAAGAAAAAAACACAAGTTAGTTACTGCACTCTTTACTTTATTTGGCAAAATAGAACGTATACCTATTGGTAGAAAATGATCCATTATAACATGGCAATCATGTGTCTTTAAACTCTTTAACTTGAGGTCTTTCATAGACACAAGTTTTCTAATATTTAAAAGTATCATTCTTGAACTTTAACTTCACTTAGAAACTTACACAATATCTTTTTCTCCTTTCTAGATAAAGTAAAAGCAGCAGGTGGTAGATATGTCCGGCTTCCTTTCTTCACGGGTCCTAGTTCAGTTTGTATTCCCATCTTTAACATGACCTCCCTTGCTTTAAGGCCATCCTTAGCCTTTCCTTTAATATTGAGTAACGTACCAATAACACTTTCAAATACATTTTTTCAATATGCATAACATCGATAAAATGTATCACATACAGAGACTTCCAATATGGCAATTCAAAAAAAATCGATCTCTTCTTCCACCCACCTTTGACAACTGTATGCGCAAAAGGCTTGCCAAACTGAGTACACGCATCTTTCACCTTTTAAAAAATTTGGTCACCTGACAATTTTATGTTGTTCAGTGTCTCCATTGAATGCTTTTCTCCATGCACGGTAGTGATGTTTAGAATTTAAGAATCTACGATGACCGAGAAATATATTCTTTTGACAAAGTTCCAAACGCGTCGTATCGGTTCCATCTTCACAAACAGGACATGCATGTCGACCTTTAATGCTATACCCAGATAGATTCCCGTATGCTGGAAAATCATTAATTATGCCAAACAACATCGCCCTCAAATTGAAACTTTGTTTCCTATATCCATCATAAACCTCCACCCCGTTCTCCCACAAAATATTTAAATCTTCGATCAAAGGTGTCAAGTATACGTCTATGTCATTCTCTGGTTGTTTAGGCCCATATGTTAACATAGATAACATCATATACTTACGCTTCATACATAGCCATGGAGGTAGGTTATAAATCATAAGAATCACAGGCCATGTGGTATGTGAGATACTTTGAAGACCATGCAGGTTTATTCCATCAGTAGATAAAGCCAACTGAAGGTTTCTTGCTTCTTCTCCAAAATCAGGATAATCATTATCAATTTTCGACCACTATGATGAATCTGTCGGATGTCGATACTTTCCATCAATAATTCTTTCATCTGCATGCCAAGTAAGGTGTCTTGCATCGGTTTCACTATGAAACATTCGCCTAAATCTCGGAATTATAGGAAAATACCATAAGACTTTTGCTGGAGACAATTTTTTCTTATATCGAGACAAACCGCATTTAGGGCACTCATTTAAAGATGCATATTCATTTCGAAACAAAAAGCAATCATTTGGACAAGCATGTATCTTATCATAGCTCATACCAATAGAGTACAATATTTTTTTGGCCTCATACGTTCGGTTAGGAAGAACATTATCCTCCGGAAGCATATCTCTCATAAGGGCTAATAACTCTAAAAATTTTATCTGACCATCCATTGCCCGCCTTTAAGTTGTACAACTTTAATACCGCAGACAGTCTTGTGAATTTAGTGCACCCTTTATACAACATTTTCTCTACATCGCTTACCAATCTTTCAAACATTTTGGGACAATCCTGAAGATCTTCTTCAAGTGCATTTGCAATCTCTTCGACTCGATCAAAATTGTATGTATCTGTGTCCTTGTCGTCTAAAGCATAGGCCGTACTACTTTTCTCCCCCGGTTCAACATTGTCGTTACTTTTTTCACCGTGAAATATCCAACACGTATAACTTCTATCAATTCCACACATTAGTAAATACGATTTCAATCCATCTGCGTTAACCTGACCCACATAACAACAACCCAAGCAAGGACACTTCATTTGACTGGGGTCTTTGGCGTGTTCAACAGCAAACTTAACGAATTCCAATACCCCATTCTCGTACTCTTGTGAAAATCGATTGGCAAACATCCATTTTTTATTCATTTTTTTCTACTTATTCAAGTAAATAAAAACACTATAAATGGATTATTCTCTTTTTGTTTGAATTAAACGAATTATTTCTAGAAATTTATTTCTAGAGTTAATAACATGGACTAAAAATAAATATATCTATATAAAAATAATTGTGTTTTTTAATTGATCGATACAAGATAGAATTTGAACTTGACTTACCAAAGAAAGAAAAGGGGTTATTGGTGTCGATGGCGGATGATGCGACTTTGATGTTCTTCGAATCGGTGATGGTCTTCGACTAACTACACCAATACAAAAGGATCATCAAAAACAAGTTGTATATATATATATATATATATATATATATATATATATATATATATATATATATATATATATATGTTCAAAATACTAGTTCATGGAAAATATAAACATGATAAACAATTCAGAAACCAATTAAAATAACAAAAAAAAAAAATTATCATATATATCATCTTTTTTATTCCAAAACATAGAACAAAAAGAAAATGCAATAATGGTAAATGCTAAAAGTGTTACTGTTATATATCAAGCCCTACCAAGAACCCAAAAATTAAAATGCATACATATAACCCAGTTTAGACATCAATAGGAGGATAATGTCTTAGATGTTAGCATAGTACATTATCAAGGAGGATAACTCAGTTTGGACATCAATGAAGATAAAGACATTTTCAATAAAGAACATACCTTGAGAATCGGCCAGTGTGGGTGGAGAAAAACCGAGCGAGTCGGTGGAGGACGGTGTACGACGGCAAAGGATTTGTGACAGAGGAGGAAATGGATTTCGCTTACTATTGAAGGAGGGAAAGGGTTTCGCTTTTGTATTTGTGAATCTGTGAATACACAGATTCTATTTTTTTAATTTTCACTTATAAGGGTTTAGACAGCGCTTTCTAAAAGCGCTGGCTAATATGGACCTATAGCAACGCTTTTGAAAAGCGCTGGCTAAGAGTGTCCTTTAGCAGCGCTTTTCTAATATTTTTTTTAATTTTTTATGACTTTAGACAGCGCTTTCTTAAAGTGCTGTCTAAAGTGGACCTTTACCAGCGCTTATGATAAAGCGCATTCTAAAGTAATCCTTTAGCAGCGCTTTTTAAAAGCGTTGTCTAAGGTCATATGTTTAGCAGCGCTTTTACTAATTATTTTATACAGTTTCCGTGTTTTTTTTTTAATTCACTTATAGCAACGCTTTTGTACAAAAGTGTTGTCTAATGTGCGCTGTTAAAAATCACTTTTGGCGTAGTGTGATTAACCATATTACTTAGTTTATTATGTCATTTAAAGACCCATGGATCTTTTTCCTTTTTGAGTAAAATTTTTCTCCTAGAAATAGAGAGTTTCTCCTCATTTCAAAATACATCAGAAAACATATTTGAAACAATACTTTCTCACTTTCTCACTTTCTATTTTCCTTACTTCATGTTTCTCTGTTTCTTCATGAAGTTGCCTTAGTTCTTTGGGTGTGAAAAATATCTGTGAGATTTTTATGGAGATAGTGCAATGATTTTTTTTGTAAATTACTTCACATGAGTTTGTCTCTTGTGTAATATCTTCGGAAAAAAATTTGTTGTTTGGTTTTTGAGCTAAACTAGTTAAAATTATGTTTAGTTCTTGAGATTAATCAGGTAAAATCTCTGTTTTGTTATTGAATTTAGCCATGAAAACACTATTTGATTTATGAGCTCAACCTGGTATAAAAGTTTTATTCGGTTGTGAGATTAGTCTGATATAAATTCTTTCGTTTGGTTTGGGTATTAACTAGTATAAAACTCACGTTTAATTATAAGAAAGTTTATGGGCATAACATGTGAAAAACTCATATCTCATATAGTGAAAATTTTCAAGAAGAAATTATCGGAGACAAAAATAGGCCAAGTGGTTAGGTTGTACCTATATAAATCATTGGTGCATTTCTCTCTTCCCCGATCTCTATATTTCTGCTCTCTATTTCTTTCCACTGTATTTTCATCTCTTCATCTCTCTAATTTTCTTCATTTTACTTGTTACGCTACTTTATCTCTATTTAATTTATAATATAAATTTAAACATTTTTAAAAATCAAAGTTTTATTATTGTACATTGTTTTTTAATCTACATGATTCATCATCGCTCTTGTGTTTTCAGTCACTTGTCCAACATAATGGACATCTTAAGACCATTTTCACTAGCATCGGGACAAGTGAAGTTTTTATTAGTCGGGGTGAACTATTTCACTAAATGGATTGAAGCAGAAGTAATAGTGAAGATAACCACGAAGAAGACACGTCACTTTTAATGGAGAAACATTATCTACATATCTAGACTAATGAAAATCACCATCTCTATCAACAAGACATAATTTTGTAGTTCCTATATGGTTGATTTCTACAAAAAGCTAAGAGTTAAAATATAGTATATCTCAATCGAGCACCCCTAAATGAATAGTTATGCATAGTCAGAAAACAAGATCATATTTGCGAGCATGAGAAAGAATTTAGATGGGGATAAAGGACTATGCATGGAGTTATGGACCTATGTGCTTGTAGGTATAACTGTTTGCAACAATTATATGATCATTATGGTTTTGATAATAACCAC
This sequence comes from Vicia faba, assembly GCA_948472305.1. NCBI lineage: Eukaryota > Viridiplantae > Streptophyta > Magnoliopsida > Fabales > Fabaceae > Vicia > Vicia faba. Next base: position 735,232,063 of record OX451735.1, on the reverse strand, counting down.
ACCATATGCCAAACACTAATATGTGAAGTCTTCATATGTCAAGAAGGAACAATAATCAAGATATTTTCTTAAGATTAAGATGTTCTTTGTGAGATCAAGATGTCAAGTTAAATTCAATGAAGACAACACCTAAGGTTAAACGTCGCTTGGCAAATCTTTGATGACCTTCGGTCAAATAGTTCTCGTTGAACAAGTGACTTCAAATATAAGAGAAACAGGGTGATGAATTATATAAGAAGAAAAGTTAATTATCAGAATATAAAAAAATTGGAAGGAAGAGATTGCACTAAAATTTATACAAATTCAATCTGATCTTTTATTTCCAATAATTTTTTCTTAAAAATTCTACTAATAAAATATCTTGAAATTTTAAGAATATATTCAAAAACTTTTTTACAACAGATAATTTTTTTTATATAGACTAATCCTCCAAACCAAACGGGGATTTTAAAACTTAAGCTACATAAACACTTTTCATACTCAATTTATTCTTTTAGGATTTAATTAGTGACATAGTGTTAACTTTCATAAACACTTTTCATACTCACTTTATTCTTTTAGGATTTAATTAGTGACATAGTGTTAACTTTATAGGTATAATCTCATGTAACCGCTCCAAAAACATGCATTAGTACGTTAGGAATCCACCACCTCAATTCCTTCACAATTTTCATTCATCAATGGAACAATTATCAATCAGTGTATTTCATCTATATCCCCTTAAGTATTTTCTTTTACAAGAAAACAACCTTTAATGTCTATATTGATTTTTTATTATATTTTTATCAATAAAATAATGTGTTTATTGTTTGCAACAACAAGATAAGGTTGTTGGTGCAAGGTAAGGAAAGGAGAGAAGAAGAATGAACAATGAATGATAATAAAGAGGACTACTTCATAATATTCAAATAGAGGAATGAATTGAGTTATAATATTGATAGTCTAGGTAGCATATTTATACTAAAAATAAAAATGCCAAAAGGCCCTATTAAAGAATAGGCATTGGAAATTGTAGACATTAACTAAATTATATTTCCAATACCATTCCTTAATTTAGATATTTTATCAGAAGTTAACAACACCAATTTCATCTCTCAAGCAAAGAAATTGATCTGTTTTAACTGCCTTCGTCAGAAGATCTGCAAGCTGTTTCTGAGTACTACAGTGCAGAACTTCTAACACTCCTTTCTGAACTTGATTTCTGAGAAAGTGATACTACGTCTCAATATGCTTGCTTCTTCCATGTAGCACTGGATTCTTGGCAAGATCAATTGCAGACTTATTATCAATCATCAGCTTCAGAGGTTCCTCAACTTCAACCTTCAAATCATGCAGGAGATTCAGAAGCCAAACTGCTTGACAAGCAGCTACAGCACCTGCGATATACTCAGCTTCACATGTTGACAGAGCTACGACAGACTGTTTCTTGGAACTCCAGGAAATGGAACCTCCCAGAAATTTAAACAAGTATCCAGAGGTACTTCTCCTGTCCACTCTGTCTCCGCACCAGTCAGAATCAGAATAACTTACTAATTCTGATTTTGTCTTTCTTTCAGAAGGAAACAACACTCCATATCTCAGAGTTCCCTTAATATATCTCAGAATTTTGACAGCAGCTTGAAAATGAGACCACTTGGGATTACTCATGAATCTGCTGACCAATCCAACTGCATAACAAATATCAGGTCTAGTATTACATAAATACCTTAGAGAGCCAACCAGTTGTTTAAAGGTTGTAGAATCAACAGAATCACCATCAGAGTCATAATCCAATTTTTGATTGTTTTCTGATGGTGTCACAGCAACTTTGCAATTCTGCAGCTTAAATCTCTTCAGAAGTTCTTGTTCATATTTTAACTGGTGCAGAATGATACCCTTCTTCGAGTACAGAATCTTCATCCCTAGGAAATATGTCATTTTTCCTAGATCTGTCATCTCGAACTCATTCATCATAACTTCCTTGAACTTCTTTATATCTTCTGGGCAGCTACCTGTTAACAAGATGTCATCAACATAGAGACACACCAGAATCATATTGCTATCAGAGTGTTGTACATAAACTCCATATTCCATCTCACACTTCTGAAACCTCTGCTTCTTGAAAAATGAATCAATTTTCAGATTCCAAGCTCTAGGTGCTTGCTTCAGTCCATACAGAGCTTTATTTAACCTGCATACCATCCCTTCCTGATTATTTTTCACAAATCCAGGAGGTTGTGACACGTAAACTTCTTCCTGTAATGGACCGTTCAGAAATGCTGACTTCACATCCAGATGCATTAAAGGCCAATTTCTGTTTGCAGCTAAAGCAATCACCAGTCTGATTGTTTCATGCCTAGCTACAGGCGCAAACACCTCAAAATAATCTAGCCCGGGTTTTTGAAGAAAACCTCTAGCTACTAGTCTAGCTTTGTGCTTGCCAATGGAACCATCTGGCTTAAGTTTCAACTTAAAAACCCATCTAACGCTGATGGCTTTTTTCTTATCTGGAAGTTTAGTCAATTTTCAAGTTTTGTTCCTTTTTATTGCCTCAAGTTCTTCTTTCATGGCATCAAGCCATTCTTTCTTCTTGAGAGCTTCTTCAATGCCCACTGGTTCAGAATCTACTAACATGGCACACTGAACGGCTTCTCCTTCAGATTCAACGTCATTATCCTGCAGCATGTCAAAATCTGCAAACCTTCTGGGTTTTTGTCTGATTCTTTGTGGTCTTTGAGCTTGTTCTGAAGCTGCACCAAAACTACTACTTTCAGAGTTACCACCTTCAGAGTTTTCCCTTCCAGAACTATGATTACCACCAGATTCTGGATCATCATCAGTATCTGGATCAGAATCAGATCCATTGCCAGAATCTTCTTCTGACTCATCTTCAGAATCTTCAGGATCTTCAGAATCAGATTCATCTTCTAAACTTTCTAAAACATCTTCAGAGGATAACTCTGGTGTTGGCACTACACCAGAATCAGATTGAGATTTGTTCCAATCCCATGCTTCAGACTCTTTCACCACAACGTCTCTGCTGACTTCAACTTTATTAGTTTCTGGGCAATAAAGCTTATACGCACCTGTACTGTGGTACCCCACCAGCAACATTATTTTGCTTCTATCATCCAGTTTTTGTCTTCTAGCTTCTGGAACGTGTTTGTAACAGACAGAGCCAAACACCTTCAGATGACTGACACTCTGCTTATCTCCAGTCCATTTCTCTAAAGGAACAACTTCCTTCAGTTTCATTGTTGGACACCTGTTCAGAATATATGCTGATGTGGAAACAACTTCTCCCCATAGCACGTGAGGTAGCTTTTTCTCTTTCAGCATGCTTCTGGTCACATCAAGCAAAGTTCTGTTTCTTCTTTCAGCAAGACTGTTGTGCTGAGGAGTATAAGGAGCAGTAACCTAATGTTCTATTCCACTCTCCTCACAAAACTTCTGAAACACTTTAGAGTTATACTCACCTCCACCATCTGTTCTCAGAATTTTTAACTTCTGACCACTCTGCTTCTCAGCCTTCACCTTGAATTTCTGGAACTCAGTAAACACTTCATGCTTGAACTTGATGAGTGTTACCCATGTCATTTTTGTGAACTCATCCACAAAAGACACAAAATAATTGTTTCCTCTAAGTGAAGGTACTGGAAATGGTCCACACACATCAAAATGTACTACTCCCAGAGCATGTTTCGCTCTGGGGGCTACTTCTGATGTAAATGGCAATCTAGGTTGCTTGCCTTTCATGCATATCTCACATGACTTCTCAGGCTTCACAATCTTCGAAATACCACGTACGAGCTTCTTAGAACATAGATGCCCTAAGCTTCTATAGTTCAAGTGCCCTAACCTCTTATGCCACAGCTTACTGTTACCTTCAGCGCCTTTTGCACTAAGGCACGTTGCTTCAGCTGTTTCTACATTCACCTTGAATGTTCTGTTGCCTCCTTGTTCAGACTTCATAATTAACTTCTGATTGGAATCATACAACGTCAGAAGATTGTTTTTCATAACAACTGAGAAACCTTTCTCAATCAGCTGACCTACGCTCATCAGATTGCTTCTAATACCAGGAACATACCAAACGTCTTTGATCAGAATGTCTTTCCCATTCTTCACTCTAATTCTGACATCTCCCATACCTTCTGCATTAAGATACTTATCGTCAGCACATCTGATCTTTGTACTCCTTCTGGAGTCAAAGTCTGTCAGCCATTGTTTGTTTCCAGTTAAATGATTTGAGCAGCCAGTGTCCATATACCACCAATCTTCTGAGCATTTTCCATCAGAGTCAGAAGCCATTAGCAGTACAGGTTCATCATTAGAGTTTCTCTTAGCCATATATGCTTCTTCTGATTTCCTATCCCTGTTTGACCTATAATCTCTGGCATAATGGCCAAATTGTTTACAAGAGTAACATTGAACCTTCCTTTTGTCATACCTCTCCTTTCCTTTATGATACTTCTTATCATCAGAAGTTGAGGCTTCTGACTTCTGGAATCTATCACCACGTCTATTCTGCTTCTGGTCTTTCTTGACAAAAGAAGCCTTCAGAGCTTGCTCAGATTCTCTCTCAGAAGTTCTCTCAGACAGACGTAACTCCTGTGCTTCTAAGATGCTTTGCAATTCTTATATTCTCATGGTTTCCAGATTTTTAGAATGTTCAATAGAAACAACAATGTAATTAAACTGAGGAGTAAGCGACCTCAGAATCTTCTCTATGATTACCTGTTCATTCAAAGTTTCTCCACACGCCTTCATCTCGTTAGTGATCAGAATCACTCTGGAGATATATTCAGAAACTTTCTCACTACTCTTCATGTTCAGGTTCTCATATTGCTTTCGTAGGGATTGAAGCTTCACCTTATTTACTGATGTGTCACCACCATAACATCTCGTCAGTAAATCCCACGCCCCTTTAGACGTTGCTGTATCAGCAATCTTCTCGAACACACTTTCATCCACACACTTATGGATATAGAATAGAGCTTTCTAGTCCCTCTTTCTCATCATCCTCTCAGCAGTTCTCTGTTCTTCAGTTGTATCTGCTGCAGCTGGTACATAACCATCTGTAACCAGATCCAGAACATCTTGTGCACCAAACAGTACACGCATTTGTATCATCCATCTGTTCAAGTTTTTGCCATTAAAAACTGCAAGTTTAGTGTTCAAACTACCGTCTCCACTCATTTTAAACCTTGCACGGATTTTTCAGATCTTAAAACACACTGTTTCCCAACCCACAGAATCAAATTCTGTTCAGATTTTTGTTCAAGATTTCAACAGAAACTCAATGAACCAAAATCAAACACACAGCTCACAAACACTCGTGTTTCCCAGGAAAAACAGAATCAAAAGCTCTAGATACCAATTTGTTGGTGCAAGGTAATGAAAGGAGAGAAAAAGAATGAACAATGAATGATAACAAAGAGGACTACTTCATAATATTCAAATAGAGGAATGAATTGAGTTACAATATTGATAGCCTAGGTAGCATATTTATACTAAAAATGAAAATGCCAAAAGGCCCTATTAAAGAATAGGCATTGGGAATTGTAGACATTAACTAAATTATATTTCCAATAAAGGTAACGCCACATAAAATAAATTTCAAATATGTATGTATATAACTTGCTTCTATGTTAATCAGGGGTGTTCAAAACTAAATTGATTCAATAGAAAATCAGAAAATCGAATCGAACTAAATTGAAACTGCAAAAAACTATATTCGTTCGGATGTGTTTGAATCATTTTCTAAGGAACCGCGCGGTTTGATTCGGTTTGCAATTTGTATTTTACAAACCGAACCAAAACAAACAAAACGACATTATATTATAAAATCTTACTAACTAATATATTTTTTTTTAATTTTTTAAAGAAATCAATATGTATTATGTATATATTTTATCATACACTTTAATTTATAAATCATAAAAAGAAATAAAATATTATTTATTTATAAATATATTTTATCGTATTTTTTTATGATATTTATTTAAGAATATAATATTATCTATATCATTTTTTATATTTAGATAAAATTATAATACACAATTTTTTATATCAAATTATAAATTTATTTTGACAATTATAATTTTTTTATGATAATATATAAATAATTAAACACAATTCTTTTTTCTATATATCTATATATAGTTTAATAATTGTTTTATAAAAAATTAAATCAATCGAATCAATCCAAATCGTATTAATTTAATTTAATTTAGATTTATTTTTAAAAGTCAACCGAATCAAACCGTATTAATGTTTTCTTCAAAATTGTTCAAATTACACTGAAACACCCCAGATATTAATAGACCAGCTTAGACTTTTTTTCCCTTCTTTTTGAGCCGGACCCACTTTAGACTCAAAATTGAAACTTTTATGTTTACGGCCGTCCATTCCGGTAAGCAGTTATCGGTTTTTATTAATTTCCCACCAGTTTATGACAAGTGTCGAAATTCTCGTGCCATGTAACAGTAATGATACATATTTCATTTAAATGTATTTTTAGTCGGTTTTAATTTCTATATACATAGTAGGTGTGCATCTAATGATGTGTTATGATACTAATTAAAGAATATGACTACTCATATGTTTTCAAACACATTAAACAATGCGGCTTTATAATGAAGGTGAATAAAATTAAATTATTTTAAATTTTCTACTCTTTTTTTTTTCATCCATGATTTTGGTGGTGTTTTTAAATCTATTATTTTAGTTATGGAATTTCTGAAACACGTGAAATTTATGTGGCAATGCATGCAAAGCTCCGGCTAACAAAATGTCTTGGGATAAGTTTAGATTGGTGATATGAGATGAAATATAATAGAAATAGATTATTACTAATAAGATTATATTATTTGGATTTGCAAATAATTAATAAAGTGAATAGAATAGGATGGATTTCATATATGATTCCCATCAAATTTTATATATATTTTTTTTATCTGATTTGAGTTGTATGAAATGGAATGAAATATTTTTAATAAAATAATTAAATAATAGAATGAAATCTATATTTCATTTCTATTTGCTCTATTATATTTTATTATGTTTGAGTCTACTCTACTTTGTTATGACTCATTAATTCATACATAATTTTAAGTTTACTTTAATTTAGAGGTGGTTAAATTAAGAAGACGTAGTTCTGTCTTTAAGATTTAATCTTGAGAGTATCAAATAAACTTAAAAGTGTGTTTAGATAAAATATTTTAATGAAGAAAAATAATTTTTTTAAGAAATTTAAAATGACTTGATCAACATCTATTGTTTGAATAATTTTTTTTGGAGAATTGTTAAAATGTTATAAATTTATGAAGTATTTTATTCAAGTCAAATTTAAGAAATTTTAAATGACAATAAAAAATAAAGAATTTGAAATTGATTCATAATTTGAATATTAAAATATTTATTTAATTTTAAAAAATTGCAAAATAGTCCTTATGTTTTATGAAAATTACAAATTAATCCCCAAAATTTTCAAAAAATAGAAAATAAGTCCCTAAATAATTTTCAACTTTTACAACTTGGTCCCTTGAAATTTTCAAAAATTGAAAATTGGTCACTATTTTTCATATTTTAAATTTGACCCAAAAGTTTTAAAATTTATGAAAACGGTCCCAAAATTTTTACAATGAATCATTTTAATACTTCATCCAAACAAAAAAATTTAAAATTATGTGAATTTAAATTGAATCATTTAAATTGCTGTGAATTTTAAATTCCTTAAAAATTCTCAATTACATCATCCAAACACACTTTAAGAGTTTTTAAGTAGGTTGAACTCTCGAACCTTCTTCCTCTTATACAAGGAAAATGAAGTTTTTGTTAACTTCCAACTAAACAGTGAACAAAGGAGAGAGAAGTGTTTATAGTCTTCCTTCGAAACGACGAATTAAAGCGGTTAGTCGTTTTACCAAACAACAACTTGAAGTAATTAATCCCCAAGATGAACCGGTATTTTACACGGGCTTATCTCGAACCAAGGAGAACATTAATTTAAGTTGAACTCATAAACCAAATCGGGGTTTTAATGGGCTGGCCGCGAACCTATGAGATTTTATACTGAGTTTTTCTCCAACATTAGAAAGCTTTTTTAAACCAGGAAGAGCTTATGAACTAAATCGATGTTTTACACAGGCTAACCACGAACTATCTTAAGATTCTAATATTGGGCTGATTTCAAACCTATTAAAGCTTTTGAGCGGGATGAGCCTTCGAACTAAACCAGGGACTTAATAATTAAATCCCCAAACTAGCACTTTTAAAGGGTTTAGATTCGAACATAAATAAATAAACTCTAATCGGATAAATTATTCAATCAAGGTAAAAAATTTCATTAGTGAATTTAGAATACTACCTGTGGTACGGTGGGAGAACTGACTTGAGGTTTTGCGTTTGTGTTCACAATTGTTCGGTTTAGCAAGAGTCGCCACCGACTTTTTATTTTATCCTAAGGAAAGGTCAAAAAGCACAGGAAAGACCTTTGAGATGTTTTCTTGGGTTCGGGGGGTAGATTATGAAAAGGGAAGGTGCTAGCACCCTTTTCATCCATGGTTTTCCATGGGCTCTTAGTTACTTGTTTTAGATCACTTGCCTTTGCTTTTCAATTGTTTGAAATGGTGCTTTGTGTGTGGTCTTGAAAGATGTTTTGAAAAGAAGCCTTGTCTAGGCAACCTTTGTAATGATCCTTGTTCGAATATATATAAAGGTGTGTGTCTTTTTGAAAAGATATTTCAATGTTTTGAAATTTGTTTTGAAATTGTGTGGTGATGTGTGTTTGAAAGTAGCAAGGATGTTTTGCAAGCTTTTGATCAAGTAACTAAGAGTTTTCTACCCTATTTTACTCAAAGATCTTTCTTATGTTTTCAACCCTTTTGACAGTATTATTTGACCATTGTGTTTGGTGAACAACCTTGTGTTAGGATGTTAAACGGGACAGGCGCGGATCATCGCATACAATCATTGAAAGCAACTTATGAGACGCTCTAGCAATTTTGTAAGGGACGAGATCATTTTATCGAAGGCAACGTCGAGGGTCATCGAGGGACTACAATCTTTGTTTATCGAAGGGGGCATTTTCTAGAGTGTCTCATATTCGAGGGACATGATTGCATTTTCCGAAACAACAAGCGAGGTTACCCTAGAGGTGCAAGTGTGAATTGTGTATTGATTTTCATGCATTTATTCTTGGATTAGGTCATCTAGCGATTGATTTTAGATCTTCGCATACAAACCCTAATTACTATACAGTATATTGAAAGCAATAAATTACGGGAATTTAAAGTCTAAGTTATTACAAAAAAGTATCAGGGGATGGGGGTACAATTATTTACAAAAGGGGATGAGTCTCACATGAATAATAATGTCCAAATATGTGTTACAACCAAATCGAACTGTCGCAATTCAACATAAGATTATAACAAATTATAAGATAAAGAAAATCAAAGAATTATGAGATGCATGTATTTATTTACAAATAAACAAATAAAATTTAACCTAATAAAGATTAAGTATTATTATTATTATTTTTGTTTTTTTATTAATTATGAAAGGAAAGAAAAACTTTTTAATCAAAATTCTATTATTCACATATTTTTTAAAGAAAGCAAAATTAGTTAAATAAAATTCTTATTACATTTGTATTTTATTAATGTAACAATTCTTAATTTAATAAATAAAATTAAAACTATGTTAAGAAAATTAAAGTAATTATTAACAAAATAAAAAAAATCAAATTACTTAAAATGAAAATAAAAGAAAAGTATTAGTTTAACAAAGATAAAATTAAAAATATGATGGGCCTAGGATTAATGTTAAGGAGCAGGCCCAAATAAAAATGGAGAAGAATAAGAATTAGGAAGGAAAAAGGGGGGGGGGGGGGGGGGGGGGGGGGGGGGCGTTGGTAAAACAAAAATGGGCTTAGGGCAAATGTTTGAGGCGAGTCAGGCCCAAGGCAAATGACACAATGTTTTGTTACAGTTCAGTCATTCTTTAGGGTTTGCAAGTTTTGGCCACAGTGGCGCCGTTCCTCTCACTCTCTTCTTCTTCGTTTCATCTCTCTCGTCCAACAAGCGTTGATTCTCCTTCCATGAGCCCTAGCCACCGGAGCGTCGCCTCCCACTTCTTGTTCTCTTCACAGCGGTCCAGAGTTTCAGAGAAACGGTACGATTTACTTCTTGTTTTTTAGGTTTTCTTACAAATTCGTGGTTTGATTGTTTTCTTCATATTACTTGCATGTTTAATCTTTTAAACTTCGATGTTTACATGTAGTAAGGGTTTGAGGGACGTACCTTGAGCATTCTGTTTCTGAAAAAGATGGAGAGAGAGAGAGATGTGAGACAGAGGTGCTCCTTGGAGGCTAGGGGGCGGAGGAGAAATGATGGCTACACTTTGGCTTCTGGTATCTTTGTCTTCTTCCTTGATTAGTTGGTTATTGATGTTGATGATGTATTTTCTGAAACACTATGTTGATTTATATTGAGTTTGTTGCTTTTTCTGTTAATGATGATGAATGAAATCTGAAACTTTGCTTGTTTGTTATTGATAAGCTTCTGAATCTCTTCCTTTCTCTTCTTGGCTCTGATTGTTTGATGATGGGTACTTCTGAAAACTGTTTGCTTCTGAATCTCTTTCTTTTTTATGTTGATGATGATCTTAGATCTGAAACTCTGAACCTCTTCCTTTCTTCTTGTTTTGATGTTGATGATGATCTTGGTTCAGAAACTATGCTTGTTTGTTATTGATAAGCTTCTGAAACCCCTTGGAATGTTGATGTTGAATGTATTTCTGGAACTTGTTGGTTAGCTTCTGAAATTCTTCCTTTCTCTTTGTATGTTAATGATGAAAGAATTTCTGAAACTAAGTTGGGTTCACTTCTGAAAACTCTTCCTTTCTCTTTGTATGTTAATGATGAAAGAATTTCTAAAACTACTGTGTTGAAACTTTTGTTGATGTTTGTGTAGTTTGCAGTTTTGAAAATTTTGATAATAGTTTGGTGGTTGGTTTTTGATGATGTTTGGGCAAGCTTTGTTAGTGGGCTTGCTTGGTTATGATGTTTCTGCTAGTAGGTTGTTTGGTTTTTGATTTTGTAGTTTAAACTGCAGATTTTGGCAAGTAGGTTGAGAAGTTTGAAATGCAGGTTGTTTATGCAAGTTTGATTAGTTATGTAGTTTGGCTTAGCTATGCAGGTTGCTTGTGTTTTGAGCAGTTTTGCTAAAACAGGTTTGCAGGTTTGGTCTTACAGGTTTGTAGTTTGTAATGCAGGCTTGTGATTGTTGGTGTTGGTTTAGCAGTTTGAAATACAGGCTTGCAGTTTGTAATGCAGGCTTGTAGTTTGTGACGCAGGCTTGCAGTTTGTAATGCAGGCTTGCAGTTTGTTGTTTTGTAGTTTTGAAAACTGCAGGTTTTTTGGTTTGATAACAACTTGTGCAGTTTTTTGTGGCCAAGTATTTCTCTCTCTTGGACTGTTATACAGTCTCTTCTCTTTATATCTTTTTGTTTTCTTTGATAACTTATGCCAGCCTTAGCCAAACTGCAAAATTTCTCACTAGGTCCTCTCTTTCTCTCTCTCTCTCATAAGCACTTTTTCTTATTTTAATATGTCTTTCTGAAAAGTTTGCTGGCTAGAAAGTGATGATGGCTAGGACAAGCTCTTGCTTGTGAATTGGTTTTTCTCTGCATTGTGTACTTTCTGTACTTGTTTTCTTTGACAGTTTGCATACTTTCTGCATTGTGTACTTGGTTGCTTTAGTTTCTATGCTTCTTGACTATTCTGCATTCAGTTTGGTTAATGCATTGTTTAGTTAGCTTGCCATGCTTGCTCATGTTTGCCTTGCTGATTGTTTGACTACTGCAGTTTGGTTTAGTTTGCAGTACACTTTGCCTTACTGGTTTGTTTATGTTTTTGTATTTGAACCAATTGTATGCTTATATTTTATATCTTTTATTTTTCTCTCTGTGAACCGAGAAGAGCGATCTTCTTGTGATTTGCAGAGAGGAAAATAAAATATGATGAACATAGCATTCTGATTCCGGCCGACAAACTTTAATGATGATTTCTTTTCTTCTGCTTGAAAATTCTTTTCAGTTAATTGTGCTAATTTCTTTCCTTTCTTCTTTTTCAGGTGAATGCATCCTGGGCAATAGAGGAAGCAGTAGAAGTCAAAGATCTTAGGAGATTAGGCTTAGAAATAGATAGATTTTTCATTTGTTGTAAACCAATATTATTGTAAATACTGTAAGTTGTAAATTTACAATATTCAAATAAATTTTGTAACAACATTTGAAATGAATAAAAAGTCTTTATCCAAAATAAATTTCTACTTTCAAATATCTTCCAATCTTTCCCTTTGCCTATTCACTTTTATTTAAGATTTCTGATTAAACAATGACTGAAATTGCATTCCACCATTTTCAATACAGATGACTTAAAATCCAAGTAATCCATAAAAACTCTGCAATCTCTTTGCATCAGTATTCCAAACAACATACGCGTTGTGCATTCTAAACAAGCAAGCATTTCCATTATCTGACAAACATTTCACTCCACTAACAAGCAGATGCCTTAATGTTCCAAACAAAAGTCTCAGCTCTTATCCCAGATAATTAGGTTTTGAGAAACAACCAGTAAACTTGAACAAGCGTGAAAATAATGTAACAGTTAACTGAATTTCTGAGGATTCAATTTCTTCTGAGAAATGCGAGAGAAAACCCTAATTCTGGATTGTCTGCTAAAGAAAAGTCTGTTTGATCGATTCTTGAGCTAATCTTAAAAATCAGAGAAAATCCTGGGATTGTAACTTTCTTGTGAAAAAGGGAGGGCAAATTTTGGGGTACAACAGTTGCCCCTATTCAATCTTCTTGAACCTGAAGAGTTAGATTGGCAATTTTTCCGTTCGTGACTCGAAGGTAAAAGATGATTGGACACTAGAGTGCCCATAAATTTGCACTCGTCAAAGCATAGTTGAGGGAATGGGCTTAAAGATGCCATTTGGAGATGTGACAGAATTTTGTCAGAGATGGGCTTAAAGATGCCATCCAAGAATGTTTGTTGAACTGTATGTTGTAGGTGAAAGAATGAGTATCAGAAAGGTATCTGTGTTTGGAACATCTCTGAGCTGGGGGTCTGAATAAGAAATAGATTAGCATCCGTGTTGGGAAGCATCCGTAAACTGTTTTCATGATTCAGGGGTCGAAGCTTGCTAATCTTATCCTGAAATGGGTAGAATATTAGCTGAAACGCAAAATTATGTTGCATGAGATGTATGATGCAATATATGTGTTATATCAATATTCATGATATATGAATGCAATGAATGCGTATGTGAGCTGATTAGCTGTCTTGCTGAGGAAGATAAATCCTGGATAGCTGGAGATAATAAAATCTTTGACCACTGTCGGGGAAAATAAATCCTTGACTGCTGCTGGGGATTGAAAAATCCTTTGATCGTTGAAAATGAGAAGTCCTAGGACCACTGCTGGGGAAATCAGGAGTTTGGGTTGTATGCCAATCTACTGGAGATTCCTGTTTTGAGGAAAACTTCGCTGGGGGATATCTGAAAACTCTGTGAAGAATTGAGAATGAGAATCTTCATTCTGCTAGGGGAATTTGTACTGAGGAGCCGAGAACGAGAATCTTCGATCTGCAGGGGATTAAAAACTCTGTCAAACTCAATGTTGAGAGTAAAGAAAGCTCTGGAGAATCAAGGATGAGAATCTTGATTTTGTTGGGGAGTAAGAACTCTGTGGGGAATAGCCATACTGTTGTGGAGTGGCTATCCTGTTGGAGAGTAAAACTCAGGATTCTGAAAAAGCTCATTCCTGTTTGGAAGAAGTTCAGGAATTAAGTCGTATGCCACTTTGAGAACGAGAATCTCCATCCTGTCGGGAATATCAGTAATTCAGATAATATGCCACTTTAAGAATGAGAATCTTCATCCCGTTGGGAATATCAGAAACTCGGGTTATGTACCACTTTGAGAATGAGAATATTCAATCTGTCGGGAATATCAGAAACTTAGGTTATATGCCACTTTGAGAATGAGAATCTTCATTCTGTCGGGAATATCAGAAACTTAGGTTATATGCCACTTTGAGAATGAGAATCTTCATTCTGTCGGGAATATCAAGGATTCAGGTTATTTGCCACTTTGAGAATGAGAATCTTCATTCTGTCGGGAATATCGGGAATTCAGGTCATATGCCACTTTGAGAATGAGAATCTTCATTCTGTCGAGAATATCAGGTTATATGGGCGTGTATACCACTTTGAGAATGAGAATCTTCATTCTGTCGGGAATATCAAGAGGTTGGGAGTATGCCAATCTACTGGGGAAGCGAAAATGAGAATCTTCATTCAGGCATTTGGGTCAGGAGGTTGGGAGTATGCCAATCTTCTGAGGTTTCAAGGATGAGAATCTTCATTCTGTTAACGGTATCAGGAGTTTAGGAGTATACCAATCTTCTGAGGTTTCAAGGATGAGAATCTTCATTCTGTTAAGGGTATCAGGATCATGGGAGTATACCAATCTTCTGAGGTTTCAAGGATGAGAATCTTCATTCTGTTAATGATATCAGGAACTTGGGAGTATACCAATCTTCTGAGGTTTTAAGGATGAGAATCTTCATTCTGTTAACGGTATCAGGAGCTTGGGAGTATACCAATCTTCTGAGGTTTTAAGGATGAGAATCTTCATTCTGTTAAGGGTATCAGGAGCTTGGGAGTATATCAATCTTCTGAGGTTTTAAGGATGAGAATCTTCATTCTGTTAACGGTATCAGGAGCTTTGGAGTATACCAAATCTTCTGAAGTTTTAAGGATTAGAATCTTCATTCTGTTAAGGGTATCAGGAGCTTGGGAGTATACCAATCTTCTGAGGTTTCAAGGATGAGAATCTTCATTCTGTTAAGAGTATCAGGAGCTTGGGAGTATACCAATCTTATGAGGTTTCAAGGATGAGAATCTTCATTCTTGAGAGAAACAGATTTTTAGGAGCTTCAGTTGTCCGTTATTCTGGTGGTGGGTTGTTTTTACCGATATTTAGGAACTTGTCCATAATTCAACTGAAGTAAAAGCTTTATCGTTTGAATTTGATTGTACTTTTCCTGAAAGGTAAAGGTTAGTGGTATACATCAAACAATGATGTTCTCAAAACAAATGAGATTGCGTTGCATGATGTACTGATGCACGGAGGTGTAATGTCTTTCAAGACGACCTTTCGCTGGGGAAAATAAATCCCGAGCTGGTGAAGGAGAAAAGAGTTGGATTCTTCATCTCTGATAGTGAATAAAATCAGGATAAATTGCTGAGAGATTTATCTGAAATATCAAAAACCCAAAATATCTTCCGCTGGCATAAGAATCGGGGAGATCTTAATGTCGATCTGACTGAACCAAAGAGGTCTTGGGTTAACTCTGATTCAACCGGATGATGGAGGAAACTTTGACGACTGTAACTCCAACAAGTGATGAAGGTATTTTTGACGATCGTAACTTCCAACAGGTGATGAAGGAATCTTCGACGACCGTAACTTCCAACAGGTGATGAAGGAATCTTTACCTGCCGATCAATCTGAGTATGTTATGAATGTTGTTGAAATGTAATTTGTTTCGGAGAATAAATCCTTGACAAATGTTGGGGAAATAAACCCATGACTGCTGGTCTGCTAGAGAGGTGATGAACTTCTCTAGGATGCTTGAATTTCTTTTCAGAAAGATTTCGGAGAGATTCGTCACTGCCCCTAATATCAAATGCTTGTGGCACTACCAGGAAACTTGGACTGTACGTAACCCTTTGATGAGATTGACGTTTTAATGCCCCAAGTGATGGTCAGGGAGACTTGCCCCAGGTTAATCTGTAATTGAGAGATTTCTTGAAATCTTGACTGGACTACCCTAGGTTCACTGGTCTTTGAAAGATTTGTTGAAATCTTGACTGGACTACCCCAGGTTTACTGGACTTTGAAAGATTTGTTGAAATCTTGATTGGACTGCCCCAGGTTTACTGGACAATACCATATCAAGTCCCCTTTTGTTGATGGGATATTTTTGCAACGGGAGTGTCATCCTACTTGAAGTGATTTTATTCACTGAGAGAGCTTTCGTTCATCCGAACATTCACGGTATGAATTTCTTCGCTGTCAAACAAATAAACATGTGCAGACAACGATATTCAAATAATGCAAAGTTCATGCTTGTCTCGAAGTTTTGAAAAAAATGCATTTTTTAGCAGAAAACTTTTTATAAGACAAATTCAACACAAGATTTAGAGCAAAGCCTTACAGGAGTCAGGATACCTTTTGTAATAGTATGCTTTCGAATTAACCCATGCTTAAATTAGGACTTTTGAAGGATTGTAACGTGGCTTGGTTCACGGTTTAAGAAACAAAGGATAAAGGCTCAAAGTATATTTGTACCCACCCGCTCTTCGTGATGTTCTTCAATCTTAAACTCAGTTAATTGTGCACTTGAACTCTATCCGAGTTTGGAACGACGTTTTGGTGATGGTCCACACAAGTTGAATTTTATGGGAAGACAGTCTTTTTTTGCAACATTTTTCATGTTGTTGAGGATTTATAATGACCTCTTTCTTTTGATTTTGTTATCCCTAATTTTTTCCTGACTGTTCCTGTTTTCGAGATTACAGTCAGCGGGATGTCCCAGCTTTCTTAAGCCTCCTTTGTAGGTTTTGACTTAGTGGCCTTTTTTTTAGAGATAATGACTGCCTATGAGATAAGGAACCATCATTTTCTTTTGGTCCCAAAGGAATGTTTTTGATGTCATTCGTTGTACTACGAACTGAGAGTTTGCGACTTCAATGCGCATCTTTTGAATTAACTGCGAGACTACCCTGCCCCAGGTTTGATTAAAGGTTTCAATTTGTGTTTAAAATAGAAAACTTCTACTTCTTTGGCCCGAAGGGGTTGACTAGGGATTATCTTCCTTATAACTCCAGTGTTTAGGGTTCGAAAGAAATGCCTGTACATCGTCAGCAAGGTCTATTCAAAAGCATATTGTATGAGATTATGACATTGTTTTCATCATCCTCCCTCTAAAGACTTGTAACTTTTTGCAAGAGTTAAATGTCATAGAGAAAGTAGAAAGCATAGTTCAAGAATAGTGAAAACGAATGGATGAATTCAAGACAAACATATGCAATGCATTAATGAAACAGAGTTTGACATCAACAAATAATTGTTTGAATAACAAAAGAAATTACAACTTGAAAATTCAAATGAAACAAAAGTCTCTTAGTTCGAACTTTGTCATTTCAGGTGGAGAACCCTCAGTGGAAGATTTTCATCTCGCCATCCGACATGAATTTCAGCACTCCTCTGTCAATCATATCTTGGATTTTGTTTTTCAAAGCCCAACAGTCGTCGGTGTCATGTCCAGGACTATAGGAGTGGTATACACAAAATGCGTCGGGGTGATAGCCAGGAGCAGAGGTATTGGGATTCCAAAGAGGATCCTTTAAAGCAATCAGATTGACCTCCAACAAGCGTTTTAGTATTAGAGATGATGGTATGTCAGTCTCAGTGAAATGTCTTCCAGATGTATTTTGCTTACACCGATTACCCCGTTGATGCTGGCGAGGTTGTTGTTGGGCTTGTGACCCTGAAGCAAGCTGGGGAGCCTTTCCCCTGTCTTCTTGTCCCAAAGGAGGTTGAATGATGACTTGATCTTCCACCCTAGTTGTTTTCCCCACTTGGTTATCTTGAAGCAGTTTGTTGACGAGGACCCTGAGCTCCTCTTGTCTTTGAGCCAGGTCTTGAATGAGAGCCATATGGCCCACCAGTTGTCCCATCATCTGGATCTTCATTGTTTCCAACTCAATCTGTAGTCCTTCCAATTGATCATTCCTGATGCCACCTGGATTCCCTAGGACCATGCCCCTTGTGAGGAGAGCTTTCACCTCTTCTTGCCCCTGGGACAGGTTCAAGAACATTTCTTAAAGTTGAGCATTTTAAGCCTGGATATCTTCAACAGTCCTCTCTAGAGCCATCTCTACTGAAATAAACAGTAGGAGAATAAGGAAACCTGAAAAGGAAAACCTGTTATGATACAATGCATGATATGTGGATGCATGTTTTCAAGGATCTCGCGGGGTAAACATAAGAAAATGTTAGAGATTGAACTTCGATCAACATCTTTGATTGGAGAACTTTGTATCAATGGATGTCTTTCCACGAGAATCAAGCTCACCATGTCGAGTGGGTCATAGCCCTCGATTCAAGTTGTTGTACTTGATCTTCAATGGCGTGTGTTTAGAGGAAAATGATACCTCTTTCCCTTTGGTAGACGTCTGGTTCAACGTGACCCTGCATCAAAGACCCTCGAGACCCTTGAAATGGTTATTGAAAATGCTATGGTATGATTTTATGATGTTATGTACAGGTATGCAAAAGTAAGCAAGTGTATTTACAGATAATCACATTCACACAAAGCAGACAAGTCCTTAGGTTTAGGCTTGCATGGGGTTTGTAGGTAAGTACCCTCTTGAAGTTTTTTGGCTCAACCTGTCCTATAAATAGTAACCGGGTTCTAAGGAGCTCAATATCACTGGATTATTTTGTGTTCATGGTTTCAGTTTAGCCACTTTACCGGCGACCAAAATATTCCAAGAAAATAACCCTCAAGAGTGTAGTATCGAGTGTCTACCAACTTCGGACTACACCAATGCCGGTCACCTCACTACCTTAAGAAAGGCCAAGATGGTCAAGTAAGGTTCTAAGAGTTCGTTAGTGCTTCATGACATCACTCAGCGGCCCCGTATTCTCTTTGATTGACTCAAAGGCTACTGGTACCCACAAATATGTCGCACTAACGTAGCCACTGCTTCAACCATGTCGGTATACCCCGCACAGTTCCCTCACAGTTTATTGCTACTTACCTAAAAGGTGTCCCCAAATCCGGGTGTAGGATTTAAAACAAACCCAAGCAAGGAACCAAAAAGTGAAGCAATCAAAGCAATCAAGGTAAGCATGTAAAGGTGATCTAAACCCTAAGGTAACCCCACTTTTATTAATCTTCCCTAGCAGAGTCGCCAGTTTTGTGATACGGTGGGAGAACTGACTTGAGGTTTTGCGTTTGTGTTTGCAATTGTTCGGTTTAGCAAGAGTCGCCGTCGACTTTTTATTTTATCCTAAGGAAAGATCAAAAAGCACAGGAAAGACCTTTGAGATGTTTTCTTGGGTTCGGGGGGTAGATTATGAAAAGGGAAGGTGCTAGCACCCTTTTCATCCATGGTTTTCCATGGGATCTTAGTTACTTGTTTTAGATCACTTGCTTTTTCTTTTCAATTGTTTGAAATGATGCTTTGTGTGTGGTTTTGAAAGATGTTTTGAAAAGAAGCCTTGTCTAGGCAACCTTTGTAATCATCCTTGTTCGAATATATACAAAGGTGTGTGTCTTTTTGAAAAGATATTTCAATTTTTTGAAAGTTGTTTTGAAATTGTGTGGTGATGTGTGTTTGAAAGTAGCAAGGATGTTTTGCAAGCTTTTGATCAAGTAACTAAGAGTTGTCTACCCTATTTTACAAAAACACTAATGGGCCAGACAAAAAACATCAAATCTGTTTTACTTTAAATACTATACCCTAAACTGTTTTACACCCCCTAACCTCATTTTTATATTTTTATTTTATTTTAATTTTCTTTATTTTTATTATCCTTAATATTAATATTATTATTATTATTATTAATAAAAAAGACAAAAATATTTTATTTATTATACTATATACTTATTTTATTTTTTAATACAAAAAGACAAAACATTTTTCTTATAAAAAACTTAATTTCTTTTTCTTAATAAATTAATAATTAGATTTAGGTTTAGCTATTTTCTTTTTTAATTAAAATTAACTTAGAATTTGGGTTTTCTTTTAATTAATTAATTAATTTTCATACTATTTTGATTAAACTTAAAACCTTTTCTAAAAAAACCTAAAAATGCTTTCTTGATTAATTTTATTTCTTTTAAACTAGGGTTTAATTTTACTTATTTTAATTAATTATTTTCTTTTAGATAATTAGGTTAAAACCAAGGCTCTTTCTTAATAAAATCCAAACAAAAAATCCATTTATTTTCCATTTATATCCTTGTACATTATATTCCTTTCAATTCTTGTACATTATTCAAGTTTCAATATGGTTGTAATAGATAATTAGGTTTAATTTCTTGCAATCCCCATTTGTAAATTTGTATACCCCATCCCCAAATGTTTGTAATAGCGTAGAATATTTACTTTTCGCAATTTATCGTTTTCATATAAATGCTAGTAATTAGGATTTGTATGGGAAGATAAAAATCAACAAGTAGATAACACTAGTCAAAGATTAAATGCATGCAAATCAAACACACTATTCACACATGCACCCCTAAGGTTCACTCCACTCGTTGCCTAAAAAATGGTCATGTTATGCATGTGGGATGTCTTAGAAAAAACAATCAAAAATACAAGATCATGGTCCCTCGATGATGCTTCAAATGTTACCTTACAAGTGATCTTAGTCCCTCAATAGAAATGCTAAGATATCTCACAATATTTCTATTCATGACTATACGATGACCCACGCTCGTCCCTTTTACATCCAAAGATAAGACTTCTTACCAATCAATGGTAAGATAGCAATGTAAAAGGAAGATAGAAATGAACAAAAGACTTTTGATTAGGTAGAAACGTTCATAGGTTCTTGCTCACTTTCAAAATAAACATCCTTGCAAACACACACCAAACACTTTCAAAACATGAAATATTTTCTAAAAGTTCAACACTTTGTATACGTTCTTACAAGACGAGAACCATTACAAAGTTTGCCTAAACGAAGGCGCCTTTTCAAAAATACTTTAAAAAACCACCACAAAGCACATTTTCAAACAAAGCAAGTGATTTAGCAAGCAACTAAGAGCCCATATATAACTATGGATGAGAAGGGTGCTAATATATTCCCTTTTCATAATCTACCCCCCGAACTCAAGAAAATATCTCAAAGGTCTTTCCTGTTCTTTTCACCCTTTCCTTTTTGGATAAAATAAAGTAAATGGCGACTCTTGCTAACCGCAACAATTGTGATAAAACTAAAAACATCCCAAGTCAGTTCTCCCACCGTATCACAGAACTGGCGACTCTGCTGGGGAGTACTTAAAAGTGGGGTTACCTTAGGGCTAGATCACCTTTATTTGCTTTCATTGTTTGACTTGCTTGCTTTACATTTTGGTTCCTTGTTTGGGCTTATTTTGATCCTCTACCCGGATCTGGGATACCTTATAGGTAAGTAGCAATACATTGTGGAAACTGTACGGGGTATACCGACATGATCTAAGCAATAACTATATTAGTGTGACACATTTGTTGGTACCGGTAGCCTTTGAGTAGTCAAGGAGAATACGGGGACGCTGTGTGGTGTCATGAAGCACTAACTGACTTTAGAACCTTTACTTGACCAACTTGGCCATTAGGAAGTAGTGAGATAGTCAGCTTTGGTGCAGTCTAAAGTTGGTTGATACTCGATACTACGCTAATTGAGATCGGACTTCTCGGGATATTTTGGTCGCCATTAAAGAGGCTTGCGCTGAAATAATTCCCGATAAGAAAGATCAGTGATATTGAGATCCCTTAGAACCCTATTACTATTACTAAGATAGGTTGAGCCAACTAAACTTCAAGAGGGTACTTACCTATAAGACTCCATGCAAGCCTAAACCTAAGGACTTGTTTGTCTTGTGTGTATATGCTTACTTGTACATAACATCATAAACATCATAACATCATAAGCATTCTCACTAACCATTTCAAGGATTATTGGGATTTATCTTTGTTCTGTTTTGTAGGACATGGCTTCCATCCACAAGAATACTATCCAGTCAATCTCGTAAGAATTCCTTCTCAACTCAAAGAATTAGCATCAAGGGTCCCTAGGAATTATTCATTCACCGAAATACATGGTCGCCTCCTAAACTTGGTTACCTCGAGCACTGATGAAGATATGATGAAGGTGCTTTTCCAGTTCTTCGACCCTTTGCACCATTGCTTCACCTTTCTCGATTACCAACTCGTACCTACTAGAAGAATTCGCTCAACTATTAAGGATTCCCATTCTCAATCAACTACCTTTCAACGGTACGGAAAGAGATCCAAGCCCCAAAGAGATTTCCCGAGCGCTACACTTGCAACAATCTGATGTCACGACTAATTGGGAAACAAGGAGTGGTGTCAGAGGGTTCTTAGGCAAGTTCTTGTTGGAGAAGGCTCAAGATTGTTGGAACACTCTGGATTTACAAGCTTTTGAAGAAATCTTGGCCCTTCTCATCTATGGGATGGTTTTATTTCCAAACCCTGACCAACTTATAGATGTAAATGCTGTTAAAATCTTCATGTCTCGCAATTTGGTGCCTATTTTGTTAGGAGATATCTTACATTCTCTCCACTCTCGCACTATGAGAAAGATATGGACCCTCATGTGTTGCATTCCTCTTTTGGCTAAGATGGTTTGTCTCACATCTCCCCCGGTCTATGTTGAAGAATGAGCAAGGTTTGAGATGGTCCCATAGGCTGATGTCACTCAAACATTTGGACATTCACTGGTGTTCCCGATCCTTAGAGAACGTTATTATCATGGACCGTTGTGGGGAATTACTTAATGTCCCTTTGCTTTGAATTAAGGGAGGTATCACTTACAACCCTTTCTTAGCCTTACGACAGTTTGGGTATGCCCGAAGAAATGGTCCGCATGAGATGCTCATCCAAGGAGTGGTGTTCAACTACGAGAGCAACGATCAAGGCTACCGTCAAAGGTTTGCACGAGCTTGAAGGATGGTAAACATAGTGGAAAGTAAGACGCTGGTACGCAAGAATTATATTCCCCTTGAGCCTTATCTTAGGTGGGTACGAGCTCGGGCTCAGAAGCTCGTGATGCCTTATCCCTCCATCCTACTAGTTATCTTGGAGCCTGTGGCTGAAGAAGATATCTCATACACTGTCCTCCATCCTGACATGCCTACTTCTCTTGAAGACTTGAAAAAAGGTTGGATTAAGCTAAAGGAAGAACGAGGTACCTTCAAAGCTCAATTCTACACTAGCGAGAAAAGGGTTCTGGAACTTACAAACCAACTCCATGAAGAACAAATCTTGAATGCCTACCTTGCATCGAAGAGGATGCGTTCGACCTTTTTATCTTAGAGATTTATTTTGTAAGCCCAAGAGGCACGATGTAGTCATTTTGAACTAATTAATTAAATTTGATGTTTGTTCATTGTTTGTCTATACAAATTTAAATTTCATAAATCCTTGAAATCATTTGCATACACATCTTTCATGCATCATAACATAACAGGTTTTCCACGATAGGTTTCCTTATCTTTCTGCTATTTATTTCAGCAAGATGGATATCGAGAAAACAGTGAAAGACCTACAAGCACAAAAATCCCAGTTTCAAGAGACTCTGCTGACCCTGGCCAAGGGGAAACAAGAGTTGATGGTGTTACTAGCAACCAAAAATAAACCAAAGAGGAAAGCCCTAGTAAATATGGGTAAGAGATTCAGAAATCCGATCCGTCAGATACCGATAGTAGAAGACTCGTCTGAGGAAGACAAAAATCAAATTGGAGAAGCAAGGAGTACCCAAGTTGGGTGTATCAATGATCAAGCGTTCGATGATGAGGATTATTTTGACAAGCAGTATCCTCTTGCCGATGTTAAGTACAAGCAGCTAGAGGACAGACTGAAGGCCGTTGAGATTCAAGCCATACCCAATTTGAATTTTGATGATTTGGTTTTAATATCTGGGGTTGTCATTCCCCACAAATTCAAGATACAAGTCTTCGTTAAATACGATGGGGTTTCCTACCCAAAACTTCACCTGAAGTCTTATGTGCGCAAAATTCAACCGCACACCGTCGACAAGAAACTATGGGTTCCCTTCTTTCAAGAAAGCTTGGCTGGGACGCAACTAGAGTGGTTTTACCAATTAGAGGGTTCCCATATCCATACATGAGAAGACTTAGCCATGACTTTCTACCACCAATACCAGTACAATGCCGACCTGGCGCCGACAAGAGTTCAATTGTAAGACATGACAATGGGTAAGAGTGAGGGGTTCAAAGAGTACGCCAAAAAGTGGAGGGATCTTGCCAGTAGGGTCCAACCGCTGTTAACCGACAGGGAGCACATTTATATGTTTATGGGAACTTTATCTGGTCCATTTTTCAACTTATTGGTTGGTTGGTTGTTCTTCTTCTTCCGGTTTCACCGAGCTGATCTTAACTGGTGAAAGAGTTAAAAGCGGTATCAAAAGCGGGAAGATTCCCATAGCATCTGCTTCCACCTCCAATCCCATAAAGAAACCTTTTACTGGGAAGAAAGAAATGAATGTTGTGTATGAGGCAAGGGCCCGTACCAAGAAGGATGACCGTTCGTCCGTTAATGCTGTTCAGATTTCTAACCCACCACATATTCAAAGACAATATTCTAATCATCAATGATTTGAGGCTCCGCGAAGACAATACACAAGGATAGGCATGTCGTTATCCCGAGCCTTACAACACATGTTAAAGGCTAATTTGGTGACACTGCGTGATCCACCGGCCAATCCAGATACCTCTTCACCTAAATAAAATATGAATACCAAGTGTGCATATCACTCGAATAGTCCCGGGCATGAGACTGACCAATGCTGGGTGCTGAAGAATAAAATTCAAGACTTAATAGACAACAAAACCATCGAGTTTGATCCTCCTCTAGTTCCCAATGGGATAGCGGCACCAATGCCAAACCATGGCAAGGGTGTCAATGTTGTTGAAGACACCATTTTTGTTTCCTCCATCAAAGACTTGACTACTCCATTAAACATTATCAAAAAGAATCTGCTAAAAGCCAGAAAAGTAGTGCCATGGAACTATGGTGCTGAGGTGTTTTACCATGGAATAAAGCAAGAAGCTTGGATTGAAGAAAGCAAAGTTGATGATATTGGTAACATTACTGGCTCTAGTAAGGTGACCAGAGCTGGGAGAATCTTTTCACCCAACATCTCACCACCAACTGCTATAAAGGCAGTTGTCCGCATCACCACTGCTAAGCCTAGTGCTGACACAAGGGAAAAGGAGAAAGTAGTTGAGCCTGCTGAGACATAAATACCCGCAAAAGGCATTGCTACCGAGGAACCTTCCGCTCGAGAAATGGATGAGATCTTGAAAATTATAAAAGGAGTGATTTCAAGATAGTGGAGCAGCTGGGGCAAACCCCTTCCAAGATTTCTTTATTATCTTTGCTACTCTATTCCGATGCTCATGATCAGGCGTTAATCAAATTCTTGAAGAAGGCTCATGTCCCTCATGAGACCACGACATACCAGTTTAAAAATTGTGTGGCAAGCTTGACGGCCGACAATGGTTTGGGGTTCTCAGATGCTGATCTAACACCACTGGGAAAGAATCATAACAAAGCTCTGCATATTTCTGTTGAATGTAAAGGGAATACCCTAGCACATGCTCTGGTTAACACTGGCTCTTCTTTAAACATGCTACCCAAGGGGGATTTGGACCGTTTAGACTGTGAAGGACTATTTTTGAAACCAAGTGATATTATTGTGAGGGCTTTCGATGGGTCCAAAAGGACAGTTCATGGAGAGGTGGATCTCCCGATCAAGGTGGGCTCACAAATTTTCAACTCTACTTTCTACATCTAGGATATCCGTCCTGCTTACTCTTGTTTGCTGGGTCACCCTTGGATCCACGAAGCAGGGGCAGTAACGTCAACCCTTCATCAAAAGCTCAAGTATTCGGTCAAAGGAAGGATTGTCACTATTTGTGGTAAGGAGGAGTTCATGGTAAGCCACCTTAACTCTTTCAAATATGTGGAGATGGATGGCGAATTTATAGAAACCCTGTGTCAGGCTTTTGAAGTTGTGCCACCAATGGTGGCTACTGCCAAATTTTCCTCTGATGTGTCCAAAGCTGTTAAGGTCATGCCAAAGATGGTTTCGTTTAGAGATGCTCATGCCGCAGTCGAAGAAGGAAGCTGTGATACTTGGGGGCAACTCCCCGAGATCCATTCAAAGCAGACAAATGTGGTTTGGGTTTCATTATTAAGGCTCAGAAAGAAGTGAGGCACGCTCGTGCAGAGAAGCCCCCTCTCCGTATTGGAAGTCATGAAGCTAACGCTATGGGTGATTCTGATGATGAGGTTGCATTTGAAGAATGGGTATACCCTACTACAATAGAGCTCAACAATTGGCACACAAAGGACTTCATTCCGATATCCTTCGTTGAGGAGTAATTACTTGTTTGTTGCTTTCTATTAATTTAAGAACATTTTGTCTGTTATATTAAACAATGACTTTTAAGCCATGTGCCCGACCCGGGGCACTATGGTCCATTTGTCAAGGGTTTTATTTATGTTTATTTTATCATATGATCATTCAATACAAACATTAGACTTTTTTGCATTTGAACTTTTGTGCTCATTATCTTTCTTTTTATTTAATGCATTTTTCAAAATAGCCATGTGTCTTACATGCACACACACACACTCTTGCAGGTCCTCGTCCACTCCGGATCTAATTGCCAATGACTCTACTATTGCCAACTATGATTTCAAATATCCAATTAACCAAGCCAAAGACAAAGACGAGGAAGATTGCGAAATACTGGGAGAAATAGCCAAACTTCTATTACAAAAGGAAAAAGTTATTCAGCCGCACGAAGAGTCAATTGAAGTCATCAATCTAGGTACCGAGACAGATAAGAAAAAGGTCAAGATTGACATTAACCTAGAAACCAGTGTCAAAATAAGATTGGTTTAGATGTTTCATGACTATGTGGAAGTGTTTGCTTGTTCGTATGAAGATATGCCAGGGTTGGATACCGACATTGTAGTTCATCATCTGTCGACAAAGGAAGATTGTCCTCCTGTCAAACAAAAAGTTCGTCGCATGAGGCCTGACATGTCTGAAAAGATAAAAGTTGAGATGATGAAACAATTTGACGCAGGATTCCTAGCTGTGACATCTTATACCCAATGGGTTGCAAACGTGGTGCCAATGCCGAAGAAAGACATAAAAGTTTGTATGTGTGTAGATTATAGGGATCTGAATAGGGAAAGTCCCACGGATGATTTCCATCTACCTCATATTGATGTCTTGGTCGATAACACTGCTCATAATAAAGTCTTCTCTTTCATGGATGGTTTCTCCGGCTATAATAAAATTAGGATGGCTCTCGAAGACATGGAGAAGACCACTTTCGTTACGCAACGGGGCACCTTTTTCTACAAGGTCATGTCGTTCAGATTAAAGAATTCAGTGGCAACATATCAAAGGGCCATGGTAGCTTTGTTTCATGACATGATCCATCATGGGATAGAGGTATATGTGGATGATATGATTGCAAGATCACAAATTGAAGAGGAACATCTCGATCACCTATACAATCTATTCGAGAGGTTGAAAAAGTACAAGTTGAGGTTGAACCCTAATAAGTGCACATTCGGAGTACGATCTGGAAAGCTTCTAGGTTTTGTTGTTAGTGGTAAAGGCATCGAAGTCGGTCCTACCAAGGTAAAAGCCATCCAAGATATGCCAGTCCCCTACTCTGAAAAGGAGGTTAGAGGATTCTTGGGTCGTCTTAACTACATCGCCCGCTTCATATCTCACTTAACTGCTACTTGTGAGCCAATCTTCAAACTCTTGAAGAAAGATCAAGTAGTCAGATGGAATGATGAATGCCAAGCTGCCTTCGACAAAATCAAAGAATATCTGCAAGAACCTCATATCCTCATGCCTCCAGTTGAAGGAAGAGCCTTGATCATGTACTTGACTGTGCTAGAGAATTCTATGGGGTGTGTGTTGGGCCAACATGACGAGTCTGGCCGAAAAGAGCATGCTATATACTACCTGAGCAAAAAGTTTACCGACTGTGAAACCAGATATTCATTGCTCCAGAAAACTTGCTGCACTCTAGCATGGGCTGCTCACCGGCTAAGACAGTATATGTTGACTCATACCACTCTATTGATTTCTAAGATGGACCCTATCAAGTACATCTTCGAGAAACCCGCTCTTTTCAGATGGATAGCTAGATGGAAAATGATCTTGACTGAGTACAGTATTCAATACACAATGCAAAAGGCCATCAAGGGAAGTGTAGTAGCAGATCATTTGGCCCATCAAGCTGTTGATGATTATCATTCTATGAACTTTGACTTCTTGGATGAGAATATCATGCTAGTGACCGACTGCACGAAACCTAGACCATATGACGGACCTGAACAAGGATCCCGATGGACTATGGTCTTCAATGGGGTTTCCAACGCTTTGGGTAACAGAATTGGTGCTGTGATAAAATCCCCTGAAGGTTTCCACACTCGTTTCACTGCCAGACTATGCTTCGGCTATACGAACAACATGGCTGAGTATAACACATGCATTTTGGGTCTGAAGGCTGCCATTGATTTAAGGATTAAGCATTTGAATGTGTTAGGGGATTCAGCTCTGGTGATTAGCCAAATAAAAGGAGATTGGGAAACTAAGCACCCTAATATCATTCCTTACAAGGAGCTTGTGTTATCTCTGATTCCTTACTTCGAAGAGATCACCTTTGAACACTTCCCTAGGGAATAAAATCAGTTAGCCGATGCTTTAGCCATGATGTCTTCTATGTTCAAAGTCAAATGGGATAACGAAGCTCCTATGATTACAATTTAAAGGTTTAATGAGCCTGCACACTGCTACGAGCTTGACACTGACATCGAGAAGCCATGGTACCATAAGGTGAAGAGATACCTTGAAGCACAAGAGTACCCTGAAGGAGCATCCATCAATGACAGAAAGCTCTTACAAAGATTCTCAGCCAAATTCTTCCTAAGTAATGGAATCCTATACAAACACAAAAATGATTCTACTCTACTCCGATGTGTGGATAAGAAGGAGGCAGAGGAAATTATGGAAGACATGCATGATGGTCTCTTTGGGACTCACTCTAGCGGACATACTATGGCCAAGAAAATCCTGAGAGCTGCTTACTATTGGTCAATGATGGAGGCTGATTGCCATCACCACTCAAGAACTTGCCATAAATGCCAAATATATGCTGACAAAGTTCATGACTATACGATGACCCACACTCGTCCCTTTTACATCCATAGATAAGGCTTCTTACCAATCAATGGTAAGATAGCAATATCAAAGGAAGAGATAAATTAACAAAAGACTTTTGAGTAGGTAGAAACGTTCTTAGTTGCTTGCTCACTTTCAAAACAAACATCCTTGCAAACATACACCAAACACTTTTAAAACATGAGATATTTTCTAAAAGTTCAACACTTTGTATACGTTCTTACGAGACGAGAACCATTACAAAGTTTTCCTAAACGAAGGCGCCTTTTCAAAAATACTTTCAAAAACCACCGCAAAGTACATTTTCAAACAAAGCAAGTGATTTAGCGAGCAACTAAGAGCCCATAGATAACTATGGATGAGAAGGGTGCTAATACCTTCCCTTTTCATAATCTACCCCCCGAACTCAAGAAAATATCTCAAAGGTCTTTCCTGTTCTTTTCACCCTTTCCTTTTTGGATAAAAGAAAATTAGCTGGCGACTCTTGCTACCCGCAACAATTGCGATAAAACACAAAACTTCCCAAGTCAGATCTCCCATTGTATCACAGATGTATAATAAGATGTGTTGTTGTTATATGATGAAACTAAGTGAATCTATGATGAATTGAGACTTGTAATATGAAGAAATCGTGTAAAAGTTGGACTGGTATAATGCAAAGATTGCAACAAGGAAGTCTTGTTCATACAAGCTTGCCAGAAGAGCGTGATGCATCACCAGGCGAAGGATTCTCTCCCTTGTCGCGCAAAGCGAGCAGTAGGCGAAGGGAAGGGGTGAAAAACAGAGCCATTTGAATTTTTATGGAGAGTGATAACTCACTCGAGCTTCGTTGGGCGAAGTAGAAGCGAGAGGTGCTTGTGGGGCAAGCGAAGTGCCTCAGGCGAGCAACCTGCTTCGTCAGGTGAGCCTCAGGCGAGGCACACCATGAGAATTTTAAAAGTGTCATAACTTTAGTTTTAGGACTCCGTTTGACACGCCGTTTGGAGTTTTAGGAAGCTAACGCGATGAAATATACTTTAGTGGAATAAAATGAGTCATATGATGTGTTTTCCAGTGTTTTTATTCTGATTAATAAGATGTTTTGGTGATTGCTTTATTATGATGTGTGTGCATGTGATGAATTTTTGTGGCTATGATGATGACGTGTTTAATAAGAAGTATGTGATGATTTTATGATTGATTTTATGAATGATAATGCATTTTGACTAGCAGTGGTCATGTTGTTATTGAGATGTTTCATATCATGGATTCATGGCATATGTTATGACTTCGGTCCATTGATGTTGTTAGGAAGATTGGTCCATTGATGGTAATAGGACTTTAGTCCAGTGATGGCTTCAATCCCATAGTGTGGATTGAGTCTATTTTCTATTATGTGCTCTGATTCCAAGCGGGAACCAATCCTATTGGTGGGGATCTTTAGAGAAACGATGATTGTGTCATCGGTTAAATTTTGTTTTGGTACCACATGCATGAGTCTAATGAAGTGCATTGCATTATATGTGCCATTGTATGATGTTGGTTATATGATAATAATGATGTGGAGATTTGGTGGTGATTTGATGATATGTGTTGATGTAATGATATGATGATGTGTTTGATGTGTACTGATGATGTTTGCAAAGGTGTGAGTATAATATGAGGTTTTAATGATGTGTGGTTTCTTATTGTTATGCTATAACTATTATATTTATTCCTTATGTCTTTTATAATGATTATGATTACTCATCATTTCTTCTTGGAAATGTTGCCTCTATACGTGGGTAACTTACAGATGATCAGCAATAGCCCAACAAAGCTTAGAGGATAGCTTTATGGAGTCTTTTAGTTGCTTTATTTCTAATAAAGATGGTCTTTCTCTGATATGTAACATCAATGTCTTGGGATCGTTCGAATTGAACTATATGTTCCTTGTTTACATGATGTGTTGAGAATACTATATATCGTTTCTAAGATGTTTTGAAGTTTAACTTATGAACTACGAAGTATGATGGTATTTGATTTTGAAATATTTAATAAATATGTTTTGAGATAATTATTCCATTGCGATGAGTTGAAGCTTTATGATGATGGTTTCAAAGGGAAAAATGTTTTAATTTTTTAGAACCCGTGTTATGGAGCAGGATGTGTTTTACTATAATGTTTGTATGAAGCACGTGACACCTTTTTTAGTGCATTACCCTGATTTAATTATTGAATTATTTGTGAATAATCCTTGGGGTTTATAAGGATGTTACAAAGGACCCCATACACGTCCTATATAATTCAACTAGGAAAGACTCCAGCTTACTAGTACGGGTGCCTAGGGTTGAAGGATAATCGTGGGCCTTTGCCTCCTTTTGCAAAGATTTGGAAAACATGAGCTTCCCCTACTCCTTATGGAAGGACAAGAAATTTTGCTCCATAGCTTCATAGCTTCCCTTCTAAGTGTCCCTCTTCTTGGTAAGGTTACATACAACCAATATACCCTATCTTCCAACAATGGCCGGAGAAAACAAAGAAGCAGCTTGATAGGTATGGAAGGTGACCTTGGAAAGGAGATCCATTTTATTAGTAGCAAATATGTTTTGGATGAAAGATAGATAATTTATCGATACAATAGTAGCAGCTTCCTTAGGGGTGCGGGGAATTCGAGAGGGAATAAT